>OZ007569.1:42998520-44198520 GCA_963931925.1 Onchidella celtica
GGACATATAAATATTTCATATAACGGCCTTTTAGTACCAGGAAGAAAAGACCATTACAAGTTCAGGGATTTTTTACAAAAGACATGAGATTTCCCATTTCCCAATCGGCCTCGAACATAATGATTATGCAGACAAGGGCAGCCGCACAGTCGCGATGTGCTGTTATGTTTCTTAGTTTCATAATATATTCCCTTTAACACCGTAATAAGCCCGTGTCTCACACATGTGCGCATTCCCTCTCATTCGCCTACAGCTAGACAACAAAGTCGCGTGTGGGCCCCTAGGGTAAATGACTCCTAGGCAGACAGAATGACATGCAAACATCTTACTATAATAGAGTTAGAAGGTGACCATGTAAGCAGCTAAAACTTTGTGAATGCAGGACCAAAAATTATAAAATTTTGTGTGCTGCATCAGTTTTTGACTATAAATTACTCGGGCATATTCATTTTGAACAAACTTCAGTCATTAGTGTGTATTTTACGACTTTCATTGAGCCACAACAAAGAGGCGCAACTATCTCGAATAACAAATTTTTTTTAAGTGTGATCGGAAATTTCGCCCCTGGCCTCTCCTTACACATTGAGCTTCGAACAACAAAACTTGCAAGATTTATCTTGCTCGAGTCCGCTAGGACATTATCAAGAACCCAACGACCCTCATGCACAACAGCAAAATGTTTATATCAGAAGTAACAGAGAATACCACGTTTTCCCACTTTTTTTTTTCTTTGCTGACATCTTCAGCTAGCGGCGGCGTTCATGCTGGCTCACCCCTACGGTATGCCTCGCATCATGAGCAGCTACGAGTTCAACCATGCCAACAACTGGGAGGGACCCCCGCACAACGTAGACATGAGCACTAAAGATGTCGTGATCACAGATATGATCTGTGGCAATGGTTGGTCCTGTGAGCACAGGTCTGTGATACAGACTGATCTAACCAAGGGTGATAGGAACAGTTACAAAGTGACCAGAGAAATAAACAGACAGACAGGTGGGGGAGGGAGGGGGCAGGCAGACAGACACACAGGCATGCATGCAGGCAGGCAGACAGACAGAGACAGAGATAGATCAATATCCTTATGTCATTACTAATAAACAATCACTATAGTAAATATAATTATCTGTTGCCAACATAATTATTAACAGCATACAGAACAACTATATATGTGTTATTTTGAATTCTCTGTTATTATTTTCCGTAGTTCTGTTGTGCTACACAATATACTATTTTTTTTTATGTCGTTGTTCAGATGGCGACAGATCTATAATATGGTAGGGTTCCGTAATGTTGTCGCTGGGACATCGGTAGACAACTGGTGGTCAGGGGCAGATTACCAGATTGCATTTTCTAGAGGAGATAAAGGATTTATCGCCCTTAACCTGGAAGGCTTCGACATCGACACGATTTTACAGGTGAATTACAGGTAGACATGCCCTTACATAATCTTGAGCCTCACTGGGCGATTCCTCTTTGTTTTATCCCGACTGAAACCAATAGCAGGTCTCACCAAACAGGATCATTCATGATTGGGCACATTTTATGAAACGCCGCCCTCCTGTGCCTCGTACCCACGGACTCTTTTTCACTCTATTTAGACGGGAACTTTGTCCTGGGCCCTTTCCATGAAACTGGCCACTGCACTTGCACTGTTGGGGTGAAACGCACGAGGCCAGGAACAACATGGGCATAAAGTTCTATTAGAATAGCAGAATCAGGTTTGCATATTCTACGGTACGAATACGGTATCAGTACAGTGATCTGTTGGCTAGACGAATTATTAGCGAAAACAAACGCAAGGTAAACAAAACATAACGAAAAACAGTAAAACGAGTTCGTACAAGCCGGCGCCTGATATTTTATGAAGACAAGAACATTGTGTGCTGCTGAAAAAGCATGCAGGGCCCGCTAAGCTCTTTTGCCGACGGGTTCATACTATTTTCCACTATTTCCACTGTTGTCTCCCGTTGTATGGTTATCTCTCAGAACATTCGAATTCGATCTTCTGGATGGGGCAAAGTTTGTCAGAATGATATTCTATCGTATGGGCCACTTTTTTTTTTTAATGAAGTTGCTGCAATTTAACTGGTCATAAGAAGAATGGAGAGTAATTAATAACATTAAAATCTGTTTATTTCTAGAAATATAATTCTCTGTCTCTCCTAACTTAGCCAAGAAAAGAGTAAAAAGAACTGAGTTCACTATAACCCTTCAGCTGACAAGGAAAAAAAAACATTGCGTCTTGCTAAAGGATGATGCGCTGCAAAGTTATCTTACAAATTTGATAGTTGGAAATTGGTATAGACCTGAAACATCGACAAAGAGTAGATTTCTGGAGAGGCGATTTCATTGGCTGTATAGCATAAAAGGCTTGGAAAGTTAGCTGATTAATGGAAAAAGGAATAATAGAGCTAATGAATGAATTAGTGTAACTAGATTCCTGTAAATAATACTACTAGTTATGCGTAGCAAAGGATATACTAATCATGCTTTGTTGTTTTGTCAGCCTCCATGCATCTTGGGAAGAGGGTTTTATTACCTTTACAACGTAATAATTTGAATCTCACTGAATTCCTGGAACTTTCTTCAGACGGGACTTCCGGCCGGTGACTACTGTGACGTCATAAGTGGTGATGTCCAAAATGGCACGTGCACAGGAACAACTGTGACAGTTAAAGCAGACGGATCAGCAGACATAAAAGTGTGCTCACAATGTCCGGACCCAGCATTGGCTATTCACCTTGGTCAGTCACTTTCATCTGCGTTTCCATTGTTATCATCAGCTCTAAGAGTCCCACTGCGTTCATCACTGACAACACTGTCTTCTTTAAACCATTCATACATTACACGAGCCTTTATGAGCGGCTCACAAGGGTATAAACACTCCTCTTAAATAATGCCTTATTCTCAGTTCAATATCCAAGGCCTCGCTTTACAGTATGACCTATTGCGACCTTAGCTCTTGTTTGTTCTATCTCCATTTTCTGAAAAAAAACCCGGAGATCTTTAGTATGCAGAAGAAGTATAAAAAAACAAATGCACATTTTAACACTTGTTTAAAAATGCGCCGCGGCACTTATTAAGCTGTTGCACAGTTCCGATTTATTCCAGTTCCTTATTACTAAAGCCGCAAACATTTAACGCCGAATTTGTCAGTTGTGCAAACATTGTAGACCCAGTTAGGACAAAAATTGTGCATTTTGTAATAAAAGCAGGAAACTTTCCACAACTGTAGAAGATGGGCTAACAAATTATTACCGATATATACTGACCGCCTCGCCAGATGACCTCGACCACCTCAAATGACCTCTGATTTCCTTTCTTTTTCTTTGTATTTTGGAATAACATCGATTCTGTGCTAGAAAAACTGAAAAAATGGGCAATTTGTTTTTTTATTAAAAAAAAAATTGTAATAGGTACAGTGATGCTCCACAGTTCTTTTGCCAGGATCATTTAACTTTCCATAGCGACTCTCAAACTGACCCGTGGTCATTGCGACATCAAAGCTGTGAATGTTGTTCTTTTCATATTCGAAATTAAGATTTGAAATTGAAAATGAGCAGCACGTGATCACATTTCCATTGTTAGTGGCCAGATTGACCACAGGCCACATACCTGACCAGAATGACACGTTTTGACAAACGCTAAAATTTATAGCATTCTGGAAGACTAGAAATGTTTTATTAGGTCGAGACGCGTAAAATTTAATGGTCATAAGGAAAACACGACGCGCTGACCTTTAAAATAAGTTGAAGTGACCACCCAACTGACCAGTGGTCATTATAAAGACCAAAACTGTGGTGATCTATGGATGGACCAAAGATCAGAGAACATTCCCATTCAAATTACAACCAAACAAGCTTGTCCCTGGACGCTGCAGACTGGCAAATACTAGTCGACACACCCACAGCTGAATGAGGACCTACAGACTGTGAGGGACACTGGCTCGCTGCCAGACATTTTCATCTATACCGAGGCAGGTAAGAGAGTAGTCATGATTGAGCTAAACAATTCCATACAAGAATGGCATTGGTAAACATAAAATTGAAACCTAGCATGTCCAGCGATCTGGCCAACGAAAAGGCCAGAAATGCATACTCGTCGAAAGTTCCACTGATCAAGACTGGTTTCAGAGGATTTGTAGGAACACCAGTACAGAATCCGGAAAGCACCTTGGCTTGAGGGACCAAAAGAGATCAGCAACACGAAGACGTTGTCAAAGGTGGCCCAAAAGACTTTCAGCGGGAAATGGAACAAGTAGAATGAGCTAAAACAAAAACTTGATTTAAATTGACCAAAAATTGTTCTGCCAGTGATATATTTTCTTTCGACACACCAGAAGGCAACCTGACAGATTTTTAAATATGTGTATATTAGGATAGGAGCTCCAAGCTGCTCAAGCTATTTTCATGCCTTTGCTAAGGAAAGAGAAAGTGCTGTCACGGTCAGCGGAATAGAGCAATGGTAGGACTCACAAAATGGCTTGAAATTGCCCGTCTCATTTATTGTTGCAGTGATCAAAAGGGATAGCGCAAGCCCGGGTAATATTTCTTGAGCTAGAAGTCTCTGAAAAGCTCTGGTCTCTTGTCACGGTTTTTCAGAAAGTCGTTCCAGTTCCTCGACATGCATCTTGGAAGAGAGAACTACTCGCTGGAGAGAGCTCTGAACAACCGCTGATACCATTATCAATCAGGCAAGTCATATTTGGCGTTTCTTTGCTTGGTGGAATTTGTTCTAGTAGACATTATAGCAGATTGAATTTGTTATCACACTTCAGCATGCGGTCTTCAGGTGCTAAGAATGGAGGTATGCTTGATGTTTGTGAGTAGAATAAAACGACCAAGTCCACACCCCAACTCTGGCATGCAATGTGCCGCTGGGCAAAAAAGGCTGCAATTTATTCTGCATTTTGTGTAGCTTGTTCCAAAAGAGCTGAAGGCCATTCTGTTTTAGTGGTTCCCTGATGTTTGTTGTCTGGGATTTTCTCCGCTTTCAGCTTTTTTACATTATTGACGATATTGCATTGGGCTATAGTGTTAGTAGGGATGTTAATGAGGTCTTGTTTTGTTAATTCTGAAAATGGAGTTCTTAATTCTTCAAACACATCCGGGAGTACCGACTAAAACCTTTGCTTGGCTTCCTGGCGTTCTTCGCTTTACTACGAAATATGATCAGGTTATTTGTGCTACCTGTATTTGTGGCGACTTCCAATAATAAATTGCTTCTTATAATTTCAATGCATGCTGAAAACAAATATTATTATATGAATGGCACAATTAAATATCAATAATTCTAGTTGGCCCGGAGAGAAGTTTTCAAGAATTTCTTGAGTTGTATCAAAATATCTATGTCATGACAGAGCCAAGTATTAAATTTTACACGTTAAAGTGTGCAAAACTACATTTCCACTGGATATATTTCACAATGTCAGATCAAGCAAGATCGATCCCCACTTAGTTACTGAATATCAAGTTAAGTGGCACATTCGTCGGCAATTTTACATGGACAGTCTTCCATGTTGTGCTAAAGAGCCACAGGCAGTTATATTTTATGCCAGTGATGTAATTCAACATAGCAGTCTATTCATCCTGCCATTCTTGGCTGAATATTGAGAGTCAGGTCCAACAGATGCAGAACGAAGCCTAACAGTACTATACTCTACAGTCTACAGACTGGAGTCAAGTCCCGAAAAGTGCTGTAGTTCAGGGTGCTTGTTATCTTTTATGCAATTATTTCATTTCGTTTCCATTTCTTCATCTCTTCAAATGGTCTGGAAATGGAAGAGATGTAACCATGTTCAGATGGAGGGAGGAGTGGCGACGGTGTATTATTACATTCAAACAAAATTAAACAAAGCCTTGATAAAGATGTCATTAAGACCCTTTTCGTCCAAATAGTGTAACCTTGCAGGTTTACACGGCAGCTCCCTAATTATGTCGAAATCCAGACTTGAATGCCTCAGAACAATAAATTAAACAAATTAAAAAAGGCTAAAAGGAAAAACATGTTGGTCACAAAGCCGAGCATTAGAAATTAGCAATAAAAACTAACATAAATTGCAAAAGAAATGAAAACGGAATAGTTCTTTTGGAATTCGTAGTATATGAATATTTTGTTTTCTGATGTTTTTTAACAGGGGGTTTGTGGCCTACATCATTTTCCTCAGATTTTATCCTTGTCACAAATCCTGCTGAGGCCTCACATTTTTTATAAACTAAAAGACTGCTTTACTTTGCTTTAAGGTAAAACCTTTAAAAAATCTATATTTAGATTTTATCGGTACTGAACGGAAAAATATTCCATCTTTCCATTTCTGAAGTTCTTTTTTTTAAATTAAAGCCAGCGACAAAGTATTAAAAAAATGCATTTGAAGTGAGGAACCAAAGACGATTTGAGACCTCCTAGCGAAAATGTTAGTGTCTTTTTAAGCCTCTCCATTCGTCTTCTGATTCTGGTAAACCCCGCCATGTTTGATATTGCTGGAAGTTTATCCTGTGGGCAATCAATTGAATACAGGGTTCCGGATAAACTTATAATACCGAGGCACTATTCTAAAAACTACAATTCGTCAAACTGTGACCTCGATAGACACCATTGGCCAAGAGCCGTCACATGGCATCCAGGCGGGCAACGCCGAACCTCAGCGCTCTTCGTTTTCTGCCAACATCGATCTCGTGTCCTCTTTGAAAGCGCTAGTGGCTATCATCACAACAGTCGTCAATAAACCCTTTTACCAAGATAAGGAGCTGGAATTTTTCATTTGTACAACATTATTTCATCGCAGAGTGTACTTTTTACTGGTAAGTAATGGTTTTCTTTGAGTTATTGTGTAGAACTAAGAGCTGTTGCAGCCGCACATATTCCCGATCGATCTCGCAGAAAACATGAGCCAATCGTGGAGCTAATGAACAAAGACTTCAATGCTTTTGTGACGAAGAATTTTGTAAAGTAGACACTGAGTGACAAATCGCACATAGTGAGTGTTCCGGTGTTAAAATGTGAGTATTCATGTAAGTAAGTGATTACTCTGTATCTAGATTCTAAATGTCCAAAGTAGACGAAAGAAAAACATTGGCCACATGAGGTAGGACGTTTTACTCTATAACTAGAGCTGGATCTATTTATGTGTATCTAAGAGCAAGGGAACATGTTGGGGATGCAGATAAATCCTTATATATATGGATTAACATGAATAGCTCTAGGGTTAGATTTAACATTTTGATTTTCAACCAAGCGATGAAAACTTTCACCACAGTACAGTGTCGCAGATCTGCAATCGAGCAAAGCCTATAGGTTACAGATCTAGATCAAAATCTCGTCTACGTTTTGCGTAACGTTATCGAGTCTTACTTGTTAAAAGAAATGTCAATAATTACCTCAGTAGTATCGAAGAGCTGGCAATGTTTTCTTTCAGTGGTGCAGAAAGAATTTTCCATACAACGTCTTTCAGTGGTGACAAAGATAATAAATTAGACAAGATCTAATTACTGAAGACAGAGTTTTCTGATGAAGAAAAGTTGTATGGAAAAAAGAATCGGCTACATGCAGTTTCTTTCTTTCTCTCTTTTCTTTCTTTTTTTTTCTTCATTTACAATTCTTCATTACACAGTTCATAGACTGTTTTTTTGTCCTAGATGACTACTGAAATTGGAGTTGGAACAAACAAGAACTGAAGTCACCGTATGCCTCATCACAGCCCTGTCACATTATGACAATATTCTAATTATCTTAATAATCTTATTGTAATTATGAGAGATGAGATTGGTATCAGAAAGTCGGCAGGAAGTGAATTAGTAAATATTTTCATTGTGAATGGAAAAGAGGAATAAAATAATGAAGGGTGGGTCAGAAAAGGGGGGAAAAAAGAAGAGGAAAATACTTGACTCCGGCATATAGCTGAAAATCGAACCCGAGATATATCTATTGGAGTTATCGAACACAGGATCACTGGTGTCTGAGGAAGCGACTCGTCATTTATTAAATCATCATTAGTCATTTTTTTGTTCATGAACAAAACCATAAGGTAAGGACTTCCACTTTGGAACTTTACAACACCAACTACAAAATACATGTACTACAAAGATTTTGTGAAGATCTTAGAACAGACCCTGTTTGGTGTTGCTAGTTTTTGTTCGCAGTTCATAAACTTAAATCATAACTAAACAGTGTCTTACATAAGCTCCGGTTTTACTATATTCATCACCATTGTTAATTGTTATTTTTATTATTATTTTATTATCTGTTGTCTTTTCTTGTTTCAGGTCAAAAGATCGGTTCCCCAGTCAAGCGATTCTAGACACATCCTCTCCTAAATAAGTACCGGCGCTTCAGTTTGTATACTGGTATAATTCAAATTCATGTCCTATTCAAATTACCTATTGCATCTGTTTCTTTGATCTGATAATCAACGCATCTGATTCATAAAACACTCACAAAATGTCAGGCCTCAACTTAAGAAGCAACTCTGGTAAAATCTTAATCAATAATAATCAAAAACATTAATTCTTCAGAAAGCGTGGCTAATAGAGTAATTTTCTTTCACGGTAATTTCTTCGACTGCAATAGAGAGTTTTTTCATTACGGACAATCACTTATAAAAGTCTCTGGCTGGATGGACATCCCCCTCCTCCTTTCTGTTTTTCATTCGATTCTTCATTATGTAACTCGTGTATGCATTAAAATTTGTATTTTAGTTCATTATAGTTGCTCATTCTTTTTCTTTGTGACCATTATTGCTAAATAAACTTTTCTTTTAGCACAGCTGTCGAATGTCCGTGTACATAACATGAATGTGTCAGTGAGAGTTCAGTACAACACGACAGAAATAACACTCTACGAATACTTCATTCACTACTGCTACCCCTGCACACACATAAAAAGAAACCAGAACAATCACAAATCGTCATGTCGTCTGGGATTGTAGTAACTCAAAAATTCGAAAAATCGAGTTTTATATATTTAACTATATATATATAATATTATACTAGAATGATCTTCATAATAGATCCTCCTAAGCCCAAAAGTAACCGAATGCCAAACTTTCAAAAATGCATCGTAACTAGACCAGTTGTGCCGAAATAAAACTTTTTTTTTTTTTGGAGGTAGGGGTGGGGTGGGGTGGGGGAGGGGGGCTTCTCCTGAAAAGTAGCCATAACCAGTTATTACAGTTAAAGAGAACGGTGACAAAATGGCATTTGACTCGCCTCAGCTAGCAAAACAGTCAAAATCTTGGAGCCACAAAAGAATGAAATAAAATACAAGAAACATGACTCGCATGACGTCAAGTATGGATTTGCCGCAGTCCGTAATGGTGTCTCGGAATATCGAAAGATACAACATCAAAAACCAAATGACGCACAACATACCACTTCTACAGGCGTTTTCCATTCCGTGCCAAAGTGTCAAGCGGATTCGGTGTGTAAATTGTAAGTATTACTAAAAAGAAAAAAAGATCGTATCATCAAAGTCTATGACGAGCACCGGAAACTTGAATCAGCAATTTCTCAAAAGTTGATGAGGGGGACTTCGAACCTTGTCATTCTAAGGAGCCCAAAGGTAACTGGTTAGTTGTCAACAAAAAATAGTGATCAGGACCAGCTGGCCAAACATTTTAATTCTACCTAATAATAAGAATGACAACAATAATAATAATAATGAAAAATCAAATAATAATTTATTATTATAAGAGTCCTCATAAAACCACATGTATTTGGCCACGTTATCAAATCAGCCAGCTAAATTATCGTTATACCAGTTCACAAGTGTTCTTTGTAAACTTTTCACAAAAATTGACTTTTCATCAATGAATTTCATACGACATCTGGTACATTTCCCTTTAATATCAAGTCTATCTGAACTGTCTATAAACAAGTGATAATAGCCAACATGTCGATTTTTTCATTTTTTCCGATGTAGAGTTGAGCTCAAACATAAAAGTGAAATTCTCAAACGTAGAATCAAAAGAGATAGAACACTTTGTGGTCTGAAGTAATGATATATTATTATATATCTCTTACCTCCCCGATTTCATATTATCCAAGAATCCAACGATGTTGTCACTTGCATCTGCTCTTCATCACACGAAGAAGTCACACAAAATCCTAACCGAGTTCAAATGACCAGCACATACTACCAAACTAGATGATTCGGATCGAACATTTTCTGATCTCCGGAGAAGTCAAAATATTTCCTTCCAATAATTGGAAGTAGTTACATGTATTCCTGCACTGGAAATCATTAATACTGGGGAAAGAGAAAAAAAGGCAATGAAGCGTGGAATTTCAGAGATAATACGAGGATTAAGATCAGCTAAGATAAGAATCACTGAATGACTTAATTATCCAAAAATTCACTTTCACAGAGCGTTTAAGGGCATTTGCATGGTATTGGTACACACACAATTCATCATTGCATAAACATTATCATCATAATTCAATAATAGGCATATTACACGGAACCTTAGTCAAATATGGTTCACATCTAGCTATAATGTCTTGCCGAGGCGAATTACGAAAGCCAAAACACGGATCTTCTGTATCTTTCTCCAGCAAGTTACAATGACGTACTTCATAGGGTCTAGTCATAAAACAAAAGAGAAAACATTGACACTAGGACTCCTGCACACCATCCCCTCTCAACACACAGGTCACTTGTGTGGCTGTACTGGTGGGATGTCCAACATGAGGATTTTGCTCACCCATCCGTGTTTTGAACTGAGCTGAGAAAAAAAAAATTCTGCCCAAGCGATTTTTTAAGCCCCCACCTCACCCTTCCCAAACACACCAAAACAATTCTTGGCCATGTCAAAAATTGACAAAAAGAAAAGAGAAAGTTGTGTGCAGCAAAGCCTTGCGTAAGAAATAATACCCAGACGATACAATAAAACGCAAAGAAAAGGGGAAGGCAACAAAAAAAAAAAAAAAACACCCAAAAAAACTGATCGTATCCTTGTATCGTTTGGGTATTATTAATTTTCCTATGCGAGGCTTTGCTACATACAACTTTCTCTTTTCTTTCAGCCAATTTTTGACTTAATTTTAAGCCTTCCAGGTTTTCTGTGGTCTTTATAATATTTCATTTTTTTAAAAAATGGCCCTGCAGGCCTAGCCCATATCGCCCCCTCCCTCCGAATCATGGAAAAGACTGTACTAACTAGGGATAAGTTCTCCTTCACCTGACAATGAAGGGAACGGTCTGTGCCTATGAACTCTTCAGGGATTAAAGTTCATTTGGTACAAAGTAATGTATGTGCGGTTTGGGGAAAAATCCAATCAATGGTGTGAATTTTAAAGCACAATTGATCATCAGAAAAAAAAATCGATCGAAAGTTTGATTAGTCTTGCCCTTTTCTTGCCGTTTATTGTATCGTTTCTAAATATTATTTCTTACACTAGGCTTTGCTACATACAACTTCCTCTTTTCCTTTTTTGCCATATTATCTGATTTTACTTCAAGTAAGCATTGCTGCTACCCTTGCATTTTTAACACTGCAAATACAGAAACAAAAGCTAATCCACGAATTTATTACGATGTTTTAATTTGCAGATTCTAGCCGCGATGCGTTATCTCTCTTCATAATAAAGGTGACTATTTTGTTGCCTTGGCAATGTTATGCGAGTCTGAATGAGAGGTGACCCGCGATAGCAGAAAGTTAGGTGGAAAAATATAATTGCTATAATGACGAGCAATGGCCATGGCGGCCCACGATAGCGCTTAGCAAATTGCATAGTCGAAAAAATTTAATAAAATAAATGACGATTCTGGGTCAGAAGCAACTGCGACAACAGAATGCGTGTCCACCAAAACAATGGAGAGGTCAGTTGCCTGGTGACTTCTGTCCGCAAAGGCAAATGTGCGGGCTCATCTTTTGTGTCTTAATTTTAAATGGCGAATGCAGTAGGTATTCAAAAATTGTCACGAATTTGTTTTTTGTGAATTCTTTCAATCAGTGCTTTGTTCATCAAAATTGTGAAGTCACTATGCACTCCCAACATCAGAGTACATTGATGACACAGTTTTTAATTTTTAACTAAAAAAAAAAAAGGCGGGTTATTTTCTGGATACGAAACGGGTCCGATATCTTCAAATGGTGGGTAAATTTACGTCGTTGTTTTTCTTCTTTCCACCAAATATTACGATTTTCGTTCCACATTCTACCTCTGTGTATCTAAATAATATTTATATCATCCTTACAGTGTAAACTGAGTGGATCCGATTTCCTCTCCGTTCCCGCTTGTCCTCAGCTTGACCTTTAGTCCCAGTTGCCGAATCACCGGAAGCGTCTCAATATTTCATCATCGCAGACAGAGTGCGTCAGTTTCCCTTTCGTGTCCCTTCCCTACCACTCCCAGTTGCTGAACCGATCACGAAGATTTTATCTCGCAATTAAAATTTCTTCCAGTTTCCTTCCAGCAATTTCATTACTACACACGACCTAGCTAGGTACGCCATGAGTTACAATGGATTCCGGTTCACAAAACGAACCTCCTATTGCTGCGGTTCAAATAATACAACCTCTGTATGACAAAAGTGATGACAATTATTCAAATTGAGTGTACATCACAAAAGATGATGATATTCACCGAATTCCTCTCTTCGTTGAAATATACTGTGAGTCCAGTAACGTCTTGTATGGCGTCTTCTTTTCACCCAAAACAAAAACAATAGTTGCAAAGTTTCCATTGTTCTGAGATTAAAAGACTGGTGTGTCCCGTCAGTTCTTACCTCTAGCCCAATGTTCACGAGCGGAGAGCAAGCTGAATCAAAAACGTGCAGCATTCGTTTTCCTGCCATTTTACGCCCATTCAGTTAAGGGTTGCGACACGAAGAGGAATCTAAATCGGACCCACTCAGTTCACACGTTAAAACATCGTTTTTCACCGCAGCGCCTGGTACCGGTACTGATCTTTCTCTCACTCTCAGGATCCCCACCTACTTGAGCAAGTGCAGAGAACTGGTCGACCATTGTATAACCAACTGGCACTTTTTTTCTTTTTTTTTTTAAATTTGGGCACAAGCCTAACTGCCCGTGATTTCAGAGTTTTTGTCGCTTGTGGTGACGACATAAATTCATTTTTTTGGTTTTCAAAAACCCCGAGTAATAAATCGTCCCACGATTCTAATCAAAGACACGTTAAGAGAATGTGTAGACCATCTCAAGCACATCCGAAGAAGGCACTATGCCTGTGGTCCATGAAAGAATTATTTTCTGACGAGGACCTACAAAGCAACCTGTCCTCTCTGAGGCAGACAGATCTAAAACTTGATTTAATAACTTTTTTTTATACTCGTCTACGAAACTTTTTCCAGATCTATACTAAAGAACATTTTTTTTAGAATTTACCGAAGTGTTAAAGTTAGTTACATAAATGTATTTAATTCTATGTTAAACTTGACAGCTCTGAATACGAAACAAAAACATGTGCCCAAATACTGAAATAGACTGTGAAGAGTGCAAAGTGGGTGTTATCGTGCCGACGCATCGTAAAACTCGAACTGAAAGTATAATCCAAAGAGGAAGAGGCTGTCTTCACAATGGTTTAAATCTCTCTTCAATCCGGTCGCAGTGAATGATTACATTTTGTATTTTTTTTTTTCATTAACAAATGAGATTTCTGGCATCCTAGGTTGTTTTTTTTTTTTTTGGAATATCCATTTTTACATAAAGTGTTTCACTATTGAATAATGATCCATCGTCCGGGTCAGAGACTCAGAAACGCGATCTCCTCTGAGGTCAGGTGTTATCTTCTGACCAACCTTATAAAAATTCACTTTATTCATTTTGTTTTTTTAATCAGTTGTTAATAAAAGTCACTTAGATTGTTACTACAGTATTTACAATGGTGACCCAGGTAAAAAGCGTCCTCTCACTAGTAAAGATACAGCATCTTCCTTATTGCCCGTAATTACTGAGCCAAATCGTTATTAATGATTGTAATATAATTTGTCAGTTACTTAGAGATTTTTCTTATTCATTTTCACACAAATTTGCAGAATTTTTGCTCGTCCATTTTCTGCGTTTTTATATATTTTAGTAATTATTGTAGGCGATCTAGGGTGACCAAGTAGTTTTTTTTTTGTTACAGGATGATATTCAAATGTGTTTGACAGCGTTTGTGAATGTGAATTTTTAAGGTTCTTTATATCCTGCTATGAGAATAGATCTTTTAATTCCAATTAATTTTGAGTGGTCTATCTTTGCAGGCAAATTCATTTTTTTGTTTTGTTTTTGAAAATGGCCAAAATTTCACTTTTTGTCCCCCCCCATTTATAAATTTTGCAATATATACCGTAGTCTATATGTATCTGCACTGAAGCCATTTTTGTACTCATCAAAAACTAGTATTTGTAAAAAGTCTTCTCCCCCCCCCCCCCCCCTTTGTATACCGTAGTCTATATGTATCTGCACTGAAGCCATTTTTGTACTCATCAAAAACTAGTATTTGTAAAAAGTCTTCTCCCCCCCCCCCCCTTTGTATACATTACATAAAGCTGGGAGCAAGCCACATAACCTTCGGTTTTTTGTGTGTATGTGCGTGCGCTTCTTCTGAGCATGTAGCGTTTACAGGATTTTGTGTGCATTGTGCGCATGATATGATTTTTGCCCCCCCCCCCAAAAAAGGGGGGGGGGGGTGGTTAACCATTGTCATGCACAGAAGCAGGAGGTTTCCTTTTTTTTTTTTGTAATGCAGTACGCAAACATTTCTGAAGGAGTTTTTGCCCTGGTTATTTTCGTGATCCAGTTATAGAGCATGAACTAGTTTCTTTTCATCCATTACTATTACTCCAATCCGAATTTTAAATATTTTTCAGTTCATGATTTAAAAGCCGACATTTGATTTAGTTTCCTTCCCTACTTTTGGCAAATTAATGATTTTTCATGTGCTCATGGCTTCGAGATTTTTTTTTCTTTAGCAATACAAATTGCACACCGAATCCACCCTTGATACTTTGACACACAATGGAGAATCTCTCTAGAAATTGTGGTGAATTCAGCACAGCCCAAAAATGGAGTTGAGATAGAACCCTGTCCTTATAGGACAGCGATTTGATGACAACTGTTCCCTCTAACTCTAGCCGTGTGCGTGAGCAACCAGTGTACAAAGGAAATGTACTTGCGAGTAGCTTGAATAGTAAGTATATGTCACAGTGGGAATTAGAATCCAGGGGAATTTTGAATTCCACTAGTGGAGATTAGAATTCCAATCTGTCCTAGGTAAATTAGAATTCATTTGCACTGAAGAAATCCAAGTGGAGAATGGAATTCTAATCTCTCCTAGGGCAGATTGGAATCCAAATTCTAGTTGAGATTAGAATCATGGTTTCAATTCACACAGTAGAAATGGAAGACGAAACTTAACACTGATCACAGAGAACAGAGGTTTGCTGCAAGACTATAACTATTTACTTGCAGCAAAAAGGCAAGCTTCTTGATACCAAAAGAAAGTTCACGAACTCCAAGTATCATACTCTGTTGGTGACACGGTTGGGGTAAATATCCATCAGGCCGATAGAACAAACACTGACGCACGTCTTCTGCCATGCAAAGTAATGGAGAAGAAGTTGCAAGACCCAGACTGCCAAATGTTTAAACTGTACAGTACAGCCGGGATAATTAAAAACTGGTTTACATGTGTGGGACTTTGTTGACATGAAATCCGTGGAATTCCCTGAATTAAACGACTTGGCAGTGAAGAACCTATGTGAAGTAACTCTCATTCAAGCTTCACGTCAAGCGACAGGCTGGCAAGCACCTGGAGCATCGAAAAAAACCGTGTGCAAATGCAAGAGCTCATGCAATATGAAACGATGTTGTTGCCGCAAAGCAGGAATTGCATGTAGCACAAAGTGCCACCCAGGCAGTAGTTCTTTCACAAATAATTAACATTTAAGTATCGCTAACAAACAAGAGTTATTCTAAAGTTGGTCATATATTGATCCTGCAGTGGAGGGACAACGCCTAGGTTCAAGGTTCAAGGTTCAAAATACTGGTGAATTGAAACCATGATTCTAATCTCAACTAGAATTTGGATTCCAATCTACCCTAGGAGAGATTAGAATTCCATTCTCCACATGGGTTTCTTCAGTGCAAATGAGAATTCTAATTTACCCTAGGACAGATTGGAATTCTAATCACTAGTGGAATTCAAAATTCCCCTGGATTCTAATTCCCACTGACATATATATATGTAATATATAATTAGAAGAAAATCTTTCGATACTTCTTACTTTGGTTCACTGAATGCAGTCATACTTCTGTTATGCCAATACAGTTCCACATGTGTTAGGCACGAGTTTTCATTCACAAAAGCATTCAGTGCCCACATTTGGCTCAAGGAAAAAATGCATTTTTGCGCACTCTGACGACCAAAAATTTAGGGGGAACGTTGGTGACAACTCGGGGTGAATGAACTGGTGTGAATGAATCGTTGTGATATATGTGCCCATGTGGTGTAATAAGTTAAGCTGAAAATCCATATAATTATTAGACGTCAAGAGGAAACCGAAACGACACCGAGATCAAATGAATCGCGCCAATGCAAATTACAAAAAACGTGAACGAAGAAGCGAACGACAACCGAAGCAGCGAACGACGACCGAAGCAGCGAACGACAACCGTAGCAGCGAACGACAACCGAAGCAGCGAACGGCAACCGAAGCAGCAAACGACAACCGAAGCAGCGAACGACAACCGAAGCAGCGACCGACAACCGAAGAAGCGAACGACAACAGGTACCACCACCGATACCGACCTGTATTTCACGACGGTGTCAGACATGGATTTTCAACTTTTACTTTCTTCGTTCCTTGAAATAAAATTTTACAGAAAACAAACCACAAAGACAAACTATGAAGCACACACGCACACACACACAAAAGAAAAACTCGTAGCATCCAGAAATATAATATAGGCATATGTTGGGCTTTCATATTTCTGGATTAAGATTTGGATGAAAATAGCAAAAAACCTTTAATTCAAGTGAAAACATTGCAGCAAGAAGCCAAAGTGTGCGTTCAATTTTGGCGCCTCCTCAGCCCTTCCCTCCCCCCCCTCCAATCTGCCTCCCCCTCCCCTTGTACACGTTACACATATGCTTGGCTTTGACCCCCATCCCCAGTATGAGCACACAGCCATTAAAAAATAATGTTGCAAGTCCGTGATAAAGCCGTGATGTTTTGAAGCTTTTTGAAGCTTTAAATGGTATTTTGTATCCAGTTCTTCACTGGTTCACGAGTAACAGCCCGTATTTAATTTTTGTGTTTGATTCATATGATCCTACAACCTTTTTTTTTGTTACTGTTGAAAAAAACAATTCAAATACAAATAATACCAAATATTTTCATTCAGTACTGTAAGTGAAAATAGAACGCATGCTTCACACAACCCCCACTTTATGGGTGGCCTCCTATGATAAATATAACAAATATTTCATTTCAAGTGAAAACACTGCAGCATTGAGGAGCAGCCACTGCTCTGAGTGTTGTATTCTCTGCCAGTAGTCCGCAAGTCCATGTTATCTCGTTGGGTGGAACTTGCTTTATCGGTCCATTATGGCCTTTCTCAGCCCTCTCTGTGACAACATTTAGCTTCTTGACTGGAAAAAGCACAGGCCTAGATTAACAGATTTCGTGACCCGAGAATGACAAGGATTCTATCTGCCTCTAAAAATGTATGTCGCACAGAACATTCTTAGCAGAGTTCTAAGCTGTGGGTGCTGGCACGGGCACACACGTATTGCGACCGCCGCACAAAGAAAAGTAATGCGTGTGTGAAAGGTCAGTTACCTAAAGCAATGACGTATTAAATTTTATATACTGAAAGAAACTAAACAAAGTAGTTCAAAAGTGTGGAATAAAATCTTTGCTAAATCCTTTACCTCGTAAAATGCAATCCTATTTATATTGCATTAAAACATGCCAATGCAGTTTTATTAGCAATGACAAATTGTCAAAATTATCTTGGGGAACAATTTCAAGTTTACATTTAGGCAAACATTCCATGCACACATACTCAAGAGGAAAAAAGGGCGCACACTGATAAAACTTAGAGGGAACCTTGATTCTCAGATCACGATTTGCTCATGCTAATTAATAAATAATAAATAATATAGTAAATACAGGTAATATTCTATTTAATCTTTAACAAAACGTCTAAAATTACAATAGCAACAAATCATAGAAACTACAGGGTGTCTCAAAAAAACAACAACAACCGTATTCACTATTAAACTGTTTGATGTTTGCAAACCTATTGAACTGCGTTGTCATCGTGTGTGACTCAAAACGGCTATCACTTTGAAAACAAGCAATAACTCAAACATCTGTCCTCTTTAATTTGAATTACAAATCCTGACGATCTTAAATGACACTGAATAAATAAATATTCAGAGTGTGTATACATTTTTGTGAGACACCCTGTATTTTCAAAGCACAAGACAGACTATACAATCATGTTAACTCTTGCTGGACAAGGACGTAAATTATAAACTGTACAATTATTTTAGAAATATTTGTACCAGCTAACTATAATCTGAATCTTTAATGTACCTAATGAGTCGCGACATCAGCTGATTTCACGTTATCTGTAGTAAAGAACACATAACATACCTAAGATCTGGTGGCCCATAGTGCACTGAAATAAATCTGTTTTGCCTGGGGTTTGTACGCTATGGATTTAATAAACCTCTCGCGCATTGGCAGGATTGAAACAAATCTGTCTTGCATGTTAATTCAAAGGGAAGTTCAAGTCTGAGTAAAAACCCAGGCAAAATAGACTTTTCGGTGTCACCACGCAATGAAAACATACCTGACATGTCGCCGTCTACGATGTTTGTGTGTGTGCAGTGTCGCTGAATCCCTGTGCTATTCAAATCATTCAATACACCATCTTTGTTAAGTTAGAATTAGAGTCCTCTGAAGTCATGGCTTGCAGGATATCAGGCGCTGATTGCGCCATTGGGCAACATAAAAAAAATATCCACAAAAAAAAAAAAAATTATCCACAAAAAAAACAAAAAAACAACCAAACAAACTGGCCGAAAAGGAAAATGGCGAAAAAACTGACCATGACCACAGCTTTTCCAGCGAAAATGGGTGATCGAAAGGTACAGCTAATTTCATTTTTCCTACAATTTAAATTTTTTCCGTGATTTAGTTTTCAGTCCAGTATGCAAAGTGGGCCAAAATCTCTGACCATTATTTTATTAACAGTTTTATTACAACCGAAACACGAATTTCTTCGCCATTTTACCTTTACAGCGGCAATTACTGAAACAATTTACGAAACTAAATTTATTTATTGCAATCAAGTGAAGAAAATATCAATGGAGCATAAAACAGAATGTGTACACACAAAATGCATTCTCTGCCAGTCTGGAGTTCCCCCTCTGAAATTCCCAATTCCTTCCCTGGCTATAACTTAGATTTCAAAATCTTCACCTGGGAGGTAAGTGCTCCCCCCTTCGAGAATCACTGGGTGTGTCAATTTAACTTGTTGCAGGTTTTAACTTGCGGTTCCTGATTGGTAGTTAAACCAAAAAAAACAACAACAACTAGAAATAGACAGTGGTGTGAGAGGAGCTATGAAAACTGCTGTGGAGGAAGTAAAACAGCTGAGACAATGCTATAGAAAGCAAACCCAATCAAAATAGAAAACTTTCGAATTTCTCTTCCCTCCTACCCAGAAAATACATTGATAATTCTGTCCCCCACTCACCACGATGAGTTGTTAAACTTGTACAGACTCATAGACCCCCCCCCCTCCCATTGACGACCTGGAACAATGAAAACAAATTAAGGCTGAAAACCAAGACCACACACACAGACAACTGAGATAAGACAAGAGAGACCAGAAAGCCAAACGATGCTGGATATTACAATGAGATATGTATAACACAATGTACATTACATGATATTCAGTGAGATGCATCAGTTTTTCAGAACTGGAGTTAGGACTTTGCCAAGTAATTTTCGGGTTCGGAATTAACATTTGTCGCATCCTGAAATGAGTTTGCCTACCATAGAATGTTACAGTACCTATAAGGAAAAAGATTTAAAAAAAAAAAAAAAATTGCAATTCTTGGAACAAAGTTCCCGTGTCAAACAACTTGTAACAAATAAGTTTTTAAGCAATTGCATTGTTTAATTCTGTTTGTTTTACGAATTTCTTTTTCCGCTTTTTTCTTCCCTTTCTAATTAATTCTTTTGTGATTTAAAGTTTCCTTGTTGTTTCTAGCTCGGTTTTTTTTTTTTTGCCAGATTTTAACTACTGAGAACAGGGTACGGAGCCAACCTTCCTCTATGGTTTGTTAAGGTCAATAGTGAACTTCATGCCCAAAGCGTACATAGTTAGGCAACATTTGTGTATTACATGTAGTTTGCTTTATAGACGCCACACACACTTTTTTCTTTTCATAACTTCGACTACCGGGCGGAGAGCCCAGCCATACCAAGCGCGTACCTGAGTGCATTCTGTATTTAGCTGATTGTAAATGGCAATATCATAGTCCCTGTAACTGGTAAAATTTTGTTTCATTACTGCACAGTGTTCCCCTCAGTCCGACCACCGAGCAGAGCCCAGTTGTGCAGATTAAGGTCGCTGTGCTTGTTGCACGTTAGCCGGACCGATATCATGAACAGATGTCGGGGGACGAAGATATTGATGTAGGCTACTGATATTGTCCATTTCCCACATGATCTGCACAACTTTTCTCAAACTTCGGCAACCAATTGGTAGATCAGCGGCACAAAGTCCGGATGGTTTACTATATTGTGCAGATAAACAGCCAGCACAGCACCATGGTCCATGACAGATGGTCTGCACAACTTTTCTCAAACTTCGGCAACCAATTGGTAGATCAGCAGCGCAAAGTCCGGATGGTTTACTATATTGTGCAGATAAACAGCCAGCACAGTACCGTGGTCCAAGACAAATGGCTAAGTTGCTGTGGTACTCTGATAAAACACCGCAAGACAGACTGGCTGAACTGTTAAGCCATCTGTTTTCCTTCCTGCTGGCAAGGCAGTTGGTGCTGTAACAAAGGTCACGGGTTCGATCCTCTACCGATTCATTTTTAAAAAAAAATTCTTCTCGCTTCCACTCCTGCGTTTCTGAGCACCAACCTGGCATACGCTTCTAAATGCCTCACTTTTTAAAAAAAGGTTCTCAATTTTATTGTCTTCATGTGGTCACTGAATCTTAGCATCAACGTCTGAGGGTGGCTCCGTGCTCTCCCTTCTCTCTACAACAAAATTTCAATAGTATATCGATTTTAACAATCTCTAATCAGACATTTCCAATTACATAATAACCATATATGTTAACACTTTCATTTTGATAGAAACCTCCCTGTCTGTTTCATTTCGTGTCTTTCTATGCCTTCCCGCACTCTATAATAAAATTTGATTGACTGGAAGACCATGCGCAGTCTTACCGCTTTCAGACGTATTTACGTATTTAACATTTTAATAGAACACCCCCCCCCCTCCTTCCCAAATGTTAAAAAAAATTGAGTACTGTTTAGTATCCATTTCCCAATCATAAGATTTCTCGCAGGCGAACGTAGGTTTTTGCTCTTCTGAGACATTTCGAATTATTTTATGTTCATTTTTTTCTTTATTTCAATAGAAACTTCTCTATAGTGTGCTATTTCATACTTTTCATGTCTCGCCGACACGACTTCTCGAAAGTGAGCGATACACAGGCCGCAATGCTGAAGTTTTCTGACTGACCCGATGTAAAATCCAAACTCAAAACCCACCTACCCTCCCAAATCTCTCCTCCCCCCCCCCCTCCCGTAGCTGTGCACATTAAATTCCTCCCTGGATACAATTACTTCCACAGTCTGCCCAGGTTTATGTCGCAAATTGCTGTCAATAAAACGGGCACAAATGACTACAAGTATATCAAGGGTCGGCAACTTTTCAAAGGAGAAGAGCCATTTTTGAGATTTTCAATAGAATTCAACTTGAGAGAGCAGCAGCAGGCATGAACTTTGTAAACCAGTATTTTCTATTTTTAAAAAAACAACTCATTTGGAGTTTTTATTTAATTTTTACCGGCAATTTGGTAAAAAAGATGAGTCATATTATTTCCATAGAATTCAACTTGAGAGGGCCGCAATGCATGAAGTTCGTAAACCATTATTTAAAAAAAAAACTAATTTGAAGTTTTTTTTTACCGACGATTTGGTGAAAAGAGCCACAGATGAAAGCTGAAAGAGATGCATGCCACCCGCAAACCCCTAGCTGCCGACCCCTGATCTATAATTATCATAGGCACTGTAACTACATTGGTGGTGGACAAACATTATTTGACAAATCCTAATTTCGAGCCCAGGAAGACCCGACAAAGCCCAAGCCTTGTTCTGAAAAACAGACATCTCACTACTTCTCATGCAATGTACACGATGTTACACACACCTCACCATAATACCCGGCACCCTTTGACTTCCTGGCCGCCGCCTGTCTTATCTCAATCCCCTGTGGTTGTGGTAGTGATTTTCAGTCGTCCGAATTTGCTGCATTGTTTCAGGTGGTCGAGAGGGGACGAAAGTTTATGAGCATGCACAAGTTGAACAACCCAATACGAGGAGTGGGAAGCAGGAAATTATCCATGTTTTTCTGGGAGGGTAGGGGAGAGGAATTGGAAAGAGACAGGGACGGAGAGAACGAGAAATAGAGGGAAAAGAGAAAGAGGGGGAGAATAAAGATTGGGAGAGCGAGAGAAGGGGAGAGGAAGGGAGAAGGGAGGGAAAGTAGAGTGGAGGAGAGAGGGAGACAGGGGGGAGAATTTGGCGGGGGGGGGGGGGGGAGACGAAGAATTCCAGAGATCGGTTCATTTTGAATAAGGTTGAGAATGAGAGAAAGGGACAGGATGGAGAGAATGAGAAACAGGGAAAAAAGAAAGAGGGGAAGAATAAAGATTGGGAGAGAGAGAGAGAGAGAATAGGGAGAAGAGGGGAGGAAGAGAGGTGTGGTGGAGAGAGGGAGGATGAGGAATTCGAAAGACCTATCCATTTTGATTAGGGTTGAGAAAGAGAGAAGGAGATGGCTTGGAAAGAACGAGAAACAGGGGAAAGACAACGAGAGGGGAAGAATAAAGAGAGGGAGAGAGAGAAGGGCAGAGTAAGGGATAGAGGGGGTGCGGATGGGGAGTGAGGGGGGAGGAAGAGAGAGTGAAAGGAGAGAGAGGAGGGTGAGAGAGATGGAGGAGAATGAGGGCAGAGAGACGCGGGGGGAGGGGGGGAGAAGGGAGAGAGAAGGATGGAGGAGTGAGGGATAAAAGAGAGAGAGAGAGAGAGAAAGAGAGAGAGAGGAAAGAAAGCAGCTTTCCAATCAGGAACCAAAAAGTAATTGTCAAAAAATTGATGTATCATGAAAAAAAAAAAATTCATGGAACTTTTGTTAACAAATCAATAAAAATTAAAGAGAAAAAGTCCAGACTTTTCAGTTTCTGATTTGCATTCGAAGGTTAACGAATGATCTGTTAGATGATCCTTCAGACCAAAGGGCACGTTCGCTAGTAAGGAAAGCCTAACAATCGGTCACCTGGTCGATTTTGAATGAACATTTTTTCTTGTCTTTACTCTATGTAAGATGTTTCTAAATATGATTTTGATGCCTATCAAAAGGATCGATGGAGTTATTCGAGGCTATATTTTCGGTGTTTTTTTTTTAATTGCATTATTCACAAAATGTAACTTTCTTTTTCTATTTTACAGAAATTTCGAATTAGTTCAAATGATGTTCAAAGGTTATAAAATTTGGTTTATGTCATGTAATTTAAAAAAAAAAAAATTTTCAGAGGGTTTTTCCAAAATTAAACGTGGTCCGGAAATTACTGGGTTTTGTTGTGTACTGAAAATTTGAGGACTCGTGAAAAGACTAAGGTGAACATTCTCGGACAAAATGCACTTTAATTAAACAAGAAAATGGTGAAGAAAAGATCTAAATTCGTTTTGCGGCTATTTTGACTTATAAAATTGGGTTTTTAAAAAAAATGGACGGGACTATTATTTCTATTTAACTTAATAACATTCTTATTGTTATTGTTATGACAATGTAATTTTTGTGACCAGCCCTAACCGTTCGCACTCCATCGTGAAAATAGACACCTCGGAAACTATAACAGCCAAAATACATATATTGAAGAAATTTACTACTTTCTGGCGAACGTGCACTCGAGGGGTTTATTTGCATGATGAGATTAAACATTACTTGGAACAACAAGGTCGGCACGAAGTGATACTTTTTGATTTTCATAGAGGTGCTTCATTTGATAATAGAGACGATGGATATCAATTTAGTTTTGGCATATGCCCAGGCCTGTGCAAAGCTGACAATAGACCCGGGCCAGGTGGGAGATGTAGACCCCTATTTCAAACCTCTCATCGAGTATTTTTATAATTAGTGCTAAATACACCCAAAATCGAGCACGCGCGAGTACTTTATGGATGGCCCCTTCAGATGGACTTTCCTGGTCTCTATTAACTGAAGGGCCTGACTCAATAATTTCTGTTGCAAGGCCAAACTGCGGTCATTGGGAATGTTAATAAATAGGTCAAATGTTTACAACTCTACCTGTCTTGGGGACAAGGTGGTCTAGAGGCAAGGTGCTCGCCTCTCATGCCAAGGGTCCCGGGTTCTAAACCCGGGCAGTGCAGGCATGTTAGAAAGTGGATTTTTCTCATATTTTCTCAAGTCCCTGGTCCTATTGGGGGGTAGGATCGAGTAGTTCTTGGAAATTGGATTTTTCTCATATTTTCAAGTCCCTGGTCCTATTGGGGGGTAGGATCGAGTACCTAGTCTTCTCGGATAAGGACGAAAAAATTCGGAGGGCCCGTGTGCATGTTGCGTACGTTAAAGATACCTTGGCAGTTGGAAATCGTAAAGAGCAAGCCGAAAGGCCGCTGCCCGGGCAAAATTGAAATTAATAGATTAAAATTTATCCATATCATCTCCCCCCCCCCCCCCCCCGCCAGAACAAGAAATAATAAAACAAGTAAAGTGAGGTGTAAATGATAAGGGCAGCGAACCTCCTAAAATAAAGGCCTCAAATCAACTCTACCTGATGTCCCAGCGCTCCTTAGTCCCGGTCTGAATGTACCCACGTTTTTTCGGCTGCTGCGTCAGTCAGGGCTTTAAGTTCTAAGCACATGCTGGGTCACATTTAACAGCAGCCGACGCGAGTCGTGATCTGCAGTAGCTGCTGGACTGCCACCCCAGCAGTTCCTACCGTTCCAGTTCTCAGACACCCTGTAGAGACAAAATTAGCGTGAGGTTACACGTTTGTGAAAGAGTTCCTCAAGTCCCGACCACCCAGTTAAGACCACCCTATCTCTCATTCTAATCCTATCCATAACCCTGTGATTCTTAACCCTGTCTATTACTCTTTCAAAACAAAAAATCTATAGAGAATTGAAATAATTCAAGGTAATCGAACCGTAAGGAACTCTCCACAAGTTGAATTGTTTTGAATATCCATGCCCAACTACCACGCTTTTCTAAGGTAAAATACACCGACTCAGGCGAAAGCATGGCCACGTAAATACGTTAGGCTTTTCTGATGAGTTGGTCAAACCACTCAAAACGGCCACATGCCAAAAGGCATGATAAAAACATATCACAATGATATGCGCCTAATTGTTCAGTCTCACCATAATTCCTAAGATTTCATATAACTGGCATTTTACAATTGTCGCACACTGTTACCGCATTCATACCCTAGGATTCGCACATGAAATAATTATGCTGTTTGTTATAGACGGCTCTACCTGGGAGTAGTGTTCCCTCTGAGCTGTAAGCATGTGCTTTGCCATACTCGTTTTGCAGCCAAAGCACCAAGGAAATGAATGCACAAATTTGTTACCCAAAAATGTTATCTTAGCCAACTATCTCCTTAAATCCCAACTAAAGACGTTACTTTTTATATTAAACGTGCCAATATTATTATTAGCCACGAGAAACAGGTTGCACCAAATTATCTTGAAAGAATTTTAAGTTTTACACGTGCACGAGCAGCCATTGTCCACATACTTTTGTCACTCACAGGGAACAAAATTGTACAACATAAGATTTTTGCCCACACACTGACTTCCGAAAAAACAACAACAGAGGAACTGGGCGATCTCCTTCGCTCTGATCTCACTAACTGAGATCTATCAAAATGCAGGAAACAATAATTATGAATGACGATCCAAAAGAACAACAACGTGAACTTACATCGTAGAGGCATCCAAGACTTTGAATGAACTGCAAAAATCTTTCTCTTTCTTGTACCGATGTTGTCGACATGAGGTAAAATGGTGGACTGACTGAAGTCTAACCACGTGTCATCTGCCGGCCTTGGCAGAGACCGAAACTCTCCGTGTATTCCGTAAGCTACTACTTCAAAAACTGTTCACCATTGACACCAGTAAACAAGTATTAGTACAAGAAAAAAAAAATTGAGAGTCCAGTTTTTAACCCTTTTCGTCCCAAAGCCGGTAAGTTATGATTAGAGGTCATTCATCTATATCTATACTATATATATTTGTGGACTTGAGATTTTTGTGTGCGCCTATCTCAGAAACCACTGACCAGATTGGGGCCAAATTTGGCATGGAATCTTTTTATGATTTATCGGAGGTTCTTAGCCTATTCAGATGTTCGAAATCGGTGTAGTTTTTTTTATTGGAAATTTATTGTTTCGCCATCATTTAGATCTATTTCGAGTCATGGTTCGCCATTTTAAGGTTTCGTTATCACTTCCTGCGATGTGTTCACTATCAAACACACCCGTGCGCAAATCATGCTGTTGTACGGGATGCGTAGGATGTCAACTCACAAAGGTAGAGCAGTAAGACTTATTTAAAAACAAACAAACACAAGTAAAATAAACAAATAGGAACAGGCCAGATCAAGCAGGTCCATAATAACCACCCAGAACTGAAACCAATATTCAAACCGATTTATGCCGGGCATGGCCGAGGGCCTCAGTTAGTAAAGTATACATGTGCGCTCGATTTTTGGCTGGTTTGTTCTTTTTTTTTTTTTTTTACCCCCGCCCCTCCCACCTTTCCACTAGCGTAGCGTACTACCAAACGAACGGTGACTATCTATGATAAGCCCTTGATGTTTTAAAACTTTTGAGTGACATTTGGAATAGACTATTTGACATGTTTCAACAGATACATAACCTATATTCGATTTTAATGTAATTGTACAATGCATTTTGCCCCCCCAAAAAGATAAGGCATAAATAATCAAAATCAAATTCCTCAATTCATTGGCATAATTATTTAAAACTTACATAATTATTCTCCAAAACCCCCCCCCCCCCCCCCCGATGTAACCGTTTCATATGCAATGGTCTTTCAAGACTCCGGGAGAGAGGGAGAGAGAGAGAGGAAGAAAGAGAAAAAGAGAGAGAGAGAGAGAGAAACCGGTGTCAATGGAATAGAAGATGCATTTAAGTTACTTTAATAGCAACGAAATATTGTAAAAATATTCTAACCTGAAGCTCGATTTTTGTATCATTTCTGCATTATTCCTTACTACGTATAACCTTTTCTTTATAGCACATTTTGACTTTAACAGCAACACCGTGCGTATGTTGCGCACTAATGCACATGGGAGACTGTATTTAACACGCGTTCAGTTTGGTGCGATTTCTTTGCCAACCGTTCGTGGAATGCGGAGGTTACTAAACTATGATATTCTGAGAGGGAAAGTGCAGCCAAAACACTTCCATCTTCCACTGGAAAATGGAACCTCATGAACATCTATATTCATTGGCAGTTGGACAAGAGAGAATACTTCCTTCAGTAATCGAACACTGCGGTGAGTGTGTCTCCCATTGTCTTTGTTATCACTCCCAGAATACATCGTCCAAGCCGATAGTATCAACTCATTTAAAAACAGGCTTCACAGATATTGGAAACATCGAGATGGGTCACTTACTAGCATTAGCTATCCAGACCCATTAATCCATAGGTATAGGTAGGTATCTTTCTCAATGATCCAGACTGCACTAATCTTGATCGAGTTTTTGTTTCAACATGCATAGACGGCGACAGAATAGAGTCTAGATCTAGGTGGGAGAGAAGGTACTAAAAGAATATAAAAAGTGATTTTTGTTTTTATTAGGGGGATTGGAGGGAGGGAGGGAGGGGGGGGGGGCTGGTTTCGTCTTGTCTAACGACACAAACGACAAAGGAAATGCCAGAAAGATGTTGTCACAAGGCATTGACGAGATAAGAAGGCATGACGAACGAAATAACGCCAGTAATGAAAATAAAGAACAGAAGAATGTCTAGATCTAGTGACCAAGGAAGGAAAAGAAAAAAGGAAAAGGGACGAAGGACGGTATGAAGAGATGGGAAGAAACAGGACGGGTAGAACCCACCAGAAGATCCAGTGTCAAAGAGAAACAGAGAAACGTCTACGGGATTTTTACTTGTGTGTTCTGCACGGCATACAAAGTTTCAATAATGCCATTCAGTATTACAGTCCCACAGAATGACAAGGTTCTAACCCCCTTCCGTCAACTTTTGAGAAATCGAGGATTGAAGTTTCATGTGATCATGGGCTTTTAGAGCAAAGTATTTTTTTTTTTCTTTTTAGCAATACTTTCAAATTACACACCGAATTTGCTAGACACTTTGGCACACAGTGGAGACGGCCCGCAGAAGTAGTGTGTAGTGTGTAACTCAGTTCAGTCAAAAACTGGAGATAAAACCTGGGAAATCTAAGGGGCCGATTGTCTTCCTTTCTTTAGTTTAACTTCTTGTGTTATCGACCTTCCCCCCCCCCCCCCCCGCAGTCTTCTCTCTTTCACTCACATTTTTGTTTGTTTGTTTGTATTATATCTGTTCATCCCCTCAGAAAAAAAACCTCTTAATCTATGTGCAGATTCAGCATTGATAGCCCCGCGCCTGGAAGACGAAATATTTAAGTTCCAGTTGGTGAGATGGAAGTAAACAGAAACGTGTTGACTGGAAGTGTCGGTGTGCGTGGGCTAAGTCCGGGTAAGACCATGAAACCTAAGCAGTTTTGAGTTTTGGTTGAGTTTACTGTGAAAGTTAGTTTGTTTCATTGTTTATTTGTCTGCTTGCTGTAGGAGAGAGCTCGATCTCATGTTTTCTCTGACATTTGCATTTAACGAGGGTTGTTGTTAAAACGGACGCGCCATAGTCGTGAACTGGCATTTCCTATGTGCGTGATTACATTAAAAATTATTTCGAACAGCCAAACTGTCTCAATATGGCGGTAAAGATACATAAAATACGTTCATTCTCATTGTTAAACATAGCGGTTAAAATCTTCCTGGCTTCGTGGACTGTTTGGAAGAAAACTTGATGCCGTCGACGCTTCTGCCATTCAATAGATCAGTTAGTCTGTGAAAAGGTGTGCCAAGCCTTGAGATAAGGGTCCACTCCTTCCTTACATAAATTATGACACACCTTACTTATAGGTTATAGCCACAGTCCCTTTGAGGATTCCAACACCGTTCAGTCCCTACTATAAATGATGGCTGAAAAGAGTTAAGACCGTAGTTGCATTTAGGACAATGTAATAATAAAATTCCATGTCCTTGCTAGATCTTCTCAAGGAATATTATAATTTATGTAGCTATAGGCAATTGTGTGCGCCAGCTATAAATTTTTTCATCCAACCTCTGGGGCTCTTCACAGCCCCTAATTAATTGTTTCAAAATTTACCAAACTTTCGTTCAAAAATAGATTATTTTAAGATGTTCGGGAAAGAGGAACACTGGGGAATTTCCCCGACACCCAATAAACTATTCAAACATGGTGAAATCTGGCCTTCTGTGTGATTTCGCGTGCCTACCGCCCTTGAGTCTGTTTGGTTAATTTTTTTTTTTTAAATGCAAAGTAATCCAACATTACCAGAAATTCAGATTTGAACTTCCAGTATTAATTTCCACACTGGGTGAATACTGAAGTTTTTGTGATTGAAAAGCTGTTAAAATTCTCTTTCAGGCATTACTGAAAACTTTCAATACGCGAGAAAGCTGAGATTCGATTTGTTGACCAACTACAGTACGGAAATCTTGCCTGTCCGCAACCAGAGTGCTCCTGTAGTCGTTACTGTTGGATTCTATCTGATCATGTTACAGCAATTGGTAAGTTTTGGTGACAATCTATATCAATAAAAGTGAAACCTTACGACTATTGCAGCGCACCTTTCGCTACTCCTCTGTTAATGCTGATTCGGTGGCCCTCAGATTTTATACAACGCTTAGTATAGACTGGCGTCGTGTCCCCGGCACAGAAAATAAAATAATTAATAACTCGCAAAACGTTTGTATTAGTTTCTAGGTTGCGACACATTGGCGTTCGATCTATTTTTTCGGCAAATTAATGTAACTAAGATTGGTTCCGGTATAGACTGTCACACTCACAAAACAACTTCCGGTTAGGACTGGTTTGAATGATGAGATTGAGTTCTAAGACTATCAAGTATGAAACTTTGTGTGTTCTCAATGTGCCTAGACTGGGAAAAAGAAAGGGCCTGGAATTGGGAGATTGACGCTGCAGGGCCAAAAGTACAGGTTTGTGTTTTCAATATGCCTAAGAAAATATTGTAATATTTCTTTTCCATTAACACATGAGGTTATCACTTCCTGCGATGTGCAAACAAACTAACCCGTGCGCAAATCATAGCCATTTGACGGATGCTGGCGGGACGCGCAGGACGTCAACGCGCAAGGGGAGAGCAGTAAAACGTATCTAAAAACAAACAAACAAAAATAAAATAAAGCTAAACGAATGGGCAAAATGAAGCAGGTCCATAATAATCACCCAGAACTGAAACTAATAAATCGATTTATCCCGGGCTGGGCCGGGAACTCAGCTAGTAGTATCATAAATCCAGTGTATATAACAACTATGCAGTGTCTACTGAATTTAACAGCCATCGGATTTCGACAACCATTGGGTTTTTCCTGAATTTTGGCAAAGATTTTGTTTTCTCGGACTTCGGAAGTTATGCTGTATTCATACGCCGATTATTTTGACCCTGTTGCACTTCAGTAAAGTGACAAGCCCTCTTTGTTTCAAAATCGCTTTGACCTTTCGGCGTTCAAAATCTTGAGTCACGTGTAATGATCTTCCAAAAATTACGACTGTTTTTGGCATATATAACTGGGGTTATAATGTTGCAAAATCACACTGACACACTTACTTTGTCATCTGGTAATCAAGAGTCCAAATCTGACCATTTTCGGTGATTATATTGAACAAGTGAATAGATAGAGAAAGTGAAGTAATTCTGAAAGGCGCAAACTGGCCATTATCATCCTGACGAGCCGTTATAGACAAACTCTAACTCATTCAAATGAACAGACGATGGAACATGGTATCTGTAATGTTTGAAGCATGCCATTGTATAATTATTGTAATTGTTATTCTTTATTAGTCAAAGGGACACCACTATGATATTACCATACCAACTATAATTGGAGAGTTATGAAACTTGAGGAGGAAAAAAAAGAAAATAAACATGGCTGCCGTCAGACCACAAATCTAAACTGTGTCTGTCGCAAATCCCAGACTGGGAGATGTAATAAATTATAACAAGACAACAATCACGAACGAACACGTATAACACTTAACAGAACAACCCATCAGACTCACACATTTATTAAACATAAAGATAAAGATAACAGTGAATTGACATACAGTATATCAGTCTATTCAACTGCCGTCCAACGGCCTTCTTCCCTCAAGCACTCTCCCTCGGGTCCACAACCCGGTAGTTACTTTTAAAGACACTTCGGCTTCAGCCTCTCCACTCAATGTCTTAATAACACAGTATTTCTTTCGCACCGCAGTCTCTCAATAGCACCTCCCTATGGCAATAACACCTGAGCATTCCAAGAGCTCCTCAACATGGCAATAGCACGTTAATAGTTCAATTCCCATTAATATCACAATAGCACAGTCGTATATCACTATCACATGTAGTACATCTTAAGAGCACATTAACAATTATATACACATCCCTGTCTGTAGCCAGACTGCCACGACTCATGCGCCGCTCCTGTCCTGCTCGACAGCTTCACTCCACTGGGCTATGCGTAGCCTTCGGCCCTATGCTGGCCTATCCCCTGTGCTCACCGCGGGTGGCGTCTCTGCCCGACCCCGGCACCTACAAGAAGAACATTACATTGGTATAATACCATACCATTTCTAACCACTTCACCCCTCATTACAAACCATGAAGCGTACACACAATAGTCCACCTTTCACTCACCAGACATCTTACGGTAACACACCTCCACCGTACCACACAGCACTCACTCTCGCTACGAATCCATGAACCTAACTTACATCTATCGCTCATGGCGCACATTTCTATACACAGTAATCACTGACTTCCACATTCCTCACATATACTTATTTACATCATGGTCATAGGAGAATATAGTACATCAATCATCATAATTATAAATCCTAGTTCAACCTACCAGTCATCACTGGAAAACACACAACAATCTCCCGACTGCTCTGATCTCACGTCTGTCCCCTGGGACCTCTTAACTTGCAGTGACTTTTCACTACACAAGATTTACCTCATCGCCTTCACTTTACTCACGTCTTGCACGCTTCCACGCTAACTAACAGAAGTCAATATAGGTGAGCAGCCTCACTATCCCGTGAGTCAATCCCTCACTTCCATGCCCCCGTAATCCTTGAATCCCGCTCACTCCACTCGTGACAGTGTCTTTCAATCAATCTTAATCATAACAATCCTACAGTATCTAAACCTTATAACTTCGCAAACGCTGAACAGATCTTCGCTTTTGTGATGTTTTGTTTATTTCCAGAACATAAAGCAACAACATATGATTGCCAACAGTTATTTGAAAATTGTAAGTACAAATTGTGATGTTTGAGTTCATTTGACATTAAATGCAAGTGATACATGCCCTGGACAATACGCGAATAGTGGTTAGAAGACGAACTACAGTACTGTTCTTCAAAAAAAAAAAAAAAAAATTCATTCTTGCTGTGCCAAGTAAACGTTAAGAAGAAACCCAACTATGCAACTATTCGGCCATTCACCACGCTTTACACAGTAGTATTTTTTTGAAACGGTTAATACCAATTTATTTTTAAGATGAGAGGGCATTAAAATAGGTGTGGCATTAATAAGTATATTTGAAGCCAAAATATTAGTGAACTAAAATGCTTTGCGTACGCAGAAAAACGTGATAGAAAAATAAAAAAATATGGTATAGCAATAAGATTGTGAAACCAGGATTTTCGTGAAATCCCTGAACATTTCACTAATTTCATGCAAAACTTCGTTTTGGTCAGGGGTTTAATGGAATCCCTAAACTCTGGGTGGCGAGGAAGGGGGGAGGGGAGGGGAGTATCTCATGAATTCATTACATAAAACGACCAGTGATTCACAAAATCCCAGAATCACTGTGACAACAATCATGAATATAATAATAGTAATAATATACTCATGATCAAAAGAAACGCGAAAATAATATTTCATGAAAATGCCATGTATCATTATAGGCCACAGGCTATCTTTCCATGACAAAGTTTTGGCAAACAAATTCAGTGAAGTAAAGAGCATTAAAGGTAGATTAGTTTTACTATCGCCTTTTTAAATCCAACCAACTACTCACGTGTCACTCAATACAGGAAGTCAATATTGTATGTGACCACCATTTGCCTGGATGACTGCGTTGCATCTCTGGTACATAGTCGCCACAAGATTGTTCGTGAGGTGCCTGGGAACATTTCTCCATTCATCCAGAAGAGCTGCCTGTAGCTCCTGGGCCATTCCAGGCCGTGGTTGTGTCCCCTTGGGGCGCCTTTCCAATTCATCCCAAAGATGTTCTATGGGATTCAAATCCGGACTACAGGCTGGATCTGGCAGAAGAGGGATTCCATGGCGTTGTAGAATGTCTTGCGTAGCTCTTGCAGTGTGCGCCCGTGCATTATCTTGTGTTAAAGTGAAGTTTGCATGTCGATGGAAAAAAGGATGATGTGTGGTCTCAGAATTTCTTTGATGTGGCGCTGCGCAGTGACTCCATTTCAATGTCCTTAGCCTTGATTTTGGAAGAATACTGGCCCTATGATCTGGTTTTGAGCAATTCCACCCCACAGCATCACTCGAAGTCCTCCCCATCTGTCCCTTTCGAAAACACACTCATCCAAGAAACGTTCACCTGTCCGACGATACACTTGGAATCTGTTGTTTGCATTGTCTATGCAAAAGAGGCTCTCATCGGTGAACAGGATTCTCGACCACTCTCTCATGCGCCAGTTCATGTGCCTTTGTGCCCAGTTAAGACGATCCAGGTGATGCTGAGGAGGAATAGCTCCTCCATATGGTCGCCGACATTGAAGATTCTGATCGCGGAGTCGGTGGCGCACAGTATGTCAACTGATGCGTTGTCCATGCACACCAATAAGGTTTCTAGCGGTCTCTGCTGCAGTAGTAAAGCGATCGGTCACATGGCGGCGAATAATTTGGCGATCTGCACGTGCATCCGTTATCCTCGGGCTGCCACTTCTCAGCCTGTCTGTTGTTGAGTGATTTTGCTGAAAACGTTCTCGAAGGCGATAAATCGTCGAGATATGGACACATAAGACAGTCGCAACCACCTGTGGTCGATCTCCCGCCTCTAATCGCCCTATAGCTCTTTCTCGATTTTCCACACTTAGGCGAGGCATCGTTGTTGTGGCTTAATTCAGAAAGACAGACTACAAATTTGAGTTTCCCTTTTATACCCATGTCTGAGTGAGTACTAATCATCTTTTGTTATGCACTTTTCACGCAACGTCCATACTCCCACGTGCTTTTGTGTCAACAAAACTTCAAGGAGCATAACTCTCAAAATTAGAGAGTGACCTAAATTCCTTTGCTTGTAAACGTTGCAGTGATCTCTCTGGTGTTGAATGAATAGGATATTTTTATGACAGGGTACATTATTCTATGAGAAAATAATCATGAAAGTTTTCGCGTTTCTTTTGATCATGAGTACATTTGTTTTTCTTTATTCAACTCCAAGCAAATGTAGTGGATAAAATAAAAAAAAGTTCCTGTTTTTTTATATTTTTTTACATGCAATCAACAATCGTGTCTATTTATTGCATCAGTTGACACCATGGTGGCACATAGAGTTGCGATTTCACTTTGCCTTAGAGCACTTGCAGTGACTTGTTTAGCAAAAGTGATTTTTGTTTTTATTTGGGGGATGGGGGGGCCTGGTTTGGTCTTGTCTAACGACACAAAAGAAATGCCCCAAAGAAGTGCCGTAGAGCACTTGCAGTGATTTGTTTAGCAAGGCTTTGAACCCCTTCCGGGCTCAATTTTTCGAATGAAAAAGAAAGACTCTCGCCCTGAAAGTGTCCACTCCGTGCGGTTAGCATGACTTTCCATGTGAAATCGGAAATTTCCCTTAATAAAATAAAATTAAAATGTGACTTAAAATGGTTTTGTTTACGCTTCTTTATCTTTTATCTGCGCAAGTTATGACAAATATTTTACTTGATGCATTTATTTTTTTATGTTTTCATACTTGTATCCGTACGCTGTCTGATATGAGCGAACTTTTTAATGGATCCAATGCCCCGAAAAAGGGGATGAGGCCTGACTCTGAAGTGCCGTATTTCAATTCAAAAGATAGGATACCATTTCAAGCACGATTCAAAATATAGGAAACGTATCGTCATCCCAACTCAGCTTTTATGAAAATTGTGTGAAGTCATCGGCACAAAATTCCATTGGAAGAACGAAATCTAGTTACGATGAAATCATGGGCACAAAATTTCAGCAAAATCTAGTCTAAGTGGGAATTTCTAGACACTTTCAAGGAACCGGAAATATTAGTGAAAGAGAAAAACAAAAATCTACTTCACTTTTAGTTTGTTTTGCAGCTTCCAGGTGTGTCCGCCTTCTTGCTGGATGTAAAGTGCAGGGGCATTGACAGAGGAAATGAAAAAGATTCAACTTTGGAAGAAATAAAATTGATTTTGAAGTAGACTTCAGGATGACTGTCATTATCCTTGTTATTAATTTTCCACAAAACGGCAACAACCCCGTTACAAGTCTCAGCCCGGAAGAAACATTACATAGGCCCTCTTCGCCAACAGATAAACAAGATAACTTTCAGTGTTCAACGCAAAAAATGAACATAAAGACATAAGATAAGATAAGATAAGATAAATTTTATTCGTCCTTGTACAAGGAAATTGTTTTGATCATTGAATACATAACAATACAGTTACAGAAATCATGATATATAGCGCTCGCGCACACGCACACACACACACTCACATATATGCATATATATATATACACACACACTAGTAAATAAACAAAATTAACAGTGCGCACATTATGCTTCCGTTACTAAAACACATTGACCTGGCACGCAAGACACAATTCAACTGTACACAGATTACGATCAAGATGACGACATTATTGCAACATCCTAGTTGATGATGGAATAAACGATTTAAAGTAGCGCTCTGTTTTAGTTTTCTTTGACAACAGCCTTAAACTTCTTACAGATCTTATGTATTCTTTGTTCAGGGGATGTTGGGGGTCATTTATTATATTATTAGCTTTTTTAATACAAGGACCACTGTACAGCTCATCAAAATATGGCAGATCACAGTTACCAATTTTTGAGGCTTTTTTAAATTAAAATATTGATCTTATTTTTATCTTTTTGTAAGACGTTACCTCCCCAACAGACAACTCCATACATTAAAAACCATACATGTCGGCAAATGCAACACATTAAACTCTAATGGCTATTTCTCAGAGCTGGCAAGACGAGTTTTTACAGTGGAATCCAGCGGAATATGGAGGCATCGAGGAACTGTTCTTATTCCAACACGAAGTATGGAAGCCGGATGTAATGTTAGAAAACACGTAAGTTGTTGTCGCGGTTTCTCTCACGTGTGAAAAGAGCTGCAGTTCTCCCCAACGATCATCCATATTATTTTTCTTCCATTTTCATGCCAGCACTCTGCATCCTTGAAAGTGAGAGAAAAGGCGAGGCCGTGGCATAAAATTTGCGTGTAAGGTATTTACTTTGGACCAGTTTCAACGAATTATGTCAGTTAAAAATCGACCAAAATATTTCTCTTATTAAGAGGACCCTGCCTATCTAACTCTCATCAGTTTCTGTCAGTGTTAGCTCTTGTGACTTGTGAACAACTTGCGGATCGCAATGCCAGAGAGATGAATGTCAATGATGAAATGTCTATCCTTTGATACTACGCAGTTTGTCAATTTTGAGATGTCTGTCCTTGGTACCGGTACTTCACGTTTTTTTGTTGTTGTTGTTGTTGTTGTTGTTGTTGTTGTTGTTATGATGGATATTTCGTCAGGTATTTCCCATCGTGTTGTATGTGCATTTTTGCCTTTTCGAGAAAATGAGGATTGAAAGTAGGTCGGCAAAGGGGCCAAAAGGCATACAACATATCACAGATACATACCTCGAAAAGTTTTCAACCGATTGGAATGACGCTTATACATAGTAAAATGAGGAGAGAGAGAGGCACTTTCAGGGCAAAGCCTCAAAATCTGCAAAATGCTGCATACAACAATTTGGCAAATACCCCTCGACTTAACCTTGCCCGTAACAAATATTGCGCTCTGAAGCCGTCTCCCTGTACAGTCCAACATGGCATGGTGAAATATGTTTGATGATATAGGTAATAATAATACTAATTCATGATGTAAAGTTGGGAATGTGTGCATTGTGACAGGGCCAGGCCTCACCGAGACCTAGGCACCAACCACACGCTGGTGAGTGTGATGTATACAGGTGTGGTCCATTGGACACCAGGCCTCATCAGTGAGACCAGCTGTATAGTGGACATCACCAAGTATCCTTTTGATATACAAATATGTGACGTGCGCTTCCTTGCCTGGATGCGTACCAACTGGTGAGTAAATGTCTCCGCGCCTCATCCTGACTTCATTGGGTTTTTTCGCTTTTCTTCATAACTGGTCGCGATGTACGGCATTGTTATTGCCATCATCGGAAAAGATCCCACATGATGGGGATAGATTTGCGGGGATAGTCGAGGATACCACACCAGCGGTCCAACACTCGTCTTCTGTGTGGCCCCATTATGCTGTAGACCCCCTCGAGGTCACTCCTTGCCGCCGGTGAAGGGGCTTTAGTAACACCACCAGGGGTGTGAAACCAATGTGACCGAGCCATCTCGCCGAGCATGAACAAATTCTGTCCTAGCAAAATAAGTTGAAGACGGAGGTATCTGGCCAGAGTAGGGCGCCTAAACTAGATACCACGCACCCTTTTCACTATTATGTCTAAGTCTGCAGTTAATTATCGTCATGGTGCCCGCCCTGTGAAGTCCCCCCAGGCAGCGGCAGTGCCGGGGCCCCCAGCCTCGAAGTGGCCCACCCAAGCTACTGGAGGTCCCTCTCGACTGCCCCGGGGAGCCGGGGGGCAGGAGAGAAATGCTACTGGCCAAACCATCAAGGATAAGGAAAACCATCAGAGACCAAAGGAGCAACCTTTAAAGATAATGCACTGGAATGCTGAAGGAATCAACAGTAAGAAAGACGGATACAGCAAGAAGTTAGAGCTAGAAAACATCCTTTTTGAAGAGAAAGTAAGTATCTGCTGCATCCAAGAAGCCCACCTCAGCAAAGACGTTGCTTTCAAGGTAAGAGGATACCAGTGCTTTAGAAACGACCGGACAGACAGAAGGAAAGGAGGAATTTTAACCTTGGTGAGAAACAACATCAGAGCAAGCCAAATTCAAGTACTAATGGAAGGAGCAGAATATCATCTACTACACATCAGAACAGATCAGACGGAATTCCACATCCTCAATTATTACTGCCCAAACGACCGATCCATGTCCCTGGATACAATTCCCTTTAGAGGTAGGCTAATAGCATGTGGAGACTTCAACAGCCACTCCCAAACCTGGGGCTATGATCACATGGACAAGAGAGGTGAGGAGGTTGAAAGATGGCAGGATGAGTTAGGACTGCTTCTCATAAATCAGCCCATAGACCCACCTACATTTTACTCAAGATGCTGGCACACCACCTCAACACCGGATATACCCTTCTATACACCAGACCTGGACTGGAAGATCAAAAGGACTGTGGGGAAACAACTTTTCATCATGGTGGAAAACGAGCTAATAAAGAGCAGCAGCACCCTTGCCAGATGGAACTACACGAAGGCCAATTGGATGATGTTCAGACACAGAACAAGCGTGCTTGCCACAAGTATAATTTCAATAGGAAAAAACATCAACACCATTGGGTATGTCAATTTAACTTGTTGCAGGTTTTAACTTGCGGTTGCTGATTGGCAGTTAAACCAAAAAAAAAAAAAAAATCAAACTAGAAATAGGCAGTGGTACTAGAGGAGCTATGAAAACTGCTGTGGAGGAAGTAAAACAGCTGAGACAGAATGCCATAGATGTAGATAATTAGAAAGCAAACCCAATCAAAATAGAAAACTTTCGAATTCCTCTTCCCTCCTGCCCAGAAAATACATTGATAACTCTGTCCCCCACTCAGCATGATGAGTTGTTAAACGTGTACAGACTCATAGACTCCTCCCCCCCCCTCTCCCACTGACGACCTGAAACAATAAAAACAAATTAAGGCTGAAAACCAAGACCACACACACAGACAACTGAGATAAGAGTTTAACTCATGTATTCTTCAAGCTGCCAAGGTAACAATACCTCGTGGAGCACGAAAGAACTACAAACCATACTGGAACAAGGATCTTGACGAACTCCATCAAGAAGTAGAAAAGGCACGAATACAGGCTGAAAACAACCCAGGACTATAGCATCACAATGCCCTCCAGCAAGCCAAGGCAAGATTTCAAAGAGGAAAGCTTCAGGCACGACGCAAGAGCTGGAAAGGGAAAACAGCCTCCCTCAACTTTGAAAAAGGCGACAGGAAACTATGGAACCTGGTTAAAGCTTTAAATGATGAAGGAACAGATGGTAACATCCGAGTCACTTTGCAAGAGAATGGCAAGACCCTAACCAAGAAAACAGCATCGAATGTTTTTGCAGATATGTTTGCTAAGGACTGTAACATAGAGGTAAGTACAAGCAAGTTAAAGGAAGCAAGAAGTGACAGGGGCCCGGAGAGAAACGAAGGAAACCAGCCAGAAGTCATGAACACAAAGATCACACGACAAGAACTAGACTTTGCCATTAGTAAACTAAAACTGCGGAAGTCACCAGGTGCAGACGGAATAACAAATGAGATGATCAAGAAACTCGGATCCGGAGCTCTGAATAAATTACTAGAGATCTTCAACATCAGCTGGAAAACTGGAGAAGTACCACAGATCTGGCGAGAAGCAATCATGATCTCAATACCCAAAAATGGAAAGGACAAAGGAACAGCAAGAAACTATCGACCAATAAGCTTGACAAGCTGTCTCTGCAAGACCATGGAATGGATCGTCAACCACAGAATGAAGTGGTACCTGGAGAGCAACCACCTACTGGCTGATCAGCAAGCAGGGTTCCGTCAATGCTATTCCACAGAGGATCAAGCAACCTATCTGTCACAGGACATTGAAGATGCCTTCCAGGACAAGAAACAAGTATTAGCAGTGTGGGTCGACCTTGGAAAGGCCTTTGACAAAGTCTGGAAAGATGGACTACTCAGGAAGCTGCGAGACAACAACGTGACTGGGAGCATGTGCAAGTGGACCAAGAGCCCAGCTGGATGGATGTCAAAGCAAGAAGGTACTGCTGAGACACGGTGTGCCACAGGAAGGAGTAATATCACCCACCTTATTCCTGATCTTCATAAATGATCTAGTTCAAGAACTACTCTAGCTGGATGGATGTCAAAGCAAGAAGGTACTGCTGAGACACGGTGTGCCACAGGGAGGAGTAATCTCACCCACAATATTCCTGATCTTCATAAATGATCTAGTTCAAGAACTACCCTGCAGGATACGTACAGCTCTATATGCAGATGACCTAGTTATGTGGTGTACTGAAGAACATGCCACAGTTGCCACAAGAAGACTACAAAGAGCCGTTGACATCCTCTCAGCATGGACGGATAAGTGGTGTGTTACAGTCAACGAAGAGAAGTCGTCCACCACTCTTTTCACCCCATCTCCAAAACAGACTGTTGGAGCCACCAAGCTCAATTTGACATCATTCAAGGAAGACAAAGTACCAACCTATCTAAGAGTCACATTCGACACCAGGCTCTCATGGAGGAATCACATCGAGAGGGGAGAGACAAAAGCTAGAAGAAACCTAGCCTTATTGAGGAAACTGAACGGCACATCATGGGGAGCAACAGAAATAATTCTCAAGAATGTATATCGGCAAGGGATTCGCCCTCACCTCGAATATGGTGGAGTTCAGCATCCAACTCAACCCTTCAGATGTTAGACAAAGTTCAGAACCAGGCCCTGCGCATCATCACAGGAGCAATGAAGTCAACACCCATTGTGGAGATGGAGAAGATCACCCAGATAGCAACACTTGCAGAACGAAGAGAAACCAAGGTGGCAATCCAGACAGAGAAATTCAACAGCATAGAGGATCACCCAATGAAAGAGAAGCTAGGAGACCTGGCAAGGGGAAGACTGAAACGTACGAGCTTTATTCACAAGGCAAAGCGAATAAGAAGACAGCTATCACACCTTCCCCAGATACTGACATCTGTACTTGAACAGGCCCCTTGGACGGAGGAGAAAGAGACCCAAGTTCAGATATACACAGACGCTGATGGTGTCTTCAACAAGGGAGTACAAAGTGAAGTAGAAAGAAGAACTGCTGTACTCAGCCTACTTGATGACAAGTATCCAAGTGAATCATGGATTCGAGTCTACACAGATGGCTCTGCTGAGAATGCTGTAACAAACGGAGGTGCCGGAGTGTATATAGAGTATCCAGACACGACAAGAAAGGCAATTAGCATGCCAACCGGAACCTTCTGCAATAATTACGGATCAGAAGCAAAAGCCCTTATGACAGCTGCCACAGAGCTTCAACTAGAGGACAGCAGCATCGTGTTCCTCACAGATGCAAGATCAGTCCTTGAGGCCCTTCAAGCTGGCAAGCTCAACGACCTGAAGAAATGTTTTACACACCTTGGAAATAGAAGCAGGATAGTCCTACAGTGGATACCATCACATTGTGGAGTCCCAGGCAATGAGAAGGCAGACCAACTGGCCAAGGAGGGCTCCGGCCTGGAGCAGCCACAGTGCCCCTTAAACTACTATGAGGAGAAAAACCTCATCAAAAACAGCAGACGGCAGCAAACAAACCAACAGGATAAATATCATCTCCTGAACAGAGAGGATCAAGTAATATTGTTCAGAATAAGAACTGGCCGCAATAGGCTCCACCACCATATGTTCACCAATTTTAAAATAGGAACAGCTGCCATATGTGAGTGCAGCCAGTCTCCTCAAAACACGGAGCATGTATTGCAGAACTGCACACCCTTCTCAGCACTACGAGAAACGTATTGGCCCCAACCCACCGACCTGAATATCAAACTCCATGGTGCTCTGCCAGAGCTGCAGAAAACCGTGGATTTTCTTAAAAGAACAAATTTGCAGATTTAGATTGGTGAACGAAAGAAGAAGAAGAAGATTTATGCTGTAGAGATACGTACACTCCCCCTCCCCCAGGCGCTGTTCATAAAAACTTGCTTGTCCTGGATCTCGTAAAATTCATTCTTTAAACAATTCTTCCTTTTGCAATTAATGGTCAGTTTTGTTTGTGAATTGAACCTCTAAAGGACAATGCGCTCCCAACTTTTACAAACATCCAAATGTTTGATGCACAGTAAACGTCTAGTTTCCAAATGCCTACTGTATAACTTCCAGTTTTCATTTAATCATGCAAATAGCACACCCAACTGGTGCACTGGAAAACGAAGACTGCTGTCAATGATTACGAGGAGGTCTTTCAATAAGTAGTGCAAGATAGCATACACATTTTTGCCCGTGTCTCCTACATAGAGAATGTCACCGTCGTGTTGCAGAGGGTCGCTGTTAAATGCAAGTGATTATTTATATTCTCACACTATAACGTAAGTGGAAGTCATGCTTGGCAATGCAGCGCAACACAATTCATGGCATACTGCACTTTGATCTCAGGATCTTGAAGGTTAAGGCAGGTTAACCCATGTATATGTATTTCATATAAATCTAATGGCTGTCATAAATTATGATGCATGCCTAAAAAAAGGGACGATACCCACATCGAAACCAAAACAAAAACAAAAACAACAACAACAAATAAATCATAGATATAAGTACATTTCCTCAGTGAAACTGCAGAAGTCTTCGGGCAAACCTCCCTGAATTCTGAACTGCAGCTACTGATGGTCAAACATCAGCCTGCTCCAGTCCGCCTCCAAGATATGAAACTACCACCAAATACCCCACTCACTATCAGAAACAACGCAGCCTACCACTGCCATCCCCGAAGTACCGACGGGCTAAGCGGTGGAACCTCATAGATTAGAGAGTCCCATAAGGACCGATCCAGACAACTACTAACTTTCAGTCTGTAGCTGTAAGGCTCACAGCTGGTGAACCTCCCACGCTATGCTCTATAGCCCGTCCACTACCTCTTCTCTTCTCTGACTTTATCGAACAATTCCCTCTCCATATTATTATCATTATAGGAGATTGCAACGCACAAAGTCCCATCTCGGGTTAAGTCGTAGGGAAGCTCCTTTCGGAGAGAGACATCTTCCTGGACAACGATAAAACCTTAAACTATCTACATCCACCCACAGGCACACGAACTAAGATAAACTTCACACCACTCCATCTGTCACTCTCGCCGGATAACTCTTGGTTTGTCCTGAGCAATCGACATGGATCAAACTATTATTTAATTTGCCCCCCCCCCCACCAAACCCCCCTCTCTCTCTTTAAGCCTCTTGATTCCTTGAGGAACATAGGGTCGCAACAACACTCCTCCAACGCACGCGGTTCTGGCAGGTCCTCATTAGCTCGGTCCACGTCATTCCGGCTGCCTTCACCTCAGCATCGATACTCCTGCGCCGTCTGTTTTGGTTGACCCACTTTCCGCTTTCCTTGTGGGTTCCGGGGCCGGTGTGGAGGATGTTTCTGAGACATCGATTAGTGAATGTCTGCAGCTTTTTGGTGTTGATTTTTGTCCCTCGTCATGTTTCGGAACAATATAGTAGGACAACTCAACCCCAAACCAACCACAATCAGCAGTCCAGCGGACTCGTGGAACCTTGCTCGGGCTAACCGGGCAGAGTGCCATCTAAAGTGCGCAAGGTCAACTGTATAATTATTCCTACCGCTGTGAATACGGTCGGGCAATTCCATGAGCTTCACCTGAAAGTTGCTGTGACCCGTGTCCCCAAGGCCTGTGCAGTTCCACGAAAAGACAAATCCTGGGTCATGGAGAATTGTAAGCGAGCCATTGAGGTCATACTCACCTCATACACTGATTTTTTTTATCCCCTCCCCTACCCACATCATACGCTATGATATTCCCTTGGTCAGACATCTAAATCTGTCCCTAATTGTGGTGGACAAATAATGTGTAACTTAATGCACTTTTTCCGTTCCCCAAAACAAGACAGTTTGACACTGAAAATTACCACCAACAAATTTAATTCATAGAATGGATGAAAGTGCATGGAATAGCAATAGACACAAATGTGACCCACAATAATCATTTACACGTATTTTGTGCTGAACCGTATCAGAATAAACACAGCCAGTCTGAGGACTACCAAGGTTGAGAACGTATTCAATTTGACCTACAAAATAGTTCATATAACAACTACTGAATTTCAGTGTTTCTGAGTAATCTTCGTTTGCACTGAATTTCTCCAGGACAGTTAGTGTTGTGCCGGAAACCGCGGCTGTCAATGTGGATGATCTGATGCCTAATGGAGAATGGGATATTACATCTACAAGTGCGCAAGAAACCCATTATCCTTCTACCTATAGGTATGTTATCCATCGATTGCAGGTCTTTGTTTAGGGAGGTTCACTGCTCTTGGCATTTACGCCTCGCCTTTCTCTCTCTTGCTTAGTTTTCCTATTATTTCTTCTGTTTTTAGTCATTTCTTGCCCTTCTTCTGCCAGGTCACCTGCTTCCCTTTCTTCCTGTTCTTCCACATTGCTTTTCCTTTCCCCTGTTTTTCTTCATTTTCTTCTTCCTGGCCCTCAAAAGGGCTGTTTGGTCAGGCGCCTAAAAGGTTAGATTAAGACAGAGCAGAGGAGTTCCTACTGGGGAAGGTTTGGGACAGGGGTTATGGGTTCATTTTATCCAGACTCGTTCCCGAATTGTAAGTGTCCTGTCGCCGGAGCGAGAGTTTGACTCAGGGTTGAGGTGGGACATGGCAGTGAGTCATGGTTTAGACGGCCAGTGCAGCGTGCCTGTGGCGCTAGACGAGGTGGGGGAGGGGGAATCGGTGCAGAAGTAGGTTGGGGAGATAAAGATGTGGTGTGTGATGTGGTTTCTGGCTGGCGGCGGGGGAGGGGGGGGAGATCAGTTCCGTTCTGGGACGCCTCTGGCAGTCCTTTCTGTCATGTGTTATTCGCCGTCATGACGTATTTTTTTTTTTTTTTTAGTTTACTTTCTGTTTCCTTCGACGTTTTTATGCAAGTAGTGTAAGGACCTCCTATGATTGCTAACAAATGCCGGTGCGAAAGCTCTGTTCCAGAGAGTCTTGCCTGGGACTTGAAGCCAGCGAGATGGAAACAGTGGAGAGAATTTAGGGGAAAGGAGACACATAAAGGGGCGGGACAAACCTAGAAAAAAAATTCGAATATCAAAGAGAGGAAAAGAGTGAGAGAAAGTCCGAAAGGAGGGAATAACTTGTGCCGGTATGTAAGTGTCATCTAAACCCGCTGGGATTTAAGAGTCATATAAACCCGCTGGGATTTAAGTGTCATATAAACCCGCTGGGATTTGAGTGTCATATAAACCCGCTGGGATTTAAGTGTCATATAAACCCGCTGGGATTTAAGTGTCATATAAACCCGCTGGGATTTAAGTGTCATATAAACCCGCTGGGATTTAAGTGCCATATAAACCCGCTGGGATTTAAGTGTCATATAAACCCGCTGGGATTTAAGTGTCATATAAACCCGCTGGGATTTAAGTGTCATATAAACCCGCTGGGATTTAAGTGTCATATAAACCCGCTGGGATTTAAGTGTCATATAAACCCGCTGGGATTTAAGTGTCACATAAACCCGCTGGGATTTAAGTGTCATATAAACCCGCTGGGATTTAAGTGTCATATAAACCCGCTGGGATTTAAGTGTCATATAAACCCGCTGGGATTTAAGTGTCATATAAACCCGCTGGGATTTAAGTGTCATATAAACCCGCTGGGATTTAAGTGTCATATAAACCCGCTGGGATTTATGTGTCATATAAACCCACTGGCATTTAAGTGTCATATAAACCCACTGGGATTTAAATGTCATATAAACCCGCTGGCATTTAAGTGTCATGTAATCCCATAGGTCTTTAAGTATCATAAAAATCCACAGGTATTTGAGTGTTATATAAACCTACTGGTATCCAAGTGTCATATAAACCCACGTGTATTTAAGAGTCATGTAAACCCCCTGGTCTCTAAGTGTCATACAAATTTACTGGTATTTAAGTGTCATGTAAACCCACTGGTATTTAAGAGTCATATAAATCCACACTAACCTGCTGGACAGGCCCGCGATTTTTAGCAAAGCTCGAAAAGAATCGAGCACTAGAAAAGTCAGTTTCAACCCGTCATTATTACCGATGCGCTTTGTTACCCAAACATGTCTCCTCAGAAAAGGAGCGGAACACAGAGGTGTGTCGTTTGTCCTCCACTTGTATCGGAAACGATTCTTCCACATTCCTGCTACTATAATCCCTGTGATGTTGCTGTCTACTCTGAAATGCTTAGTGTTCATTCTACCTCCAGACTGTGGAGAGCGGATGGGAGTAATTACCACCCTTTTGCTAGAGTTTACTATTTATCTCAGCATCGTCACTGATACAGTACCGGCGACATCAGACCACATTTGTATTTTCAGTAAGTTCCTTTCGTAGACAACATTTCTGTACTGAGCTGTCATTTCACCTGATTTTTGTGTATTTTTTTACAGAAATTGGAAACTTGATATTAAATACTATTAGGCATGACTCACTGAAAGTTTGTTTTATGTCTTTTTTTTTTTTAATTTGCCTAATTTCCAGCAAACTGATTTGACATTCTCATATTCTAAATGTAAATCAGCAAAAGGTCATTCTTTTAGTCTTGGGATAAGGTGAAATAATGCAAAGCTAAGCCGCTACTAGCGATAAAAGTTTAAGTCTGAATTTGCATACAATGGTCCCTATTTTTCATTGTTTCAATGTATTTTTATCAGAGGATCAAACAGCTGATACAGTATTGAAGCTGTCTTTTAAAAACCTCATTCAATCGGAAAGGTCTTGCTATAAACGACAGATCATTTCGATTCTGTGAATAATTGGTATTGGCTTTGTTTTATTATAATTCCGTGCATATTTTTCTCTAGCCATCTACCTTGCCGTATTGCTGGGTCTGAGTACGACTTCTGTGGTTTGTGCAGGGGTCGTACTCAACGTCCATTTCCGTGATCCTGACCAGCCGATACCCCAGTGCTTGATCTCATTCTTTGGCCGCATGTACCAAGGCGAGGACGAAACTGACTCAAGAAAGGGGTAAGACATGAGTACAGTGCAGGGCGTTTAGTCCACCACACTATCCACACACTCTCGAGCCAGACACTGTTTAAAGTATTTTGGGGGCTCAACAGTACCAATATCTAATCACCTCCTAAAAATATTGTACACACGTGTGTTTACGTTGTTTTTCCGACAAAAATATTGATTAAATAGGGTACTAAAAATATGTCATTAGTGTCCGGTTAAATTTCACTCAAAACTTAAATCCACTGAGCACTTGTTCTGTGTTATACATCTATATTATGTTCATATAACTATTATAAGGTATGGTAAGAATTAATTTTTTTTTAAAACTCCAAATTTTGACATCATATTCTTTGAATTCTTTTCATCATCGTAAAGAAATCAGATTTCAAAGGAAGATACCGTAGGGTATTTTCCATATTGTTGTTTGTGCATTTTTGTCTTTTCGAGAAAATGAGGATCGAAACTTGGACGAGTTGTGTAAAATCAGAGGATAGCATTATGTCACAAAGACATACCTAGATTGGAATGACATTTACACGTTAGGAATTTAGAAGTGAGAAAACCATTTTCATGACCGAAATTCAAAATCCGCAAAATGTCGCATATAACAATATGGCCGATATACCATGATACTTTTCTAGTTTTGTTTTTTTTTTCATGGGAGGAGTGTGCTCAATTTTATTCTTGCGGCTCTTTTCGGTTAGCTTAAATTTTAGGAATTTACGTTTATCTCCGGGATCCGCAGTAGGTAGACTGGCAGGCAGGATAGACAGATGAGTAGGCGGGTAGGCAGGTAAACGGACTGATGTGGGTAGGTGGATGACAGAATGGATTTAGATGTGGCTTCTGTTCTCAGAAGCGAGGGCTTCTCGAGATGCAAGTCTACATGTACAGGCGGCCATCCAATATCATAATCGTGCATTTAAAGCATTATACCCAGCCACCATCTGCCCAGCTATCCAGCCATCCACTCAGTGACATACTCTGGTCTATATGCAGGCAACCCTCAGCTTGGAGAAAGAGCACACCGCATGACAATATGGAAACGTCAGACATTGATCCAAACAACAAACAACTATTAGTGTTACAGTCCCCGGGGGAATAAATGACCTAAGATTTTTCAAGTTAACTTTTCCCTTGGGTAAATTTGTGTATTACATCCAATTTGGCATGGCTATCCAAGCCCGTTTGTCCTGACAAAAAATGTTTTCGCGTGTAAATTGCCAAAATAGATAAAGAGACTGTTTTAAAATCAAATATTCAAATCGGTAATAGGTGATTTGTGGGAACATTTGGAATTTTTCTGCACACATTATGAGGGTGAAATATACAAATACATATTTTTTTTTTTACTATAGGAGTTACATCGTGTAAACGCAAGAAAAACAAAAGACAAGATGTTTTGGTTTTGGTATACGATGTTCGCAGTGCATGATAAAAATATATTGCACCCTCATAGAAACTTTTGGCGGAGACACTGGGAATGTGCATAACCAATATTCATTGTACTAAAACTCCTGGTGTTCACGAAAATCACCTGTTATCGATTCTGATACATGATTACAAAGCAATCTCCTCGCCCCCCCCCCCCTCGCCCCCGTGCCTCCCCCACTTTTCTTTTCATTTGAATGAGAAAATATTTTTCAGTTAAGACAAACTGGTTTACAATGCAGTTCCAAATTTGAAGACACGCATTTACCCCGGAGTGAAGTTATCCTGAAAAAACTTTGTTCATTGATTTCCGCAGAGATTATAATCACGCGATATTTTCTGAAGGCAGGATTAGATAATTGGCAAGCGTGTCCAATCGTTGTATTGAGTTGAAGGACTTAGATGCGACTGTTGTTCAGAAACATTGAGTTGCTACAGCACTTTCTCATGAGATCATCCACTATAAGCTATGGCACTAGCCCATCAATCTTGCCAAATATGTTCCTTGCACCTAAGATCAGCTGCATCTAGATCTAGATCATGTCACGAGTGGAGTGAGTGCAATTAAGGGGATTGCTACAGAGCGGGTGTAGAATAAGAAGAGCTCACGACAGACGGATAGGAAAAGACGTGAAAGGGGAAGAGTAAAAATAACTCATGCAGACAAGTGGGAAAAGCGTGCGTGTATGAGTGGTGTGGAAGTCTGAATGAGGCGAAAGCGCTGGATTACTATCACTGCAAGTTAGAAGGTCCTACGGATCGGACCTGTGAATAAGAGCCCATCGGGCGGACATAAAGGGAAGCAGTCGAGAAGACTAGTGAGAGTCTTTCCAGTTATGACTGGTATGTAGAACGTTGATTGATTATTATGATTGATGTATTATATTATATTCGTCTATTACCATGATGTGAAGAAGTATATGTGAGGAATGTGGAAGTCCTTGATATTGGATATAGCAATGTGCGCCACGAGCGATAGATGAAAGTGAGTTCATGGATTTGTAGCGCGAGTGAGTAGTGTGTACTCCGATGGAAGTGTGTTACCGTAAGATGTGTGGTGAGTGAAAGGTGAACTAGTGTGTGTACGTTTCATGGGTTGTAAGGAGAGGTGGAGTGAATAGAAATGGTAGGGTATTATACCAATGTAATATTATTCTTGTAGGTGTCGGGGACGGGCCGCAGAGCCACCTCGATGAGCACAGGAGATAGGCCAGCATAGGGCCGGAGGCCACACATAGGCCAGAAGTGAGGCTGTCAGTGCAGGACAGTAGAGGCACATAAAGTCGTGGCAGTCAGGCCACGGACAGGGACGTAGATATGAGAGTGAATGAGATACTATATTGTTGCCATGTTGATAGGCTAGTGAACTGATATTATGTTGTTGCCATGTGGATGGGCTATGGAAATAATAATGTGTTATTGCCCTGCTGAGGTGCTAGGGGAGTGCTAAGGTGTATGACAATAGGAAGGTGATATTGAGAGACTGCGGTGCCAGTAAATTATTAATGTGCTATTAAGACCCTGAGGGGAGAGGCTGAGGCCGAAGTGCCTTTAGGAGTAACTACCGGATTGTGGATCCGAGGGAGAGTGTGTGTGAGAATAAGGCCGTTGTACGGCAGTGCATTTCAATAATATAATGTATGTAATTGCGCTATTATATGTATAATTATGTTTAATAAATGTGTGAGTCTGATGGGTTGTTCTGTTAAGTGTTATACTTGGTTGTTCGTGATTGTTGTCCTGTCATACTTATTACATCTCCCAGTCTGGGATTTGTGACAGATCACAGCAACACGACACTTGAATCTGAAGCAAAGACTAATAGATCTTATTGTTACACCACAATTCCTTGCAGAATACACAGTTGCAATAGGTGTCTTTAGGCCAGCTATGTGTAAAGAGTGACACAGAACGCAATTTCCGGTCACACTTTTCGACTCATGTCGGAACATTTTCTTCTGTCCAACTCACTTGTGGATCACAATCAACGGACCTATTCAAAATATAGCGAACTTCAAAACCTTTTAAAATACATGTATGCCCACATACACCTTTACGCATATCTATGCGCATTATGATATTTTGTAGAATGTAAGGCTTAGCCTTTCATGATTTGATATTGGAGGCCTTACTTCCTTCATAATAGTATTCTGCATTTTGATACTTATCCCCCATCTGAATCATCGACTCACCAACTGACATGCTCTGGTCTATCCCCAGGAGACCGGTCGTGTTGGGCAGAAAATTGACCATGCAGCACGACCATATGGAAAGGTCAGACATTACCCCAAACAGCTAATGATACGAGATTTCCTGTTTGTATTGGTTTGCTTATTTTTCTGAAGGCAACTTTGAATAAGTGGCAATCATGTCCAATCCAATGGTTCAGTTTCAGTTACATAACTAACATTTAGAAGTAGACTTTCAAGTGATGCTGCCTCACTAATTTTGAATTTGTAGAAACACAATCAGAAAAAATATTTTTAGCAAAATATATAGAGCAGATTTTGTGTTTGCAAAAAGATGTTTAAAAAAAAAAAAAACAGCTTTTGAAATAAAATTTCATTTCAAAATTCGGACTACAAATTGTCCTAATCATAGTTGAAAGTGAACCACAACAAGATTTACAAACTATAAAAAAAAGGGAGAAACTAGGGCAATATTGATGAGACGAAATAAAGTAGGAGATAATATTATTAGACGGACAGATATAAAAAAAAAAGTCATTAGTGAAGACTTCCTTTTCCATTTTCGATCGGGCTATGTATTGATAAACCAGTCTATTACTATTAGGCCGAATTCTTTTGTTTTGTTTTTTTGCTTTCGCAGGGAAAGAAATGGCCGTCATTCCCGACAGTCAGTGGTGAGGCACGAAGTTGTGGTAGTCCTGTTTAGTTTTTTGTTGAGTGCCAAAAAGAAACAAAAACGCCCATGTTGAAACCGCTGTTTGAATACAATATGGATCAAATTTGATCTGATCGGTTTTCAAATGGTGGCAGTGGAAAGATAGGACTGTGTTTTCACGAATCAATACTACTTTTCGTCGTTCACCAATGGTAATTGTATGCCAGGCATTACAAAGCAAGGTCATTTTTAAGATACATGAACATGTAATCAGCATTTTTTTTTTGTTTAATTAGGGAAATCTCACTGGTCGGCATGCTCATTGTTATACCAAATATGACACTCTTTCTTTAGAAAAAGAAAACTTCAGTGAAGAAGGTGGATTATTTTACCATTCGCACATCACAATTTCTAGCACCCGCACGCCAGTCTTCCCCAATTACTCATTTTTCTAACTTGTAGCTGTCATCATGGCCGTACTGAGAAGTTTTGGACCAATAAAACTTCCTCCATATTACATGATTATGTCATCTTTTGGCAACCATGGTAGTCGTTTCAAAAGATATGCTTTATTTTTCAAACAGAACAGGATTATGGTGAGATTTTCAATGACACCTCGGAAACGTTGATTTTCAGGAGTTTCAACAAAAAGCCTGCTGTCAGTCTCAAAATTCGCGTGACCGACAAGAATATTAACTTTTGGGGCTTAAAGTGGTCACAGGCAAAGAATACTCTATCCTGTTGTTTGTTTATTTACTTTATTTACCGTTGCCTTGTGTCTTGGTGCTGTTTTGTCCGCCATGTATGTTTTAACGCTATTTATTTTGCCGCAGCCGCCGGTTCCACCTAATGGTCCAGCTCAGCCCAAGAAAACGCCACAAGTAATAACAGAGATTCAGAATGACACTAGAGAGGGGATGGCTACTACAAAAGCCGCCGACAACGCCAACAACATTGCTAACAAGGACGCGCCGGAGCAAGTCGGGTATCCAGGTACCAAAAAAGACAATACGCAGGAAACGGAAAATGAAACGGCACCGTCATCAGTGGCATGCTCAGATGCAGAGGGAGAAGTGCACGCCGGCCCTCATGTCAGTAAAGACGGGCTAGCCCAAACAAGACCGGATTACAGAAGGTCACTCATCGCGGCTTTTACAGAGGAAATTCGGAAACTGGTACAACAAGTAAAGAAGAAGAAGAAATCTGGCCGTGTCATCGGTTGGCGTGAAATTGCTTCTGCCATGGATCGTTTTTTCTTCTGGGTATTTTTGTTTGCCACCACCTTCGTCAATATAGCAGTGATGTTCTTGTGGCTTAACTGACGTCAGCGCAATACATGCCCCGTTTTGCACAAATGAACCTGTAGGGCATTATACATTTTTGAATCGAAAAAGTCAGTCGTTTGAAGTGAAGACGAAACAAAGTAATTAAATGTTGTTTCATTTCCTTGGATAACCACCTGTGATGTCATACAAGACACAATGCTTTTCACTGTGATCCAGATCATTTGTATAAATATCTCTTCGAACGGCCTATAATGGCTTACATAAAATCTGTCTGTCGGCAGGAATTGCCATTCCACCTGAGTTTTAAAATATGGCAGATGATGACATGATCATCTAGGACCTTTGTAACGTATCCAGTTGAGTTGTTTGAGACTTGCTCGCGTTGAAATAGTTCTCATTTCGCCTACACTTCGTTTCGTCATGGCGGGAGGCGAGGCAACTGGGCCAGTTGGAATGGTCCTACGCTATACGATTTTGAGGGGGGAGGAGCATACTCTCTATGGTGCAGGCAAAAGGGGTGGACCCTTTGATTCTTACTTATGGTGTGAAAAGAGTCAGTGGGAATCCTTTAGCAAAATAATATGATCTTAAAGAAAATTCATAAATTAAAACCGATCATACACATAAATAGATGTGAGTGCGGTAACAGAAATCAACGTATATATTCGAAATTTATCATATAAATATGTGTAGATTAAATTCAAACAAAAATGCTTGATGGGCATTTCCCATCTGGCCTGAGGTTGTTCCCCGCTTTGCAATGGGATGGTAAGATGGACGAGCAGTCTAAGGATTACCACGAGATTATAGCGCCCAGTGGGAATAAGAGGCACGTATTAATTAAACTGAATCTTAATAATAATAATAATAGATAGCATTTATATAGCGCTTCATGCCGTTAACACACAGGCTCTAAGCGCTTTACAACACTAATATCATATAAATCACACACACACAATATACAGGCATACTAAAAAAACTAGATGGACATTCAGAGTGTAAAAAGATGACTCTTAAGCTGATGTTTAAAGGTCATAAAATTTTCAGTCTCTCTCAGAGACAGAGGCAGAGAATTCCAAATCTGAGGCCCTTGAAAAGAAACAGATTTTTCACCCATGGTCTAAGGGACATCTTAGGAATTTTAAACTTTCTTCCCAACTAAGACATTTGTGTGGACTGACTCTTCTCGTGATAGAGAAGCCAAGTGCACAATATAAAACCATGAATTGGTCACTTGGATTTTTTGTTGTTGTTGTTGGTGGTGGCGGTGGTGGTGGTGCTGTTGGTTTTCTTGTTCAGTTACGTCCTGGCCCCTTCCATACTTTCGCGAATATATAGAATGGAGAATTTTGTCATCCTTGATAGGGACAATAAAATTTGAGATCCTGCATAGAAGATAAAATCGTCAAAGTTCTCTAGATACCTGGGGAAACGCTAAGACAAGAAAGTCTGGTTTGGTGGATGTTCAGGCAATATTCAAAACTAATTCTCATCTAAAATGTAAGAAATTTCATTTGGCATTAATTAATAGTAGACGAAACTGCACCGAAAAGGCAGTGATGAACAATTGTCCAACATTTTGTTTTCCGTCGTCATCTTCCGCGAAAATGAAGGAAATCTGTTTTCCTTCCGTTGCAAGGCCGATCTCAGGCCAGGTGTTAAATCTGAGATAATTCATTATAATGCATGCTCTTAGTGGGGCCATCCTAACGTCATTATGGACCTGTGGGCAGATTCTGCCCAGTGTGCCCATGCGCAGAGACGGCTCTGCTTCTTAGAATGACAAGTTTCTATCTCCACTTGTTGGTTGAAATGAGTTACTCTACACACAACTTCTTCAGCCCGTGTCCATTGTGTGTCAAGGTATCACTATCAGGCCTCAGATTCGGTTATTCAAGCATTTCTAAAAAAGAAAAAAGCAAGAAAAACAGTGGTCTCATCAAAAGCTATGACGTCATGAAACTTCAGGCATCAATTTCTCAAAAGTTGACGGAAGAGAGATAGAACCTTGTCATTCTAAGCGGACGATTGTCTACTTCAGTACCCACTGTTCAAATGTAAGGTAGAGAAAGTGTGTTGTCTGGGCACGGCATCGTAGGACAGAGAGAGAGAGAGAGAGAGAGTGAGAGAGATAGAGAGAGAGAGAGAGAGAGAGAGAGAGAGAGAGAGAGAGGCGAGATTAGCATAGTTCATTTAGAAAGAATGCTGCGGTACTAGGAGGCTCTCAAATTGTGTTGTTGCTGTTGTTGATGTTTTTAAAAAAAGCATATTATATCAATGGTTTTATTGATACCCCTTCCCTCATTCTTGCCAAGCTCACTTGTAATAGAGCCATGTGCTAAATAAGGCCATTACCCGTGTGCTAAACAGGGCCGCTACCGATTTCCATAGTTTGAGACCTCCCCGTGGCTATGTCAGACCGTCATGCCCATGAAGACTGACTAGAAAGAAGACACGAGCGAAGATAAAATGAGAGAGAGAGATAGGTGGAAGAGATCCCCCCCCTCCCCAAGGAGAAGTGATTTTTTGGTTGTTTCTCTTCATATATCATAGTTAGGCCTGTACTATAACGTGATATGCAAATTTTCATTTATACTGCCCTGTCACGATTGTTCTATCATACAAACCGTTTTCGGTACTGGAGATCTCAGAAACCGAATAATCGATGCTGTAAAGTAAAGCAGTAATTTCTTTGGACCCATATTTATTGCATTTACTTTCTATCTTTATGAATAAACATAGTATTGTGCTTAAATCATTATTATTTCGTTTTTCTTTATACGTGCGTCCTGAACAGCTTCATATTATCATAATCAATAGCTGATAATACATTTCTAATACACGTTGATCTATTTTTTGTAGAATGTCCAATGTTGTTAACTTATTTCAGGTGTCAGAGTGTTTGTTTGTGTCATTATTGCTGGGGTTGTGCTTGTTGTGTCATCAACTATCATTTGAATAACTGACGATTTTTCTTCAAGCACGCATGCACGCACACACACGTGCACACACACACGCACATGCACACACACACATCATAAAACATGATTATCAAATTTAAACACATGAACAAGATGAGTAAAAAAGAAGAAAAAAAACCCAAACCAAAGCATCCACGACAAAAGATGCATGTAGAATCATTCAACGGCCACAGTAGACGTAATTATTTCATCTCAGTTAAGTCAATGCCTTTTGTTATTATGTACAAACAATGCCAGACCTTGGAACAGCTAGACATTTTGTATTTGTATTTGTATTTGTATAACTCTTTAATCCCATTTTGGGAAATTTGCCTTTGTGCCATTGCAGCCCAGTTACAACTGGAGCAGGCACGTCGTCGCCACAGTGCATCGCCGGTCGGCGGTTGTTGTTTTTTTTGGGGGGGGGGGGGGAGGGGAGGGAATGGTAGAGATGAATTTTATTTAATTTTGCCCGGGCAGCGGCCTGTTCGGCCCGCTCTTTACGATTTCCAACTGCCAAGGTATCTTTAACGTGCGCAACGTGCACATGGGCCCTCCGAATTTTTTCGTCCTTATCCGAGAAGACTAGGTACTCGATCCTACCCCCCAATAGGATCAGGGACACGAAAATATGAGAAAAATCCCAAACTTCCAACATGCCCGTTTTGAACCCGGGACCCTTGGCATGAGGGGCGAGCACCTTGCCTCTAAACCACCTTGTCCCCCTTGTTTCGGAGAGACAATTTACATAGACAGTAAATAATGATCGTGATCTTAGTTCTTGTTTGTTCCAACTCCACTTTTTGCATAAATTAGAAGTTCGAGTAAAACGTTTGCGGCTTTAGTATTATAAAGAATGAGAATGAAACGGAACTGTGAAATAGCTCGATGTGCCAGTACTGCCACAATGTATTTTAAACAAGTGTCAGAGCATGCATTTTGTGATACCTCTTCTACATAATGAAACTGAAAGATCTCCGGTTTTTCAGAAAATGGAGATAGAACAACTAAGAACTGAGGTCGCGTTATGTATCACAAATTCTATCCAGAAGTATTTAAAAATGTGTTCCTCCCGCGGGGCCTATTCCGCTTAAGGGGAAAACATTGTCTGATACGCACTGGTGTTACGAATTCAATTCGCAATATTAATTAAGGAAATAATATGCATTAGAATTTAGTTGCTGTTTTCTCTTTCATATATCAAACTCCTGTTATGAATTGTTTATGATTCCTTCTGCTCTTGATCCCAAACCAGAAATAAACATACGCTTTGTCTAAACAAACAACTGGCTGAAATACAAATTACAGGCAAAGATTGTCCGAAATTTGACAGCACTTTAAACATTAAATTGAATTACTAACTCCAAAAGCAAAGAAGTTGAAATCTATATATATAGCAAATAGTTATTTTGTATTCTGCAAAGATCATCAACATTAACAATAAAATTCATTATGAGACAAGTCTTGAGACTTTTTCCAGTATCTCAGGTAAAGGAGGTATAATGTAGACACTACCTAATCCAGACAGCTTTGGCCAACAAAGGTAAGGTAAAAACAGATTTGACTAAGCATGAACCTTGTCAAGAGTTATCTGCCCCTTGAAAAAGTAGAGTCTGCCTTTCTTTTAACTTCTCCACCATATCGATTTCATCATATCAAACAATATCAGTATTATGAGAATACATACAGTAACAGCCGTGAAAGTTACAAAAAAAAAAAGCCAACATTCAAGGTATATACAGTTGCATGTTATATAACACAGAGTAATATTGTTCAGACAGCAGAAAAACTATTTTTTTTCAACCCAAAGGCAAGGCTCGACGACGAACCATTTCATAGGCTTGAGGAAGACGCTTCAGAAGTTTTTCTGTTGACTATGGATGGGAGAGGAAGGTTACAATAGGAGATAACCCCATGTTGAACAAGTATCTTGGCCTTTGGTTTTCTTACCCTCTATGGGGGCCTGAGCACGCCCAAGTCATAAATTTGGGTCCTCTTCTGCAGTCTCTTGGGCGGTGGCAGTTGTGTTCCAGCCTCTGAATTTTAAATTTTATGGCCTCATGTTGTACTATAGAAGTTCGATGAAAAGCGGCAGTCACACACACTATTATGTATTCATAAACATTCAGCTGTGTTGGAATGAGCAGTATCATATTATTTGGGTAGACAGACCTGGATAAAAAGTATACTTATTATGCATTTCATATCAATCTTTGCTTTTATATTCCCTTCTACCAGGACGGGTCTGGCTCTTGCTGTATGTGTCCACTTTGATTAAGTCGGCCCTGTTCCACCTGTCTACGCTGCTCTCTTATGTACAGAACATTCAGAATTCTGCAAAAGGAACACACAAAATAAGACAGTGTAATTCCTTGTAACAGCTGAGGTTGTTCTAGCACGTTATAGTAGGGGGGAATTAGTTGATCTAACTACAACCCTTTAGAAAACGAAACCATTACAGCTGTAAAATAAATAAACACGAGATCCGACGATATATTAAATAATACTAAAGTTTAATAACTGTATAGTGAACAATAAATTACTAGGAAGACACCAGCGAAACTAAATATCTACGCCACACAAAAGGAAACTCACTTACTCACCGACCAACCACTCACACAGGTCTATATATATAAACATTCCTGCAGAAAGTTCCCGAAATAAACGTTACCTTTGCCCTCGCACAAACTAACCAATCACGCATCAATACGTCATCAGGTTACATCACTCAAGGCCAAATCTGGCGTAAACATTCGTATCCACAACGTTATCGAATATTCGGGAACATACTAATATTTACTGAACGAGTCAAAACACCTGACAACAAGCGAGCAAGGAAAAAAAACTACTCACTAGAAAAGAAGGTCAGGTCACGGAGTACAGTACACTCTGGCGGTTGTCAACAATAAAATGAAAAAAGTAGTGGACACATGCTCAGCCACCAGCACAACAACAAAACCGGGGGAGGGCAAGGGGTAGCCCGCAGATGCTACACAACTCCCCAATTTAAGTTGAATATCTTTCAACTCCAAAAACATCATACAGCGTCTGCACTATCGTGAAATAATCTTATAGCACTCCCAATCTCACAAAGGTAGTTGCTAACTCTATTACAATTAATAACAATTTCAGTGTCTTCCCGAATGTCATCACAAATACAATACAATGCAGTGTACTTTGCATCACTAATACCATAACTAATACAATACCGTCATTGCTTCCCAATAGTAAACAGTAGGCCTACTAGTCAAAATAACACAACGCCACCACTGTGGTGAAACAATGGTCAATGATATTATTACAAATCATATAAGGTGAAACGATGGCCCATCGTTTACATAATGCTTCGTGCACGAATCATAGCATATAACTTGTTGTACATAACATGGTTATCTCCAAAATGTATAACTCATACGTACAATGGCAAAAATACCAATACATACCGACCACTGATCAGGGTCTTTCTTCATCATATTAGGTCAAAACAAGTTACAACATTGCAATATAACACAAACACTGCTTGCTCGCAGTACCCATTTGGGTTACATTTTCCAAAAATTACACCAAGTTCCATTGGTAACTAATATGACATAGCATAAAACCAAAATGTGACTAACACATCATGACTCTCTATCAGCCATCAATTCAATATTCAGTCACAGATGAAATACGTCCCCAATTACAGTACAATACTGCCGTCCTAGAAATTCATCTAGTAGGCAAAAGTATGGGTTACAATGCATTTCACTGATAGTGTACTACTTTAAAATACCCTGCTCAGGAAATCGGCACAGACATTTTCTCTGCCTTTTACGTAGTGAATCCTGAATCGATAAGACTGTAAAAATAAACTCCATCGTAATAACTTTGGACTGTCAAACTTGGCAGAGTTCAAAAACTCTAATGACCGATGGTCAGTTTGGAGCACAAACTCCTTTCCATACAAATACAAAGTAAACTTTTTTACAGCCCAAACAATAGCTAAACATTCGCGCTCTGAGACCGAATATTTTGTCTCACGAGGCAATAGCTTACGACTAGCATATGCCACAGGGTACAACTTTCCCTCGTGTTCCTGCATAAGACTAGCGCCTAATCCGCGATCTGATGCATCAGTTGCTAAGACAAACTCTTTGGAAAAATCTGGCAAACATAACACGGGTTTGGAGATAATGACATTCTTCAAAGAGGTGTACGCTTTCTCCTGCGTTTCATCCCACTGAACTATATTGGTCTGACCCTTTCTAAGTAAATCAGACAATGGTGATGCAATCGCTGAAAAGTTAGGAATAAATTCATGGTAATATCCCACTAATCCTAAGAATGCTTTCACTTCCTTCCTAGTAGTGGGTCTGGGTGCGTCTCGTACCTTACATACATTCTCTTCTAACAGGCCAATCATACCTTCTCCCACTAAGTGTCCAACAAAGTCTACTTCAGACGTTCCAATCAGACACTTCGATGGTCTTGCAGTTAATCCAGCTTGGTCCATCCTCTGCAGTAAGTCCTTGAAAGTCTTCACATGCTCGTCGAATGTCTCTGTATGAATCAGCAGGTCGTCCACATATGCTGTCACATTGTTCATTCCACGGATCAATGGCTTTACGATCCTGTTCAGCGTGGCTCCTGAGTTCATCATCCCAAAAGGCATCCGAATGAATTCATAGTGTTCGCCCATGGTGACGAACGCCGTCTTGGGAATGTCTTGCTCTCGAACTTTCACTTGCCAGTATCCCTTGCTCAGGTCAATCCGGGAGAATAATTTTCCTCTCGAGAGACTCTGAAACACTTCTGATGGCGCTACTGTCGGATGAGGGTCGAATACTGTGATCTTGTTTAACCTCCTGTAGTCGATGCAGACTCGGTTGGATCCGTCCTTCTTCTTGACGACAACAATAGGTGAAGCATAAGCTGATGAGCTCCTTCGAATGATGCCCAGCCGTTCCATGGTGCTAAGCTCCTCCTTCAATGAGTCGCACATAGCGTAGGGCACCGGGTATGGTCGTTGACGAACTGGTACTTCTGTCGTCAAGTCGATGCGATGTTCACCCAACTGGCAGCATCCAGGGAGATAGGTGAAGACGTGCTGGTAATCCTTCACCACATCGCAGAGTTCTTGACGTTGTTCCGATGTCAGTTGCGTTCCATGACATCTCTGTAGCCTTCATTCTGGTTCCAGCTTCCTAGTTCGGCAAGGTCCTCCGTCGTTCCACCGTTGTCGCCTTCCAGGTCGCAATCCTCGATGATTGTCATGCCAGCTGACTCCACGGGTTGACTCTTGTCCATCATGTCGTCCTCTGCCAGTACAGTCTCAGCACTATCACCGCCGCCGTCCTTTATGGCGTTGACATGTCCAGGCGTGGTATCTCTCCTACTGTTGTCCATCCCACACATCTCGGTCACAATAGGTCTCGGTTCCATTGCCACTGCTGCTGTTTTTGACGTCCTTGGAATGTATCTCTTGAGGAGGTTGGCATGCAAGGTCTTTTCTTTTGCACCCATCTTGACTCTATAGTCGTTAACACCGACAACTGAGACTACCTTATATGGTCCCTTCCATTGGACTAGGAGCTTGTTAGTGTTCGTCGGCAGTAGCACCAACACTTCATCTCCGGGGCGGAACTTCCTCTCTCGCGCCTTCCGGTCGTAGTAGGTCTTCTGTCTACCTTGAGCCTTGGAGAGTTCTTCCGTCGCTAACTTCCATGTGTCCTCCAGCCTCTCACGTAGTTCCATGACGTACTGGTAACTGGTCTTCGTTTCCGGCTCCTCTACGTCCTTGGTCCATAGTTGTCGTAAGATGTGCATTGGTCCTCTCACAGTTCTCCCATACAGCAACTCGAATGGGGCAAACTTGGTCGACTCTTGGGGAACTTCACGATATGCGAAGAGCAGCGGGTTGATGTATCTGTGCCACTGCTTGGGTTGCTCTGCGCACAGTCGTCTCAATGTTTTCTTCAGCGTGCCGTTGAATCGCTCCACCAGCCCGTTGCACATAGGGTGGTAGACTGTAGTGGTCGACTGTCGAATTCCCAGTAGTCTGTTCGTTTCCTTCATGACATCTGACATAAACTGGGTCCCTTGGTCTGACAAGATCTCTTCGGGCACACCCAAACGGCTGTAGATGTTCACTAAGGCTTCTGCTACCGTTTCTGCGTCGATCTTCTTCAAGGGTGTGGCTTCGGGGTAACGAGTAGCGTAGTCTATGTACACTAGGATATACCGATGTCCACCTTCACTTGGGGGGTCGATAGGTCCTACTAAGTCCACGGCCACTCGCCTAAATGGTACGTCCACTACTGGCATACTCTGCAGGTGCACCTTTGGGGTCGCTCCTTTGTTCACCGTCCTCTGGCATATGTCGCATGAGCGGCAGTATCTCGCGACGTCACCTTCAATTCCAGGCCAATAAAAATTGCTCATAACTCTGTCTTTGGTTTTCTTCACGCCGAGGTGTCCTCCGACGATCGAGTCGTGGGCTACACTCAGTACATACTCTCTCAGTTTCTCGGGTAGTACCACTTGCCTTATAACCGTCGCCTGTCTCAGGTCCTTGTAGATCCGGTACAGTACTCCTCCATGTTTCTCAAAATGAACAGATTTGTTGCCTCTATTAGTTGGGATCTTCTTCTGCTCTAACTTCCTAATGACTTCGTCTTCTTCTTGGAGTCGGATATGTTCCTCTCTATCCACTCCCGCGTGCCGTTCTGCTCTCGGCACCTTCAGCGACGTAGACCGGTCCTTCCTCTTCTCCTGGGCCCTCGTGGTCACCGCTCCTACCATCACCTCAGTATCAGGGTCGTACGGATCCTTCGCTCCGTCCACGTTCCCGACTACTAGGTCGCAGATGGTCTCCGGGAGACACAGCGCCGTCACTTTGCCCGTCAGGTAAGGCGTCTTCACGTCGATAACGGCTTCCTCCGCCGCTAGCAAGGAGTTATCGATCCTCGCGATAAGTTTCTTCCCACCGGTGAGCTGTCCGTCGTCCACCAGTGATCGCCGCACCACTACACCTTCACAGCCGGTATCTCTTAGGACATCTACCGCTCGATTTCCAATCAAGCCCTTCATCACTGGTAACTTCAGTTTCTCCACGGTCCTTCCGTCACTGCATCCTCCGCACGTAACAGGCACCGCCAACTGTAGCTTCCCGTCCTTCATTACCGCTTGAACGTTGATGCTGGTGTCAGCCGTCGTCATATCCTGTCTCGACGACTCGTCCGCCGCTATCACTACGGCCGCCGCCGCCTTGTTCGGCTTGCCTCGTCCCATATCCTTCTGGGCTGGACACATCCTCCGAACGTGGCCTGGCTTTCCACAAAGGTAACATTTCAACTCACCTTTGTCGTTTAACTTTGCACGATACTCCGTCGCCTTACGTCCCGGCCTCTGGCACCTATGGCAGACCTGTGGGCTTCTGTTTCCGTTGGGCCTCTGTCGCAATGGCCGGCTCTGCAGTCTGGCGCTCCCGCTGAGCGTCCGGTTCCTCGCTACCAGGTACGCCTCCGCTGAATCTGCGATGTCCTGTAGCGTCTTTGGTTTCCTCTCCCTCACATGGGTTGCAAGGTCTGGTGGGCAGGCATCCATGAATTGCTCTCTGACGAACAGATCTCTCACTCCTTCGTAGGTCTCCTCCGTCTTCGACAGCTTTATCCACCTCTCTAGATAGGTCTTGATCCTGGTCAAAAACATTCCAACATCTTCTCCATCTTCAGGCTTACCTTGTCTGAACATGAGTCTGTATCCGTCCTCTGACAGGTTGTACCTCTTCTGCAACGCTTCCTTGACCTTGTCGTAGTCCTTGGCTTCGTCGATCGGTAGTCTGCAGAAGCACTCCAAAGCTCTCCCGGTCAGCAGGGCAGACAGTGATGTCGTCCAGGTGGATCTGGGCCATTCAGCTGTCTCGGCAAACCTCTCAAACCGCAGCAACCAGCTATCCAGATCGTCCTTCTTGTCCTGAAATGCAGGTAGCTTGGGTCTCTTAGAACTGGCGTGGTCGTCGGTCTTCTGCGCTGAGTCGTTGCCTCCACGTTGCTGGCGCATCCTCTCTATCTCCAACTCGTGGTTCATCTTTTCCCTTTCCAGCTGTCGTTCAGCCTCCTTCTCTTGTCGTTCAGCCTCCTTCTCTTGTCGTTCAGCCTCCTTCTCATGAGCCTGTCGTTCAGCCTCCTTCTCCTGTCGTTGAGCCTCCAGCTGTCTTTCTCTTTCTAGGCCTTCACGGAGGTAGTCCCGTCTCTCCTACCCAGTGAGCTCCATAGCGTCCGCTTCCTAGCTAAGCCTTCCAATAACCTCCGACATGTTGTAGATAGCTTGTCGATGATATTCTACAATAAACTATGTAAATAACTCTAGTAATTTTGATCTGGTCCGCTCGAATGTGGTCGGATCCCGGACGAGCCCCCAATATGTAACAGCTGAGGTTGTTCTAGCACGTTATAGTAGGGGGGAGTTAGTTGATCTAACTACAACCCTTTAGAAAACGAAACCATTACAGCTGTAAAATAAATAAACACGAGATCCGACGATAGATTAAATAATACTAAAATTTAATAACTGTATAGGGAACAATAAATTACTAGGAAGACACCAGCGAAACTAAATATTTACGCCACACAAAAGGAAACTCACTTACTCACCGACCAACCACTCACACAGGTCTATATATATAAGCATTCCTACAGAAAGTTCCCGAAATAAACGTTACCTTTGCCCTCGCACAAACTAACCAATCACGCATCAATACGTCATCAGGTTACATCACTCAAGGCCAAATCTGGCGTAAACATTCGTATCCACAACGTTATCGAATATTCGGGAACATACTAATATTTACTGAACGAGTCAAAACACCTGACAACAAGCGAGCGAGGAAAAAAAACTACTCACTAGAAAAGAAGGTCAGGTCACGGAGTACAGTACACTCTGGCGGTTGTCAACAATAAAATGAAAAAAGTAGTGGACACATGCTCAGCCACCAGCACAACAACAAAACTGGGGGAGGGCAAGGGGTACCCCGCAGATGCTACATTCCTTTTAATATTAGTTCCATGTAGTAGCACTGAATGAGAGCTGTCTGTATCTCTATATTGTAGTTTCGTGAAGTAACGCACAACGTGAGATGTAATTGTATCTCGAAACTATTAGTCTTATGAAGTAATACTGACTTTGGCGTATTTGTATCCTTAAACTGTTAGTTTCATGAAATAACACTGAATCCGATGTATCTCTAATATTCTAAACTATTAGTCTCACAAGGTAGCACTGGATCTTATAGTCCCACGAGGTAGCACTGAACCTGGTGTGTTTGTACGACTAAACAGTTAAAGTGCAGTTTCATGAAGTAACTGAATCTGATGTGTTTGTATCTTTGAAATCTAAACTCTAAACAATCGATCTGTATTGTATAAACCGCTAATAGGTTGCTAATGCCCTAATGGTAAAGACAAGAACAAATAACTTACATTACTAAAACGAGAGACAGTGCTGTGAAAGATGCCAACATCAGGAATACGGTACCGGCCCAAGTGGACAGCGTAGCATAGAACACTCGGTTAGTCAGAAATTTGAACATTGCTGCACCCAGCGTCTCCACACAACCTATACTTGCATACATTGCTCCTGGGCACGGGATGGAAAATGAGGTTAGCCATCATAAACAGAAAATTGAGGGGGAAAAAGGAGAAGAGGGGGAAGGAGTGGACAATACATACATACAACAAAACGTGTAGACAGAGAATCTCCAATATTGGAGAACTAGCAGTGAAATAAATAATTAATAATTAATAATAACTGACACTTACAGATTTTTTGTTAGATAGTTGGTGCAGATAAACAGAAAGACAAGTACACAGGCTGGTAGGATGTAAAGAGACAAACAGATAGTAGATAGATAGACAGTCAGACAGACAGACAGGCATTCAGGCAGGCAGACAGACAGACAGACAGGCAGATAGATAGATAGATAGATAGATAGATAGATATATAGATAGATAGATAGATAGATAGATAGATAGATAGATAGATAGATAGATAGATAGATAGATAGATAGATAGATAGATAGATAGATAGATAGATAGATAGATAGATAGATAGATAGATAGATAGATAGATAGATAGATAATCTAACTAGACCGAATAACATTTCCGGATCATTTTTTATTTTACTGTGATAGTTAACTCCTTCCTTACTCACCCTGCTCTGTGCTGTCTACCAGTGAGGACATCATAGATCTGATCATGGGGATGATTGCACGGATCATAACACTCAGTGCAGCCACTGGGGGAACAGCAGAGCATAGAGTAAACTATTGGTAAACAGAGTTTTTACATGCTCAGTTATCTGGGTGTTTTCCTATCTGTTACACATTTATCTTTCTCTTTAGTAACTATAATAATCTCGTACTGGGGGCTTATGTTTACAGGCTTGTTTTCTTTCTCTTTTTCTTTTGTTCCTTCTTTCTTTCTTTCTCTCTGACTCTCACTCGTTTCTCTCTCTCTCTCTCTCTCTTATTTCTTTGCTCTAGCATATGAAAGTAACATTTCTGCCTGCATGTTGTATAATATTTGCTTGTTTGGGTTTTCGTATGTCCACCCGCCAATTATGTTTTCTCTCACAAAATTCCTAGAGCTACCACAGTTTTTGTGAAACAAAAAAATCCAAATAATTTTCATTTTACTGTCCAACACTACAGCTACGGAGATGAAAGTTTACTGCTGACTGCAGAAAGCATCTTTCTAACATTGAGTTTATGCTATTTTTAGGGCAGACTTTTTACCCAGCTTGCTGACGATCTTTCTATGACAGCAAGGCAGATTTGCTTGCTCAGCGAATATAATAATAATAATAATAATAATAATAATGACGACAACAAGGATGACGATGATGATGATGGTGATGATGGATGATGATGAACAACAAAACAACAACACAAGAACAACAACAAGAATAATAATGATCATGATGATGACGACGATGAAGGACATAGTGAAAACAGCAAAATAACAACTCAACAACAACGACAATGATGATAATGATAATAATAATAAAACGGTGAATAATTCACCCCACAGTAAGTTTCTATAATCTGAATACTCAGTTATTTTGGCTAATAATGTTAGGAGTTAATACAATCTTTACCGTAAAGATATAAAAGTTCTAGTCTTATCGATGTCCATATTCAACCCCTACCTTCGTACACCATGCGGTCATTGACAGCCAGTGACATGAAGACAGACGCCATTAGACTAGAGACCACGCCTATTATGACCACGTGACGGTCGGCCAGGTTGAAGACCTTCTGTAACAAGGCAACGATACACAGGATGGCTATCCAGTTACACACCATCTGCACAGCGCTAAACGTGAAGATCCACGAGGCAGACCAGCACAGCGGATGCAACATTAAGAAGAGGGTCTGAATTTGAAGAGAAGAGGTAAAAAAGACAATTTGAAGACAAAACTTTCTAGTTCTTCTGCCGTGAAAATTAATAGTACAATGAACAAAATAATGAGAGCGGATCACGGGTAAAGTAACAGTATGCTCGTATACACAGCAACCCAGTTGTTTCGACATTTGGTTTGGATGTGAGAGGTTTCAGGTTCGAATCCAGCTTTCTAGATAGATAGATAGATGGGTGGATGGACGGAGAGACGGATGGACGGTAGATGGATGGATGGTCGGTAGATGGATGGATGGACGGTAGACGGATGGATGGACGGTAGACTGATGAATAGATAGATGGATGGGTGGATAGATGGATAGCTGGATGGATAGATAGCTGGATGGATGGATTGATGGATGGATGGATAGATGGATGGATAGATAGATGGATGTATCGACGGATGGATGGATAGACAGATGGCTAGATAGATCGATGGATGGATAGCTAGATGGATAGATGGATGGATGGATGGATGGATGAATGGATGGATGGAGGGATGGATGGATAGATAGATGGATGGTTAGATAGATGGATGGATAGATGGATGGATGGATAGATGCATGGATGGATAGAAGGATGGATGGATGGATGGATAGACAGACAGACAGACAGACAGACAGACAGACAGACAGACAGATAGATAGATAGACAGATAGATAGATAGATAGATAGATAGATAGATAGATAGATAGATAGATAGATAGATAGATAGATAGATAGATAGATATGGACAAGCAGACCTGGATTCCTGGTTTGGAGAGGTTCACAGCGACAGTCAGTATGAAAATGACCATGCAGAGTCTCCGCTTGGATAGTCGATGTTCTCCTCTTTCATCTTTGTAGTACAAGAAGAAACTTTTCTTTAGCTGTAGGGAAACATAAATGCAGTGTAATACTGATCTATCACTGATCAAAATCAGACACATTTAGCTAAAATATGGTACACTGGTAGCTGGCAGCCACAAGCTACACATTCAGGGGGGAGGCATGGGGGGGGGGGCTCTTCCCCCGTGAATAAAAACAGTGTGCGGGGTGTTTATGACCCAGATGAAGTCTACTAAGAACAATTACTTCTCTCCCAGTACCGGATTAAGGCACGGGCTTTATAGATAGCAGCCCGGGGACCCACGCCACCTATTCTTGCGTATAAGATTCGCTTTTTAAAAAAATTCATTTTGAATTACATACAGTTTATGGGAGCACCAAACTCTTTTAAGTGCTTAGGGTCTCTAAAAGTCTTAATCTAGACCCTGATGCTGGCCTAATATTGACGTTACGTTATAGAAGTTAAAATTTAATAAACTAATTTCAAGAATCTGAAATTCGTGCTTGTATTGATTATTTTTGGGGGGCCTCATGGCATCTGAAGCCCCGTGGCCTATAAAAGCCCTGATCTCGCCGATAGAAATCATAGAATTACAGCACTGACCCGGCAAAGGCTTCACTCACCATTCTCCAACAAGCTGTCAGGACCAGGACCACCGCCCGCCTGCACCTCTGACAACAGGTTGGGTGGGCCATGCTGATGGGTGCTGCCAGAGCCCGCAGGCTGGTGGTTTCCGGTAATACAAAGATTGCAAGACACAGGGCTATGACACCCATACCTAGTGCGAACAGAACAGGATGGAGATAGCTGGCTTTAATCCACTGTCCTACGGCGAATTGTCCTGTAAAGAGATACAAATGAACAGTTCCACAGCCGAGATGGCAAATTCAAATAGGTGGTTTTACTTATGCACAGCATCTGAAATGAGTATCACGGAAAACTCACAGTGTCAGTCCAGCAAAACTGGGTGTCACAATGTAATATGTTTAGAAAGTAAATGTTCGCAATCAGGGCATAGGAACACAGATCATTGCCTTTAGTTTCAGTTTTGTCTAAGAACGATGCAAATCTTATTTCAAATACATTGAACTTATACAATCAGTCAATCAATCCCATAGACCGACAGTCATGTAGTCAGACCAGAGAGACGGATGAATGGACAACAGTACAAATGAATAGCACAGTTAGACAGACAGACAGACAGACAGACAGACAGACAGGCAGACAGGCAGGCAGGCAGGCAGGCAGACAGACAGACAGACAGACAGACAGACACACAGACAGACAGACAGACAGATAGATAGATAGATAGATAGATAGATAGATAGATAGATAGATAGATAGATAGATAGATAGATAGATAGATAGATAGATAGATAGATAGATAGATAGATAGATAGATAGATAGATAGATAGATAGATAGATAGATAGATAGATAGATAGATAGATATGGACAAGCAATCCTGGACTGCTGGCTTGGAGAGGTTCACAGCGACAGTCAGTATGAAAATGGCCATGCAGAGTCTTGGTTGCCTTCCACGTGTTTTCAAAAACCCACAAAGTCTCAACTGACATGCTCTTCTATAAAAATCGTACCTGCTGACTCCGTTGTGGTCTGCAATGCTTCCATGACAGTGATACGGAAAGATCGTTGCTTGCCAGGAGTTGTGATGTCAGAGGTCACAGAGAACATCAAGGTCAACATGGCGGCGAAGCTCCCTCCACAAGCTTCACAGATATTACCAATGAAGAAAAGTAAGGGATTTAACTTCTTCCCAATCACGATGGCATATACGATCAGCTTCAGAACAGTTCCTGTAATCTACAAAACCAAGACACAAGTTAATATATCAGTGTGTTACGGTGTACGGATTATAATGAATGGATATTAAATATTATGAATAATTTTATTTAATGACTATGTTATTTAAGAATGTATTTTTCTTTCAGAATAATATTGTCTAGTTTTCCTTGAATGTACTCGTAACCAAGAATTCTGCAAAATGCATTACATTCATTAATGAATAAGTATAATTTTTTGTCCATTTTTTGTACGAAGCACCACTAGGTCTCCATGGCTTTTTGTTTATTTATTTATTTATTTATGCTTATTTTGTTTTACTTACTTATTTATTCATTTACTTGTTTATCTTTTTATGTGATGTCCATTCTTTGACTGCTGTCAATATGTTCATTGTCACAGGCGGCAAAATGATCCGATCAGTCTCTTTGTTGTGATAAGCTTACGTGTCGGTTTTGCAGCAAAATCTTCCATAAGTCTATAAGAACAATTCAGTTTAGGCCTATTAAAAAGATATATTTAAAAATCCCGATAATTAGATCTCTGAACACCTCAAAGAATGGATATCGGCCTGCTAACTAATATTTCCAATTCATGGTGATTTTAAGATATCATTATAATTATCAATGATCAGTCATGGAATGCGTTATTGGGGGTTGTTTCTTGTAGGATCTTCTTCTGTCCTTTGATTCCCTTAAATCCAGCCTACTTTTCTCCACGCATTATGAGATCATTATCGTTTCGACGAGCTTCCTTTCTAACTTTGCTGCAATAATATCTGCAACTCAAGACCTAGGAAGGTCAAGAGCAAGAACAAAAAAAAAGAAATAAAAGAAAAGCCTTCACTAAATGAGGTCAGGAGGAACTAAGAGATGGTTTTATCATAATACAATTTTTCGTATTTCTGCTCCTTGCTAGCGACAGATATTTTATACGCTATGTGGTCTTGGTATTGGTATTTATCTGCTCTGAGAGAGGGATGATAATAATTTTAATAATATTAAAAAGAAAAGCCAAATTTCGGAGTTTGATTTTCTGTATCAGAGACCGCATGTAAAATAATTGATCTGTTTCAAAATTAAACAAATTAACAAACTAACAAACAAAAACAATGCCCAATTTCGGAGATTGGCTTTTTGTATCAGGGATCATCCAAAAAACAAAATAATCCATGAAAGCAAAGCCAAAGTTTGGAGTTTGGCCTTTTGTGTCAGAGACCATTGATGTCCAAAAGTGCACTTACCGGAAACACGAAACCAATTTTGCGGCCATATTTGTCTGTGAGAGGCCCCAGGATGAGGATAGGCACACAGGCAAAAAGGAAACTGGTCAAGGAAAGATACAGTTCTATGTTTGCCACTTTTTTCACAATCTCGTCTTGTATCTGCAGAGGATTTCAAAGACATGATGATCTACAGCAATGTCATCTTCATCATCATTATGACTTTCATTATCATCACCATTGTCTCCTTCTTCGCCAACTTCGCCAACTTCACCATCACCGTCACCATCATCATCATGACGTCGTTATATTCAATGGCATCATCTTCATGAACAACGACACCATCTTCATCGTCATCACCACCATCATCACCATCATCAGCATTGTCAAAATCATCATTATCACCAGTATCATTGATCTTATCATGACTATCATCCTCACCATCTTTGTCACGAGTGGAGTGAGTGCAATTAAGGGGATTGCTACAGAGCGGGTGTAGAGTAAGAAAGGCTCACAGTAGACAGCAAGTTAAGCGTGCTGTTGTGAGTAGTGGGGGGGGGGGGTCTGAAGGAGGCGAAAGCGCTGTATAACTATCACTGCAAGTTAGAAGGTCCTAGGGATCGGACCTGTGAATAAAAGCCCATCGGGCGGACATAAAGGGGAAGCAGTCGAGAAGACTAGTGAGAGGTCTTTCCAGTTATGACTGGTGTCGGGGACGGGCCGCAGAGCCACCTCGATGAGCACAGGAGATAGGCCAGCATAGGGCCGGAGGCCACACATAGGCCAGAAGTGAGGCTGTCAGTGCAGGACAGTAGAGGCACATAAAGTCGTGGCAGTCAGGCCACGGACAGGGACGTAGATATGAGAGTGAATGAGATACTATATTGTTGCCATGTTGATAGGCTAGTGAACTGATATTATGTTGTTGCCATGTTGATGGCTATGGAAATAATAATGTGTTATTGCCCTGCGGAGGTGCTAGGGGAGTGCTAAGGTGTATGACAATAGGAAGGTGATATTGAGAGACTGCGGTGCCAGTGAATCATTAATGTACTATTAAGACCCTGAGGGGAGAGGCTGAGGCCGAAGTGCCTTTAGGAGTAACTACCGGATTGTGGATCCGAGGGAGCGTGTGTGTGAGAATAAGGCCGTTGTACGGCAGTCATTTCAATAATATAATGTATGTAATTGCGCTATTATATGTATAATTATGTTTAATAAATGTGTGAGTCTGATGGATTGTTTTGTTAAGTGTTAAACTGTTTGTTCGTGATTGTCGTCCTGTCATAAACTATTACATCTCCCAGTCTGGGATTTGTGACAATCTTCACCAATGGGCATCAGTTATCATCATCAATGAGTATAGCGAAGACAACAACAACAACATGTCATATAAGAAAATGCTATAGTTACGAGTAATTCTTGGACACTAACAATGATCCGCAGTGTCTCAACGTAGGTTCTAAACAAAATAAAACAAAAGTATCGTATATAATTATAAGACTGAACTGAACAACCCATATGGGCTGAAAGAACAGCACTCCACCGAGGATGGCCACTCTCGTAGAAAAAGTTAACAAATAAGCTAATATAAAGATACAACTTTATTATCCTGCTGTCCGAAAATTTGCTGGCACAGCATCAGTAACAGTAGGTACTACATTAAATACAATCATATAATAATGGAGCTTGGGCCCAACTTTGTTCCCGCAAAGGCTTTTTTACTACGCACCGTAGAGAAATGAAACTTGGCACATGTATGTAAAATGTATCAAGCCTGTACGTGTCGTGCTCACTTTTTCTAGAAACTCTTTACTTTTTCCAGAAATTCAGTTATAATTTTCAGTCTCTTACCGGAAATGTAAACTAGAGTTCACGATCCAGCCGCGCCAAGAAAACTTTGATACAGAGTATGGTGTTATACAGATGAGGTGAGTGCCATTCATTCATACCAAGAAAACTGTGTATAAATATTTAGAGTGTGCTTCAAGATCGGAAGGAAATATTTCATTATGGATCTCGGAGTGTCACTCATGCCAAGAAAACTTTGTCGATAGAAATTTCTTTTTATTTGTCAAGATTGGTTGTACATGTAGTAATAATGCATTAACTTGCCTATCCTTTCATTTTATTGTCTACAGCTGCCTTTTTTTTTTATTGTTATAAATGATGACCGTATGGACTTTTAGCGACCGCTGCATTGTAGCTATGCTGACGCGTCGGTCGCAACCGTAAACCTAATGTGGCGGATGGTTCATGGCCTTCCGCTGTTTTGTGACGTCACACAATGGGCTCATTCAGTCTGGGTATTTTATTAGTCTGTGATGCATACCTCACACACGCACATTGCTCATATAACATTACCAGCAAATAAGAACATTACTCACACGCACGCATTGTCCCAAAAAATCCATTAGGGAAACTAACAGCACCATACTGCGACGGGAATCACCGCTACTTCGAAGGCCGGATGGTAAAAAAGATTGTCTTTGACGCTCTCTATTTGTTTTTAAATACAGTATTCGTCCACTTCTTTGGGACTGGACTATCTGATGGAACAATGGGTGGAAGCAGTCATTTAGAATTGATTTCAGTTTCTCATCTGAGGAAATCAGGCTTGATGGGAAAGGCCAAATTCTTGAGAAAACCCCTCCAAATGGAGGAAAAATCATTTTCTATGGAAACTGAGATTTGATTGTAATATGAAAGACTAGCAATTCTTCTGCATCCAGTTAAACTATTTCGCTTGAAATCGTCTTAGAAATATTATTTTAGTTTGATCTCTTAAGAAGGCATGTATTTTCACTTTCAGTCCGGTTTGTCAGATCCACTCACAGATTTTGAGTATGTCTGTGTCTGTGTGCCATAGATGACACACTCATCTTGCCAAAAAATAAATAAGGGGACAGTTGTGACGTAAGCAGACATTTATGAAATGGCTCTTGTTATAAGTAATAAGTATGTACGCACCCCAAACGTTTTGTGGTAGGGGCACGAGAGTATACGTATCTATTCCTAACCCCGTTCGAATCATCAACCCTAAATCTTACTGAATCCCTAACCCTACCCCCTACCCTTTCAACGAAAACGCACGAGACAAACAAAAAGGAAATCTGAAAGAATAATTACTTAAGACTATTGTTAGGAGGATTTCGGGAGGAGCTCTCTAGCTCTGGAGTCACAACAGGTTTTAAAATACGCATCCATAGCGCAAAAAAACTTTGGCGTACGGACATGTAACGCATTTTTATGAAACTGCTGTTCAAAAAGTGACCTGAGTCTTACCGAGTGGCAGGAAAGACCTTCGTGGTGGGTTTGACGCCAATATTGGCACTATTAAATGACGAGAAGTGAACAATCGGTACAGTGTGATATGCAATCTGTCGATGAATTATCCTGCTTTATCAATTTTAAAGAGATCATGACTGAAACCGCTGTCAGAACACAGAGAGAAAACACAGAACTCACCTTTTTTTCTGTGTGATTTGTGGTTGTGTTTGCACAGGGATGTTGACTTGCAGAGTTGAATTCAACATCGTACTCCTCGGCTACCTAGATCAAAATGTTATAGAGAGATATAGACAGACAGGCAGAGACAGACAGACAGACAGACAGACAGACAGACAGACAGACAGACAGACAGACAGATAGATAGATAGATAGATAGATAGATAGATAGATAGATAGATAGATAGATAGATAGATAGATAGATAGATAGATAGATAGATAGATAAATCGACAGATAGATATAGATAGATAGATAAATAGATAGATAAATAGACAGATAGATAGATAGACAGATAGATAGGTAGATCGATAGATAGATAGATAGATAGATAGATAGATAGATAGATAGATAGATAGATAGATAGATAGATAGATAGATAGATAGATCGATAGACAGATAGATAGATAGATAGATAGATAGATAGATAGATAGATAGATAGATAGATAGATAGATAGATAGATAGATTAGATAATAGATAGACAGATAGATGAATGAATGGATGAGTTGGCGGATGGATGGTGGGAGGATGGTTGGATGGATGGATGGATGGGGATAAATGGATGAACGGGTGGATGGGTGGATAGTGGTTGGATGCATGGATGGATGGAGGGATGGATGAATAGATAGAAAAAGAATATTCACGGACGAAAGCAAAGTGGCAATGCCAAAACCCTCTAGGCATGAGCTTACCCTATCATACAAGTACGCCTTGATAATGATGATACTGCTGATGTAAGACAGGAAGTAGAAGATGATAACCAGAGGCAGAGCCCAGGTGGCACGCTTTCGTCGTGAGATAATCTCCCTGTCGTCAGTCTCAGTTCCCGGGGGTAAAGACGGCAGCAGAGGGGTGGACTCTCCATTTCTGGGCGACATCTGGATGGGTATAATATGGTAGATGGAATTTGTTTTACAGCGATGATGCAATGTCTTGTCAGATGAAGTTGAAACGTGCAACACCCCCACCCCCACCCCCTTCCGAAACTGCAAAAAAAAAAATGCTGAATTTTACAAAGAGACATCAAAGCAATAAAAAATAAAATGAAATAATAAAAAAGATTTTCATTTTCAGTTCATTAATTTTGTGTAAATTGGTAGGAGGCGATGGAGATGGATCGGCCACACTCTCAGGAGGCCAGGAAACAGCATCACGAAGAAGGTATTGGATTGGAATCCCCAGGGCAAGAGATCAAGAGGAAGGCCGCGCGGAACGTGGAGAAGAGCCAGAGAAAATGATGTGCAACGAAGCGGAAAGACTTGGAATAATGTAAAGAGACTGGCCCATGATAGAGAGGGATGGAAAGTGTTTGTTGGTGGCCTATACCCTGATCCAGGGTGAGAAAGGCAATGATGATGATGATGAATTTTGTGGTAAAAAAAAATGGATTTCTATTATAAACATGATCTGGCGTAGGCTACCGCACACAAAAACATGTTCTTGTGTATGTATCAAAACCTCGCGTAGGAAATAATACAGAAACTGTGCAATAAAACACAAATGAAAAGGGACAGACAAATCAAGCCTCCGGTCTACTGGGTACATATCATTTGGGGAAATGCAAAATTTCTCATTTGGGGAACTTCCAAAAACAGTGCATTTGGGGAACCAAGCTCTGTCGATACTATTTCGACAAATACTTTCTCTCCTTGTCGATATTTTAACACCAAGTTAATTGCCTCTTCCGTTTGCCAATAAATTGCTTCAGAATTTTGAAACATTTCAAAATTCATAGGTGCCCCCTCTGTCTTTAATCTGTACATAAATCCGTTTAAAAGAACCGCAAGCTTTCCTTTCCTCGTCTCTATTGTGTACAGCTCCATTATAACAGGCAAAATTACTTGCAACAGCTAAACTTGGACTTGGCCTGGCTTGCTTTATATATCCCTTCGTTTCACACACTAACAATAACATCAACAGCAAAGATAACAAAAAAAAAAAAAAAAAACCAATCCGAGGCCAACTGACTTTGTCAAATTCTGCACTCAACAACTCAACAAACAAACGTGTATCTTTGAATGAAATTTTGCTTTCTGCCCAACCACACATTCTGCCCGCTTACTATCAAAATCACTCATGCAATGAAGTGATTAGAGATGTCCTTTTTTCCCAAAATTGATTCCATAATATCGAGTAGGATTGTATCGAGCAGGAGTTCCCCAAATAGCAGTTCCCCAAATGAGAAGTTTTAAAATTTTAGTTCCCCAAATGATATGTACCCAGTCTACTGATCTTCTTCAGGAAAAAAATGTAACAGGATAGAAAATCAACCAAAAAATTACCAATGAAAAAAATGGTAGAAAGTGTTTTAGGTCTTTACTGTAGAAGGTTCGCTGCTCTTGGCATTTACACCTCATTTTTTTTCTTGTTTTCATTTTTCTGGTTCTTGTTTTTGTGTGTGTTTTTTTGTGGTAGGGATTCGCTTTTGAGAATTTTGCCCAGGCAGCGGCCTTGTTCGGCCTGCTCTCCTCTCGTCTTTCAACTGCCAAGGTATCTTTAACGTGGGCAACTTGCACACTAGCCCTCCGAGATTTTAATCCTATCCGAGAAGACTAGCTGCTCGATCTTACCGTCCATAGGATCAGGGACAGGAATCCCCCCCCCCCTTCCAAAAAAAATGCCTGCACCGACCGAGGATCGAACCCGGTACCATCGGCATGAGAAGCGAGCACCTTGCCTCTAGGCCACCGTGTCCCCGTAGAATGTTTAACATAAGTATAATGGATATAACTCTACCGAAATTTCTCACGGATTCATCAAAAGGATTGCGAGATATTTGGTGTCAATGTTGGGGGAAGTTGTTTTTTTTTTTATCACCCGATATATAATTTTCATCGACACTTACTTAAAAACAATAAAACGCAGGCCTCGATTCTTTACTATTTCTTTCACTCATTCATTGGACCATCTTTTCATTTAATCCTCCATTCATCTATTCATTATTTCGTTCATCCGTCCATGTATGAATTCATTCCTTTATTCGTTTGTTCATTAGATCTATCTATCTATCTATCTATCTATCTATCTATCTATCTATCTATCTATCTATCTATCTATCTATCTATCTATCTATCTATCTATCTATCTATCTATCTATCTATCTATCTATCTATCTATCTATCTAGCTATCTATCTATCTGTCTGTCTGTCTATCGATCTGTCTGTCTGTCTATCTATCTATCTATCTATCTGTCTGTCTGTCTGTCTGTCTATTTATCTATCTACATCTGCAAGTACTTCCATTCTCGACCTTTTGGGAGGCATATAGGTAGTCCCGACAGCAAAAGTATTGGAAAACTACTGTGACAAGTAGAGGTGGGGGCAGAGGGAAGGGGGAAGGGGGATAATGTGTCATCTCCTCATGCAGGGATAACCAGTTGTACACGCAGTGCTTAAAATAGCAAGTGAAAGTAGGCCGAGAATGAACAGTCACGAACAAGACCAATTCCACCCCCCCCCCCCTTTGTCATAATAACTAAAGCTATAAAGGTTTGACGTCGAATTTGTCGTTTGTACAAAAAGTGGAGATGGAACAAACAAAAACTACGATATCGCTAAATGTTTTCGAGTTTTCTTTCTTATTTTGACAAAAATCTTGTTTTGATATGCAACTGTGTGAGCAGGGTTGGAAAAAAATCAGATTTTTTTCAAAAAAATAAAAAAAATCGATTTTTAAAATTTAAATCAGATTTTTTTTATTTAAATCAGATTTTTTAAATTTTTTTAAAAATACATAATACATTCAATATTTTGTCGACAAAATATTTTCTATAATTTCATAACATAAGCATAAGGGTACTAAAAGGATATAGCTAAATGACTCCTAATAATCATTACAGTCATGTACATGTAATTGATAAAAGTTAAGTCTCTTCTGTCTCTTCACCTTTTTTACACATACTTTTGATGTGGATGTTGAATTTAATAGGGGAAATAAATGAGTAGAAAGTTTTCCTTTCTTATATATTATCAGAATTTTCTGGATCTGATCTGTATGCCTTTTTAAATTTTATTTTGAGGTCTTTATTTTAGGAGGTTCGCTGCCCTTGGCATTTACACCTCACTTTACTTGTTTTATTATTTCTTGTTCTGGCGGGGGGGGGGGGGGGGGGGGAGATGATATGGATAAATTTTAATCTATTAATTTCAATTTTGCCCGGGCGGCGGCCTTTCGGCCTGCTCTTTACGATTTCCAACTGCTAAGGTATCTTTAACGTGCGCAACGTGCACACGGGCCCTCCGAATTTTTTCGTCCTTATCCGAGAAGACTAGGTACTCGATCCTACCCCCCAATAGGACCAGGGACTTGAAAATATGAGAAAAATCCAATTTCCAAGAACTACTCGATCCTACCCCCCAATAGGACCAGGGACTTGAAAATATGAGAAAAATCCACTTTCCAACATGCCTGCACTGCCCGGGTTTAGAACCCGGGACCCTTGGCATGAGAGGCGAGCACCTTGCCTCTAGACCACCTTGTCCCCTGATCTGTATGCCTGGATTTCACTAACTGTTTTATAAAAATAAAGATGTTTATTTCAAATAAAATATAGGCCTTTTTCACTTACTTGACTGTCTTAATGTCTTACACAGGTACACAAAATTCAAATTCAGACTTATATTTTTGTTCAAGGTGTTATATTTGAATTGTGTCCTGCGACACATTCAAGTCTCCAACTGTTGTATGAATCACTCGCATCAGCCAAAATCAGAAATTATTGAATGATGCATAATAATAATAATAATAGAGAAGCACTCCTACTTATCAGTGCCTTTAAGTCTAGTGCTTTTGAACAATAAAAACATCAAAAACAAGCAGTTTGAAAAAAAAAAATCCTTAAAAAGTAAAAAAATCAAAAAGTGATTTAAATCACTGATTTTAATTTAAAAAATCAAAGTGATTTAAATAAAAAAAATCATTTGATTTAAGTCACCTTGATTTAAATCATGCCAACCCTGTGTGTGAGACCACCGGTTGTAACTTTTTAGCAAGGGGCCCCCAAGCCCTATATAGCTTAGGGCCTGGCCATGTCTAAATCTGGCGCTGTCTACGGCAGTGGTTCTCAAGGGGACCATAAAAGAAAATTTGGAACCTAAGGGGGTGGTTGTAAAAAAACGTTTGAGGACCACCGGTCTACAGTTAAATTCTCACTAAACGAGAAAAAAAAAATCTATTCCTATTTCTTCGTTGGTTGTCTCAGAGTGGGGAAATAATCAGGCATATGCCCCCCCCCCCTCCAACCCCCACCTCTTCCCTCCCAGCCCTGCGCCCTTGAGAACAAAGAGAGGGAAAACGTTTGTTGTTTGTTGAGGGTTCTTTTTCTGTGGAGATAACCAAATAATGTAGAGTTTCTACTACATCTGTGGACGGACGGGACTGTCATTCACAGCCACACACGACGCTGCACCAAACTGAAGCTTACAGATATTCAGAGCACAAGCCCCAAGTCTTTCGAGACTGACGGGTGCCGAGCAACTGATAATACATTTTATATTCTTTAAATAACCTAAGAGTTGTTTTTTTTTAAAGAAAGCCAAGATAAGATTCGACACGGAGTAATAGTTTGGAATTTGTACCACTGAATTTTCTAGCGTGGCTCACTTTCTTCCGGTATAAACGTTTCCCTATAGGCCAACACACCTTCGCCGGTAAGCAAGACTGACATACAAGGTGTTTTGTCATGATACTAGGTTTTACCAAGCATAGAGAAGTGCAATAAATGCCTTCAAGTGGGTCATAAGGGTTGCACTGGTTTATATGGAGCAGGGGCCAAAAAGATTATTCTTGTAATTAAAGTAGGATTAGGCAGTCTGTATCATTGATTACGGTAAGCACAAACAAGTTCACACAGACAGGCAAACCGGTGGCTGGATGGATGGACGGATGGGTGGTGGACGAATGGATGGATGGATGAATGGATATGGGACGAGCGGATAGATAGATAGATAGATAGATAGATAGATAGATAGATAGATAGATAGATAGATAGATAGATTATAGATAGATAGACAGATAGATAGATAGATAGATAGATAGATAGATAGATAGACAGATAGATAGATAGATAGATAGATAGATAGATAGATAGATAGATAGATAGATAGATAGATAGATTATAGATAGATAGATAGATAGATAGACAGATAGATAGATAGATAGATAGATAGATAGATAGATAGATAGATAGATAAGGGACGGGCGGATAGGCAGATAGAGAGACAGACAGATAGATTATAGATAGATAGATAGATAGATAGATAGATAGATAAGGGACGGGCGGATAGGTAGAGAGATAGATAGATAGATAGAGAGACAGACAGATAGATAGATAGATAGATAGATAGATAAGGGACGGGCGGATAGGTAGATAGAGAGACAGACAGATAGATAGATAGATAGATAGATAGATAGATAGATAGATAGATAGATAAGGGACGGGCGGATAGGTAGAGAGATAGATAGATAGATAGAGAGACAGACAGATAGATAGATAGATAGATAGATAGATAGATAGATAGATAGATAAGGGACGGGTGGATAGGTAGATAGAGAGACAGACAGATAGATAGATAGATAGATAGATAAGGGACGGGTGGATAGGTAGATAGAGAGACACAGATAGATAGATAGATAGATAGATAGATAGATAGATAAGGGACGGGTGGATAGGTAGATAGAGAGACAGACAGATAGATAGATAGATAGATAGATAGATAGATAGATAGATAGATAGATAGATAGATAGATAGATAGATTATAGATAGATAGATAGATAGATAGATAGATTATAGATAGATAGATAGATAGATAGATAGATAGATAGATAGATAGATAGATAGATAGATAGATAGATAGATAGATAGATAGATAGATAGATAGATATATATATAGATAAGGGACGGGCGGATAGGTAGAGAGATAGACAGACAGATAGATTATAGATAGATAGATAGATAGATAGATAGAGAGACAGACAGATAGATTATAGATAGATAGATATAGATAGATAGATAAGGGGCGGGCGAATAGGTAGATAGATAGATAGATAGATAGATAGATAGATAGATAGATAGATAGATAGATAGATAGATAGATAGATAGATAGATAGATAGATAGATAGATTAGATAGATAGATAGATAGACCAAATAATAATAGAAAAGGAAGAAATCCAATGCTACTGCTGGTCAAATTCGTTCATTCAGACAAATCAGAAGCCGTTACTTGAGTTGTCGAAGGAGCTACTTTTAACTGCACACATCACTCGAATGTTTTTTATTTCTTTATTCTATAGCCAGCACACTGGATGTGTTACTACCTTTATGTTGCGCCAAGGCAAACCACTTAAAGGGGCACTGTGATATACGGCACAGCTGTGATGTGTAAGGCATGCCAATATCGCACACTGAAAACACACGTACAATAATAATATTGTAGTTTCATATCTGGCCTTAAATTCTATAAAAGCAGCTTCAAATATTATTTGTTTAAATCCAGGCTTTTGTCAACAATAAGGTCATATTATTAAGGCAAGCAAATTGAAATATGCAAAGCACAGATATCACGAATCATTCAACAAAAGATGTCTTTATTCCATCCACGGGACCAGCACAGAATGAAAGACCCTCCCCTCTCTCGCCTCTTGCCAAACGAACGTTTTGACCTATGACCTGTCTTTTAACTAAACCAAACCAGACCAAGGAGCCACCGAATATGTTACCTGCCCTAACACCCACATTTCCAGAATCCAGTAGCACGGAGACGAACAACTGTGTTGTTGCACATACACGCTGGTTCTATCATAAACTTACACAGATACTGAGAAACTCTTTTCGCCAAAATGTGCTATCATCTCCTTGAAGGGATTTTATTTTGGTTATTAATTGCCAATACAATGTATATCGAATATTACGGTAACTGAAAATGTATATCAGACAAGGAATGTTTCAAATAAAACAATATTTTGTTTCCTAATCCTGTAAAAATTACATCTTTCGCACCTATGCGGTTTCATGACAGGGCGGCAGCAATAATAATACAGGGTGTCTAAAAACACACTTTGAATATCTATTAATACAATGTCAGTTAAGATACACACAAGGATACAGAATTCAAATTAAAGTGGATGTGTAATTATTTGAGTTAGCTCTACCTCATGTGTTCAGGCTGATGGCCTTCCTGGGCTAGACACAGTCACTGAAGACAACAATACTTCAATAGAGTTGCAAACAACATTAGGCAGTACATTGTGAATACATTTATGAGATACTCAGTCAAAAATGTATTAAACTAACTACAGATCTACATACAAACCTTTGCCTTCGACTGGTTTTCTAACACTGCGTCGACTGGTCTGTCACAGAAATATCAACTGGAAAGTCGAGCGTGCAAACTGTCCATTGTCAGTTCGGCTGGTTCTTTTTCATACAGACCCTGGGTACTGAGACAACACTCACAGATTAGTCGTTACAAATTACTTCCTTGTATCCCAGAGACGGAACAAACAAGAGCTATACTAATGCCGTTGTTTGGTTCTGTGGTGAAACTGGACTAATCTCTGACAATTCCGTTCACAGTGATATGGAAAAAGGTCACCAAGGTAACCAATCTATCTTTTCACAGTGGCGTCCACCAACTTAACTAGCTGCCTATCCAACTTACCAGCAAAATTATCTGATAAATAATAATAACAATGATTGAGCAATGTACTAACTCGCCAACGCACTGACCACTACTTGCGGCCTGTTTCCTATCCACCTATCTAGACTGGTTAACAAACTAACTTACAGATAGCATAACCTAAAACTCCACTGGTGGGTCGACAGTGAAGAAATCTTTCAGTCAACACAGGCATGCCATAAATAGAACAGAAAACCCACAGTGACCAGAAATTCAGTTCCGCGTTGGTAACTGGAGCGAACGGTATAGAGGGGGAAGTTTTCAACTCTGTGTTATAATAAACACCCCCCCCCCCCTCCTCGCCCCCGCCCTTTTCTGTACAGAGATGCAATATATGTGAAGGCGTGGACAGAGCGGACAAATGTTCAGGATGGAAGCAGAAAGACAAGGACATTAGGAAGACGGTGATAGATAGATAGACAGACAGACAGACAGACAGACAGATACATAGATAGCTAGACTACAGTAATTCATTCATACAAATTCTTCTAAAAAATCTAATTATTCCTTTTTTTTTAATGTTACGTTTACTTTTCTTTTGCCTCTGTTTCATGATCCTCTCCACATTCAAGTAGTTGACAGAAATGTGACCTGCATGAATTGATGAGGGTGGGATTTCCCGTCACGTAATGATAGGGGAATTCCCATGGCTAGGGGTTGACTTCTTTAATGACGAAATGTAGATTTTGCTTATCAGTGCGAGTGACTATCGCAGGATGAGCATTTCCAAATTTCTTAGAAGCGGAACATGATCTTTGGTTACAGTATTATTTACAGTGCGTTTAAGAAGAAGTACTTTTTTAAAGATAAGGTTTATGCCCCATTTACACGTAGCGAATCGTCTGGAGGAACGGTCCGTCGCGGGACAATCCCCTGTCACTGAGGTCCAATCACGGGTGTTGGGGGCTATCTCTCCGTCCCTCGGTGCCGAACACACGTCCCCCGGGACTGATCCATGAAATCAAGCACTGCTTGAAATTTTGGAGACCGATCCTGCGGTATGAGAAGATGACGCCCGGCGAGGATAAATTGTTGAGAATTTTGTGATCAAATTAAAAGAACTAAGTGCATATTCGCAATCAGCGTATGGAAATTAATAAAATATACCCGAACATGTCGCTTTTAGTTGCTTGGTTATACAATTTAATTGTTGTTGTTTTTTTTAACTAGGACCTTTTTGTTCTACAATAGCATACTCTCTAGACCCACTCCTTTTGTCGCAAGAGATGTTTGAGCATGAATTTGTGTAGTGTGTTGTACGTGGCTTATGTGCTCCTTCACGAGTTGCAACTGTTTTGCTATTTTGTGAACATCGAAAATTATCATGGCGACGTGGTCAAAAAAATCTCTTCTCAACTTTATCGAAGCGTACCGGTCACATGAATGTCTGTGGAGAATAAAGACGAAAGAATACAGCAACCGGATATTAAGAGAAAAAAGCTACCAGGAGCTTGTCAGTTATGTTAAAACCTTTGAGCCCGAGGCGAATAAAGACTTTGTGATTTAAAAAATCAGCAACCCGAGGAATGCTTTCAGAAAACAGCTAAAAAAACTGGATTCATGGAAGCTGTCCGGATCAGGTGCAGATGAGTGTGAGCCAACGCTGTGGTACTTCCATGCGTTGGAATTCTTGCGAGACCAGGAAGTACCCAGGCCAGCACAATCAAATACAGGGCCTGATATTCAACAGCAAGCAGAGCCACAATATGACTTTGAAGAGGTACGTCTAGCATGCACTAAATTCTTACTTAGTCTTAGTGCCCACAACTGCACACAAACACTGGCGCAATCTTTCTCTCAGTTATAGCACACTGGCACTGTGAGCATATAGATTTTTAATGGGCATTTTGATAGGAAACGTTGGCTGTTTATCAACTTTGATCGACAAAATGCAAACCATATAAAAGCTTTATAATTTGACGTTTACAAAGATAAATTAATATCAATTTCAGTATCGCATTTGACTTTTGTGGGTACTTATTTTAATATCTGAAATGAATGTAGGCCCATTTACATTCAGAAGTTACTATCCAAAATGCAGTACTCATACATGCCTGTTCTACAGAAAGAAGCTTATTGTAATAGATTTTCATATTGTATTAGAATGATTAAACAATAATACTCGGTACTTAGCAAAACAGCCCATTTATATTTATCTTAGAACGTTGCAACAGTTTATATAATATAAACCGCACACGGCACTATTTTACATTAAGTTTTTTTTTACAAATGGTACATAATTGTTTCATGTGTTGTTAATTATTAATGTAGGCAACCCCCATGATGTACCTCTACAATAATGCTCCCCCCCCCTTTTTTTTTAATGGGTAGCTTGAGGTACTTTTATACATATCCTAGCAATGTCTCCCATTATGTCTTGTGGAAATTTTATACATTAATTTTATGAAATACATAACTTACTTTTACAGGTTCATTCAACAACAACAACAAAAAAGCATAATAAGTTCATATTGTACAAGACGCATAAAATAATCATCTTTCCAAAACAACTCATCATTGCTTTAATATTATTTTACAATAAAACAACAATAATAAATTATGCCTTTCAAGGAAACTGAATCTTTTTTTTTTTTTCTTTAACGAAAGACATATCTTTCTTGCCAAGGTACACTTCCTTCATTATTGAAAAAAGTCATAAACCTGTTTCTAACATGCTTTGCTTCTTGTGACGCATTTCTTGCCTGTCCTATGGAGAGAGAAGCAATTTGGGCCTCATCAGAACGAAGGCCGTCATTGAGTTCATGTGTAATGGGCTCCTCATTGTCCAAAGATTCAGCTGGGGTGTACATTGTAGTTGCAGTTTTCCTGAGAAAATTATGTAACACGCAGCACGCCAAAACAACAGAATCAATGTTCTTTGGTTGTAGATTTATCTGGGATCTAAGAACCCCGAATCTTGCCATCATTATGCCAAAAACATTCTCGACTACACGACGCGCGCGAGATAGTTGGTAGTTGAAAATACGTCCTTGGTCGTCCAAAACCCTCACGTTGTAGGGCTTCAAAAAGTCTTCCCTCAGAGAAAAAGCTTCGTCAGAGATAAACACCTTGGGTAGGTCATTGCTGAGGCTGGGCCGCGGGAGATTAAGATCCCCTTTCAGCAACTTGTCCTAAAAATCTGTGCATTCTACAACTCCTCCATCAGACACCCGGCCATTAGTACAAAAACTCATGTACAGAATTTCATAGTTGGCATTGGCAACTACCATCAAAACCATGCTGTTGAACCCTTTATAATTAAAGTAGTAGGAGCCAGAACCTGGCGGTGGTGATATGGCAACATGTTTCCCATCCACAGCCCCGAGACAGTTTGGGAACTGCCACTTTTCCTCAAAGAGCTGGGCCTCTCGTAACCATTCTTTCTCGGATGAGGAAAACTGAAACAAGAAAGGAATACACCAAAAAGTTTAATATGGTACTCTCTCAACTGTTGAACATTGTGCATTAAGATTCGTCATATTCACCCATATCATGTAATAAAAAAAAATTGTATTATTTTTACTGGGTTTTTTTTCCCCAGGATACAGTCCCAACGCAGATGGTTGTTGAAATAGCTGTTGCTGATAGTCTAACAAGTGACTCCCTGACGCTGAATGACAGCATCACCCCCGTAACAACATCCACAACAGCTGCCCGTGGCGCTAGCGCCAGTACCAGCGGCAACACTAGTGCCAATACGATCATCAACAGACCTGCTAAGAGAAAAGCAGTTCCTGCCGATACATGCAAGCAGCTGCTTACGCTTGCTCGGGACAGGCTTCTCAATCCTCCCAAAACAAATGTGCGTGAGGAAGATAAATTTGACTCCTTTGGAAAGACAATCGCTCAGAAACTGAGAATCATATCTCGTGAACAGAACATTCACGCTCAAAAGCTCATCTCAGACATCCTTTATGAGGCTGAGTTGGGGACATTGTCCAGGAGCACTGTTGTTTACAACAGTATAATTACAACACCCCAGCCGCATCCACAGATGGACTTCCATGTGTACCGGTCCTACGATCATCTGTGAGGAGGGGAAGATGAGAAGAAGGAAGAGTAAGGAGAGGAGGAGGAGGAGGATATGAATGAGAAGGAGAGGAGGAGAATGATAGAGATGAGGAGAAGGATGGGGAGGAGAGGGTGCCTTATTACTAGTTAAAAGGGTTAAGGCATATGATTATGTTTGGTTTTGTTTCACACAGACGTATCTAAATGATGACATACTGTACATTTCATTTCTTGAATAAAAAGCACTCGCACGTCAGTATACTTCTAGTTATTATTACCCATGTCTTTTTGCTACACCAACGGCAGTATACAACTGCTTAAGTATGTGGCATGACTGTGTGAAAGAACAATTCGATGTCGGTGTTAGCTGTTCATGCAACATTTGTCTTTGTCTATTGCACGACCAACACAGTAAAACTAATTTTTTTAAATGTTGGACCAAATAACTTTTTAACATTTATGCTATTTTTTATTCTTTATTAAATACATATTATTAAAGATAATATTTAATTTAGCCTTTGTGTAACATCGATTTACAGAAAAACACCAAATCACTCGCAAAACGCAAATAATTGTTTACAGCTACAAGCGCACCTGTTGGTGATGACAATGATATTAATGTTAACGATAATGATATGGCAAATACATGCAATGGTACGATATACCTGTATACTGTAACTTTCATTAACAATTTAATGCAATAAATAGATAGGAAATAAAACTAAAAAAATGTTTCAAATTACTTATAAATTAGGGAGGGGTTGAGATATGTGTAAGTATCAAAAGAAAAACACTCATCTTCATATTCTTTTACAAGAGAGGAGTATATGTGTCATGATTCAGATGTTGTTAAAACTCACGCAGAGAGTGAGTTGTTGTTGTTTTACCAGGGCCATGAGAAATTGGCTGGTGGCCTTGAACGGCCCTCGCGAATTATAGTTGGTGAGTAAATAAATGTAAAGTTAAACTTAGAGTCACGCTTGTCGGTTTTAATGTTCGTGATTAATAAGTAATGGAGTAGGGGTGAAACAAGGTGGGGATAGTTGACATTGTTAAGTATGACTAGACAAGTTTTTGCACGTTAACTGGCTGGTAGAATAGTGCAGACGTATTACTACAATTAAAATGGTGGGAGGTTTCGACCTATGAGATAGCTGAACTAATTGGGCCAGCGGACTAGCACGCTGGGTAGTTAGATAGTATAAAACATCGTGTAACGTTCAGATTTGGTGAATACAGACGAGCAGAAGCATCGTTTCGTGAAGTATCTCCGGTTAGCCAGTACCTGAACTGTGTGGTTTGAAGACTAGAAGTCCTTGCTAACGGACTGACTGAGCTTTAGAAAGAAAGGTCTGAGTGGGCTGACCTTTGAAAGCCCACGCTGCGCTATTTTGATGTTCGCGCCTACCAGTAGGCGTGACCAATGGTAATATATCTTATTTGAACTTCAAGCATAATAGAAGATCAGAGATAGAGAGAGAACCACAGCCTCATAGGAAGTCTAGAGAAACCCCAGCTGGCACTCGACGACGAGTGGCCTGTGTTATAGAATTATTTCCATAGTATGATTGAAGTAATATGGCACATTGTTGATGAATTGAATAATGATTGTGCATATATATAAATAGTTTTTTTGCAACTGCGTAATTACCTACAAGCCGAAGTGTGCTTCAGTAGGCTTGGAACGTACTGGGTGTCACGAGTGGAGTGAGTGCAATTAAGGGGATTGCTACAGATCGGGTGTAGAGTAAGAAGGGCTCACGGTAGGCAAGCAAGTTAAGCGTGCTGTTGTGAGTAGTGGGGGGGTCTGAAGGAGGCGAAAGCGCTGTATAACTATCACTGCAAGTTAGAAGGTCCGACGGAGCGGACCTGTGAATAAGAGCCCATCGGGCGGACATAAAGGGAGCAGTCGAGAAGACTAGTGGAAGAGTCTTTCCAGTAATGACTGGTATGTAGAACGTTGATTGATTATTATGATTGATGTATTATATTATATTCGTCTATTACCATGATGTGAATAAGTATATGTGAGGAATGTGGAAGTCCTTGATATTGGATATAGCAATGTGCGCCACGAGCGATAGATGAAAGTGAGTTCATGGATTTGGAGCGCGAGTGAGTAGTGTGTACTCCGATGGAGGTGTGTTACCGTAAGATGTGTGGTGAGTGAAAGGTGAACTAGTGTGTGTACGCTTCATGGATTGTAAGGAGAGGTGGAGTGAATAGAAATGGTAGGGTATTATACCAATGTAATGTTATTCTTGTAGGTGTCGAGGACGGGCCGCAGAGCCACCTCGATGAGCACAGGGGATAGGCCAGCATAGGGCCGGAGGCCACACATAGGCCAGAAGTGAGGCTGTCAGTGCAGGACAGTAGAGGCACATAAAGTCGTGGCAGTCGGGCCACGGACAGGGACGTAGATATGAGAGTGAATGAGATACTATATTATTGCCATGATGATGGGCGAGTGAACTGATAAGTTGTATGGCAATCGGAAGGTGATGTTGAGAGACTGCGGTGCCAGTGAATCATTAATGTACTATTAAGACCCTGAGGGGAGAGGCTGAGGCCGAAGTGCCTTTAGGAGTAACTACCGGATTGTGGATCCGAGGGAGAGTGTGTGTGAGAATAAGGCCGTTGTACGGCAGTTCATTTCAATAATATAATGTATGTAATTGCGCTATTATATGTATAATTATGTTTAATAAATGTGTGAGTCTGATGGATTGTTTTGTTAAGTGTTAACTTGTTTGTTCGTGATTGTTGTCCTGTCATAACTTATTACATCTCCCAGTCTGGGATTTGTGACACTGGGGGCTCGTCCTGTTTACCTGTGGTCATTTTGACATTGTGTATTCGTTATATCTAGTTGTTTTTCTGTTGTGCTAGGAATTTGTGCTGTTGTCCTTGTTCGTGGGATGAATGGAAATTTCACGATGATATGATTTATGTATGTTTATGAATTATAATATGTATTGATGCATGTATTGCTATGAATAGGTATTAATGTGTATTTAAACTTTCCAGAGTGTGTGCGTGCAGCCTGAGGAGACGAGCAGCCAGAGCTCCGATTAAAGGGAGGAGTTTTACTCAAAATTTCAAAAATTGAAAGTTAAGTGAAAATTTTGTACCCTGGATTGAGGGCTGTCTTTTCATCTGTCTGTTTCCCTGTTTTTGCTGTTTTTGTTGTCGTTATAGGTTATACGGGCGGTGGCGCGGGTTTGCTGTGGTGAGCGTAGTTTGTCCTCTTCGGGAGGTGGGCTAAATTTGGAACTTCGTTCATCACAGTGAACAGTTCTGTAGGGACCTGTATTTTTGTTTAGATTGTAGCGTTCTATCTTCCTCGTTGTTTTAGGAAGACGTTTCTCTTGTCCCTCTCTTCCCTATTTGTAGATACGTTCTTTTTTTTCAGACTCTGTTCTTGTTCGTACCGTGTTGTGTAATCGGCGTAGTAGGTTGCATTTTTTTTTCCATTATAGTTTTTTTTTGTAGAAGCTTTGTCCTAGTCTGGTTCGTTGTCCTTGACGTACTTGTGGTCCTTCTACTATATTTCTTCATTCTTGTCGTTTCTATTTTCTTTTATAATTAATAGTGCATACATTTTATAGATATAGAATTAGTTTTGCTGTAAAGGTAAATTTCTGAATTGTATTTGAGACAACTGGGTATTGTTATATCTGGTGTGGTCTCAGGTCTCTGGTCGTGTTGTTAGTGATCATACCGACAGGGTAGCCGTTTTCATAGTATAGATACCATAACCATAAATCTGTGAAATGGCGGAACTCCAACAACTAATGAAGTTGGGTAAGGAACTTGGCCTGGAGGGAGAAGAGCTACGCGGCTGGATTAAAGAACAGCAGGCAGAAATGCGCGATGAGCGTGCTAAGGATAGAGAGCGAGAAAAAGAGGCTCAGGTAAAGGAGTTAGAAGCTCAGCAACAGGAGATAAGGTTAAAGGAGATAGAGGCGCAAGTAAAGATTGCGGAGTTAGAACTCAAGAGGAATACGCCAACGGAAACGGTTGAGCGGCAGGTACACAATAAAGGTGGCGTTAGGATTAAGCTCCCTACGTTCGACGACCGGAAGGACGACATAGACGCCTTCCTTTACAGGTTCGAACTGAACGCACAATTGCAATGGGGGGAAAATAAGGAATTATGGGCCACTTACCTGGCGTCGCTATTGCATGGGCGAGCGTTAACCTACTTTAAAGAGCTACAGCGCGAAGACGTGCAAGATTACGATAAGCTGAAGGCTTTGCTGCTTCGCCGATTTGCGCGTACCGAGGAATACTTCCGGGAGCAGTTTAGGCGGGCACGTGCAGATACCAGGGAGGACTTTGCTGCCTTCGTCGCGAGACTAACGGAGTATTTCGCGAACTGGGTAGACTTGGCGCATGTGGGCGCGGATTTTGCTAAACTGAAAGACTTAATGATCCGTGACCAGCTGTACGCGTCGTGCCACAAAGATCTGGTGGCTTTCCTGAAAGAGAACGAACCCGCGACGGTGCAGGAGGCGTCTAAGTTGGCGGAAGCATACCGTACGGCACATCCGTCCAAACCAGTCGCCAGGGTGTACGTCCAAGATGCTGGGTACGTCGCCGTTGTCGAGGGGTCGCCGGCAGGACTTAGGGACAGGTCGCGTCAGCGTGGTGCCTATAGCGGGCAAGCCCAGGGGCAGCGTAGGGGCTATCACCAATCACCGGCATATGGATCCGGTAAGTTTGACCGAGCAGGAGGGCTAGGTCGCGGTAATGGCCGGGGGCGAGTTGTGACCTTTGCCGATGACCGACGGCATAGGGACTTTAGTTCCGGTCGCGATGGGTCACGGGGACCCAGGCCTAATACAGCACAGGGAGCGGAGTGTTGGACTTGCGGACGCGTGGGTCACTTTTCACGCGAGTGTAGGGCCGCGAAGTGTTGGAACTGCGGAAGAGCAGATCACATCAGCGTGAACTGCCCTGCAGGTAGGATAGCGGCGAACGTGGACAGTAGCTCCAGTCCGTGTTCCCCAAATAAATTTCATCATGCGGCTGCGTGTGTTACATCGGACAACGGAGGCGGACAGTATTCTAAGTGTCCCAGTTGTGAGAAGTTATTATCTTCCGGTGTTTTACCTTGTGGGAGAAAGATCCCCGTTATAAATTCATGTCATACAGGAGGTGGTCTTAGGGTTTATCCGGGGTTTGTTGGGGACGAACCGGTCTCGGTTTTACGAGATACAGGATCTACCGTTGTGGGAGTGCATAGGGATTGCATTCGGGATTCACAGCTTACAGGTGAGACTGTCCCGTGCATCCAATTTTCGGGGGCCATTGAGAAATTACCCATGGCAAGAATAATGATAGATACACCTTTCCTTAGCGGGGAAGTCGAAGCAGTCGTTGGTTGTTTTCCAGGCGCCCAGCTCATCATTGGGAATGTATCACGGGTGGTTTCCCCTTCCGATGAGAACGTGCAAGCATGGTCGCAATCAAAAGGTATTGACTTTTGCGCCGCGGTCGAAACACGTCGACGGGTAGCTGATAAAGATAAGATTAGACCTTTGGCGACGCCAGCGGTCAACCTAGATATCACGCCAGAGCGCTTGGCGAGATTACAAAGGGAGGACCCATCATTAAACCCATGTTTTGGGGAAGCGCGAACCGAGAAAACGAGGAAATATAAGAACGGGTCATCTTCTTTTTTTGTCCAGGGGGGCATTCTGTTCCGTATGTACGTCACAGTGGCTTCCGTTCAAAAGCAGGTCGTCGTGCCACGGTCGTTAATTGCTACAGTATTGCGTCTGGCCCATGATGTTCCATTAGCGGGTCATATGGGAAGTGCTAGAACCAAGGAGAGAGTTCTGAAAGATTTTTATTGGCCGTCAGTATACAGAGATGTACGGCTATATTGTAAGACGTGCAGTGCGTGCCAAAAGACGACGCATAAGGGTCGTACACCCCAGGCTCCTCTTCAAAAGATCCCCACGGTTTCGGAACCGTTTAAAAAGGTTTCGATAGACCTTGTTGATTTAAGAGAAAGATTATCTTCAGCGCGCACTATAGCAGAAGAAGCGTCTAGTATCGCTTCAGCAAGAGCAAAGAACTATAAAGATAGAGGATCCAAACTGAGAATTTTTAAGCCAGGAGACAAGGTCCTATTGTTGTTACCTACGGACCATAATAAGTTATTGATGACATGGAAAGGTCCTTATGTTATTGAGCGAATTGTTTCGAAGGTAGATTACGCTATCCACATTGATGGATCAGTAAAGGTTTTCCACGTTGATATGCTGCAGAGGTTTCATGAGAGACCAGAGTATCGCTATTCTCGTACTAGTGTTGAAGGACATACCTAATGTCGTGTCATTCTTTGACGATACAGCATGCCATACGTCGACATGGTCTGATCATATTCAGACACTAACAGTAATTTTTCAACGATTACACCATTTTGGGTTAACTGCTAAACCCGCAAAGATGGATTTGGCATGTCCAGAGATAGTATTCTTAGGACATATTGTGGGTAGAGGTGTTCAGAGACCTGAGGTAACAAAAATTGACAAATTAGTAGGGTTGCAAATCCCAAAAACAAAGAAACAAGTCAGAAGCTTAGTGGGAATTTTAAATTATTACAGAAAGTTCATTCCAAATTTTTCCTCCTTGTCATCTTCTCTTACTGACCTTACTAAGAAGGGACAACCCGATAAGGTCCAGTGGACGTCTGAATGTCAGACATCATTTGATAATTTGGTGACAGCATTATCATCGTCACCCATTCTGATATTACCCGATTTTCGATCTAATTTTATCCTCAGAACGGATGCGTCGGACTCTGGTGTCGGCGCTTGTCTTCTACAGGAGAAGAACGAATGTCTCCATCCTGTATGTTATGTCAGTAGGAAGTTATTGCAGAGAGAAAGAAAGTATTCTGTGATAGAGCGTGAGTGTCTTGCCATTGTCTGGTCCGTCCAGAAACTAGGACGTTATCTCATGGGACGAGAATTTTGTATCCAGACAGACCACAAGCCACTGACATTTTTGTCGAAGAATCGTTCGTCCAGCCCACGCTTGTCTAGATGGGCATTGGCTTTGCAGCCGTATACCTTCGTTATTCAACCAGTTCCAGGAACCAGCAATCATATCGCCGACTACCTTAGTCGAGCCTAGGGCAAGATTTCAGGAGCTTATACATCGGAGGACAGGAACATTGACAGGATCTGTGTGAATAAGTCGACTTTAAAATATTGACATTATAAATATGATATGAAGAATGGTTGATAGGTTGAATGGTTTTTGATTCTGTATTAAGTATGGTGGTTAGTTAGCTATTCATGATGTGACACATATATGCATATTTCAGACCATATTGATCCCCATATTTTCCCCTGATTTCGGTATTCTATATACTAGGGGAACTGCTAGGTCATTTTTTTTAGTGTAGGTATTGCTCACGCTCACTCCTTGACAGTCATCTTGATGCGATTTGAAATTAATTGCATTAATTTTTTCTGGTGGGGGATGATGTCACGAGTGGAGTGAGTGCAATTAAGGGGATTGCTACAGATCGGGTGTAGAGTAAGAAGGGCTCACGGTAGGCAAGCAAGTTAAGCGTGCTGTTGTGAGTAGTGGGGGGGTCTGAAGGAGGCGAAAGCGCTGTATAACTATCACTGCAAGTTAGAAGGTCCGACGGAGCGGACCTGTGAATAAGAGCCCATCGGGCGGACATAAAGGGAGCAGTCGAGAAGACTAGTGGAAGAGTCTTTCCAGTAATGACTGGTATGTAGAACGTTGATTGATTATTATGATTGATGTATTATATTATATTCGTCTATTACCATGATGTGAATAAGTATATGTGAGGAATGTGGAAGTCCTTGATATTGGATATAGCAATGTGCGCCACGAGCGATAGATGAAAGTGAGTTCATGGATTTGGAGCGCGAGTGAGTAGTGTGTACTCCGATGGAGGTGTGTTACCGTAAGATGTGTGGTGAGTGAAAGGTGAACTAGTGTGTGTACGCTTCATGGATTGTAAGGAGAGGTGGAGTGAATAGAAATGGTAGGGTATTATACCAATGTAATGTTATTCTTGTAGGTGTCGAGGACGGGCCGCAGAGCCACCTCGATGAGCACAGGGGATAGGCCAGCATAGGGCCGGAGGCCACACATAGGCCAGAAGTGAGGCTGTCAGTGCAGGACAGTAGAGGCACATAAAGTCGTGGCAGTCGGGCCACGGACTGGGACGTAGATATGAGAGTGAATGAGATACTATATTATTGCCATGATGATGGGCGAGTGAACTGATAAGTTGTATGGCAATCGGAAGGTGATGTTGAGAGACTGCGGTGCCAGTGAATCATTAATGTACTATTAAGACCCTGAGGGGAGAGGCTGAGGCCGAAGTGCCTTTAGGAGTAACTACCGGATTGTGGATCCGAGGGAGAGTGTGTGTGAGAATAAGGCCGTTGTACGGCAGTTCATTTCAATAATATAATGTATGTAATTGCGCTATTATATGTATAATTATGTTTAATAAATGTGTGAGTCTGATGGATTGTTTTGTTAAGTGTTAACTTGTTTGTTCGTGATTGTTGTCCTGTCATAACTTATTACATCTCCCAGTCTGGGATTTGTGACACTGGGCTCTCCTAACATTCAAGCCCATATGATTTGGGGAGAGTTTGCCTGGCGACTGGCCAGTGGCGACTCAACTGTCACTTTAAATTGATATCTAGTTTCGTATAATATACCTATTTGCTATTGATTGCAGTACATCCAATAAGGAGCCATAATTACACCAATATCATAGATTAAGTTAGTAATTAGAATTTATTGCTTTGAATATACCTCTATTGTCTTTTGTTTTGTTTATTAATATTTATGTAAAACATGGCCTGACCGGCCTGACATATATAGATACTCTAGTTGTTTAATACTTTTCTTGTGTGGTTGTGTCCTAGTGTGAGTTAGCTGCCTCTCGTGCAGTCGAATGCTCCCCAAGACCCTAACTCTACTCGTGACATCTGGAGGGGACCCCACTGACATCTGGAGGGGACCCCACTGACATCTGGAGGGGACATCCTCACCCCACTGTCATCTAGAGGACACCACTGACATCTAGAGGACCCCACTGACATCTGAAGAGGACCCCGTCAACATCTGCAGGGATACCACTCTAGACTCCCCTGTTATTTATGTCATTTTTGTAGTTTATAGTTTTGTATACTGCTAATTTTTTTTGTTTCTCCCCCACATGTCTGGCATGTCCTCTCGTCATTGATCCTGGGACCACTACGAGGGACTGACAGCTAGTAACAGGAAAAGACAAGACCAGCGCTGTGGACCAAGGGAAAGAGCCAGTCCATTTTGCCCAGTTAAGTGAACCATCTGTATTAGTCTTCGTTTGAGGGGTTCGTCGTTCCAGCTCCCCTACTTTTGACAGGCATTATTTTTTTTCTTTTGTGTTTAGATTAGATACGCGGGAGGTTGGAAGGGATCGAGACTCAGCTTACCTTTCTTGCCAGACTAGCCGATCTAGATGGTGGTTTAAACCGGATGTGGGGTATGCTTTGCCTTGAATAGTTCTGTAGGGACCTGTTATTCGTATAGATTGTTAGCGTTCTATCTTCCTCGTACTTTTAGGAAGGCGTCTCTCCTGTTCTTTTTCTTACCTTTCTGTAGATAGTTTCAGGTTAGTCAGGTCTGTTGTCGTTTGTTCTTTGTTATTCTCGTCTCACTCTCCATGTAATTCTTTTCCATTATAGTGTTGCATTATTATATTTTGTATTCATACTCGCTATATTATTGCCTGGGATAAATCACGTGCCTATGGCACGTTGAGAGATAATCTGGATATTACAGTTGTTAGGCTTGTATAGCCAAGGAAGTTAATATCGTGAATATTGATTTATTCCGGTTTATAGCAGAGGGAACGCTGCTAGGAGTGTACGGAAGATACACTGGGAATATTACATTGGTATCGTTAGTTAACGACCAATCACGGAAGCAGTAGACTGACTGCTTGAGGATTAGGAGATATACGTGAAGGAGATAAGTGATCACTAGGATAGCTCAACCACTGCTTGGTTGACTAAGACATACTGTTTGTTGTTAATTTCGTTATTTCGTTCATACTGCAGGAACGAACACCCGCAGAGTGCAATTGATACATTGCTTCCAGGGAGAATAAAGTTAGAGAGTTTTGATAAGTTGTCCTCGATTAGGACATTATATCGCATTATCGACCGGTATCATGGCCGAACTACAGAGATATTTGGAACTCGCTCAATCATTTGGCATACCGGAAGCTCAGCGTGCTTCTTGGGTTGACCAGAAAATGAAAGAAGAACGAGAAGAAAAAGCCGCGGAGAGATTACGCCTAGAAAAGGCTGCGGAACGAGAAGAAAAGGCCGCGGAGATATTACGCCAGGAAAAAGCACGACATGTTTCCGGTATTATTTTGCACAATGCAGATGGCGAAATGCAAGTTGAGAATTGCAAGTCTTGGTACTTTCTTCCTGTAGCTAGAAAGCGTAAAGTAGCGGTCAGTCTCTCTTGTGGACTAATTGATTCTCGCATCATTGTTGACTGTTTTTCAATTAGAGGGCCTACAATATTCGGCAGATGAATATAGGTCGACTCATCCATTCTCAGGTACTTTTTGAAGTCGTCTGGGTAAAAGCGAAGTTCATTCAATAGATGTGTGTGTGTGTGTAGGTGCGCCTTTTTAGCAACCATTTCTTCGCCCAGATCGTTATTTTTCATGTTCTTTTTTCTTGAATTGCAATGACACATAACGCTAGCACTTCATCTAAAACTTCGTCCGCCATTTTTCAGGAACACACCTACCCGCTACCAGAATCTGCATGTACGGTACAACTAGGTTCGCATAGAATCTAGCAGAAATATTGCACAAAACAACACAGGATCGGCAGACAGAACGCCACGTGTAAATGTGGCAATCGCAAGGGACAAACGTGAGGGATAGACCCAAGGGGAGAAACCTCCGGGCTGGGGGGAAAGGGACATCCCTTGGTGACAAACTCTAAGGATCCTACCCTACGTGTAAATGAGGCATTAAACCTAATTACAAAACAACTCAGACATACAGACGGTCCCTTTGATTTTTTTTATTAAGGGAGTGTCTATTCTGGCCTCTACCCTAGAGGCATCTATCGGCCTGAATAGAGTAACGGTGGGGTGTTTTGTCTATTCGGGCCTCTAGGTAGCGGCCTGAATAGAGCCGGCCTTAAATTAAATGTAATATTAAGTAAAAATTCTAACATGAATCAGTACCTTGTTTTAGTCAATATAAATCAATAAACAAAACCTGGTTATTTGTAATGATTCAGAGATTTTCTGCCCGAGCCATTTCTTCTGTTCGGTGATCTATAATTCTGCATGTTACATAGTTACTTACAGTGGCGATCTATCATTCTGCATGTTACATAGTTACTTACAGTGGCGATCTATCATTCTGCATGTTACATAGTTACTTACAGTGGCGATCTATCATTCTGCATGTTACATAGCTACTTACAGTGGCGATCTATCATTCTGCATGTTACATAGTTACTTACAGTGGCGATCTATCATTCTGCATGTTACATAGTTACTTACAGTGGCGATCTATCATTCTGCATGTTACATAGTTACTTACAGTGGCGATCTATCATTCTGCATGCTGCATTAATTAGTGGCTACATCAAAGCCCTATTGTGGGAACTCCAGCTTGTCGCTGAACTTATTAACTGTAATTCAAGAGTTCTAATCTCACATGGGATACAACTAAGGCATTCGATATAACATGAGATACAATCTCTACGTACTACGTCTACAAAAGATTATTTTTCTATGAATGACTTCAATACTTCTTTCTTTCCACACAGACTATCATTCTACACTGTATTAATCCTGTCTCTATTGTGAGGATTGCCAGGTGGCTTTCCTACTACTCAGCTTCGTCACTGGGATGATCTAGTAATTCCTGTCTCTATTGTGTGGACTTATAGATTGCCTACCATTATACGCTCGTAGCCAAGTACGAGCGTAGATCCAAAGGACACGGTTCGCACTTTTGGCCTAGTGCGACGAGGCGTTTATCAATTCTCTGGATGACGACACGGTCACTCCACTTCGACTTCACTTGTATCTATTCTGTCTGTGCTCGACTCCTATTGTCTGGCCCTGGAGCTCGAGCCGAGAGGAACCTCACTGGATCGAATGATTTCCACAGCCGTTCTCTGCTTAAACAATGGCGACTTAAGCTTATATACCTCCAGCCAAACCCCGTGAAAGTTTCTTGTCTCACCTTCCGAAATCATGCCGGGTTCACGTGCCCCGTGCATTGCCTACACAACTCACCGCCTTAGGGCGTGAGTCCACTAACCTATAAAATCCCACCTTTTTATTCTAAGGGTCTGATCACACTTATCACTACTCACTGGATCCCCAAAATCAGCTCATGACACTGTCTCTTCACCTTTTTTACACATACTTTTGATGTGGATGTTGAATTTAATAGGGGAAATAATTGTGGGCTCAATTCCTCGTATGGACTTGTTCAATCCAAGTTGAGAAATCGCTTGGGGAATGAGAAAGCGTCAAAACTGGTGTTTCTGTTCAGGGCCTTCAATAGTAAAGAATTGGAGACAACTGAAACTGAAAATGAGTAGAAAGTTTTCCTTTCTTATATATTATCAGAATTTTCTGGATCTGATCTGTATGCCTGGATTTCACTAACTGTTTTATAAAAATAAAGATGTTTATTTCAAATAAAATATAGGCCTTTTTCACTTACTTGACTGTCTTAATGTCTTACACAGGTACACAAAATTCAAATTCAGACTTACATTTTTATTCAAGGTGTTATATTTGAATTGTGTCCTGCGACACATTCAGGTCTCCAACTGTTGTATGAATCAGCCAAAATCAGAAATTATTGAATGATACATAATAATAATAATAATAGAGAAGCACTCCTACTTATCAGTGCCTTTAAGTCTAGTGCTTTTGAACAATAAAAACATCAAAAACAAGCAGTTTGAAAAAAAAATCCTTAAAAAGTAAAAAATTTAAAAAATCAAAGTGATTTAAATCAAAAAAATCATTTGATTTAAATCACCTTGATTTAAATCATGCCAACCCTGCGCCAGATCTCACAATGTAAAACAAATTATCTCAGTAGATGTTTGAAAATTGGTGTCGATGTCTTATTGTTGTCATTGGCAGTATCATCAAAATTTTTTTACTAACCACAATAAGAGTGCCGACGATGATAAGATGAATAGATTTAATGATGGTAATTGAAATCAGGAGGCAGATGGAGAGGCAGACAGAGAAAGAGATGGGGGAGGACAACATCAGTGAATGGACTGGCCTCACACTCAGCAACAGCCGAAGAGCATTTGAGTCTGTGACGCCCCAACGGTCTTCTAAGACTTCGAGAGAGAGAGAGAGAGAGAGAGAGAGAGAGAGAGAGAGAGAGAGGGAGGGAGGGAGGGAGAGAGAGAGAGAGAGAGAGACAGAGAGAGAGAGAGAGAGAGAGAGAGAGAGAGAGGGAGGGAGGGAGGGAGGGAGAGAGAGAGAGAGAGAGAGAGAGACAGAGAGAGAGAGAGAGAGAGAGAGAGAGTGACAGAGACGCGGCTTTGACCTCTTAGTCTTCAAGGGATAAAATTGCAATATTAAAGGAGGACAAGAAAACAAAGAAGGAAGGAGATGAAGAATGATAACGAAGACGTAAAGGATTAAGAAAAAAAAAAAAAGATAAAAAAAAAAGGAGAAACAATGGGAAAGAACTAAAGAGTTCTAATAGTTGACAGATTTTCAGAAAAGAGGATCTATAAAAGAGGGGACAAAGAATAAAAAGGAACGAAAAGAAAGAAGAAAGGAAGAAGAAAAGGACCACCCCCCCCCCCCCACGCACACACACAAAAAATGGCGAGGAAAAAAGAAAGGAACAAAAGAAGGTAGAGTGACAGGGAACATGGAGAGAGAGCAGAAGAGCTCTCGATCTGAGAAGATTTTCATAGAAATTATCAGTGGTTGGTGTGGAAAGATGTCGATCAAAGAATACAGAGGAAAGATGATCAAAATGACGAAAAACGGAGAAAGAAAGAAAGAAACACAGCGAAGAAAAAATAACAAGAAAATAGAAAGAAGAAGAAATGACAACGACGAAAAGAAGAAGATCCCCCTCCCCCCCCGGAGTAAAGAGATTTAAATTCAAGTTCAACGGCAGGTCAGCACTGACATGACTTGGACCGCCTACCCCGAAGGCAGAAAATTTACGGCTGAGAACTCCTACCACTTAATTATACGATAAGAAAATCTGGTGTCCAGACAGACAGCTGGAAACTCGGAACCAGCTCTATATAATTGTCCATAAAAACTGGTGTATGCACGGCATTTCTTCCACATTCACCGAACACTGAGGACAAAAGTTCTCCCTAAAGACACACGAATAAGAAATCCAGTAATGTATCTTTTCCAGGGCCGTCTTGACGTCATTATGGGCCTCCAGTCAAAGCAATAGAATTTTTTTCTCCGTTTGGAAAAAAAGAAAATGTAAATTTGCAGGCATGGGGCTTCCTAAACCATTGGGGCCAGTGGGCTACTGCCTAGTGTGCCCTGGCGTTAAGATGGCTCTGATTGTTTCAGCATTTTGTTGTCAAAGACTTTATCGTATTAAATCTAACTATTATATTATTACAGTGGAACCTTTGCAAAATTGTTTTTGACACTTTGAGGAAAAAGAAGACATATAAATCTTCTTAAACTTTGTACTGTTAGATCTCATAGAAAAGACTAACGACCCATTTGGTTATCTTTCTTTTATCTTTAAATTGACTAGTTGGCTCGCTGACTCGGGAAATACACAGATGTGATTTTTAAAGTTGAATTTCTGTCACCAATATGTAAACTGAGGTTCTGAACGAAATTTCTTGCCATGCTCTTTAATTCTGGTCGGCTCAAAATGTCGGGACACTTTCTTCTGCCCAACCATAGAGCTCGAAAGAACTTTGTTTGTTCAACTCAGTTGTGGTTCAAAATCATCGAAAGTATTAAAGATATGGTGAACCTCAAGACCTTTTAAAATATGCCTCGTGTACCTTTACGTCTTTCTATGCCTAAAGTATTTTGTAGAATTTAAGGCTCAGCGGTTAAAAAGCGTTTCGTGATTACAATGGGGGTCTTACTTCCTTCATAATAATGATGGTTTATTTTGTTTGTACAGTATTATAGTATTAAATTTTCTTCTGTGATACTTACTAACCCCTGTACAATATTGTAGGAGTAAGTAATTGCTGCTCATCACACTGTACACATTGTTGGTTTACAATTACAACTTGTCAGTATTGTATTTCAGAGGTAAAATGGAGACATCACATGGACGTGCCCTCAACGTGGGTAATCCATTGTTCCGGCTCTTGCACTTCATCCTTTTGTTCAGCGCCGTTAGCAGTTTCTACGCCCAGTCATTGCGTTCTACTACCACACAGAGCAGTGAATTGTCAAATACTTCAGCATCACCATGGGCAGACGAATGTAGAGATAATACTTCTGATGATGTTGGTACACATGCATCTGCCATGGAAGTGACCCCTAGTGCTATAGAGGACAACACAAGTCTTCCTGGCTCTGCTGATGTTTTGAAAAGAAACCTGACACCACATCTATTCCCCAATGATTCAGACAATGTAAACAAGAGGAACAGTGCTCGCGATGCTGGGGGAATCACTCGAGAACTATACCTGACCATTACTTTCTATTTCGATGCGGTCTTGTATCCAGTTGTCTTTGTGGTTGGAATCACTGCAAACAGCCTTAGTTGCATTGTTCTAATCCGAGATAGTCTCAATAAACTATCAAATATCCTTCTCCTAGGACTTGCTATAGCGGACATTATGCGTATTCTAAATTGTTTGACAGTAGCACAGCTGCTTTCCTTGTACTCACCAAATAAAAAGTTACCAATGGAAGCTTGGGAATACTCATACTCGGTGGCCTACTTCCTTTTTATTGTCAGACAGACAATTTTTATCATCTGGAGATACGGATTTATGTGTGCTCTCAGCATACCAGTTCTGATTACAGTGGAAAGATTAATTGCTATATTTTTTCCTTTCCAGTTTCCTAGAATTGTGACGCCGTTGCGTACATGGATCAGTTTAGCAACTGTCTTTACCATGTGCCTGCTTCTTCCAGCCATAAGCAGTCTGTGTAGGGCATTTACCTACATATACATCCCAGACTATGACGTCTATGCAGGCTTCAGCAGTCCGTCTGAATTCTACATTGATCATGTCAGTCTGGTAGACACCGTAACTTTGATATCGAGCACTATCTACGGTTTTGCAGCGTTCGTCGCCGTTTCTCTGGGCTGTTTCATTATTGGAGTCAAAGTGGCCATTGCCATTAAAAGACGCCGGAAAATGATATCCAGAATTGGAGGTGAGGACAAATCACTCTCACGTACAACTCGTGTTCTCTCGGCGGTGTGTATTGCTTATGTACTCGCCAATGGCATGGTTGTAGTGTTTCCGCTTACCTTTAAATTTGGCACCGTCAGAATCAAAAACTATAGGGACATGTTGATCCTGGATCAGGCCCAATTTCTGACTGCCCTCAACATTTGCAGCAACTTCTTCATCTTCGTGGCGCTCAACAAACGATTTCGCGCAGGTTTAGTAAGGTTACTACCCTGCTGTCAAGGCAACATAAAGGAATAAGGAAACACACACACACATACACATACAAACACACAAAAGGAGCTCCTGGGAGAGTGAAACTACTGGAGATCTTCAGAAGAAAAGAAGTTCTGTCACACAAGTGTTTAAGGCCTTGATTTCCTGTATGGGTGCCTCTTCACACCCAGGTAGTGAATCTGTGAGTTCCATTTGTTTTTCTTTTCGATTGTTGTCTTTTTTTACTCCATGAAAGGCACAAAGTGGCCGCTGTCATGTGGGTGTGCTGTAAAATCCAAACTCAAAAACTTAATATCCATACCAGGGAATTTAGCTATCGGGTATACAAATCTATTATCGTGGTTTACCAGAATGTGCAAATCATTAACCTTCTCATTCCCATCGTTCCATTATTTGAAAAGGCTGTTGAGAGGGGACGCATGGTCTAATTACAAAGGCCGAACAGAGAAATTCCAGAGTTGTGTTCACTGGTCAGCTATAGCGCCCCGTGTAAAATTCCCCGGTCCCTTAACGAGAGCAAATTTGGAAGCAGCGTCCCCCAGAGGATTCATTCTGGAACACTTTCTAGTCTTTTTAATAAACAAACAGAATCGCCCAGGCTTATAATATATATATATAATTATAATTATCCCCGGTATCTTGATTCACATTATTTTATCCCCCATGATAATTTAATGCCACACCGGAAAGTGGTGCCAAACTACCGAAAGATGACACCGGAACAAGCAACTTTTCTACAAAATACTGACAGGAAAAGTTAGGTCTGAGTTGGAAGAAAGCACGTCGACATGATAATGGCCATATTGCACTAGGTAAGTAGCAAGACAGTTGACAAAATATGGCAGAAGAAAACTCAACCAGAAACGCCCACCAACCACCATCGGAAACGGTAGGAATGTTAGACTGTAAAACACAGCCAAGGACAGGTTTACATTTAAAACAGGCCTCAGACGAATACAGTCAACTGGTGACTTGTATATTTGGCATATAAAGGGATCAAACCCCTGACAATGACAGTGGTACCCGTGCTTCTCCCCCCTCCCTCCTGATACTAACTGCCACTCTTTCCTCCCTCTGCACCTCTTTTGGCGGCTACCACCACAAAATAAGACAACACAGAAGAAAAAATGACAACAAATAAGAAGAAAAGAGAAATAGAAAATCAAGAAAAAAGGGGACGGGGTCCAACAGTCCTGGGCTGAGAATCCCGAGAGGCCAAAAACTCAAGTTCCAAATTTGGCTTCGCTTAGCATAGTAAAAACACACAATAAATGTTCCCACAATTTCAGTGCTCCATATCAAATTTCGTTTTTTTTTAATGCCTGTAGTTAGGGGACCGTAGAGAAATTACAAAGCCGAAAAGAGAAAATATTGAATTGTGTTCACTGTTCAGATATAGCTTATTATCTAAGATACCACGTTGCCCTAACAACAGCCCTTTTTAAATTGAATCTAGGAGAAAAGCGCACGTGTTCTGGCCCTAATTTTTGCATCCCACGTTTCTTGTGTATTAATAATAGATAATTTTTCGGGATAAATCATATCATTTGCATTCAGGCCTATTCGATTATTTCAAGTCAGTTTCTGCATGCTTCAGAAGTTTTGGGGTAGGGTTATCTGTGTGTGGTCACTGGACGGTCATTGCCGCCATCTTTATAAAGTGACGTTGAAAACGAGAATAAAGAGATTACTGCCGTAGCGCCTTTTCCTTTGTTGTTTTTAACCTGTTGATACGCTGTTATTGCAAAGTGTGGACTCTTAGACAACAAAGTACCATCGTGGCCAGTGCTTACATCTCATTAATTTCTACCGGGAGCATCATCGTCATTATTTCCTGTATGGTGTCATGTCTTAAAGTCAGGAAAAGACTGGCCATCGGTACTATACACAGAGTAGAGTACACAGAGATCAACCAAAAGAATGTAGTAATGAAAGATGAAACATAAATATACGCGCGCATACACACACACACACAGATAAGCACAAGCACGCATACGCATGCACACGCACGTACATAGTTGCCAAAACAAAGGTTCAAGATCAAAGCCACCAGCAAAGAGATTATTATTTTGTATTCATTTTTATTCATTATAATTTGAAAGAGATTATTTCTATCTATTGATAAATAAAAGAAATTATTTTCATTCACTAAACAGATTAAGATGTTGTAATATTTATACCTCTCGCTGATTCTCAGTGATGCCTGAATGATTCATCACGTACATCTTCATTTGGGTAAAAACTGGACTCCTCTCAAGACGATTTGCAGAAAAACCGATGTCAGGTTGCACCGTGGGGCACAAAAACGTGCTGAAAAAAAGAAAAATACTGGCGAAAGACTAAGTGTCATCAGATTCTCAAACGAAAACGGTCGATCAAAAGATATAATTTCCATTTTATTATACAGATTCTCCCTTTTCTACTTGTCTTTAGTAAACAATATGTGAGTGGATCTGACGAAATCAGCCTTAAGCTGAAAGACCATATTCCTGAGATACCCCCTCCCCCTCTCCAACCACGGGGAAAAACTTTTCATTGGACATTTAAGATTTGTTTATAATATGAAAGATTAGCCATTTTTCTGCATTCCGTTAAAATATTTTGCTTGAAATCGTCTGAGAAATATTTTATTTTGATTTATTTAAAACGTCTAAAATAATTCACAAATAGCCCACTTTTGTCAGATCCGCAAACATATACAAGGTGTCTCAAATAAATGTACACACACTTTGAATATTTATCAATTCAATGCCAATCAAGATACATTCAGACTGCAGAGGATAGATATGTAATTGTGTTATGGCATGTATTCAACCAATCGATGGCCGTGCTGGGCCAGACACTCATGACAACGCAGTTCAATAGAGTTGCAAACAACATTAAGCTGTTACTTTGTGTGTTACTTTGTGTATACAGTTGTTGTTTTTTCCAGACACCCGGTAAATATATGTATGTAGATAATAAAGTGAAATTCCATAAGGAAACATTTTTCACAAATTATGTGCGGCCGCATAAGAGTTAATCGCCCCCCTACCCCCCTCAGAATGACACGGTTCTAACTCCCTTAGGTCAACTTTTGAGAAATTGATGATTGAAATTTCAAGTGCTCAAAACTTTTAGAGAGGCATATTTTTTTTTCTTTTAGTAATACTTACAAATTACATACCAAATCCGCTAGATACTTTTACATACAATGGAGAATGCATGTAGAAGTAGTGTGTAGGCCTAGTGTGTAACTCCATTCAGCCAAAAAGGGGAGGTTATCTATAGAACCTTGTCATTCTATGGGGACATCTTGATGCCCAATTGGTATCAAGTTCTTGGTGAAAATAGGAGGCGGCGTCTATCAACCCAGTGATGTACCTAAAGGCTTGAACGTAAGTGGTTTGGGAGAAATCTCAGATGCTGTCTTGATAAAGGTTTACAATGTAAGCAGTTTGGAGAGATCTCAGGTACTATCACGACTAAAGTTTACAACGTAAGCAGTTTGGGAAAGATCTCAGATGCTATCACGATATAGGTACAACGTAAGCAGTTTGATGGAGATCTCAGATGCTATCACAATAAAGACTTACAACGTTAGAAGTTTGGAGCCATCACAATGAAGGCTTGCAACGTAAGCTATTTGGGAGGGATCTCAGATGCTATCACAAGAGAGGTTTACAACGTAAATTTAATAGTTCTGGGGAGATCTCAGATGCTATCCCAATTAAATGAAAGCTCTGACTAGTTGAACGTGAGTAGTTTTTGGGAAAATTTCAGATTCTATCATAACCATCAAACGTCTCTGGTAAATGACGTTGTCCGGCTGTTCGTTTGACATTACCACCAGTGGCGTCCGAACGTTGACACAAATTGTGCCACGACATCATCTAATTTCTCCACTTTGGCCTATAGGATTTGATATTGTAATTATATTCTTTTTTTCTGTAATTACTTTATTGTTATTATTACACAGAAATAATTGTCCTTTTGTGTTGTGAATGCATTGAGATCGTCACCTGATCTGAGTAAACACACTTCATCCATCCAAAGCCACTGTAAAAATATATTGTATAATGTGCAATAATGTTGCTGTAATTGCGGGAGTGAACATTATGCCAAACCTTGATATGATGGGCAGCAATGTCACGAAACACTGGGTGGTCAAAATACGTACCTTATGACAATAATAATAAATTAGATTTACATAGCGTTCTTTTCCGCACGGCCCAGGGCGCTTTACTAGGAGAACAACGTAATAATAATCCACTCTCTTATGCATACGCGCACTCTAAGGTGCACACACGCACACACATACAACACACTTCATTTTCTAGACATGACACAAAAAAGTCCATCAACAGTCAAAATATTTCTTAAATCCTGACACCATTTCATTAAACACATTCTAGCCAGGAGTCAAAGGGAATTCAGGCTCAAATGTCCATCTTGGAGTTCCTGTCATCCTCTGAGACAAAATTCACGTGTGACAAAAGACACGTTGATAGGCTTCAATGGTTGATTGATCCATGTCCCCTGTTCATTGAGTAGATGGTTAGCCTATGCCTCATGTCCGTCGGCTGAATAATTGGTCTATTGTGTCCTACGTTCATTGGCAGAATGGTTGGTGTAAATCCTATATCCATCAAATAAATACATGTAGTTGTCCTATGTTCATTGACTGATTGTATCTCTTATGTACAGTCATGTAGCAACCTCTCTAAACTGCGGGAACTGCTCCGGCGTTTGTCCATGTAAATAATGCAGGACTTTTGTTTTCGCTTTTGCCCGGCTAGTTTACTGGACTGGTAGATTGATTACTATCAGTTTCATTCAATTATTGGCTACCATCGTTCACAATGTAAATTCTATTTCTTATTTGCATTCCAACATGATGTCATTTGAAATCCATTCGAATTTCACGTCACCAGGAGCCAAGTTTGATCCCCTAACATGGTGTCTCGGAATTTGACAAATACGTCGTTAATTTTCTGTATCGGAAGTGGAAAAGTAATCCTCTCTACCGTTAGACTTACGTGATGACACTCGGTGGCGGAATTAACGGGGGTACCAGGGGAGTGGCCAATCCCACAGAACATCCTTTTTAAAAGAAGAATGGTGCTTTCTCAGAAATTCTTTAACTCCTTTTTTTTTTACCGCTTTCTTGAATTTTATATGCAAAAGAACAATGTACTTCTTATAACGTTGTATCTTCTTTGTGTTTGATTTTAAAATCCAAAATAAAAATGTGGAACGAATATATCTGGCAAGTACCTTGGCGCACACTTTTCGAGGGTTCCCCTTTGTTGAGCCTAAGGGGGGTATCATATTAAGCCCGGAACGCCACAACCAATCGCAGCCAACAAAATGCACTCCCAAGGAATAATGGCAGAAATTGACAGTCTGAACGGGCTTAGTGTGGTAGGGTTTTCCTTGAATTACTAAGACGATAAAGGAAATTATGGTGTGCACTTCTTGTCTGCCAGCATGCCAAGGTGCCGTTCCAGGCTTAGTATGATATCCCCCTAACACCAAGTAGCAGATGTTGTGCCATTAAAAATAATAAAAAACAGCAAGTTTTTGGAGATGAGGAGAAATGTCTATTTTGAGAATGATGCCTTCGGCGTTTCAAACTCTACTTGAGGAAGTTGGATCCAGGATTGAAAATAGAAGACCCAACTTTAGAAAACCTTCACCACCAAAGGAACCCTCGCCATGACGTCAAAACACGAGACAAAGTGAATGCAATTTTATTGCAGCGTTAAAAACGTTCACTTATTGAAAAAAAAAACACAGCAATGAATCCGAAATGAGACTAACCCATTCTCACAGGCTCTTATTCATTGGTATTTTCATTTATGAACCTAATCGAATGACTGAAAGCAAACTGTTCACTCTCTGAGGGTTAAATCAAATTTTAAAACTATTTGTATTTGAGTTTCACTCCGGCTTTCAAGCAATCACATCTCTCATCTCTCACATGACAATGAAAATGAGAACAGACAAAAATCTTTAACTTCAGAATGTGCTTTTTATTCAATTAAACATAATAATTGGCAAAGGCACTGAAAATAATTGTGTACAAACTTTGAATGTTAGTGCACGTGGTCAGATGAAAAGCAGTAAATTTTGAACTTTTCATATACATGTATTTGGTTTTCAATGCACCTTTGAATGCAGTTGATCGATTTAAAAAACATTTTGAGTTGCTACGGTTTTACGAGACGGTGATGATTTGATTTGCTCTGAATAGATTTTACTCTTAGAAACTGAGAACATCTGAACAGCATACTGAATGAAATAATAACTGGATAAGCCAACAATTTTCATTAAGATTCTTATTTTACTAATGTACCCATTTCATTGACATCAACTTTATTAGCCTACAGGATACAAATTTAAACGTGAAGTTTTCAGCTTTGTAGCTTTAGTCTTTACAATTTAGTTTATGACGACTTAAAAAAAAAGAAAAACTAACCGATTTGACTAATTTTTATATATACCCTTCCCCCCGCCCCCCAAAAAACAAATCATTACACAGCAGAGCCCAAATGTAAAGAACAAGGATGTTTTCCAACACAGGTCACGATGACAAGAAATTTACTTGGACTTGAGGGATAGACGAAATATCTTATTGATTCTGAGTTGCATACTTTGTTGTATTATACCTACCTGTTTGGCACAACCAGCCAGCACAACTTATCTCAAACTGGTCACTGAGTGGCATTCAGTGAGTTCTGTGCATCACCCCCTAATGTTATTTGTATGATAATAATATATATATTGACCCTGCTCAGCTCCCAGGATATGGAAGTCTATGATTTACAAGAGAAATCTCAGCATGCTGTTCAGTGTCTAGTCAAAAACAGTATACATTGATTATATTTTATGAAAATTGATTTTTCAAATTTGAGACTTACGACAGTCTTACAGAACAGTGATATGAACAAAATTATATGCATATTTATTCTAATGCAAATTCTCTAAATCCAGTAATTGTATCTACATTGAAATGGGTAGTGTTTTTTTTTTTTTTACACAGAATTATTGATGGCACAACACAAGTCACAACACCAACACAAAAAACTTAATATCATAAAAAGTCAAATGTTAAGCCAGAACATTGAAACTGAAGGTACGTGGTGTTTTTTTTATATTTTTTTCGTCCAATACATTTAGCACCATATGAAGTTTGAAGAAATGAGGTCTACTACAACTTTCACACTAACAAAACAATTTATTTACTGACATAATTTAGTTTATTAAGTTAAATGACGGACAAAAAAAAATTTGATTAGAATGAACATCACATTACACTCATCCACAATGAGTTGTTGCTGTGCTAGCATATCAAAGTCCTGCCAACACCAATATTCACTCAGTTTTTGCCCAATGCGTAGTTGCGGGGGCTAACAAATAGCGCCAGCCGACGTAATCCTGACATGCCTTTGAATCAGCAGAGTATCAACAAAAATCTCAACAAATTCGTCCCATATACTATACTCGATTATTCGCTAATAAGAAGAATTCGTGTGTTTACTGGTGCTTTTTGCTTGCCGGTCCTAACCAGCTGGTGCCTTTTTGTATTGTTTTCACAACTAGCGCTGTTTGACTGCTACTGTAGCTAGTATGGCCTACGATATTCAGTTGGCTGCGTGAGTGATGTCATTTTAGTATTGTATTATCAGAGTCACCCTCACTGGAAATTACTTTTGTTCACCCCGGACCTTTTTCCCGATTCATTAAGTTACTAATTTCACAGAGCTTGACGTTTCAAATCAATTATATTATTATGTTTGAGGGCTTCAAAATACAAGCGTCATGACTTTTCCGGACTGGCTACCTCGGCTTTAGACTTCAGATTTGACGAGACTTTACAAAATGATAATTTATATCGGCCCGTCATGATGGGCACCAATTTTTTTGCCACTTGGTACAGCTGAAATTAAATTTTTAAAAGTGACAAAACAATTCAGTCCGTCTATCGCTATGAATCCAGGCCCGGCAATGGAATAAAATTTCGCTAGCAGATGTCGTCATCAAATAATCTGCGGAACCTTCAACGGGAGGGAGCTTTGTCATCGGCGGCAACTCCACAGCTAAGCTTAGATCCATTGGGAAATTTCTGGCATTATTTCAGTTTCAAGTGCAAAGGTCTTGGATTTTTAAAAATTTAGTAATGTTTGATATTGCAATGTGAGGGTCTCTAGATCTAGGCTAATGGCGCCATGGATTCTAAATATCACGTAGGCCTGTGTTAGTGTTAGTTTATCTCCCGGAGTACGTATTGTTTTGTTTGATGGTCCTTCTGATATTATAATTATGCTGTTCAGTCTCTTCATGTTTCTTTTAATCCTCAATTGCCATGTTCAATATCCCCCCCCCCCAAAAAAAAAGAAATCGAACGAATCCTATGTTTGTAAGTGTTTATTGAGCAACAGATAAATGTGTTTTGTTGTGTGATTTTAAGCTTGAATCACTATAAATGGAGAATTTAAACAATGTTACAGAATGCAAAGATTATAATTTCGCTTATGTTATAATTATATGATTTACTACTGTAAATTATGTTTATTTCTCATAAGGTCATAATTTTTGTCTGTGCTTCTTTTTTTTAAAAATAATAATATATGAAAAAATATTTGCACAGAATAATGTTTTCAAATAATATCAGTCGGTTTGCCACCGAGTTTGTGATAAATTCATTCAGTATTGTAAAATAATAAAAGATAAAGATGAATTATATCACTATTTGATAACCAACGATTTTCCTTTAATCAAACAGAAAATTCCTATTGCATACGAGCTGGCACTATGATTGAAGAACTGATCACATCATGAATTAAATTCAATAATGTTCCCATTAATATCTAAATAAAATTATTTATGCGCTCTGTGACGGCTACAGTATTAATCAATAATACACTGTATATGTCTGCCCTGTCTGTTCTTGTGTTTGTCTGGATGTTTCTGTCAAGTTACCACGTCTGGCATTGTGAAGTACAAATCACGCTATTTAATACTAATATCACAATGACAGATGTACATTAAAATGACTATTATACGAGCGTATGTTCTTCAATTTTGAGCTCTTGTGTTTCAGATATGGCAAAATCTACGATGAAATCGAACTTCAATGGGCAGACCTGGCCTTGGCAATGCATAAATGGATAGGTTTTAAAAGTAACAACAACGACCCCCCTCCCCCCCCCCCTCCACCTAAAAAACAAGGCAAATTCTTGCTTTAAGACCTGTGTTACTCAGGGTCCCCACCTACGACATCAGAAGATGGGGAGTGCATTGTTTTACTCCATGCCTCATGATTGTACCGCTTACTTTACGCTCATCTAACTACAGGCACTTGCAGAAGTCGCTTCTCTTTTGTTCTTTGAAACTGATGGCAATTTTGCATAATTATACAGTGTACAGGAAATGATGGAGTTTAGGGAAGGAGTTTGAGTCCGGGTTTGGAGATAGCACGTGGACACGTTAAGGGCCACCTTGTGCTAGGAAAAAGCAAGAAGATATACGTAACGTAACGGAAAGATAGGACAGAAGGAAGCCCTACCAGAGCGGCCACAAACAACCGGCAATTTTGGAATGGAAGGCCATGTTTCTGTTCATTCTGTGTAAAGTGTCTTTTTATCCAATCTACAATGTTGAAATGACTGTCCTCGATAATTACAAGCACACATATACGTTAAAAGTATATCACACACACACACACACACACACACACACACACATACACCCATAAGCAAGCTGATGTGGTCTGCATTGACACCAACTGTTGTGATGCGGTGGCCAAGAAGAGCTCACTGGTAAGACAAAATAACAATCATACCAACAGCAACAGCCCAAACGACAACAACAACAGCGACAACAAAAACTATACAACTGTCTTCCTCTTGCTGACTGACCCACATACACATAATCTGTCCGCACTGAAGAAATACATTATGAGGAAATGGAATCCTAACAAAGTCACGTACAGAAGAACTAAATCCCTGGAGTGAATAGCACGACCTCACTTACAAAGGTTTTAACTAGGTCTCTATTTTTTCTCTTAAAATAGAGCGTAAAATAATTATTAACATCTTTCTCCTAGGATTGCCATACATAAGACTAAGAGACAATAAATATTGAGCCATTGATTCTTCTATCCCATTCATACAAATAATGCTGTATTTAAGCTGGACATTCTGATTTGCTAGGAACCGTTGTCTTATGTAATTTTTATATAGTTTTTTTCAACACCGTTTACTTTGAAGCCTTTCTCTTGCTCGTTCTTTACTTAAGATCAAGGCATTAAAGGCAAGTCAGTTACAGTGTTGGACCTCCGGCCCCTGTCGTCCACAACCTGTCCAGGAAACACTTTCAAATTTCAGAAAAGAAAACTCAACTTTTGTTATTGGGCGTTCTTCAACGTTTGAGCAGTGTCTGGGGATTAGGGTGTGAGATGGAGGGTGTGGACATGGGGGTTTAGTTACAATCGGTTTTTATTTATTTTGTACAAGTGGCACTTTTTTTTTTTACTTGTTACTTGGAACTGTCTACTGATCAAAGCCCCCTTAACATCATTATGGGCCCCTCCCCCTGGCAAAGCAATAGGTAGCAGCCCGCCCCCTACGCAGACCAATGTAAATTTGCATGCATGGGGCCCCTTAATCTCCTGGGGGCTTTGGGCAACTATACAGTGCTGCGAATAGATATTTTGGTAAAAGTACGTTTGTTCCCGTAGCAAGAGGTCTGTTGACAAAAAAAAAATCTGAAGCCATAGATTAAGATAAGAGGAATCCATAGAATTAAAGCAGGTCGTCCAAACATTGTAATGTACGGAAGCTACAAGACGGTGTCAAGTTGATCAGACCCCCAGAACTATGGAGAAACTTACATGTATGTCCCCCCCCCCCCACCCCGTGACCCATTTTATTACCGGCATTTATGGGACGCACAGGAATATACAGATAGCAAGAGAATGTGTATGATAATTCTTTCTACTATATCGGTGTTTCAAATCGAGAATTAGATCTAGTTCAACAGCAAATTCGTCGGTTTGTCTAAAGTACATCTATTAACTGGCTTATTTCAGTCATGTAAATAGTACGCAACTAATGTTCTATACATCCGTTTCAATAATTAATCTAAAAACAGATGGTTATGGATGAAATAACACAGATATGGACAAATTAATGTTGATGGATGAAATAACATGAGGATCGACAGATAGGGATATGGATGAAAAAGCATAGAGACAGTCAGATGGTGATGGATGAAATAACTTAAAGATGGACACTTAATGATAGATGGAATAGCATGGGGGTGGACAAATAGTGATAGCCGGAATAGCGTGGAGATGAACTGATGATATATGAAATAACACGGAGATGAACAGATAGGGATATTTTGGAAGAGCATGGATATGGACAGACAGAGATATGGAATGGTGGGGAGATGGACAAATAATGACATTATGGTATAGCATGAATGTGGGTAAATAGTGATATTATGGAATAGGTTAGAGATGGACAGATAGTGAGGGAGATAAAGCATTTTTAAGGAAAATAATCATGTTTCATGCAATTAAAGCAAACTAAGAATGGACAGTTATTGGGCCGATGGGCCAAAATACGACAGGTTATTTCTATCCAACTGCTAAAAAAGAACCCTGTGGATGGATTATTCTCGCCAACTTTTTGTTAATTAAAAATACGAAGTCAGACACAAAAATAACGAGGCTGATCCTATAATCAGGAGTTGGGGGTGGGAGGGGAGAGGCAGAGAAATACACAAAAAAAAAAAAAAAACCAACAATTGACACAATATTCTAATCCGTTACTGCAAGGCAACTTACAAAAGGCACTAATCACATTCGCAATTCTTCTTTTAAAGTGAAGCAAAATGACAAAAGCCCGAGGCCACAGAAAGTTGGAATTGATGAAATGTTTCACTTCAGACTTATACCACAGTAATAACGACTGCCAGTGTCACAGTCTAAGATACAATGAATGTTGCACCTTCTACCACATTGATTCTTCTACCCCATTCAAACAAATGATGCTGTGTTTAAGCTGGAAACTCCACTTGTGCTAGAATCGTTGACTATTTACTCTATAATATACCATATACTTGATGTCAGAATCACGTTCAAGATGGCTTTTGTTCATGCATGGACGTATTGTTGCCTGCGCTTGGAAAGTGTTGGACTGTAGGCTAAATCTGGACATATTTGACGCCGAGTTCCTTGTTAACCTGTAGAAATCCTTTGGTCTGGGAAAATGATTGGGTGTTTTCTATTCTCACAGAGAAGCTTCAACATGACAGAAGTGAGTGCCAAGGTATTGCCAAAGATAGCCGTCAGATGAATAATGAACCGGGTTGCATGGAATATTCTATCAGTAAAACATTTTTTAAACAAACAAAAACATGGCTGAGTCTGAAAGCCCATCTTATGTGTTAAAACTTTATTCGCTCTGCCTCTTCTCAAGGATTAAATAGATGTCTAAACGTTTCTTTTAAGGGACCAATTTCCTGTTGATACAAGACACAATGCAAAAACAATGGAACTTTTGTCCGACCCTAGAGAAAAACTATCATGACCTATGGAACTGATTTGAAAATGGTAGCGTCAATTACCACCGCATTGTCCAGCAGCTGGTAGCGTCAATTACCACCGCATTTTGCGGTGGCCATTGACGGTACGTCGATCGCCAATGGCTACCCCAGCCCCTTTTCGCTTGATTAGTCAATCTGACTACCGCCCATTGATGCAAACTGACTAGACCCTCACGCCCCCAGGTCCATCTGACCATTCCAATCCACACTTTAATCGACAATGGACACCGTATTCCGCGGTGGCAATTTACACTCCCTTTGAAAAGTAGCAAGGTCGTGTGCGTATTTCAAAGGACTAGCCGACCCGCACAAGATAAAGCTTGCAAACTGTTCATGTGTCAAGCCCAACCCTTTAGTAGTGTATATCTATGAGCCCAACGGTGTTTCTACATCTAGGCTGTATTAAAACGACACTTGGATTCGATGCAGTGACTAACAGAACTTATTGTTACACAACCATTTTCACGTAAAAATATTATACAGATGTGATTACGTTGATTTTCGACTACCAATGGGTCAAGAGAGGTCAAAGACGCAATTTCCGGTCACACTTTTCGGTTACTTCCGATGAAAATGCATCTCTGTTTTTACGGCTCAAAACAGTTTATGTAATACAAATAATAGTAAAGACCGATTTTTTGTTCAAAATGAATGTGTCTACGTAACTCTTCGTTCAAAATTGATGCAGTACACCAAGTTTGATCATTTTTCATGGCGTAGTCCCGAAGCTGCTTACAGGTTCACCCTCTAGCTCAATTACAGTAAGATAACGTACCTAATTTCATAATTATTGGCAATACAAGAAGATACAGAGATGGTCTAGTTATTTTGTGTCCAACTTCACCATCCACTCCTACCTTAACGATATCATATCCAAGACTCCAACGATGCTTTAACGGACATTTGCACTTCATGCACCAAAAGCACAGAAAGTCCAAATTTCGAAGGACCAACACAAGAAAACATCTGAACTACACAATTCGAATCAAACACTCGCTGATCTCCGGAAAATTCAAATTATTTCATTCCAGCCACTGGAAATATCTAAACTGAAAATGGACAACGACAGTATGAGAAATATGGCAGAGAACACGTGTATGAGTTACAAAACTACTTTTCCAGATGGACAATAAATTGATGATTAACGGGGACGAAACAAATTTAACACCCGCACCCATCCATACACACACATGCACAAATACAACACGACTGGCCGTCAAAACAACAGTGCTCACGTAGTCCAGTTCACGCTTTTAGCTTCATGTTTGCATTGCAGGTAACTGGATCCCCTTTGGCGGCAAAATAAATAGAAAATAATGATACAGGACCCCTGCGTACCTACTTCTCCACCCCATCCACCAGACCCACCCAGCACACTGAATAGAATCTTGACAAGACTTGTAGCAATTAGGTCCTCCTCCTCAACTATCATTTTAAAGAAAAAGCAATATCGCGGCTCACAACCCCGCATTACTTCTATCACTAGGGAGTAAACCTCCTAGGACCTCAAGTACAGATTACCTGGTCACAAGGAAATATTTTACCGAAAGGAGGAGATAATGACAGTAGTAAAAGTGATGTACATTTATGCAGCCCGTCTCCACAGGGTGGACTCAAAGCTTTTTACAATGAAATAGTGACAAATCTCTCACTCTCTCTCTCTCTCTCTCTCTCCCCCTCTCTCTCTCTCTCTCTCTCTCTCTCTCTCTCCCTCTCTCTCTCTCTCTCTTCTCTGTGTCTGTGTAGGTAAAAGTGTATTTCAGTGCTTAGTAAACTATTATATCCTCATACTGTACCATTATACAATCATCATAGTAAGAGACACAGACAAATACTGTATAATGGGGTCGATGAAAAAATGTCTAACGGAAGAAAATAATGACAATGAAAACAAAACAACCACAAAACAGTGTTTACACTCGCACAATGAAGAGAAAAAAACTAAAAACTACCAGCAACCTGTGTGACCTGTTTGTTGACTTCAACTTCAATCAACAGTCAGCACTGATCAAGCATGGCGTCACGCGTAAAACGGAAATCCAATATCCAAGGATCAAAGACTGTCCTAAACTTTGTAAAAGTTCACCCATGTACAACATGATCATGTTCTTGGTCAAATATCGATTTTGTGTTGGTTGCCTGGTCGAAGATTGGTCTGGTACTGATATCGATGTCTCGTTTGAGGCAACTTGAGCTCCTAGAGCAAATTGTTTGGACTGGGCGCTATGTAAAATGATCTTCATTATCAGAAAATAAGCGTGTCACATCAGTTTGAAATTTCAACTTGCACAAACAGAAAGGGGAAACGGGGTGGGGGATTGGGGGGTGGGGGGGGGGGGGAGAACGAAATTGGTTTCAAATTATATGACGTGAGCAAATGTTGGCACCAGATGAAGCAAAAACCAGATGATCTCAAGCTATGACCAGCAAAGTTCTGAACCCGGTATCACTGACCTGCACCTGCGACTCAGCATTGCGATGAAGTATTGGTAACAACGCGGTAGAATCTCTGTTTTACTTTTTTTTTTTTTTATGTCCTTTAAAAAATAAATCTATTAAAGCACCACAAAACGCCGCTGGCTAACTTGACACTTTTTTTTCACTATTTATAAAATAATCTTGAAGTTCCATATAATCAGAGAGTTGTCTCTGCTAGACCCAAACAACTGACTTCAGTAGGGGTACAGCGCAGCTTGACAAGAGAGCAGATAGTCATGTATAGTCCTAAGGTCTGTGTTGGAGTCGGTACCTGCGCAGTGCCAGAACCTTTCCCTTTACCGGCCTTCAAAGAGCCACGACTTCATTACCTTGGTAACATTATTGGTGTCCACTCCACGTAGTTGTGATACAGATACTGGAACCGTGCGTGACATTGGAGAAAATGCCGATATTGGCCAGCCCTACTTCCCACGGCAAAGTTTTGTTTTGTTTTTTGTTTGCACAAAACTTTGGGCTGATATTTACAGCGTATTTAGACCCCGGCAGTTTTGAAGAGTCTAAGTATTTCAATAAAACGGCGAAGTGATGTCATTTCCCTACTCCGTTGGGACAAAAATGTTCAGACTACATGTTATCACTTTTCATTTTTTGCTCTTCAGTTTCGTGTCACAGAAGATCTGTTTCGGGATTTCGAATGTGTTTCACCGAGATTTAGTACACAATGTAAGTAGCGAATCGTTTGTGCTTACAACTGTGAACAACTTGATAGAACTTCAAGAACTACAAAGATTAAAAACAACTAAACGAAAGGCGGAAACATTGGTCGTTACTATAATTTTTCAGGAAACCACGTCTCATTTAGCTCTAAAGATCCAAGAGCAATTCTTTCTCCATCAAGTCGCCTCATCCCTGATGATTAATTTGCATACAAAAAATTACCAAGAAGGACATGGATTACAGTTTATACTGGACACTTTTACCAAACATAGCAATGCTATCCAAGGCGTGGTTATTCTGTTAGAAGATACAAGATGGTTGGAGCAACTGCTCGAGTCGATTTGCTTATTTCCAGCACTGAAATGGACGCATTTGTTGCATTCAACGGAATGGATTGTGCTGACCAAAGTGCTGAATCTTGGCCAACAAACGGATAATGATTTGAGTTTATGTTCATCATGTATCGACTTCATTACCATTTTCACCAAAGAAAAAAAGCAAGATTTTATGATCGTGAGACGCAAGTCCAGAGACAGGGAAGCCACAACGAGAATTAACATGTCGGGTATGAAATCATTTTCAGGTGTGAAGTTTAGGACGTTTTTCGAAGACCTGACCTTACCGAAGAAAACCGGTCTTCATGGATTACACATACGTGCAGGGTTTCTGAAAGGTGTGGCTAAGTATACGGACCAGGTGCAGGTGAGAAATGTAACCAGCTATAGAGGGATGAGCATAGATTTACTGCATGCTCTGGCTACTTCAATGAAATTTTCCTATACCCTGGTCAGCCCAACAGATGGAGGTAGCTTTGGGACTGTGACGGATGAAGGTGTTGCCACCGGTCTCACAGGTATGTATTTTATAACGTGAAAATAGCATCACAACATACTCTTGACTTTGGAATTTTGTCATAATGAGGTACTGTCGTCTAATTTCTATCATCTAAAGTCAGGTTTCTTAATCCTAGAACTGCCGTATTGATTATGTTGGAATGTTCTATTTCCACGGCCAATGAAATCAGCTTTCCTGAAATGTAAACTTTTATACTTAGTTCCTGTTTCTAGGTCAGCTCAAGTGCGTAGTACTAAATTTTACCGTGTGTGGCTCAAAGATCCTTGCCTATAAGCAGCAATGGGGTTTAACTCTGTGCAAGAGCAAAAAATCTGATGTTAGCTTTTGTCTTTAACGTTAGGTGTTCTGTATGTCTGTAGGTAGGATGTTTTAATGCCTGACATGGAGTTCTTATAGGATAGCCTACACAGGTTATCTTGGAAACATAAGCTTCAGCGATATTGCAGTTTTAATTAAACGGTTTTGTAGTGCTAATACCTAATGAAAAAAAAAAGAAAAAAAAAGAATGCCTACAATTTTATTAACTGCGCAATCTGCCACAACAATAATCCTAGGAATATCACTGCTTCATTTAAGAAACAACCTCGCCGAACAGGCGGATTTCAAGCTTTGTGAAATCTGCCTTCGTCCCAAGTAGGAGACTATGCATTTAACGTCCAAATATCGAGTCAGTGTAATTAATGCGTGTACTTATCAAGGCAGTTATGTCAAAAACGCGTAGAATTAGTATTATCTCCAGATTGATGATTATATTTCATAGAAATGCTGTTACTGCAGCGATATATTTTATAGCGCATTACTTTAATTCTGAAACAGCATAGAGTTAATGCCATGTGACATTTTAAACTGCAGTGTTGACATTAAGATTCAGATGAGATCAGAAAACGGAAATGGTCTATGTCCTACGTTTAAATGTAACATTGGGGTACCTGCAGAAATTTTTGGTCACTGAATTCACTTCGGTGTATCACATGGGAGTCAGCTGAGAAAAAAATGTAGCCTACGCTGGCTGATCGGATCGCGGACCTGCATAGGCTTTTCATCTTATAAAACATTCATATCGAGATACTAGAAGGAGACAATCCAATGTGCACAGCTAGACACAAACAACCCCACACGTGGTGTTTAATATATTAAAAGTGAAATCAAACCAACATTTCCCATTCTACTTGATCTAAATCTGGTACAGCCTCGTCTATCATAACTTGTGTAAAAATGTGCACACCTTCAATGTGTTCATCCTTCGTATCCTCTAGGACTGCTAGTGAGACGTGAAGTGGCGTTTGCTCTTAATCCAATGTCCATCACCAGGCGAAGATTGACACGTATCCAGTTCACGCGGGCCTCCACAGGTGCCACGCCAGTGTCTATCACTTACCGACTTTCACAAGCTGACAAGGAACTGGACACAACATTGGTGGATATTGTCCAGCCTGAGTATATTCTCACATTGCTAGGACCGTTCGCCATACTGGCCGTGATTAGTGCATTGGTCCACATGATGTCTGCGTCCTGTCGACATGTTACACCGCTGCCACCAAAACAATGGAACCTTCGGTAAGAAATTCTATCTATGTCCAAATATACACTAAATAATGAATAAACATAAAATGGAACCTACTTGTGGCAAAGGGTCGCTGAATAAGCAGTGCATTTTTTGTGTGGTTTGGGGAGCTAGCGGACGAGGGTTGGGGGGGGGGGGGGGTTAGTCCTACTTTTGGAGGTCGAAAATAATGAAGTAAAAAACAGGGAGAACTGGTCTATTGCTGATGGCAGCAAATAGGGAAATTGGGAAGGAATGAAATGTTAATTTTACAGATGAAAAACAGTTGTATATTTTGAGAGCTTGGGGATTGCTGTCTACTGCATGCGCACAGATCCAGCTACGTTTGAATGAAAATTCTAAATATAATCAGATGTTTTCGCATGTTCGTGAAACAAGAACTGTTTGAAAACATTACAGAAGGGCGATCAGACGATTTGAAACAAGTACTGGCGCGTGGCTACATGGGCCCGATTTTTTTTTCATGCTTTTGGTGTTTGTGGTTTGTTTAAACCATTTTCCCAACAAAAAGTTCATATGGCCAACATGTTAAATCAAATTGCAGCCCTAACTACATGCTTTTCGGAAAACTTCATTGTGCAAACACTCCCAATGTAGCACGCATAGCATGGAAAAATGTAAAGCGTATTAAAGCTACTAAGACTTTGAGATGCCCGTCCGTCTACAATGCAGCATAAAATGTATGGAGTGATTTCATTCTGTGAACCCAAATGACATCAGAAATGTTGGTTTTCTAAAAAGTATAAGACAATAAAGGAACGCACTGGATATTTCACAGTGTCTATGAGATAAATGTTAACTTTGATCTTACTGTAGCGACGACCTGCCATCTGCTTACAGAATTAGTTCAATTTTTTTGTTCTTTCTCCCCAGAAAACTGGGCTCTTGGCCTGACCATATTTCCTTCCATAGCACACAGCAATACGCTGGACAGACTGGCAGGATACTTCGAGCTTCATGGGGTGTGTTCTGGCTTATACTTACCGCCGCCTACAGTGCATTCCTAGTGACCAGCTTTACAGTAAAGCCAAAGGAACTGATGATTGACAGTTTGGAAAAGTTGTTGGCCATGCCCAGTTACCGAATCGGCGTCAGCGGTTCCATCACGGCCATACTGACCAGTTTAAATACGTCTAAGGACAATGTCACCCAGGATGTCTGGAAACAGTTGGTGGCACTGAACAAAACTGATCCACAGACATTCAGTTCTAATACAACAGAACACGTTTTACGCATTCTGTCGGGCAATTACGCTTTTATACATTTTTTTCATTACACGGACATCCCTTTGTTTTATGCCAATGCTAATCTTAAAGATATCCGCAGTTACCCCGTGCAATCAATGTCTGGACTCAGCGTAGGTTACCTAGGCGTTCCCCAAGGAGCATTTTTTAAACCAGATCTGGAGGACGCCATCATAAGGCTTGAAGAGACGGGTATCAGCGGTTTTCTCCGGCGAAAAAATTTGATTGCAGTTCAAGGACAACTTGCTGCAGTTCAGCAAAGGACGTTCAAGGAAACACAACCTGTTCACACTTCTAGAATTGTGTTACTGCTGTACGTAACTTCAGGTGGTGTTCTCGTGAGTGTTATCTGTTTGATGCTGGAAATGATAATCTGCCGTTTAAGATGTAAGAGCCAAAGTCATGTATGTGTGAAGACTAAAGCAAACGGGGGAAAACGTACATCAAGTCTGCTTTTCGTCAAGCACAAAAACAGTACAACAGAAATATATAAGAACTTAGGGCGCTCTCCGTGTGTAAATGTCACTTTAGAGTAATAAAACCTAATGATTTCAGTTTTACTGCTGCTGTGGACGTCAACCACTATGTAAAAGAATGGACTGTGTGGTTCTATATTCTGATGTGATGGTGAAGAAGGACGAACATGATAGATGTAATTTGGTGCCAGTATAAGGAAAACACATCAGCGCTTTTCTAGCACTCGCAACAGAACCAAACCAGGACTTGGAAGCGAATCGGCCGGAAACCTGAACCTGCGCCAGTGTGCAAAAAAAAAAAAAGTGTAAAAAATACAGAAACTCATCAGACCGACAAAACTATAACGTTTTAATTACAAATAACCGTCAAGAGGAAATAACATCTCAAAATACTGTTGCTTCATAATTTACTGGTTATTTCCCTTCGTGTTCCGCCTCTGTTGCCATGCAGTATCCTTTTCCTTACAGATGCGGAGAGAGAAGGGCGGACAAAGATACACATTGAGACAGATCTAGGCAGTTTTCCTGTCTGAGGCAAATATCCATGGTCCTGTCATGAAACCGGCTTTATGAGAGTGAAGAACATAATTTTACAGCAGGAGGAAATGCGTTCTTTATTAAATTTTCAACATTAACTGTTCTTATTAATCTTAACCCCTGTGGTGGTGATCGGTCCTTACGCGCAGGTCGGACTAGGAGACTGATCCAGCTCCCGGCAGAACGTAGAAAACAGAGCATGCTGTGATCAGCTACTCTGTCATACTAGACCGGATCACCACTATTTAAACCTATACTGTGGTCGGGTCCTTTAAGACCGGAACATCACTTTCGCTTATTTTCTTCTGGTCCTATAAGACCCGATCACCATTCTCTCTTCGTTGAGTTTCGTTATCTTCATTAACACCGCACGAGTTAATTAGGCTGAGTAAATAAACATCTGAAATACCGCACCGCACTCCCCCACCCCCCACCCCCTCGCCCTTTAGGCAATTGAAGAAAATAAATCAAGGAATTCCTAGAATAGCTGGCACCCCCCCCCCCCCCGCCCCGAAAAAAAAAAAGAATTATGTTATTATGTGAAGCTGTGGGGAATATAATATTTGCAGCTTCCTGAATAGCCCAGAGATCTTTAGGACAGAGACAATACAAGAATGAATGTCGAAATTCGAAATTAAATTAAAGAGATAATTATACAAGGTGATAAAGTATATTATTGAAGTGACGCCTGAGCGTTACGCGTCTCGGCACAATAATGGCCACTACTACGCTCCCTCCACCGTCTTTCCTGGGTACCTTATCTGTTTGGATTTCAGAGCTTCAGCAGTTTTAAGCTTCACAGATAGAAGTCATAGTTTTATGACTTATGCAATCTTGAGGGGGAAGGCGAGACACCTATCAACCCTGTTACTACCTCAAGTCGAGTATGAACGGCTAATTTTGTAACACTGTGCTGCCTGCCACACCCAGCCAATTAAATTGGACGTCCAGAAATGTTTACTTTGTTGGTGGGTTCCAGGTCCATGTCCCAGGTCAATGTAAACTCCAAATAACCACGAAATGTACATATATTATGAGATAATCATTTGCAGTTTGAAGAAAAAAAACCCATCTCCAGCAACCCTGACAGGGTTAATATATCACATTATTCAGTAACAACAACAAAGAAGACCTCCAACTCGAATAAACGACGTGATATCTATTTTCACCAGACATTCAGAAAACAGCACCGATTAACCCATGAAAAAAACACCCTAAATGAAAAAAAAAAAAAAAATTACAGGAGATGCAAAAAAACATTGCGCTCTAATCTTTATTCAAGTTCCAATTTGTGATATTCAGAAGAAAGCATTAGCTGTACAAAATTATAACCCAGTTAGAAAAATAAGCTACAAAATCATGTTAAATGAATCTGACCTAGTTTAACAAATAAATTATACGGTCTTTTTCCGTAACACGGCAGCTTTGGACTCGAGGGGTGGAAGGGGCTGAAAGGGTGCGTATAGGGACACTTTGAACTGGAATATTTCAAAACCAGTTGTTACATAATTATTATGTTGTCAAATAAAGCGTCTCAGTGTTTCAAAATGGCCTGAACCACACCGATTACTCCGATCATAATATACGGTCATTGCAAATAATGAGCAAACAAAATTCTCAGCGCGGTGTCCGGATCCAATATCAATAAAGACAATCAATGTCCGTTCTCCGAAAGCAGATCAAATTTGAGATGTTTGTTGTCTGGTGACATTCTGTGCACTAAATCCCAGGTCAACACAGCTCTACAAAACAGCGTTGTTGTTTTGTTTTGTTTTGGTACTTGTAGCAACAGTGTTGTTGCAGTCAATGGTCATTCCTTCATTGATCCATCCATCCATCCCACATTCATCAATCCATCTGTCCCCTAGATATCTGTCTATCTTACTTTACTTTACTTTACTTTTCCGATCCAGCAGTCTTCTGGGCTTGTGCCCTTTGTCTTGTTGCCATGACAAAAAAATTGTAGGTTTGGTTGAGTTGGTTTGTTCCACAGTATAGAGTGTTTTCAAAGTCTGGGTTGGTTGGTAGCAGTGTAGTACGTAAATCACGAAGAGATGGGCAGTCAAAAATGAGGTGCGATACAGTTTCGTAGGGGTGAGGGCACAGTGAGCATAGGGGTTCCTTCTGGAGGTCAATTCTGTTTAAGTGGACGTTAAGAGCTATATGTTGTGTGAGTAGGCGGAAAAGGACAGCTTGTTTTCTTCTTTGTAGAGGGAGTTTAGGCTACCACTTGGTTTAGGTGTTGTCATATAGCGGAAGACATTTCTGCCGGTCTTTCCTAGGGCCCATTCATTCATCCACTCTTCTTTCTTGATGTTTTTGATTTGTTTTTTGTTGTTTTGCAGTGTTGATCGAGGTTGGTGTGTTTTTCTGTGTCTGTGTTGATCCTCGTTTGGCCAGGGCGTCAGCTTTTTCATTGCCAGGTATGTTGGTATGTCCTGGGATCCATTGAAGAGTTAACTTTACAGCATGAGAGGTAAGGAAAAGGTCTATAGTTTTGGATAGACTTCGAATGTAGGAGTTGCCTGCTTTTTCATTTTCAAGGGCCTGGAGAACAGATTTGGCGTCACTGAATACAACGATGTCAGTCTTCTTTTCAGGAGTTATCATGAAAACATTCGAAAGGTGGTGGAGTGAGGCTTCAATCGCCAAGGCTTCTGCTTCAAAGTTGGAGCAGTGTTGACCACACGAGTCCGAGAGTTCGTGGCGTGTTTTGTCTGGGAACTGTATGTTTGATCCGTAGCCGGCATTTATGGTTTCTTTAAAAGCACAGCCATCTGTATACACATGTATAGACTCATCTGGGTACAAGTCCATGGTTTTTTGGGCTGCAGTCATAAGAGCGATCAAATCTGTATTTCTTTTGTTCATGTCTGTTACAAGGTGTGTTTTGATCTCTGGGGTCACGGCATGGACATGTGGTGGAGAGTCTTGGTCGAACGCTGATATTGGCTCTCTGTTTTCTGGGAGGTGGTACTTGTCTTGGAGATCATGCGCGACATCTAAAACTGACTTTCTTTTAAGTCTGTGTGTTGGTTTCCATTTCTTTACTAGTCTTGCGTTAGGGTGGAGGTTGTCTTAGCTCTTGTATCTTTCGACACTTTCACTCTTCTCAACCTCAATGGTTACGTTTGTGTGAATCTCGCAGGCTGCAGTTGGTGTTGATCTGAGAGCTCCTGAGATAAAGCGCAAAGCTTGGTTTTTGGACTTTGTCAAGGGATTCTTGCAATTGAAGGCTCAGATTTTGATCCAATATTGATCGTACATAGCTGAGGTACAGCTGGCGAAGATTAGTTTTGTCTGCTCCCCATGAGGTGCTCGCAAGTCTCTTTAACAGGTTGAGGCGCATCTTTGCTTTTTGTTCTAGTTGTTTCGTGTGTTGATTTAAATTCATTTGTCTGTCCAAATTAACACCTAGATATGTTGGATGTTCTTTTGTGAGCTGCGCTTCTTTGAAGGTGATGTTAAGTTTTTGCTTAGCCACTTTGTTACTGTTGGTGAATATGGAATAAACTGTTTTTTGGCAGTTGACTTTGAGTTTCTACTCGTCGCAGTACTCTGCAAGGCAAGCCAGATCTTCATTCAGCCGCCTGGCACTAACTAGTGGGTACTGGCTTGTGTGCCATATGGCAAGGACATCAGCATACAGGGCTTTTTCTGCCCTTAAAACATCTGGTAGATCGTTGATGTACAGCAGAAATAGGGTGCAGCTCAGTGAGGAGCCCTGGGGATGTCCTTCCTTTAAGACTTCTTTTGATGATAAGGCATTGTTGACCCTGGTTTCAATAGTTCTGTCAGTGAGGAAGGCCCTCACCCACTTGTAGAGTTGTCCATGGATGCCTAGTCTCATCATTTTAAGGAGAAGACCTTTTCGCCACACTTTGTCGTATCCTGCTGTAGATCAATAAAGACAGCTGTTGTGTGATGTTTTGACTGGAAACCATCTATTACTCGCTGTGATAGTCTGAAGAGCTGGTCATCCGTCCTATTGCCTACCCTGAATTCCAGCCTGGACATTGCTCAACAGTCCTGATATTTCTAGCCACCAATATAGCCTGTGGTTAATTATTCTTTCCGCCAATTTTCCAATACATGTTGTCAATGAAATGGGGCAGTAGTTTTGAACATCCTCTGGTTTCTTTCCTTTTTTCAGTATTGGTGTTAAAGTAGCTGTTCTCCAGAGTTTTGGTATCTGACCTGTTTTCAAAGTAAGATTTATAAGATGCAGTAACATTTGTTTTCCTTTGTTACCAAACCTCATGATCATTTCATTGTGGACTTTGTCTTTGCCAGGGGACTTGCGAGGTTTAAGTTCACGTATTGCCTTATATAAATGGAGCTCAGTCTTTGTAAAACTTTTCTCCAATGTGGGGTCATTGGCTCTTGGGGCCCGCTCCATTTCCTTCAGGCTTTGTAGCTTTTCTTTGTCCTTTGTGCGCTTACTAGCTCTGTTGACAGAGGCAAAGAATTTGTTGAATGATTCCGCTTTTTTCTGGTCATCAGCGATACTACCCTCTTCAGTTGTTATTGGTTTAGGGTTTGTTCTGCGGTTATCTCCACTAAGGTTATTAAAGAGAGCCCATGCTTTGGCTCCACCTCTGGCCAAATCAAGATCTGCACATGTTTTCGACCATTTGTTGTTCTTTGCTATCTTAACGACTCTTTTGACTTCTGCATTTCTTTTGTTGTAAAAAGTTTTACTTTGGGTGGTGGGATTTTTTTCTAGTGTCTTTCTTGCGATCCCTCGTGCATCTACAGCTTGTTGGATATCATTGTTCCAAAAAGGTTTGTATTTTGTTTTGACAACCCTTAGGGATGCTTGATTGAGCTGCTGTCAGAATTGCTTTTGTTAATTTGTCGTTTAGACAATCAACATCAATGTCTTCATCGATGTCTTCTTCAATGTCTTGTAGAAGCTAGTCTGAGGTAGTTCTATACAGTTTCCAATCTGCTTTTTTAAAGTTCCACCTTGTTTTTCTTTGGAAAGGTTTGGTTGCACCATTAACAATCGTGGTAAGGATAGGTCTGTGATCACTACCTAAGCCATCAAGGACCCCTGTTGTTTACTTGTGTAGGAGATCCGCTGATGTAATTGTCATGTCTGGTCTGCTCAGAGTGTTATGAAGGAGTGTGGGTACAGAGTTCTCATTTTGCAGTACCACTAGGTTTGTACTTCCGCATAGCTCTTCTATTGCATTTCCAGTTTTATTAGATCTGTTATATATCCCCATTGTGTTGATTGACCGTTGAAATCTCCAGCAAGTATTGTTTTCTGGAATTCTGACTCAGGGAAGTTTTGAAAGCTGCATTCGTTTTGAGGTGGGTTGTAAGCGTTATAGATGGTAAGTTTTTTGTTGTTGTGCCACAAAGTTGTTTTCTGGAGCTCTAACGGGTTGTCAGCTGTTAGGTTTTCTACAATTCCCTGTTGATCGTTTCTGATGTAGGTTATTATGCCTCGGCATTCTGTGCACTTACATGGATAGGATGTGTATCCTGTGATGTGGGGATCAGTATTTTTGTGGAGGGTTTCTTGAATAAGGGCTATATGGACCTTTTTTAAGTTAAGTAAGTTTGCAAGCTCTGTTTTCTTGTTTGAGATTCCGCATATGTTAAGCTGCAATATATTTAGGTTGCTTTTGTTTGTTCCAGGCGCTAACTTATCGCTGCACACAGCCTGGTTCCTCACTGTGTGGCGCGACCCTTGTTTTTCCATGCGACGGCCGAGGTGGAATTTATTTTTGTTTTTTGTCATGACATCATAATGCTGAGGTGCCTGTGGTCTGTCTGACCACCCTAGCTTATAATCTGTGTCCCCTCAGAGCTGTCAAGTCCATCAGGTGGCTGAACCATCGGATCACTACGCAAGGAGAAAAAAGGAAGGCACACATCTCCGTGTCAGCAGGTCACTCTCACATGCTTACAGTTTGTCCATTCCCCGCCACCTACTGTCTCCTGGAGGGCTGAAGTCTAATTAGGAAATGTAATGAATAGACGTCAGCTCTGTCACAACTTGAACACAGACAGAGGATCGTCACGTCCTGGATCATTTGTAGTGATGCTATGAGGTCCCTGCTCTACTACAGAGCCTGTGGGCCAATCCGTAATCCCGCTCGCCGTGTTTTTCACTTCAGTAGCTAATCTCTGGGCTTAGACAGATTCTAACAAACACACAAATTACAATCCGACCACAGAGCGAGTACATAGGGGTAAAGGTTTAAGCTAAGCAAGGATGTCCACTCAAGTGAGAGGGGGTGAGTTGGTGAGGCCTATAGCGTATATATACCACACGCCGGTGGGTTCTGCGACCTGCACCTTATAAGGGGGCTCACCTCCTCCCCTTCCGGTTATACCGCCGGAGACTCGGTCGCGCCTGTGTGAGACTCTGTGGAAACGGGAAAGACCACGAGAAGGTGCTCAGCCTAGAAAGGCCTCCAAAGCAGGAGGAACTTTTGGGTGGGCAGGGGCCGTATGCCATATGCAAGTATGCAAGTATGCTGTTGTCATAGAAGAGACGACAACAGTTATCATACCCGCGGCAATGCACCACCCCCTGGCAAGCTAGGCGATGTATTGCGCGCCACTGCCATCATCTTCCCCATCTGTCTATCTATCCGCCCGTCCGACCCTCCATTTGTCTGTCTGTTGTCATATTTTTGTTCCCGATAAGATTAAAGAAGCCAAAGAGTCTGTGAATATTGTACGTCCAAAAGGCATGAACATGATAATCCAATATTTCCGCTTTGATAAAAAGTGCTAATATTGTAGCTTACCATCGTAAAGGAAATAAACATTCTTGAATATCTATCTATTCCTGGCCGTCTCTTTCTGTCTGTCTAGTCGCTTGTCCATCTATCTCCGTGTTTAAATGACTCAAAATCTAAAAATAATGTTACATGAAAATTTGCTTCAGCGGTAAACGACTGAATCTCGCTTCACTGAGCGCAAAAGTGCGAACAAACAGAATATGTCATGGACCGTGGTGATCAACACTGGCTTTTTCATGGATTTTTATATCGCTATAGACCAATCAACCAATGGAATTAACGTAGATAATATAGAAATATCGTGTAAAGGTTATTTTGAAGTTAAATCCATATCTCCTAAATGAATGATGCACTTATTCTGATATCATAACTGAGTTATTTAAGAAACAGTTCACCGACAATCGTGTACGTCTTTGTGATTTTTTGATGATGCCGTGAATAACCAACGCTATGTAATCAATGATATAGTTTGAACAGCAGTTTTGCTGAAGACAACATTTTTCATCTACCTAATTCCAAGTGTTTGTGATAAAGAATACTCATAAAGCATTAACCTTTCAAAGTAGTGAGTAACCAGCATGTTCTGTATCCAGACAAATACAGTATCAGAAACCTTAATGTCATTTTAAAATACATGACATTATTGTTCATAAAGAACAGGAAAGACAACCAAATGTTATAGCAATAATATTTTTAGTTGTGTCCCCTGCGCTGTCCCCAAATTATCGAATTTCATGGATTCGGACTTTTCCGCTCGGAAGTAGGAGAAAACAGCCTGGGAGGAGTGCGAAGGAAAGAGGGGAGGTACACTATGAATAAAATGACGGGAGAAATAATAATTAAATTAATGTGGTATCCTCACTGCAATACATTCATTAAGATTTATTAACAAGTCGCGCCTGTGTACAGTAATAATAAGCTCCAGTTATATCGTCAGGCGCAAAGTGGCCGCTGTCGTGCCATGCCGCGCACCGTTAACTCCAGACGCAAACCCCATCCAGTTATATCGCAGAGAAACACAGTGACATGATATAAATTCACAAAAATCCACTGTCTGCACTTGGTCAGTCCGGTTTAATTTTGAACAAATTCAACTACAACAAAATATCGCATACCAGATATTATAATCTCAATTGCATCCGTTGATTTAAATTACTTTTTGTCATTTGTGTCCTCAAACCCTTTAAAATCACTGTGGTCACAACAATAATATGCTTTGTGACCTGGCCTGGGTTATGGAGGGGGTGGAGAGGCGAAGGTGGGGAAAACGCCAGGCATTATAAGATAGAGAATGAAATGTTCACTGTTTAATTGTTTTCCTTTCCAAGATAATTTTTATTATTCTATATTATGTTATTTTTTGTAGGAGTATGATAGTATGGTATTCCATACTGGCTGGAATGATCTCACAAAGTTACTCTAATCTGTATCTAGTTTTATGTTTTACAGAAAACTCACGGTGAAAACGGCAACAGCAACAACAGCAGCAGAAATTACATTAAGAATACCAGTAACAACAACACGTATTTTTTTGCATTGCATTTTTCTTTTCTTTTCGTGCGATTTACACAAGAACCGGGAGATAGAAATTGTCAGATAAGGTTGTTATAAATATTTCATGAGTTGATATATCCAACTGAATCTTCAGACTGTGGAAATGACATTACGCGTTGGGGGGGGGGGGGGGGGTTCAGTCAGGTAAACGTGTTCATGAACAGCATTTAAATTTTAATTATACATAAATTTCATTCCTAAAGTCCATGAAGTTGGTCTTCAACCTGTCTTGAACGATGATGTCCTCAATAACATTGCAAGAATTCTACAAGTAACTAATCTCTACTTGTGCCTCAATACAAGCACGATCAGCTTTACTTTCTAAGAAAATGAAACTGCAAAATCTCATTTCGTCTTTTATTCCAGGGACAGTCCAGTCTGGCCTTGGACCGGGTTTTTCTTAATAAATCGTTTACGCCACTTGCTCCGTTTAACCGAGTCGCGAGAACAGTTTACACAAAGTGTAGAAGCTATCCCTGTAGTTTTGATTTACGGTAAAATAAACAAAGAAATTGACAGAAGCATTCAAAGCACACAGTAAAATGGCAAAATCTACCACGTTCATGAATATATCATGGTAGGTCCCACCAAAATCAAATCCAGGTACAAGACGCTTGACGTACACAGCTACCACAGTCGGTGTGTTACACACTATAAACACACAAGATAAGCAACAAACTACTATAATCAATCGCACATACTTTCTGGAAATAGTTGAAGGTAATCCTTTCTTCAGTTGTCTCGAGTCCATCGCAACCCGATCATGAGCTGTAACATTGGTATAGATACTGCTGTGTTTCACAGAGGTTTTAATCCTTCTGGCTGATTGGTTCTGAAATCGTGTCGAGTTGCGAAGTCCAATAACCATAACTACAGAATTGACGAAAATAACAATTTCACAAACAGTGGGCAATACAATCGTGTTGGTTATGTTATGGACCATTTCATACTGGGGTCTCCAGACAGCGGTGGCAAGAGTCACTTTTGTAAGGCTCAAGTTTTTGTCGAAATTCACCACAAGACGTAATGTGGCAAATGACGGTATATAACTTACAATGCAGAAAATCCAAATTGCTGTTAAAGCGATGACAGTCCGGCGTACAGTGAAAAGAACTTGTACATGAAGAGGGATGACGACACACAGACACCTTTCTAACGACACAAAAACTGTGGTGAGGGTAGAGACGTCATAGAACATTGACCGCGTCCACGCGAAGACATAGTTCTGAAACACCCCATACTGTATTGGGCCTGCCGGATGATGCACAGCGAGAATATTGAAAATATAAAACATGAAACTCCAGATCAACACCAACAAATCAGAGATAGACAAAGAAAGTAAAGTCAGTGTGACGTTGTTGGATCTACAGTCTTGACTAAGAAATACAACAATGTTGGACACATTCAATAAGAAGCCAACAATGCAAACCAAAGTACTTATTGGTGTAATGGCATCCATCGCTGAGAACTCTTGTCCTTTCCTTTCTTCCACATTCGTGATGCCAACTTTCCGAAGCTTGAGAAATATCTGAAGAATAAAATTTGTGAAAGGACCAATGTCCCAACCCCACCAGACCTTTCTAAATTGTACTGTGGTCTATCCGCGCTACCTATCGTAATATAAAGGTGAGTCAATAAAGCAGCTAGAGTATTTCACAAAAACAAGCCTTTTGATTTTGGTTTTTGCAAGGAAGTGTCAAAACTATTGAAGATCAAGATCACTGAATCACCGACGCGCCTCTTGGTCTCGTGACCCACTTGCCAGCATGCTTTCTTTATATGATTTAAAATATTAAAGTATACCAAGTGCTGACGGACTTACAGACACCACAAATGATAGTGGACGTCCGGCAGTTACTTCTCACTTTGGAGAAAACGCTTGGGTATTGTATACCACTTTTATTGAGACGAAGCTAAATGTCTAGTCAGGAGGCCAGGTCGGATAGCAACATCTGCATTCTCTGGGACACATGATACGTTTCCCTAAGGTGAAATCTCAACAAACCCGCCTGCACACAGCTGGTATTATTCGTTGTTGTTTTTTTTCCACAGCCACCACAACTTGATATTTGAAATTGGCACACAAAAATAAAAATGATAGACAATCTTTAAAACCATAGACACTGATCATGAAAGGACGTCGATATAAATATGGACAGATACTGCAGTGTTGTACTTTGTCGTCAATGCTGACAAAATTTATCGCCATACAATGTCTTTGTAAAAGCTGACATTTTGAAAGTTTTGTTCGATATTTTTAGACCAGCACTGTAAAGTAATTACATCTGAAATGGTACAAATTCCACATGTAAGCTGAGCAAGTTCCTGGTTTCACTATGCGTTGATTCGCTGCCACAGTAATCCATCTAAAATATAATCCTACATAATCACACATCAACATGTCAGTGACTGACCAACTGTACCCGTATTACCAAGATATAATCATGGCCAATGCGGTCAAGCTTGGAATAAGCCACAAATAAACATACTAAATAAGTTATACAACGTAACTCGTCAACAGCGGTCATGTTTTTGTTGTTGAGATTCTGACTTTTACTTTGTTAGAGAAAGTTTCAACAGATGTGTTTCACCAAGATTATCTGTTTCCTATTACAGACTGAGAACCGGTAAAGAGTTGCACTTTTTTCGGATGAACGAGATTTTTCAAAAATTTGTGCATGTTCTTTACCCAGAAAAAAACAACAATATAATTATTGCTGAAAATGTACATGAGCTAATCTATTCAGTATGGCTTTGTCATTCATATACCTTCCTATACCTTTCAGTTTCACCAGACTTGCATTAAATCCCGGAAAAAAACCATCCCGGACCCGATTATTATATGGGTATTGTAGTAATTTAATGTTTCTGGCAACGGAAGCCTTGCAAGTTGATATTTCTGCCAATCTCTTTCTCAGCGACAACTGCTTTTTCCTTTTCATGAAATTAGTGTTTTCAATATGTGTGTTTAGCAGTACAGTGACGGACAATTCAAAGACTAGAACATTTCAAATCACATTTAACATTGCTTGCCCTATTATTTGGCATACTCCTAGATGCCCTCCCTACCATTTAATTATTTTGCCTACCAGTACTTGTATAGTTAATTTCAAGGTGTGTATGGTGGTGAACTTTTATATGTCGAAATGTTGGAATATCTATAAACAGCTTGGATGTCCTGTATCTCTATTGTACTATAGAGATATAATTGCCTACTATACTAATTTTCTGTCGCTAACTTTCTAAATCAATAGTAAGATTGTCATTCTCTTGTAATGTTCAATTTAAAAAGCCATTCGTTGTAATTTTTCAGAATGCAAACATTGTGGTTAAGCACAGGCAATTTAAATTTACTATAAAGAGTGTGGTCCAATCTCAATTTTCCAGAACAAAAAATGTAGTAAAAACATTGCATCATTTCTTTTGTCGTCACGGATGATAATTATAATCAATCTCTTTTCCTGCGTGGACGTGTCAGTGTGTGCGAAGATTTGGCGTGAAATACTTTTACTTTGTGATGTTTACATCTCCCCATTGTATGGACAGGTATGCTGAGTGACAGTCAACTAAGTAAGAAACGGGAGGAAGACCCAGACAGGCAGGACTCAGAACGACCGGCAATCTAGGGTTCGGTTAGTCAAAATAAGGCAAAAACAAACAGTTGTGGGTAGCAAACCTCGCATGAGAAATTTACGAAAACGGTACAGTCAAACGCAAAGGAAAGAGAAAGACCAATCAAGCTTTCGGTATACTAACCTTCGTTAGGGAAAAAAAAGTAACAGGACAGAATTAAACAAGGAAAAAAAATTCAAACAAAATCGTAATTAATGCGGGTACGTAAATCTGCACATCCGCCAATGAACTGGGTGGCCCGAAATGACTCTTTCAGAATGACACATCACAAAGAAACTAAGATATGATTTAATCCAATCAACGATGTGAATCCATTGAATTTCACACAGTCGGAATAGAATACCATCTTCCATTTCAGAATGTTGAAATCAAAGACCGTCTGAAAGAAACCCGAGAAATCATGTAGGTCCGGCGTGCCTTAACCTTTTTTTTTTTTTCTTTAAATGCTCAAGCGGTATAAATATATCCACAAACAGCTTATTACGGGATGACAATGGAACTGCCGTTTTCTGCCAATCACCAGCTAACAAAATATTCCCAAGGGAATTTGTTACATAAAACTAGGAACAGTTGCAGCGGTTAGGTAGCTGAAGGAGTGACAGTCATGAAATCACGGGGTCGACGATTTAAGCAGGTGAAGAATCTTGGAGTTTTGAATCTTGCACTAATTTTATTACTTTTGAATTTAGTCTCGAGTCCCCAAATTTTAACGCACCCCCCCCCCCCTCAATAATATCTGAACTGTGTGAAAGATAGACTGGAAGGGGTGAGGTGGCGGCGGCACCCGCTCACAGATACCAGTCAGGGACTAAGTTAGACAATTTAGAGCAGGGGTGCTCAATCAGTCGATCGCGATCTACCTGTCGATCTTCTAGTGCTTGGCAGTCGATCGCGGGATGAATGTAGGACACACCCGCGAGGTATAGAAGCTCCAATAGAAACATGGACAGAGGGACTGAAAAATGTACAACACACAAAGGGGAAAAGAGACACATTCTGTGACACTTTAACCATCTTTGTTTTAGATTTTACAAGTTTTATGGCTGTACTGTTCTTAATTTGGTGAAATGGGATGATTTTCACATGAAAGTGAAACGTGTTGGACGTTACTGTGATGACAGAACAGTAGCAATAAAGTCACTAATATGGCAAAGAACGCACATTTCACCTGTAATTGAGTGTTAAAATCATTACTGTTAGCCAAAAGTTTCAATGATGTATAAAAGAGTGCACTTAATGCACAAAAAATGCTGCTCTTTTGTAGTCACAGTAACGTCCGCCACAAAAGGCAAAATTAAAGTTCATGCACTACTGCTCCTATCGAGACTTAATTTAAATTTACTAATTTTAGCGGTTCATTTGGATTTATAATTGCTACTATAAAAATTAGATAATTATTTGTTTATTTTGTGTTGGACGTTACAGGATGACAAACATTGAAAAGTAATGTAATTCCCCATTTTTAAGCAAGCATTTAATGGTTAAATACGGTTGACAATACAATGGACATAATACTCCAGTTTGCATTGATAGCCGAGATAATTTGGATGGGACTACAAAAATTAGATGACTTTATTTCTTTATTTTGTGTTGGACGTTACAGGATGACAAACCATGAAAAGTAATGTAATTCCCCATTCTTAAGCAAATATTTACTTGTTAAATATACAGTGACCATACAGTGGACATAATACTTTAGTTAGCAATGGCAGCCAAGATAATTTGGATTTATTATTGGGACTACAAAAATTAGACGACTTTATTTCTTTGTTTTGTGCTGGACGTTACAGGATGACAAACCATGAAAAGTAATGTAAATCCCCATTTTTAAGCAAATATGTAATTGTTAAATATACAGTGACAATACAATGGACATAGTACTTCAGTTAGCATTGACAGCCAAGATAATTTGAATTTAATTCCAGTAAAATCAAGGATAATGCCATCATGATTATAGAAACTCTAGTGATGGTGGCCATTCACAGTGCCAGATTTCTCATTTTTCATCCTGTGTTCATTGCTGGGACTGGGAAAATGCATTTTTAGGGAACATGTCGCAAATAAACTTATCACAGCAAGAATCAGACAAAAAAAGAGACCCAAAAAATGTTGGTCATTACAAACAGATAGAGGAACGTGTCGGACGTTACTATTAAATATAGTGTGACGACAAAAATTTCAATTTCTCTGGAGATTTGTTGTTGCATTTCTTCATCTTGAAAACACCATCCTGTGCTCCCCATACGAGGAGGACTACATACAAACTACAAAAGACCTGTTTAGATGGACTGGGAAAATGAAATGACTGTATCCTTGCAATGTGGCTGGACGGTGTGACTACAAAATACATGATTTCTCAAACTTTCTTTGTGAAGCCTCTGCAGCTGAAAACTGACCAGCCAAAGGCAACAATTCCCATTATTTGAAGGATAACATGTTATTGGAACACATGGTTAACCTGCTATTACATTGAGGTATTTCACAGTAGGCTCTTATTTTTTTCATTAAAAGCGTGACACCACAAGTAACGTCCAGCCACTTTTTTTAAAACTAGCAATTATCACTTACTAAGCCCATGCAGAAACGTTTTTTGTTCAGTATTGTCATCTTGATTTATCACTCTAAACAAAACATACCTGCCAGACTCCACAGATAAAACAAAATACCCTTTTATTTTGGTTTTTCTGAGGTCTCATACAAGGTGTCCATTTTGAAAATGTAAAAAATCAGTCATTTTCCAAAATCAAATTCAAATTAGAAGAAAACGAGAGAAACAACTGTGATCATCTTGCTCATGCAGGTTGTTGGATCAATTTTGAATAACCATGCACAAAGAAAACACAAATCGGAGCAAAAATGACTGAAATAACATGATGACAAAAAGGCATATGTGAAAAAGAGAGCTTTTTGGCATTGACCCATATATATATTTTAGCTTGTCTTTGGTATTTTGGCGGGTCGTTTCTCTTGGATGTGGCGGTTTATGTTAGTTTTTCTTCTTTTGTCCTTGTGAATGTGGCGGATTAAAAATAAAACATGCAAAAGTTTACCTGGCAACACTGAAACCGCCACTATGCGTGCCAGACTGGTAGATCTCCAAAGGCTGGGAAAATGTAAAAGTAGATACTATGTCAATAAAGGTTGAGCACCCTGATTTAGAGTAATGAATAGAAAAGCAAAACCTTTACATGCAACTAAAATCTCACATTCAGCTAGTGGAATTTATGATATTGAAAGATCACAGAATAGATAGTTTTAAACTTGAAATGCTTGCATTATAATGACGTACATTCCCATATACTTATGTTTAAATTAAGACAGAAAAATGCGTTGGCTATTATCGTCTTTTTTCTCCTGCTATTGTCCCAGCTTTTATTATCATTTATCATACACTGTTGTTGATGTCTGATGATGAGGTCTGGTCATTTTCCACCTGTACTTATCTCTCTCTGTCTCTCTCTCTCTCTTTTTATCTTTTCCATTTTTGACAGTGTACTGTCAACCTTGACCTACAGTATGATGTATTGTAAACCCAGCCATTGGCAAACCACAAGTAATGAAGAATGAAGACAGCGCTTTGTTCTTAATGATAATAAATGAGGTCAAGAAAGTTACGGATGACGTCATCAAATGACATGACGGTCGTTCGTGACAATTAACCCTTATAACCCTATAATAGCGGCGAGAAATAATCATATTTAGACAGTCAACATTCGTGAAACTACTCCGATAGAGAAACAAAAAGAGAGGGCTGGCCACCATTGAGATAATTGCCCATAAAGGTCAAGTTGAATTTGCAGTTTAAATATTGCAAAACATGTATTGTGTCGCCCTGCCTAGCTTCACAACTCTACTTGTGGAGACGTAAAAGCTATACAAATATGTGGCAGTGGGCCGGCGGAGAAAGGGTACTGAGGGTCAGAACCGCGATGTGAAATTCAAATGTCGTCGGTCGGCTGTTCAAACCATGTTAAAACTAGTTTTGACCAGGTTCCAACAGCCGACGATGTCTTAGCTTGCAGGTCTTTATTTCTTCTTCTTCTGCGTTCTTCGTGTCAGACTGTTTATATCAGGAGGCCGGTGGCCTTTATGAAGGACGCTGTGCTCCTAGGATCCTCCGCTGTCCCATATAGCCTAGTTCTTCTCTTTCTGGCTTTCTCAGTCTTCAAAAGGGCTCGCTGGTGGGCTGCCTTCATCCTGGTCTTGTTGTTCCTTTTTTTTCTTCTAGCCCTTTGTAGACTGGCGCCATAGTAAAGTCGGAAGGGAAGAGTATGACGGACGCCTGTGTTTTACCGCTGATGATACAACTTACAAAAACAACGCCCACAACGCCAGCCTCTAACCCAGATATCGCCGACAGTATCGTAATCGACCTTAGAACCGTTGGTCTATGATACTGCGGCACCAGTTATATGTCCATGGTGCTTCTACAAATTTTGGGCTCGGGTTCTTTGGGAAGTCAGAAGCACACGTTCAGATAAAACATGGGAGTTTGAAATTTGTCATTCTGTTGCCAAAGTTATTGCACGCTCCCTGCCGTCTTTTCCCCGGCTCCCGGGACTTCCCAATGAAACAATGAAAACAACGGCACTGGGGTAAAAATCTGTGACGTTTGATATGAAATGACGCCTCTGTTTTCTCAGAAAACTATAATATGTCACATGACTAAGGAAACTCAAATAGAAAATCGAAAGCTGACTCGGATTTGTACAACTGTCCTTGCAGCGGCAGCCCTGAATCGGGGCATTGCACTCAGTCAACGATACGGCTCACAAGAGCCAAGAGGGTTAAACTGCTCGCTCGTAATGGATGAGGTGGGTAAGTTAACCCCCGCTGACCCAGTAATTGTCACCATAAACAGGGCTTCACCTGTCAAAATGTTTGTGTTCTGTGTCAGAAAATATCTCACCGGTAATCTCATTGGCCATTTGTTCTCCCAATCTGACAACTTAAAACTGTGCGCTTAATTTTTTTGTCTCCATATTTTTCTTTATGTGTCCATTTAATCTTTTTCAGCGTCTCCATTTTTTCGTTTCAAATGTGAGTGAATAAAATAAATTACAGATTATACGATGAGATGCATGAGAGAGAATTTAAAATGAGAGACAGAATGAGTAAATAGAAAGAGTCAAGCTACAGAGAGGGAGAAGAGAAAGTGATAGAGAGAGAGAGAGAGATTATAATGACATAATGGGCGATCGACGGTAGCCAGAAAAATAAATCAAAATATTCTTTTGTTCAAAAGAGCAAAACCTCAGATGTTAGTAAATTACTGAATATTCTACAACACAAATGAAGCGGGGTTTTTTTTTTTTTTTTTGCCTAGACATTGTTTTAGAACTTACCTGAGACGGAACTACTCTTCGGTCCACGAACGAATGACGTATCGTCGAAACTAAGACGGGGTTCAAAAGAAAAATAGTTACAAGCTGATAAAGCCAGCGTCCTTAAGGTAAATGTCTAGTTTGTGGACATTTGATGGTCATTCACTCCTTGGGATTAATGACTCAAAGTGCATGACTGTTTTTCTATGTGTTAATTTTTTTTTCTTTTTACATGTCTGGGCTGCAGACCGCGGTTTGCTTTGGACTTCGTGAATACCATGTCTTGAACATGTTCGAAACTTACATGTCTTAAAATCACAGAATACCTGGCACTTTTGTCTTATAAATTAACGGTACACAGCAAAGACTTATCGGAAAGTCTAATTCAGACATGGGCAACCTACAGCCCACTTGTCGGACCGTAGGTTAACTGAAGTATCTTTACACACTGGTCGGTGGGCTTTTTAAAAAAAAACAAAGGAAAGGACATATTTCGTAAAATTTTTGATTGTACAAGTTGAATAATTATAATGTTCCGCACAACCCATTCAGGATGCCAAGACAGCATTGGATGATTTTTACTTTGCAAAACATGCCGTTAATAGAAGGACCTTAATAATTATGAGGTGAAAATATCCGGCCCTCTTCTTCCTCATATAGCTACAGTCTGGGCCTAACTATGAAAGTTCGCCAAAGCCTATGTAATGAGTACATGACTATTTCAGTCCAAAAGTGCAGCACGTCATTATTTGAATTTTAACTAGAAATCCATAAAAGTGTAGAACAGAAAATATAATATTAGAAGGGGAAAACCGTGATGAGACCGCAAAGGAAGCATGACTGGGCGTGTGCAATATTAATGTATTGGATTATCTCTTACAAGATCACCGATGTATGATTCTGCGGGCTGTTTAAGATTTTGCGTCCGTGTCACAAAGGGCCGTCACCGCCGACACGCTGTACGACATGGTGTAAAGGGAGACATATCTTTTGATTGACATCACTGCTCTATTCGTGGAGAATTTCATTCCCGTCCGATTCATTTGATGGATGTACTTTTGTGCGTTCGCCGGAGTCAAAATCAGAAATTAAGCAAGACGAGTTGCAATAAGTTTTCCAACGAGAATTTTTTTTATTACATTTTTTTAAAAATCACTACAGACAGTGGCACATTTTGTCCACTTAGAATGACAAGGTTCTATCTCCACTTTTTTGTTGAACTTGAGTTATATACTACAGACTTCTTCTACAGGCCTCCTCTATTAAGTGTCAAAGTATCAAGCAGATTCGGTGTGTAGTTTGTAGGCATTACTAAAAAGAAACGCGTCATCAAAAGCACATGAAACTTCACCAATTTCTTAAAAGTTGGAGGAAGGGGCATAGCATCTTGTCATTCTAAGAGGACGATTTACTTATCTGAGATAGATGATCTATGGACTGTCATTTCAGGAATTATATCTCTTTCTACAGAAAGGATCTCTTTGAAGATTGCATTCAACGAAAGTTAAAGGTAGTATAGGTGTCTATTCCGCTAACTTGAGGAACTGAATAATTTCTCACCAGTATACAGAAATCGGCACTTTGTAGAGAGACAGACACTGCATTCCGCAGAAATGACAAACCTTTGTGCAAAAAAAAAATTTTTTAAATCAGCCTTACAGGTGCAAGTTGCATGATATTCAGCTGTCCCACTACACCATAACTTGCCACAGTACTTCAACAAGTGTAACACATAATAACAGAAATGTTGCAGTTTTACAGCTGCACTGCCCAGTTATGACAACAATGTATCGCAAACACCATAAAAATAGAGATCCAGGCGGTGTGAAAATATCTACACCTGCAAGCCACAGACGCAACAGGCTCGAACTGATGCCAGTTGTTTGTCAACAGTTTGACATTTCTTGCTAATTTGTATTTTATCAAACTGACGCTTGCACCAGGGAAAGAAGAGTTATCGTGGGGTTACAGCGTGGTGCTGGAGTACATGTCATGTCATTTGTCTGCGACACAGGTGAACTAACCAACCGAGGGAAGATGACATTGTGAGTGGGACCCATGGGGAATTAATGCTGGTGGGCGGGACTCTATAATTCTTTACTCCAAAATTAATGATTTTTAGCCACTGAGACTGAAAATAAACAAGACCAAATACTGGACTTTCGACATCTCGTTAACTTCAGTCAACTTATAAATATGGGCAGCCCTTCGTTTGTCAACAAAACAAGGTTGATGAACTCACCTACACTTTTGCATAGCTTCCCCCGTCCAATCCTTCACCAGGGCCATCTTAACAGGATTATGGGCCCCTGGACAAAACAATAGGCTGCGGCCCGCCCCTATGCAACTACTCAGAAATTTGCATGCATGGGGGCCCCGTGCAACTGGCCCAGTGCATCCATGCGTTCAGATGGCTCTGTGGGTGTCCCTCACCTAATACATGGATGAGCATGGAAAGAATAGTCAACTCTCCCCGCTTCATCTGTGAGAATTGCTGAGTAATCAAAATACGCCAGGAATGCATGGTGGCCACGGCGCAGCAAACTGGGACAAATTCTCAGGGTCTTTGGGTCAGACTAACTTGGAAAACTATTTTTCTCTCTTATCCTGTGAAAAACCTCACCAAAATTATAGTACTGACGAGGACATTGCATGGGACAAATGAGAGTTCAGGCCCCTGATGATTATTATTAAATTACCATTTAAAAAACAAGAATTGAACTGTTTCCAGCCAAGATACCGACTGGTTTCAAAATTATTTGCAAAGACATGGCATTTTAAAAGAATGTTGCTATGAATGTGATCAAAGCAGGGTCAGTGATTGCAGACAGTCTTTGTGCCGATCTTTTGGCGTAAAAAAGTAATAAATACGAGAAACGCAACCGTTTGTGACGTAGTGTGGAAGAAAGCAGTACAACGCTTAGATAACACTTCCCTATCATGATGCCGTCATCTACTGTCTTTTTCAGTGGCAGTAACAAAAGGAGAGGGTTTTGTGCCTCACACATGTATCGAGTATTGGCAACCGGGATGTTTTATGTCCAGAAAACAGAGAAAAACGAGTTTGAAATTTGGAACTCTAGTGAAAATTCTAATAACTGCAATAACTTCAACACGGTCTCATGAAAAGTTATTCTGAGTTAGGAAAGTCACGTGTTTCTACAGAGCAAAGAATAAAATTGGGTATTTGTATATGTATTTTGTATTTCTATACTTCTTTAATCCCATTTTGGGAAATTTGCCTTTGTGTCATTGCATCCAATTACAACTGCAGCAGGCACATAGTCGCCACAGTGCAGCGCCGGTCAGCAGTTTTCTTTATTTTTGGGGGGGAAGGGGGGATGATGAGGGGGGAGGGGGGGGAGTGGTAGTGGTTGATAACCCTCGATATCAGCACTACATATTATTATTATAGAACGTTAAGATCTATCTTCTTTCAATGCTCAACAGGGAAAATGATCTTTTTCTTTCCTTAAAATAGAAATTTATGATTTTTTTTGTTTACCTTGGCCATGGGGGCGAGACATTCTGACATGACATCGGTACCTGAACATTTTAAGCCCATCCTGACGTATACAAAAAATAGTCCTGTTTTAACCATTATTTTGACAGAGTGATTCCAAATTGGGTGTCATGGAATTGAGTGGTCTACCGGTTCACTGACAAGGGCTGTAAATTACTATCGTTTTTATGGGCTAAACACAAAAAAATCAGGAAAAAAAGCAAATTTTTTTTCATAGCTCTGTTTCATCATATCGCTTGCCAGTGATTGATCATTATCACGTGTTCCAAATATTTGAACCAGAAGATACAATTCCTTGTCTAAAAGGGAGGTGGCAGAGAGGAACGGGGAGCAAAGGGGGTGGATGAGTTGGTTTGCTTTCAATATGCAAAGAATGCACATTCTGTAAAGTTAACATCTCAGCAGATTGCCCGGTTGTGGAATAATTGGCCGCAGCCTCTGACAGAAAACCAGTTACAAACGTATGGCCATTATAGCTTTAGCAACTGGCTGAAAAAATATTTTTTTTAAAGGAGTAATAATGTGATAAATATTTACATCGACTGGAAAAATTATGCAAATTTTCTGAGTAGAATACTCAATCCGATGTCATTCTTCTAATAAAAAATTTCAATCCGCAGTTACATTTTGATGTAGCCTGAACCCCCCCCCAAAAAAAAAAATATGTTCTACCTAAAAGGATAATCATAAAATTCATTTAGGAACTCACAATAACAAGTGAAAAGAAAGGACAAACAGATAACTTTACTGGACCCCAGACCAGATCACACCAGGCCCATAGGAATGTATGCATGCTGCTGTGAATCCCGCATGTATTATTTTGTCCTATGTCAAGGCAAGATATCAGAATAATTATTCTCCCTCGTATCGTTCACCTGTAGCCTATTTTGTCTGCACACAGTTAACAGTCCACAACCGCTGTCACAACCTATGGACTTACTCATTTCACATATTTTGCATTATTTCTCATGCTCACCAGCGGCGGTAAATTTAATAAAAAATTAATTGAACTTGGCCAGGGTCAAATTTCAACTAAGTAACATTTTTAAAAATGCAAGTTTGAGTTGTTTTTTTTCAAAACCCTCACCAAACGTTTCTTTTTCTTAATCATGAAGATTTGACCGATTGCGCTTGTTCGTGAAATACTCGTCCATGTTCAATGCATTTGAAATACCTTCGTGTCTGAATCATTAAAAAACAAAGCAATTCTAACTCCTTGCAGGGATTCACATCTGCAGTTGTGCCAATTCTCCCGCTATTCAGTTTTGCGGTTTCATGATATTTATTCTGAAAACTAAACCACATTTTCCCCTATCTTAGTCCAAATCGATTTCACAGGTGTTCACGATAAAACAAAACTGCGCTGCCAATCAGCATGTGTGTGAGATTTGCCAGGTGTCAGTCACATTTTGTGTAATATCAGATTTGGGAAGTGGGGAATGTATGTGTGTGTGTGGGGGGGGGGGGATTTTCCTATACCTTAAACTTGTGAAACAAAGCTCAGAATTAATTGATTTGATTTGGTTTGTAGATTTAAAATAAGGGTCAGCTGGCACAGGCAACTCCAGTTGTCTATTTTGAGCTTTCATGATACGGAGTCCTGTAATACTGACAGAAGATATTGGCTGCATTTTGTTGACCGTTAAGTTGTTAGTGGGACATCTTGTTTCAAGTCTTTGCCACAGATTGTGAATTCAAACAACTGCATAACATTCCCCAGTACTTTGACTACCGAGCCTGCACCCAGCTGTACGGAGTTGGGTTTTCTGCAACACGGCCATCGTTTAGTTACGGCAGCACAACATTTCGTAACTTCGACCACCGAGCACAGCCCAGTTGTACAGAGTAAGGGTGTTGTGTGCAATATTATTGTTGATTATGGCTGCACAAAATTCCCAAAACTCCGAGCACAGCCCAGTTGTACAGAGTTAAGGGTGTTATGGGTAATGTTGTGGTTTGGTTATGGCAGCACAACCTTCCCAAACTCCGACCACAGCCCAGTTGTACAGAGCAAGGGTGTTATGTGTAATATTGTGGTTTGGTTATGGCAGCACAACATTCCCAAACTCCGACCATCGAGCACAGCCCAATTGTACAGAGTGAGGGTGTTATGTGTAATATTGTGGTTTGGTTATGGCAGCACAACCTTCCCAAACTCCGACTACCGAGCACAGCCCAGTTGTACAGAGTAAGGGTGTTGTGCAAAATAATACATACGGTTTGGTCATGTGTCTGCACATGTGTCTGCACACCCTCAGCGATAGTTTAGCAAAGCCTGGCTGTAAGGAGTATAGTTTTTGTGCATTTTGCATGCTGATCAATTAAACTAGATCAACATCTTCAAGCATGGTTGACAAAACTTCAGTGTTGCAGATAGTGACAGCATACATTATATTCCCACATCATCTGCACAACTTATCTCAATCTTCGGCAACAGAAAGTATTCATCAGCACAAAGTCTGGATTGTTTAATAATAGTATATTGTGCTAGGAACGGCCTCAGATGCAATGTATTTTTACTTTTTTTTTTTTATATAGTAACAGACAACATGAAAGATGGGATATCTGTCACATTCAATGTGTTGTTTTTTTTCATGTTGGCTCCCAGAGAAAGCATCGATGGCAGTAAATCTGAAAATGCTAGTCCTGGCTAACATAACAATGTGTGGATCTTGTTTCTTAAAGCAATATTAGGTACACAAACCTGTGATAGAATATAGGGAGGGGGAATATAATAAACGTTTTGTTGTTTCTTCAAACACTCCAGTGGGAATTTAATAGCTCCTGTATTTTGTTTGGCATTGAGGTTATCAGATATTCACTGAATTTGGTTTTGGTGTTGACCTGATGTTTTAATGTGACCTGGACTGGCATTCTCCCCATATCTTAATTTAGTTTGATTATAAAATCGCATTATTTCTGAATTCATGAATCCTCTACAAGCTGAACCGGCACAAACAGCAAATGTTCTCTTCGTCAAAAGTCCCGGCTTCAGAAATGTAACATCTTACCACATCCCCTGATCGGAAATGGCAATGGGGAAATCGAATCAAATGTTTAACGTCTTTAAAGATTGCAAGAAAAATCACATTCTTAAATTCTCATCGGGTCAGACTAGAAATTGGACGCACTTGATTTCCCATTTGGTGGGAGGCATAATTACAAGAACGTTCAAATGTTGAAGTTTACGAGATCTTAAAGTATAGAGAGTCAAACAATTGATCTAAGTGAGGGTCAATTTTTAAGCTGATATTGTGCTCTTCATGTCCACTTTCGCATTCATTCCACCCCGCCCCACCCTCACCAACCTTCACGATTACCAACAGGATCAAGAAGATGTCTGTGGTGTCACCTGACCTTATAGCAGTGTCTTGCCCGGGCAAGAGGGGTCTTTGTACAATCTATGTTACTAAAACAAACTTCACGATACCGGTACTGCATAACGCCTTTCCCCAACTCCTTCACTTTAAAGCAAAAATTCAGTGTCGTAATAGTGTCCGGGATAACATAGCACAAAATTTTACTAAAAGTTACAAAACTGGAGAATCTTCGTTTACGACTCGCCTAAACTGCACAAATGGCATAATGTTCACCCAAATCGTGTGGACTGACGAAATTAAATGATCCACGTTCAAACTACTGCAATTTCTACCCACTGCTCCTGCTAATCCCACGCCCTCTTTGTTGGCGTTTTGGAATTGTTGAGAGATGGGCCAGAAGAAACCTCTGAAACCAAGCGTGATGCAGGAAGTCAGTTTGCATCATGGCCTAGCCTTTTTGTTTCATTCTCACACTTTCGTAGCCAAGTGCCAACCGTAGCAAATTACTGGTGCTCAAATCTACCTGCAGCAAGAAGGAGTTTGCGCTTGACCAGTGTGTGCAAAAGTTGAAAGCATTGGCCCTATTTTGCCGAGGAAAACGAGAGTAGCAACTGGGAAAGCTCTGCAGATATGCGAAACGTACGCACATATATATGGAAAGAAGAAGAAAACACGAAAGCTGCCTGGTGAGCAGAGTGGCCATGTTGGTCTGGCCTCTGCACAAGAAACTGGTAGAGAACAACTGGATGCGCTTGATCAGCTTAAGTCAGAAATTAACAAAATGTATAACACAAATGAATAAGCGTCACCAACGATTTTGCTCCCCAGACATTGTTGGATGCTGAAAAAGATGATTTTATCAATGAACGAATACAGCACACGTGTGCTAAGTACATAAGAGTTGAATGCTGTAGTTATGATCGCCGAAATAAATCGCATCCGGTGCCACATTGACTTGTTGTAAACAGAAGTCACTCCCGATGAGCAGGTTATTTCTTAAAATGCATGTGCTTGGGGGAGGGGGAGGTGTTAAGGGGGGGGGGGTGTTCAATACTGGACTGGTGGAAGGGATTCAGGGTGTGCTCACGGTCCACGGGTCAGTGGGGTGCTATACTTGCCTGGGCGCTAGCAAACCCACGCTACGCCACTGCCCTAACCCTAAGCCTAATCTTAACCCTGCCCTCACTGCTTCAAATCAGAAAAAATAGAAAATCTGCAAAGAACTGTCGGAATTCAAAGAGATCAGGACTTACGGAAACAGCCCACAAGTCTTACGTTTTTTTCAATTCCCGGCTGTCACAATCTTACAAATTGTTGGAAAAATCCAAGGAAAATAAATAATAAAAATACTTGAATGAACTTACATGGTCGGCAGCTCAGCATCAGCCTCAGAAGATCCCAGCTTCTCCGTCAAACTGGGTAAATCTTGGATATTGAATCCTACTACTCCGAGTGGAAATTCTTTCCTTTTTATACTTGTCCTGATGTTGCGAGGTTACACGTGTTTTGTGTTTCTGAAGTTTCAAGGGGAGGTTGTTTACTGCACTCTCTGGCAGTTTCCGTGTCCTAAGCGTGCCACCCACATAACCTTGACAGTTATTGTTCTACATCTACACGGCCACAGCAGAAAAAAAACAACAAAAAGCGCCGACGCTAAGAATGTTCTCGTTCAGCGTTCAGACACCATCACCACTCCCTTTCATGGAGGCTTTTCAAATGCTTAGCTTCTACCCCCCCCCCCTTTTTTGTGTGAGTACCGTTTAGTAGTGTATATCCATAGTGAGTACTGGTGACCATCAGAATGATGGATGATATTTTACAGCTTTCATTAGAAACACAATATTTTATCCCCCCCCCCCCCCCCGGTCCATCATAATTCTGATGCATTCTTTTTCTTCATTACCCCTTTCCCTCCTTCCGACTTATATCCTTTTCATCATTACCATAATTGGAGGGCTGTATTGTAAACTATCGTAACTCTACTATTTTCAAAAATTGAGATATTTGGCTTTCTTGTAGCCCGTGACCGCCTGCGGGTTATACGTCGCGGGGTTAAATTCTGAAAACTAAAGGTTAAATAACATTTTTGTTAAAAAGACGTAAACTTTCTTTCAGTTTTTTTTTTGTTTCTCCTGTAAATACCTAGTTATCATTGTTACCACGTGTCGCGGAATTGCTAAGTGTGCACTCAGCAGAGGTCATTTTTCAAGTACAATTTACAATGTCTGCGGGTGGTCGGATACTGTACGAGACCCATCCTTGGAAAGTCCGTACAGTGTCCATTCATACTATAAGATTTATGGACGGCACCTGGCTATTACGCGGGTGAGTCCAGCCTTTAAGACTACTGTTCATGAGAAAGTAGCAGCAGAGCTCTCCTTACTTCCATCCCGAGAGGATGAAGTTCGTATGTAATTTAACCAACGTGTAGTTGGTACACTTTTAAAACCAGTGTGTGACTGGTAAAGTGTATGTATTTTAAAATAAAACCAACGTGTAGTTGGAAAGTATTTTGGAGATCAACGTGTAGTTGACCCAATAATTTGAATCAGCGTGTAGCTGGTGAAATAACCCGTTTGATTGTTCATCATATAAGGTGAGTACGGGATTTTCTTATACAGAATTATTCTATTTGAAAAGGTAATAATTAATTGAGTAATGATAACGGGGTGAGAACCCGTATCTGCTGTCTATATGACAGAATTCAATACTTTTCCACAGTTGCATTTCAGACTTATTTAAGTTTTAACTATGAGTGAAAGAATCCTCATAAGGGATATGGCTGTCACGAGTGGAGTGAGTGCAATTAAGGGGATTGCTACAGAGCGGGTGTAGAGTAAGAAGGGCTCACGGTAGACAAGTAAGTTAAGCGTGCTGTTGTGAGTAGTGGGAGGGTCTGAATGAGGCGAAAGCGCTGTATTACTATCACTGCAAGTTAGAAGGTCCTACGGAACGGAGCTGTGAATAAGAGCCCATCGGGCGGACATAAGGGGAGCAGTCGAGAAGACTAGTGAGAGAGTCTTTCCAGTGATGACTGGTACGTAGAACGTTGATTGATTATTATGATTGATGTATTATATTATATTCGTCTATTACCATGATGTAAATAAGTATATGTGAGGAATGTGGAAGTCCTTGATATTGGATATAGCAATGTGCGCCATGAGCGATAGATGAAAGTGAGTTCATGGATTTGTAGCGCGAGTGAGTAGTGTGTACTCCGATGGAGGTGTGTTACCGTAAGATGTGTGGTGAGTGAAAGGTGAACTAGTGTGTGTACGCTTCATGGGTTGTAAGGAGAGGTGGAGTGAATAGAAATGGTAGGGTATTATACCAATGTAATGTTATTCTTGTAGGTGTCGAGGACGGGCCGCAGAGCCACCTCGATGAGCACAGGGGATAGGCCAGCATAGGGCCGGAGGCCACACATAGGCCGGAAGTGAGGCTGTCAGTGCAGGACAGTAGAGGCACATAGAGTCGTGGCAGTCAGGCCACGGACAGGGACGTAGATATGAGCGTGAATGTGATAATGTACTATTGCCATGCTGAGGGGCTAGTGAACTAATAATGTCTATTGAAATGATAATGTCTATTGAAATGATAATGTGTTATTGCCCTGCTGAGGTGCTAGGGGAACGCTAAGGTGTATGACAATAGGAAGGTGATATTGAGAGACTGCGGTGCCAGTGAATTACTAATGTGCTATTAAGACCCTGAGGGGGGAGGCTGAGGCCGAAGTGCCTTCAGGAGTAACTACCGGATTGTGGATCCGAAGGAGAGTGTGTGTGAGAATAAGGCCGTTGTACGGCAGTTAATTGCAATAATATAATGTATGTAATTGCGCTATTATCTGTATAATTATGTTTAATAAATGTGTGAGTCTGATGGATTGTTCTGTTAAGTGTTAAACTTGTTTGTTCGTGATTGTTGTCCTGTCATAAACTATTACATCTCCCAGTCTGGGATTTGTGACAATGGCGTCATGTATGAATTGCAGATGCAAAGGCAGAATATTGTCAAACCTTGTAGAATAATGATTTTTATTGTCAGGATATTTCTGTTTATACCCTTGGGGGTGCATGCCTTGTATTTGATGAGTTATAACCACTGTGCTAAATGCATGCTTGTCACTGTTACGGTGTTTGATTAAAATGTTCCACTGCCTAACAATAATACATGTATTAACTCTAATCTTGTTTATCACTTTAACCTTAATCTCTGAAGAGCTAACACTATGAATTGGTTTCTAACTGGAAATTTAACCACAGTCGATTCTGACTTTCAGATCACTGAGCGGTTACCGTGAGGTTACTGTGTGAGGTTACCGTGAGGTTAACCTGAGATTTTCCCTGGATATTTTACCTGGAGGTTGTACCCGAAGTTTTTGACCTGGAGTTCACATGGAGTTTGTCCTGTCCAGAATGACAACGACATAGCCTGGAACTTCCGATGATTTAATTCTACTTCTGTTTGGGAGTCATAGCCGAGCGGAGGAAAGGAACTGTGTGTGAATATATAATTATATCAAGTGATATTTTAAAGTCTGTGACTTGCAGATCGGAAATTTCTCTTATTACTACTACTAGGACTGGTAAACAAATGTGAACTTTGTCCTTAATGTGAGGTTCAAAGGACTACAGTCATTATTTAGTTTTGAGTGTTATAGAATGTCTGATTTAATTCTGTTTAAGTTGATATTTACATTTCAGATCGCAGCTGATACTGCAGTTTAAGGTATTCTTTTTCAGGAGCTTTAAGTAAGACTATTTTGAAGCATTTGCATACTATTCACAGTATCTGTCATTGTCGATCGGGACTAATCTGTTTATTCGTTTGATCTTATTATTTTTCTTTCTTACTGTTTCATGTGTTTATGTTTAATCATATATTATCATTCATATTTCAACATTATCCTTAGTAGCATTATTACCAATATTAAACTTAGTAATTGATTTATATTCTATCTTGGGTCTTGTCTTGGTGTTTTGGCAGAGCAAGCGTGAGATTCCCTGATATTTTGTAAGGGGTTACAGAGCTCGGCGAGCAATACCTTTGCTTGCTCCCGACTCTGTGACGAGGTTCCTGTCCCTCTATTTAAGGTGTCGCAAAACTCGGTGAGCAGTACCGTTGCTTGCTCCTGACTTTGTGACACCACGCTGCTCTTGAATTGAAAACTGTACAGTTAAGCTTCCCGGCCCCAGACGCCACCCCCCCCCCCTGTGCGCTTTTCTCTCGTTATTGGCAAAAGCCCCCCCCCCCCCCACACCTCCGCGAGGGTATGTACTTTGTGGATGGCCCCTAAAACAAAGTTCAAAACTTTGTCTTCACTTGATCAGAACGCCTGGCATGAATCAAACGAACTAGATCAGGAGAAATGAGAATGAAGGCCCGGTGGATTCCCATTTTTTCTAAATAGCAACCGGAATTGCTCGGTTAGACAAGACAATAAAAAGGTCAGACAAACACACATATCAGTGGGCAAACAGCCACACCAGTCGACTCTTCACTGACCTGTGCTGTGTCAAATTACCCCCCTCCCCCTCTGGGCTTAGTATGATACATCCCCTAGACATGAACCTCGCTGTAACCTCTAACACCACCACCGCACGGTCAGCAATATGTAAACTGATGAAAATACCAGATGTGTGGTACAAATCTGAAATCGCTGCGGGATTCTCCAACGAGTTTCACTTCAGACAACGGACCATAACGTGCGTTTGAGTTTGGAGAAAGTGCGTCAGGCGAGATAACATTCACAGTGTACAAGAAGAAGCAAGACAGTAGACAGAATGTGACATAGTGATAGGACAGAAGGGGACCCTACCACAAGACAGTAGACAGAATGTGACATAGTGATAGGACAGAAGGGGACCCTAACACAAGACAGTAGACAGAATGTGACATAGTGATAGGACAGAAGGGGACCCTACCACAAGACAGTAGACAGAATGTAACATAGTGATAGGACAGAAGGGGACCCTAACACAAGACAGTAGACAGAATGTGACATAGTGATAGGACAGAAGGGGACCCTACCACAAGACAGTAGACAGAATGTAACATAGTGATAGGACAGAAAGGGACCCTACCAGAAGGGGTCGTCAACCACCCGCGGACCCTAACTATTGCTGACCCACTCACCATCGAGTGGAGACGGTGATGATTGGGCTGAGTTTTGTACCATGCTGTTCTTGAAGCCAAGTTAAGACCACTTGTATCAGTACAGAGGACAAGGGATCTCAATGTTAAGGACCGTAAAACTACATTGTAAATCAGTTTCTGCTCCAGTTACCCAGCTACTGAGCCAGCCAGGTTTACTGTGACTGTGAGAGAAAGAAAGGCATTTACAAGTATACTGGAAGTTTTGCTAATCTTTACAGATAAACGGTCCCGAACATGTATTGAACGGGATAACGAATACCCATTCACTTTTTACGTACAAAACGCAGCAGTATGCAAAGACATGGAAAGAGATAAGAAATACTACTACTCCCATTTTAAATCTCGATAAATATTGAGACAGTTACTCGTGGTTAGCTATTCTAAATAATATGAGTTCAAATGAGACCTTTTTCTTTCTTAGCATGTGAAAAATTAAAAGTATCTTATCCACGTTCAGAAATCTCTGAGCTTTTGAACCAACTGTAGAACAGAATAGAAAAGTTATTATTGATTTCTCTTTACGGTTTTGTTTCAAACACGTGGTTCTTTAACGATTCAGAACCTGTTTCTACCTAAATTCATGTTCCATGGTTTTATTTCCTCCACAACAATTTAAGTTCATTTCCACTACCTAAGAAATCTCAATGGAACAAAGTGGAACGCGGAAATAATATAAAATAATACGATATAAAATATAAAAATCTATCCTATCGCTCTGTTATATTGTGTCTATAATTGTCTTGCTTCATCCTAATACAATATGGCCGTTATCGTGTAGACGCGCTTTCTCCAAACTCGGACCCAAGTTATGGTCCACGGCCTATCATAATACATGCAAAAAATTCCATATTAATGGAATTTAACTCTTTGTGTGCATTGGTTTTTTTCTATGTTTGCCGATAATCGGGAAGAAAATAATGGGGGAGATGAATGAAGACTAATCATAACAACATTTATGAATAGAAAGTGGATTTTCTTTCTTCCCGAAACAAAAAATAGCTTAGCATTCTTGTGCGCCGACACATCGGTGATTGGCATAAACGTGACCAGTGAGTGGAAGAATCGACATAATAAATCGGTGATTGGCACACAAAGAATTAAAAAGGACTTGAGTATTTTTCTCTCTTCCCCGCCCCGCTTAAATTTTCCAACCTTGTATGAGTGTGCAGTTTCTCTCTCTCTCTCTCTGTGCGCGCGCGCGTGCGTGCGTGTGTGCATGCGTGTGTGTGTATGTGTGTTTCCCTTCTGAGATAAGACTGTCTGGATTACATTTGAATCGTCCCGACAAACTACGATGGTGAAAACAAAACCCCAAAATAAAACAAAAACCGTTTACCTTTCTTAACCCATCCTCTCGCCCTCTCTCTCTCTCTCTTTCTCTCTTTCGAGGTGGTCTTTTTTTCAACTTCAGTATTTTAGAGTGTCAGTCCGGTCGAGCAGAGGGAAAGTGTTCCTTTTCGGGATGTCGTCTTTCTTCCTGTGTCAAAGAGCTAAATCAGATGTATTGCAGGTTTTGTTGTTCATCATAAAACAAAAACAAAAAAAGCAAACAATTGCCACGTAATCCCTCTTTAACTGTAAAACTGTCTGGCATACAGGACCACAAATGACATGCACTCCGTGACACTTTCAAACTGACATATATAATATCCAGCAATGTCTAAAGAAGGATAGTTTTACCCGGGATCGAGGGCAAACAATATTCTCAGAAAATAGTTTTTTTTGTTGAAGAAAGTATTATTTTAAAAGGTATTTGTTTACCATCATGAGAAAGAACAACTTAAAATAATATTTTTAAAAATGTCACTTTTTTCCATTTTCCCCACAAGAGGACTGTCACGAGCAGAGTTAGGGTCTTGGGGATGTTACGACTGCACGAGAGGCAGCTAACTCACACTCGGACACAACCACACAAGAAAAGTACTAAATAACTAGAGCGTATATATGTCAGGCCGGTCAGGCCATAGTTTACATAAATATTAATAACAAAACAAAAGACAATAGAGGTATATATTCAAACCAAAAACTCTAATTAATAACTTAACCAATGATATTCATGTAGCTATGGAGGTACTGCAATCAATAGTAAATAGGTATATTATACGAAACTGGATATCAATTTAAAGTGACAGTTGAGTCGCCACTGGCCAGTCGCCAGGCAAACTCTCCATAAATCATATGGGCTTAAATGTTAGGAGAGCCCAGTACGTTCAAAGCCTACAGAAGCACTCTTCGGCTTGTAGGTAATTTAAGCAGTTGCCAAAAGACTATATTTTATGCACAATCACTATTCAATTCATCAACAATGTGCTATATTATTCCAATCATACTATGGCAATAGATCTATCATACAGGACACTCGTGGTCGAGTGCCAGTTGGGGTTTCCTTAGTCTTCCTATGAGGCTGTAGTTCTCTCTCTATCTCCGATCTCTATTATACTTGAATAAATAAAATATATTACCATTGCTCACGCCTACTGGGAGGCGCGAACATCAAAATAGCGCAGCGTGGGCTTTCAAAGGTCAGCCCACTCAGACCTTTCTTTCTAGAGCTCAGTCAGTCCGTTAGCAAGGACTTCTTGTCTTCAAAGCACACAGTTCAGGTACTGGCCAACCGGAGATACTTCACGAAACGATGCTTCTCTCGTCTGTATTCCCCTAATCTGAACGTTACACGATGTTATATACTATCTAACTACCCAGCGTGCTAGTCCGCTGGCCCAATTAGTTCAGCTACCTCATAGGTCGAAACCTCCCACCATTTTAATTGTAGTAATACGTCTGCACTATTCTACCAGCCAGTTAACGTGCAAAAACTTGTCTAGTCATACTTAACAATGTCAACTGTCCCCACCTTGTTTCACCCCTACTCCATTACTTATTAATCACGAACATTAAAGCCGACAAGCGTGACTCCAGCAGTTTAACTTTACATTTATTTACTCACCAACTATAATTTGGCGAGGACCGTTCAAGGCCACCAGCCAATTTCTCATGGCCCTGGTAAACAACAACAACTCACTCTCTGCGTGAGTTTTAACAATATCCGAATCATGACAAGGACCACATCGTCCATCCATTATTAGGCATAACCCGGGATTTATTTTTTGTTCAAGAATAGAACAGTTTTTATAGTAGTGTTTAACTGAGAACGGTGCTATGCCATTAATTGATATGTTGTCATGAAATAACTTCTTTGAATGTAAGAGAAATTATAGATCCGTTACAGGGCGTAGGTCTTGTTTAGCCGCTTATGAGTGAATGTTTTAAAAATACCGTGAGAATAATTAATGTTAGATAAGTCAGACCCGCCCCAAGCAGGATTTGAACCCACGACCTCTTTCAGCTGGGTCAAGCACTAAAACCACTGGACCAGGGCACTGTGTAAAGAAAAGAAAAGGCAACTGAGATATTATTTGAAGGTGTCATTATACTACTTTAAAGGATTGGTGGAAGACAGACATAATTTTAATACATGTTTTAGAAATAACCCAGTAAGAACTAGACAGGGACTGTGGATGTAGGAGTTTGGGGTTTGTTTGGAGCAAGCAAGTCGACACGGTAACGGCCTAACATTGTGTTATGAAGAAGCAAAACGTTACAGAGAACATAGTAGAATGGTAGGACAGAAGGAGGCCTTACAATTACAGGAAGCGTTCACCAATCACCCGCTGATGTACGAAGGAGATAAACAAACGAGTGATGAAAAGGAAATGGCGAGGGGACAGAGAAGAAATGACAGATAGAAACGGGGAGAAGATCACATAAAATAATAAAACTATGACTCACGTATGTTCACAAATAAGCCAACAATGCTAATTATTTTTCATTAAATCTTTATTTATAGAACCAGGTAACAAGTTGAGATTATTCATAATTGGTATGTTCTATATTTTTACCCCTACGCAACTGAATTAAGATCACGCGTCTTTTATCCAGCTTTGGCCATAAACGGCATCAATGCAGGCGCTATTTACGACCAAACTATAATAAAATTGTCTTCTTCAACATATAAACTGGTTTTATTTATGGTATCAATATTTTTTGCACGTCCCTAGCGACTGACATGGCTCGCTGATTGTTTGAATCTTGAAAATGGAGCGCTGTAAAGTTACAGAAATGCACACTGTGTTTATTTCATTTGCAAATTGTCTGTGTCTTTTATGACGCGCAGTTGGTGTCATATGGGAATGGCCATTAAAATTTTCAATATATTGTATAGAAATACTGTCTTTCATTTATTACGTTAAAAATAAATAATTTTGATACGCATTACACAGTACTGATATTGACGGTATGTGGGTGTTTCTGAATTGATAATAGAAAATAACATTTGTGCTGATATTGATGAAAGTGTGTGGGTGGGTCTGAATCTGAAAAAAATAAGATTTATACTGATCTTAGCCTGGCCGTGTGTGGGTGATTATGAATAAATTGATAAAGGAAAATAAAATTTATACTGATTTTAGCCTGGGTGTTTGTGGGTGATTATGAATAAATTGATAAAGGAAAATAAAATTTATACTGATTTTAGCCTGGGCGTTTGTGGGTGATTATGAATTTGATAAAATAAAATAAAATTTATACTGAGTTTAGCCTGGGCGTCTGTGGGTGATTATGAATTTGATAAAGGAAAATAAAATTTATACTGATTTTAGCCTGGCCATGTGTGGGTGATTATGAATTTGATGAAGGAAAATAAAATTTGTACTGATTTTAGCATGGCCATGTGTGGGTGATTATGAATTTGATAAAAGAAAATAAAATTTATACTGATTTTAGCCTGGCCATGTGTGGGTGATTATGAATTTGATGAAGGAAAATAAAATTTATAATGATTTTAGCCTGGCCATGTGTGGGTGATTATGAATTTGATGAAGGAAAATAAAATTTATACTGATTTTAGCCTGGGCGTGTGTGGGTGATTATGAATTTTGATAAAAGAAAAAAAAATGAATACTGATTTTAGCCTGGCCATGTGTGGGTGATTATGAATTTGATGAAGGAAAATAAAATTTATACTATTTTAGCCTGGCAATGTGTGGGTGATTATGAATTTGATAAAGGAAAATAAAATTTGTACTGATTTTAGCCTGGGCGTGTGTGGTGATTATGAATTTGACAAAGGAAAATATAGTTCGTTACTGATTTTGGCCCTGTCTTGGTGGTTGTAAATGGACAATGGAAAAAAAGGTTTTTTGGTTGCATTTTGGTGTTAAATTATATGGAAACACCATGGTCATCAAGTCGCTGTTGTTAATGTGATTTGACATTTGGCAATTTAGTCGTTATTTTGGCCGTCATGTTGGTATTTTTGTTCTGGGTGCTGAAATTGTTGACAATTATGGATAATTTAACCTTTTTCCCCAATTAATCAACTGGCTTTTAGTTTCATGGTACATGTATAGCTCTAATAGATGTAGCTTCTAATGACATATTCACATTAAACTTTCAGATTTTCACTTTTCATCACACACAGAAAATACAGAGCATTACTGAACAAATAAAACACAAGATGTCTTTTTTTTTTTTTTTGGCGAATGAGTTTCCTGAGTAAACCCAATGTATTTATTGAGAAAATAAATATTTATATTTTTTAAAATTTCAATGCATCTAATGGAAATGCATAATCTGAAACTGATGACAGCGATGATTACAATGACAAAAATGATGTCATAATGATGATGATACAATGAAAATGATGACATGTGATGATGACGACGATGGCTATGATGTGTATAATAATAATGATCACAGAATAAATAATGGAGTTCATATTGCTCTGAGACAAACTTTGCTTGGAATGATCAGAATGCATCCATTTTTTGCTATCAAGTTATTACTGTATTTACAGACAAAACCACTGAACATTCATTCAGTCACGACACTTTCTTAGTAGGCTGAAAAAGGCATTAGTATTAATGACACTGCTAGTGTAGGCTACCTCTCTTTTACGTGTACCACAAGGAACTTTAAATCCAGATGGCATCAGTTTCAGTGACTAGACCTAAACTCTCTGTACCTTTTATCTAGTGCAACATTTCCTCATCCCAATGAACAATGTTCTTTCTCCCTTGATTCCACTTTTCACAAATTTGGCTTCAAAAGTTTAAGCTCTTCAAAACATCAACAAAATAATGAAACTACAGAAATATGGGGTATTTTGACCTATTTATAAACGACGTATGGACTTCAAACGAATCGATTTGTATACCCAGGCGTCAATTGAAATCCATTGATGACGTCAACTCAGTTTTGTTGTGTTTTTTTTTGTTGCGAAAAGTGGAGGTAGAATAGATGTAAACTAGGTTGACCATTTGATTACAAAAATGCGCCAACACTCTTGCCAGTTGGCTTTCGTACTGCGTATTTATTGCCTTTATCAAACAGTTAACAAATTTGTACCTAGCCAGCTTCGTTAACAAAGCAGGTTTTTATCACTGTTCTTTGTGCTATCCAGAACATTAACACTGTTCAAAGCAGAGCGTATTAAAAGAAGAGGTGTTACACAAAATAGCCACCATTCACCGTATTTTCTAGTTCACCACTAATTCGCCGGACATAACCAACATCATGTTCCAGGGGTACGACAGTGGTGTGCTCAGCCAGTGAAGAGCGCACTAGGCTACCATCCCAGTTCATGTACGCCAACACAGAATGGAGAGAAAGGGGTTGAAAACTCGGGCACGATTGTGTATGTGGCATGTGGGAGTTGCTGGTGGATGGAGGGTCCAGACTGAGAGTGTTGGATAGATTTGTGCATTGAGCTGGAACGTGCATATTTTCAAAATATGGATGAAAAATTGCACTGCTTTCAGTACAAAGATTAGCCCTGCTTGCAACAGGGAAATCTGGCTGTAAAGCTTCGTTAACATAACAGAAGGAATGGATAGACCCGAGATGATGGAGTGATGGTGATAGAGTGGTGGGTGATGCTGTAGTGTGATGTGTTACAGCTGGTGATGGAGGTGTTGGGGTATGTGTTTGGCTGCGCTGGAGTGGGGATACAGGAGTCCTGCTTTTGGTTCGAGGTGAACGTCTGGGTGATTTTGGTGGTGGCTGTAGATGGATTGGTGAGGATGGCAGTGATGATGAGGATGGGGAGGACAGATGAACTGATGGTGGCATAGAATGAGGTGGCATGCTTAAAACCCTTTTCGGTCTACACCCTTGACGTTGTGGATTTTGATTTGTGAGACCATCTTCAGAAAACACGTCAGAATCAAACAGATCTTCTATTGATATCTGATTGTAAATGCCGCTGTCATTTAAACTTTCATGGCTGACTTTCGTGTCTTCCTCTGTCTGGTTAGGTAAAATGAAATCCATTGAGACACTTCTATGAATTTTTGACGCTTCATATTGGTTATTCCCCAGCTCTTTCATACAATTTAAGTCTGTGCAACTTGCAGCCTGTCTACCAGATTGTCTTTGTTGATAAATTGAGGCAGGAGCAAGAATTTCTTCGGCTATTGTCTGTCGTCTTTTTTGTAGGTCGTAAGTGGGAGATTCCATCTGAACTTCGTGTTCATATTCGTCAAGAGAGTCCAAGCTTCTCTTCAATCTGTCACTGACAGTGTCCACGGTCACCTCCGGCACAATAGACACCATCCGACTGTCCGTGCGACTAAGTCTTGGCGTGCTGCTGACAGCAGATACCAGGCTTGCTCGCCTGTCCACCGCCTTACATAGCTTATCACGGCAAAAGTCTTTGAACATTCTATTGAAAGCAGCTCTGAATTCATTGTTTTTGAAAGCATAAATCCATGGGTTGATGCCACTGTTGAAAACTGCTAACAGGATGAGGTATGTCTGTACCCACACACTGAAGGAAACACTGCTGACTAGCTTTATAAATACACAGATTAAATATGGCAACCATAAAGCCAGAAACACACCAATGACTAGCGCTAAAGTTTTGGCATATTTAGTGTCTTTAATCATGAATTTGACCTGCAGACGCCGATGGACAGCAAATTCCACGGCAGCGATGGCTTTGGCATGGTGTCGCGCCACCAGGAAGATTCGAAAATAGCAAACCATGATGGCTATACAGGAGGGGGCGAAAATTGCACTAAGGAATAGCACTGGGGCTTTTCCGTGGATGAGGTTGGCTGAACACGGAGCAACGTCAGTCGGGTTATCATACCAACCGGCGGCCAGAGGTAACCATACGATGACTGCAGAATAAATCCATGTCAATGTAACCATGATGGCAACTTTCCTAGTGGTCATGATGTTCACGTACTCAAGAGGGGACACTAGAGCGGTATGGCGGTCGTAGGCAATAGTTGCTAACGTTAATAAAGACACACCACACGTCATCATCAATACACGGTTAGGAAGAAGACATAGCACCACATTGCCTGGCCCCATAGTACCATCAAAATGAAAGACTTCCACCACCACTACAAATGGTACGGCCAAAGCCACGAAAATGTCCACGGCGGCTAGAGAGGTGATGAAGTAGTTGGTTGGTGTGTGAAGTCTACGGAATCTGACAACACTCATGATGACAAACAAGTTACTAATTAAGATAAATGGCACCATCAAAGTAACCACTGTCACTGCCCCTATCTCTTCAGAAGACCACAAGGAGTACGACTCGTTCTGTAGAGAAGAGTTTGTGGCCAAATCTGAAGATGCTGTGGAGTTCGCTGTGGTTGTAAGCTCAGACAAGGCACCGGTGACGTTGTTGGACACTAAGAATTCTGTTATGGAAGACTCAATCACTGTGTCCGCACCTTTCTTCATTGATGAAATAGTCATTGTTTCTTCCCCATGTAACCCACGGGGATCAGACAACTGCAGCGTCTCTTTCGACAAAACTGTTACTTCCTCATGTGACGTGGACACAGAGGATAATAGAGAAGACATCACGACGTTCTTTAATTTGTCTTCCGAGTTCGATTTACTCGTCGAAAATTCTTTCAACTGTTCATCTTTCACACCCAACATTCTGTCCATATTGTCTGATCGAACTATCATTTTTGAAATATCGATGTCAATTTGAATTCCATTCTCTTCCATATCCTGAGTCATGATGGCGATACTGACAATTCCCGTTGTGTCAATTCAGGTGATTTCTTTTATAAATATCAGGGTTTTCCCTGGACTCGTAGTCTTCAACTGCCAATCGTGACAACACACGTCTGGTCTGGTTGACAAAAGATGACAGCCATTTTTATGGTGTGACGTGTCTTTAATTTCTTGATGCACAGCTGAACCCGGGTCCTTACTTTGCTTTCGTCCACGTGTTTTATGGCTTGGCTTGGTCCTCAACCTAACACTGAAATCTGTGAACAGAAAATAGAAGCAAAATTAATCAATTAGCACTTTTATTTTACGCTAAAAGGATTTAAAGATAAGGAAGGCAACATCAAATCTTGAAAATTAATTGAAACTGTCATGAGACATGCAGGTGAAAGACAATTATCTTCCACAAAGAGACCAAACAATCGGGAAGACATTTATTTCACTGCGCATCGGTCTGACAAAAACATGACATTTAACTGCGAGAGAGTGGCAGATAATGCAGTTTTGCACGGATGTGCTGACATGTCCCTGGGTGACATTGCGACACGTACCACCTACTGCCAGATCGCTAAGTCATGAAACAAAAACTCGTAGCTCATTCATTCATGCTTCCTGCACACTGCCCTACACGGATTTAAATGAATTCAAGGCTATTTTCTTGGTTGACTAGAGGGCCCGGGCAAAAAATGGTGGTCACAGGATCCATCATTTACTGAAAAAACATATCACGAAAAAGAAAGAAAAACAAGGTGCAACTGTCTACGGTAAGGATCCTCCAAAATCAAAGAGCTTCAAATAAGACAAACAAAAATTATATAAAAAATCAGACGGAAATCAGGATCACTATAAATAAACAGGAATGTCTAAGTAAAAAAAGGATTAATGAGGTCACGATGGCTGTGTGAAAGGATGGAAGACAGAAGATATAACAGTGGCCGCATGTCAAATCTACGAGCCCCACAGTTTTGCTCAGAATGTTTTGCTCCAGAAATGATGACACTGGGGCTAGATCTAGGTATGTTAAAGCCAATTTTATGAATGCCACATCCTGCACAGAACCTGGGCAGACTGACTGCCTGGCTGACTTCAATATTTTTTCATGACAAGCACATTGTCTGCAGTTCGCGGGATGATATACATATAACAAAATACACAATGAAATTTCATAACTTTCTAATACTTACAGAGGCACTAAATATGTTGTGACCCACTTTCGTATATCATACAGGTGTGCGAAGCATTTGCGTATTCATCAATTAGCAATTCTCATCGCAATATTTTCATATCAGAAATCCTTTAAAAATAATTGTACGTGTACAACAACTTCAGTTTTTCTCACAATGATTAGCCACTGCGATATCATAGAATAATAATTGATCTAACTTAGACAAAATATGTGGAGTTACCATAGTGATATTCATAAGAACTGGAATCAGTATCGTCCATGCGCGGAGTCTTCAAATATCGTGATCAAATTGGTGGGAAATAGTGTATTCGAACACACAAATAAATGTAAAAAAAAGTCTTGGTCAGGGTCACGTTACCCAGATACGAAGGAATAAACAATCACACGCGCGCGCGCACACACGGAGAGAGAGAGAGAGAGAGAGAGAGAAAGAGAGAGAGAGAGAGAGAGAGAGAGAGAGAGAGAGATATTACCTACATTCTCTTGCCGAAAGGCCCCCACTTAATTACACACATTTTAGAAGTTCAAAGTATTCGTTAATACACATTCGACCAAATCATAGAAGCACAATGCAGAGAAGGCTGCAAATTTACAGAGAGCAGCTATAGACCTGGTACCTACATAATTTTAATTAAAGTTGTCTCGTGCTTATCGTAGAACATGCCAATTACGGATACACTCCCTGCTGTCCAAACCCAAACCCTATTCTGGTGTCAATAAATCGAAAGGAAATATTCGAGAGTTACAAGTTTACAGGTAGACTAGCTTTTATGAATGACGTCGCCCTCGACGCATGGGGACTATGAGTCACCGTTTCAGCAGTGGCTAAAATAGTGCGCGCCACACTACATCAAACTCTGGCCCACGTGTAATGTGTTTCTACGGACCACTGGATTCATAGCAGGTGAAAATTAAAAAAAAAAAATAACAATAATAAAAGCAGAATACCTTGGTGAAGGTCTGCCTGCTTTAAATTGATGCATTTATACTTGCTTACTCATTGAGGTAATTCCCGCCCACCCATTGCAATTTGACACAATGTAAAAAGTTAGAAAAAGAAAATTAAGGCTAAATTATGCTTACAGTCAAGCAAATTTCTTCTAATTAACAAAAAATAAAAAAGGCGCGGGAATTTGCCTAACGCCCACGGGCACAACCAAGTCGCCTGAGGGGTGAATTTTCACATAATGTAACAAAAAATTATGATTATGATGTAGACGTGCCCTATACTAGAATGGCCTGGATACTTCACCAAAGTGACAAACTATAAGATGGCTTAAAGTAGTTAAAGTTATTTGAATTCGATCAGTTCGTTTAGACGGTTACGTTCAGATCGCATCCACCCCAGAATTGCCAAATAATACTGATGTACGAGAGGCAGACAGAAGATAGTTAGTAATCCTTTATCTACCAGTGTCGATATAATGAAATAAGTGAAATTTTAATATTCATACCAACGCCCAATTGGGTCCTCCAAGAGTGTAATTACAAAAAAAAACATGTGGTGAGAGGTAAACCACCATGGAAAGAATAATAATATCGTTAAAGACCACAAAAAGACGACAAAGTCGATGACGGCAAAGCAAAGACGGCAAGAATCGTTCATGGAGTGCAGAATGGAAGAGAAAGGCGGTATTGATGTGGAATAATGAGACAATGCTGTAATTAGTTTTTAAAAAGACCGGGGTCGGGGGGGGGGGGTAAGTTCAGTGCCGTACGGGCCCAACGCGACGCTTAAATGGAAAGTGATCATGCAAAAATATTCGCATGGCTTTGATATTTAAAAAAGCAACAACAAAAACTATAGACCCTGAGAAGAAAACTCACATTTAAAGTTTAAAGTTATGAAATAATGCTGATTTCACAAACAAATGAACAACAACAACAAAATCAATATAACGTGGTTCTTGATCAAAGTTAATATAAAATATTTTACAAACTGAACCACCTTCGCTCCAGAAATTTAAGTAAAGTCACTTACGTTCCCAAATTCACTGTTAATGTTTTCCAAATGAAATTTCCAAGCGCACACTTTGGTGACAATGTCAGAGCGTATTCAGTTCTCGCACTGTCACAATCGTAGAATGAATCAACTTTGTGAATTGTCCTTATACAGGTAAAGTTTTCATGAGACTTTGGCCGGACTGTCGTGTGAAGTTCTCGAGCAAATGCGTTCGATAGATGGTGAACCAGCGCAATATATCAGTGGCTCGGACTTACCAGGCGGGGCGGGCGTCTTTTTATTTTTGTTACCACCAGATCATTTGTGTATGATGACAAACCTCTTCAACCTTTAGCTCAAAAACCCGTTGGTGGTTGGCGAGTGACTACTGACGGTGGCACAGCGGTAGATGGTCGTGGCGTGGCAGTACGGAGGGGATATAATTATGTCACAATCACAGTCGAAACAGCGAATGTGGCTGAATGCAGGATTTGAGAGACACCCTGAGATAGGGAAATTTAATAGTAATGCTCTTCTTCACAATTCTGTAGGCTGGTGGAAACCCCAGCATCCCTCTCTTTCCAACAAATTCTCTGCTGCCAGGACTGTCTTGATCTTTCAAACTGCCATTTAAAATCCGATATTTTATTCAGTACAAGACCTGCAGTTTTCGATAAATTGATAAATGTACATTTTATAATATTAGAGAAGAAAAGAAAATTAATATTGACGGTGCTTTTGTTATGAGATAAAATATAAAAACAAAGGAACCATGAAAAAAAACTAGGCAAATGAAATTATATAACTATTCAGGCGAGTTCCTTGCTCGGTCACTTCCATCTCATGAAGTCGTTTTCCTATTCAAAATGCAAAGCTTCGGACTTCCTGTTCTGCTGAAGATTTAGTCTTTGAATGCTGGAGAGTGTAAAAAGTTGATCTGCTACTGAGTGCTGTCGAAACTCCCTGAGCTTCAGAAATAAGCATCGATGTACACAGTTAACCACACGATGAACTGATATGTAAGGGTTCTATTTTTTTTCTCAGCGATTCCCAGAAGATCTGTATCTATTTCTTTCACCAAGCCTTGTCCTCCAACGTCTTTTTTCCTCGCCCATCACAACTGTTTCCCTATTATCATGAAATGCATTATCACTGTATCTCAATCTCTCATGGCCATCATGCGCATAGTCGTTAAACACAAAATTCCATGGCGGGTCTAGGTTTTTACTGATTTAAAAAAAACAACAACAATAACACCCGCCCATAGGCGTACCTACGATTGTCATTAAGAATTAAAGTCACATCCCCTGGTGGACTCACATCTACCTACCAATCTAGATCGCCCTAAGCATGGCATGGACAGAACTCTTCATTTTTTTTTTTTACTGGTCACTTTCAAAATATTTTCTCTGTCCACATTCAACAGTTCACCGATGAAAGGGCCAGTGCGTAAAACTGATTTTACAACCTTCCCACACAGGTAAAGCAGATACCGAAGACAAGCGTAGAAGTGTCTACTTGTCTCCCGCCCGCGTTTGGTGCGAATCTTGTGTTTCTTCCACGTATTTCTTAGATCAACGTTCAACTACCCTAATCACACAACAACATCTACCTTGTTTCTGTTTGACTCTCAATTACTTGTCTGGATGACTTGACTTTCATTACGAGACGTTGACATATCGAAGAGATACGGCCATTGCATACTGCGAGGGTATTATTTCTTCCCCCAAATAGTCCATCGTTACTGGTGACTTTACAAGTCGTTGTCAGTGTGCAATATTTCATCATGAAGTTGAAATTTACTACCCTGGATTAAGTTAGAATTCTCCTTTCCTTTTCAAAGCAGAAAAGTTGTTGTTTTAATAATGAGAACTACAAGGAAGAAAGGGGGGAACTGCTTTTTTTTTATGTAGGCGAGGAGGTCTAAACATAGACACACGACATTATAGCACATAAAGCGCACGTAGACAACAAATTGCAGCCCGAAATTTCATCAGCAAACGTTGTTTATTTCTATACTAGATGCGTCAAACTTTGATGTGTAAAGACTGGCAAGGAATCCCTCATGCGACAGACATAGACAGACAGACAGGCAGACATACATACATTCAGGCAGATCAGATAGATAAAAAAAACAAAAAAACACCCAACAGTTCAGAATGTTTTCAGAGTCCCTTTTAAAGAGGCGTATCGGTCAGTGGCAGCCCTTCATAACAGGATGTCACAAATGACCAACCTTTACGCAATCTTATGGCCTTGGATTTGCTGTTAAGCAAGTTTGTTCGCATGCGTCAGGTTACGGAGACTGTTCGAGGCACCCCTTTATCAGTCTCTCCCTCCCCTCTACACTGGATCATTTGTGGTTCTAATCTGTGGACAGTCAGTCCAGTTAGATGCGACGCTACCACGGTGTACAGGCAGGGCGGAAATTGAAGGCATTAAAATTGGTTTTGCTGAGTGCTTGTCACTGTTAAAGCACACAAAACTTAACTCTCGATTACCCATTTCGTAAATTAAACATTTCTGCGATGAAGTGCTGGTTTATTTGTCTCAAGTGCCGCTATTTAGTCTTGTTCCAGGACTGGCTCCAACGTTCAGTGATATTCGTGCTAAAAGCTCCAACTTTCAGTGATATTCGGGCTAAAAGTTCAAATTTTCAGTGATATTTGGACTAAAGGCTCCAACTTTAAGTTATTTTCAAACCAAAAGCTGGAACCACCAGTCACAGTTAGGCTAAACGTCCCAAGTTTCAGAGATGGTCAGACTAAAAGTTCCCACTTTCAGTAATATTCAGGCTGAAAGTTCCAAATTCCAGAAATATTTAATTTACCATTTTCACCCGTATTCTCCCCCTCGATAGCAAAAAATATACATTCTCGATGAAATGTAGAACTTAACACTGGTCAACAGCAAAGTAAAACAAACATACACACACCCACCCATCCCTCCCGGCACACACATACATATTTAGCTAGACAGAGACTGAGAGAGACAGACAGACAGACAGACACAGAGAGAAACTACTGTGGGTTGGGCACAAAATTGGCAATATAAGAAAAAAAAAACTGAATGAAAAAAAACACCAGTCATACCATAATAGAAAAACTATACAATAACTCTATACAAACGATTTGACAATCCTAAGACAAAAACAAATCGTAAGCAGCTTTTGCAAATCGGACCCACTGCGTTTTTCTTTCACCTGTTGCGACATAATAATAATAGTTCGTCCATCAGGTATGATGATGACCTTAACAACACCAGAGGAATAAAGAACAGAAATTGTTGAGAATTTCAACACATGGACAATAAAGAGAACTAAAGGACACAGAGGACAGAATGGAAAGACTGTTCTTTCATGACTTATGGCTTCTCATGTGACTGATAAGTCCTATTTTTGCCCTGCAGACCCTTCCGCATAAATGACAAGAGTGCGCCGTTGGTTCAGTACCACTGGGCCTTTTCTTGCGCCGTTCTCTTTTTTTGATAGCCTGCTGGACTCTGTCAGCTTTCCATGCTTTGCTGCCTCTGGTAAGGGCCGCCCTCCAATTTGCACGATCAAGCGAGAGCTTTTTCCCACTCACTCACATCAATGGCAAAGGCCTTCAGTGATTGCTTGAGAGTGTCTTTGTAACGTCTTTTTGGGGCCCCAACATTCCTCGTTCCATTGGAGAGCTCAGAGAAGAAGATTTGCTTAGGGAGTCTGGAGTCGGGCATTCTGACAACATGTCCTGCCCAACGTAGCTGAATTTTTTTCAGGTGGCAGAAGATGCTCAATTCCTTGGCACGATTGAGGACCTCAGTGTCTGGAATTTTATCCTGCCATTTGATCCTTAGGATCTTTCTAAGGCAGGCCAGATGAAAGTGATTTAGCTTTCTGGCATGCGATTGGTACACTGTCCAGGTTTCAGCCCCATAGAGTAGGGTGGGAAGGACCACAGCATTGTACACTTTCAGCTTAGTGTCTGTGCGAATGCCGGCGACATCCCATACTCTCTTTCGAAGCCTGCCAAATGCAGAGCTGGCTTTGCTGATTCTTGAGAGAATTTCAGTATCAACACGAGCCGCGGAAGACAGTGTACTGCCAAGATAGGTGAAGTTCTCCGACACCTTCAGCTTCCCATACGACATACATGTATATGAAATCAGTATAAAAGCAGGTGTGGAAAGTAAAACCTGCAAACGTTTTTATAAATGTACCTTCTCCCGTCCTGTATGTTGTCACCTGATTCTAAAGCTGTCTTCATATCGTCTGAGTGAACACGGTAAAAAAAATGCCCACCTTAATGAAGAAAAGACTCTTTGTAATTAACATGGCTGGATTGCTCTTCCTGAATTGTTCACAAAGATCTATGTTTTATTGTCACTGATGCATGGCTCTATATGTGGGCACAAACAGCATTTGAGCCCACATAGAGTGATGCAATTTTATGACAATTAGAGCAGAAATGCGCAAGAAATATCTCCTGTCTTTCACATGAAATGAATACAACTTAAACGAACCTTATAATTATAATTATCTAATAACGATAAATGTCAATGCTGGTGACGATGTTCTCTGCTTGACGTTCGTGTACAGGTAACGGGTATTTGGTTTTAGAGAGGGGGGGGGGAGGAGAAAAAGAGAGAGAGAGAGACAGACAGAGAGAGAGAGAGAGAGAAAGAGAGAGAGAGAGAGAGAAAGAAAGAGAGAGATGCCACATGCCAATTTATCCCTTTCCTTTCCTTTGATGAACTCAGTAAATTTCCAATATCTAAAACACATTAAAATCGCAGTGCCATCGTGTTGGTTGCTCTTTGATTGTTATCACCAAAACGTGTGAAGTCTTTACCGTACCTGTGGCTACATTCACAGTTATTAATAAAACCGTTCCCAAGGACAAACAATTCAAAACTCTTGCATGCCGACAGACCAGAACTCGACGAGTTCCAGCAGTCACGAACGTACCTTCTGTGAACAGCGAGGGCGGTCAGCAACATAATCACAATATAATTCCCATTTCCTTTGCTAAAGCAGAAAGGTTATTCTTCTAATAATAAGAACTACAAGGAAGAAAGACGGGAACTGTTTTTATGTAATCATAGAGATCTAAATAAAAACCCACGACATTACCGGTACATCAATAAACCGCCTGTAGACAACAAACTGCAGGTCAGAATTTCATCAGCAACAGTTGATTATTTGTACACTAGATGTGTGTAACTTTCATGTGTAAATACTGGCAACAAAATCCTTCGCGTGCCAGACACAGACAGACAGACAGTCAAGCAGACACTCGTAGACAACAACAATTTAAAAAAACGGTAAAGGAAGCCAGTATTACGATAAGCTTACAAAGAATGCGATTCAATCAGCCTAGAACAAATCAGAAACAAACTACATGTAATACTTCCGATGTCTGAACGAGCAAGCACAATTGATGAAACTTGCCTAAAGAATGGCAAACTTTTATCTCAGTCGTAGGAGGTAGCACTATTACCTATCCACTCTATCATAACACATGCTGTACGAATGTGAATGAGTCAAATGAAAAGATGAATGAGTCATGGTCAACTAGTGTTGACATACCTGTACAAAATTAATTCACAAAATATAAGAATGCAGTCTGGTGAGTTCAAAAGTTGACCATCCGTGGATCTGCGGCTTTAAAAACACGACATACTTATAACAGTTGAAATTCTACCTTGTCCATCAGAAGTAGTTCGAAGACAAAACCGGCTTTAAAACCCAGCGGAAACCAAAGCACATATTAGTTACTTTTTGCGAATGATGGATAGATAAATTATAAAATTCCGACACAAAATAATAGTCACGATGATAATAGACTAGGGGTAATAGTCTTACAATCGCTTACAACCACAAAACTGGTTCATACCTGCTTGTTGTGGCGAAGTCCGCGTGTCGTTATGTCAATGCAACAAAAAAACATTACATGACACATGCAACTCGCTCCACTGGCTCTCCTGGCGATGAATGCAGCCGACCAGATCACCAATTTTGTTTAAGTGAATGAATCTATCTATCCAACGTCTGTTAAGTGCCGAAAAGCAACGATAAATGACCCCGGAGTACGAACGGGCCTTTTTAATTGTGACTTGCAACTTTTGCATCACCGCTCTGTCGAGCTTTCAACCTGTCTCAGATTTCACACAGTCCCCTTTTTCTCCACCATGCGTCCTCCATACAGACGGATGTTGAAAGAGAAAAGGATATGACAGCATGGACAGTGCATACACAAACAGTATGTTTATTACAACAGTATGGACAAATCGCGATTTCCTCGGGAAGCGAATGCCATATGGTATTATTCTGTCTTTTTTCATGAGGGTTTAACTTTTTTTTTTCCATCGATGTTCTGAAGTAGGCAAATTTCAATCAAAAGTTCTGGATTGTTCTGTTCATATACCAGCTCATTCTTCCCCCTTCTCCAGTCTACGATTTCTTCCACAGTTCAGCCAACATGTTAGTCAATAGGCCTCTTTCTTCCCGTGGATCAGATAAGACTATGGCTCAAATCCACTACAACCTTTCTGCGTGTAATGTTAGTAGGAGTACCCATAATTTCCACTCATTGCCGTAACCTTCAGTAATCGTCAAGATAACAGTAAACAATGCCCCTCCTTGGAACGCAATTTCTCTATACTTGACACTCCAATAATCTTACAGCCGTCTTGGCGCTACAAGGTAAGGAGTGTTTTGGCGTAACGTTTACTTAAATCCCCCATTTTGCTTTTCCCCTGAATCCGCAATTGTCGAGAATTTCCAAACACAAGTGACCTCTGATCCGCATGAGATCAAATGAATTCAGAATAATACGTTTCCTGTAAGAATACCCAATCTTGTATTTTTGGTAAGGCTTATCCTTTTTCCTATCGCTTCTCTGTTCTCTTTTTATATTTGCTTCCAGCATTTTCTATTAGCCTCTGTCTCCTCTGTCATCAGTGTCCTATAATTTATTCTTCTCCTGTGTGTTTTCTGTTCTTCACGTCAACACCCCCCCCCTTTTTTTTTCTTCACTCCCCCCCCCCCCCCCCCCAAATCACACTCTAATCCATTTTTCTTCCATGTATTATAATTCGGCACAGTCTTTTCGACCCCCAAAATACTTCCTCACATCTGGAATATTTTCTGATCTAAACCTCACCATTTTGTCTCTCCATAATTATACAACGATAGTCTTAGACTGTGTAAAATGTTCTTGTGCCATAATTATACAATTCCGCCATACCTTTGTGCCTATGGAATTTGTGAGCGCAGATCGGCTTTCTTGGTCATCTGATAGCATGCGCCACACCGCACCGAAATCCCACACTCTAGATGACAAGTGATCATCATGGCTATGTCGTCGTGCATCTTCTGTACCAGTCCATCGACGGTTTTAAAGGTTTTGAGTTAATAATAATTGCCATCTTATCATTGCTCATCGTTCTCACAAAGTAACCTATCAGTATCTTTAATAGATTTGAAGTTATAAGCCGAAACGTTCTCCGCATCCAAGAACCAAAAAACGTGACTAAAAACTATGCATGAAACGCTCTTTTCCAAAATATGAAATTTGTTGATAACTCCAACAACAGAGATGGCCGACGCTGTGAATGAAATGATGATGTTAATGACACTGTCTCAGGTTACCGTCAAACTGGAGACGTCGGCCAAGACTTCACGTCCTATTTGTTCAGTTGTACACCACTACAACACTTTCAAAACAATTAAAGCTTTGTGTCCAGCAAGTCTGATATCTCAGGTGGTTACTTCTTGCCCAGTGACGAGCGCTATTCATTTCTCAATACGTCGAAGCTTCACTTAGGTTCGGTGATCTGCTTTTTTCTTCCTGTTCACACTATTGATTTGGACACAAAGTGGCGCCACGTCAGGGTTAAATTTCTGGCCCTGCCACTTCACGAAATGATAAGACACTGTTGTTTTGATAACCCCCCCCCCTCCCCCGCCGTCCCCTCCCCCGAAATCGCGTGGGGTGTTTTCAGTTGAACTATTTTACCTCCAATTAAGTTACCAGGTAAAACTGCGCTTCCGTCCCGCCCCCCCCCCCTTTTCTTCCCTGAGGAAACAAAACGGGTTTTCTTAAACTTCTCTCGCCAAATGCTTGAAGGGTCTTTAAAGATTTGAACAATGGAATACCAAAAACATTAACATATTCACTTCCTTCTTGTTTCTTTCAGAAAACAAAAGTTCTTACATTGTCCTCTTTGAAAGACGGTGATCAGCGACATGGCTGTAGAGGAGCTTTGGAGAAATGTGGTAAAATGCCAAATTATTGGTGATCAAACAAAGAATATTTCTCAGTATAATTTTCATGAACTATCGGAAGTAGGTGTTTTTCGGATGGCCCACTCTGAGCAGCTTGAGGTCGTGAGACAGTTAAAAGACATGACCTCTTTGATCATTAATATCACAGACATAAGAACTATCCAAAGGGTCGAAGGCTGAATTCCCCAGACTCTAATCTGTGACACTGTTGACGAAAATTTCATGGATTTCAACTTCAGAAATGTGCCCTAATTTATCTTTATGGATATCAAAATCAAAGCCCCAGAAAAACAAGTGACGTACTTTAAATTATTACTCTATCAGCTTCGGCATAATTATTCAGATAATGAATTTTTGAAGTGAAGTTTCATGTGAACAATTCATACCTGATAACTATGACAAAAGGACTCACTCTTTTCCTGGCCTCCACCTCCTGTCACTGCTTTCTCATTCCATGCCGTCATGTTCAAACCCTTACAACATTCGTAAATCTGTATCTGGGGTTCGATGTTAGCCATAACATGCTTTTCACATTCTAAAGGTTTTGAGTTCAACAGCGCGTCGGCACGATAACGGCCACTTTGCCCCTTTCACCTTTTCTTCGTTATTTTACTTTGGGCTAGTCTTCAGCCCTTTGAGTCTTATAAATAAGACCAAATGAAAATGGAATTAAAAATCTAACGGGAAAAGGCCAGCACTGTAAATTGTCTGTAAAGCATGTGTAAATGAACCCTGTAGATGTGATAAAAATCTGTTCAATCAACTTGTGGACCTTGGCTTCCTTTAGGTACGACGAGATGCGCTGGGGGTATTCTATAGGTCTCAACTGTCAAAATTTTCCACTGTTCTAAACATACACGCTTGTTCAAACCTGGGCCTGCAGTGCAATCATTAAAATGTGATATAAGTAAAAATGTTTTTGTTAATATTTATCTCAGCAGAGGTAAAACACTGTCAAAGAAATTTTGTATGGTTACACATAATATATAGCCAACAATAACGTATTTCTTCCTAAGATAGCTAGACACTAACGTGATGACCTTATCGGGACCAAGTCCTCTGTGCAAGTGGCGTCAGGCATACCTTAAAGTTGGTAACGGTTGAGATCACACGAAAAAGCAATTTCAACTATTTTCTCTATGAGAAGTTTCAATCAGTGATTAAATCTAGTTTCGCATAAAAATGTGACAAAACAGAATCAGATGTGATTAGCTAGATGTCCTGATAATTGTCAATGGCATAAAAGTCCCATAACCTGAGGTGATAGCCAGCTGTCGGACAATGCTTAAAAAGACATTGGAAAACTGGAGCGACAAGGAGTAGAAGTAAAAATGGACAAGGGGCAACAAGAAAAAAAAAAACATGAATGGATATAACTGGACGGTGTCACTGACCTGAAAAAATATTTTACGGCCACCATTGGTGTAATTTTGACATGATGATAATGTCTTTTCGAAAAGAAAAAAAAAGAGAGAGAGAGAGAGAGATCCCTTCCCCTTTACACACGAACAGAGAAAGAGAGAGGGACAACCAGAGAGAGAGAGAGAGAGAGGGGGGGGGTAGACAGACTGGCAGAGAGAGAGAGAGAGAGAGAGAGAGAGAGAGGTAGTGGCCTGGATAAACTTAGAGGATTAACTTGAGTTGAAGGCGGTATAGAATGATGATTTTTCATTTTTCTATCTCCACAAACCTTGGAGCACCCATGAGTGTTTAATAAATGTATATTATCACCGTTTTCCTTAATTCAATTGTTAGCAGTACTCTCTGTGTAATGAATTAATTCGTCGCTATGCTGCAAGACTCCTGTAGCTGACATTTCGAAAATTTTACAGGAGAGCCAAAAACCTGATTTTCTTTGGCTTATGTAATATTGTAAAGACAATGAACTTGATTATTGCAATATCGTTATTTATAAGAATTGAGCTACGAGCTTTTGATACAATTACAAGGTGCGCTATTGATTTTCAGACCCAAAGAATGAAAAAAGTGATTTTGGCCAAAAATGTTAGTTACAGAAGACTTGCACCATAGCGACGAATTGAAAAACATAATGTTCAACATAATCTATGCAGTAAGCGGAGCAAACTGCGTTGTCTCCATCGGCGCTTTTCATATCTTTTAAATCCTGAGATAAAGGGCAAGGGAGGGGGGGGGGAGCGGGGGGGGCACAGGACAACCAGCAGTATACCATCCTTCCCCCGCCCGCCCCATTAGCCTTACGGTTAATTTTAATGCAGACTAGTAACACAATATTTTAGTCTTTCTTTGTAAGTGCCCACCGTTTTCCAGTATTACACATAAACACAAACATAAAGAAAAAGTATATTTATCGAGCCTTGTTCAGTTGCAAGTTACTGTGCAGCCACAGCGACAAAGTTACTGTTTTTATATCTTTTATTGCTAAGCTTTCACAAAATAGGGTACAGACAGCCGTGACAGCAAGTTATCCTGCAATATACATGAAATTTAACGCTACCGCAGCCATGATGACGCTGTTTTTTTTTTTCAGGTAGTCACGGTGATGAAAGAGTTTCCGGCAAGTGATATGTTGAATACATGCACAAGTTTTCAAACTGCGTCATTGACCGACTTCGTTTCCCAGGAATAGCTCGTGACATATCCGTGAGCCATGAAAATAAATACCTACATAGTAATTCATTTTTGCTTACTCATACTAATTACAGTACTTTAAATTTAATACGCCTATCAAATTATGGAATTTATTGTGTGCGTATATGAGTGGTGTTCCTTTCGTCAATTGTTACCTAGTAAAACTGTCAGATAACGGATTGTGCGACCCGTAACATTCATAAAATTTGAATTCTCCAGGACAAGACAGTTTTCGTCCTGAAAGGCAATGGTCTTCGCCTGAATAGCCGTTACATTTACAAGTACAAGAGAGATCAGAGATAGGTTTGGATAGCATTCAAAATAATGATTAATATATTATATATCCGATCCTGTCCGACTCCTTAAAGACTTGAGCCAGATCCAACCCACAGCCGACCGCACGAAGAGTTTAGCGCCTCCCCCCCCCCCACCCCCTGGGTCCACGCGTAGTATACCCTTGGTGTGATTAAGTCGCTGCTGCTAAACCAATCATCAAACTTTCTCATTTTCAAGTCTGTCGCATAAAAAAAAAAGGTAAAGTAAAAATAGTTCAGCCTGACTGTGGCAAAAAGAAAAAGTTCTATGTAGAGAAGCCTCCCATAAGAAATAATACGTACAAAAACCATACAATAAAATGCAAAGAAAAAGGGAAGACAAATCAAACTTTCGGTCCACTGACTTCTTCAGGGAAGAAAAAAAAAGTAACGGGACAGAAAATTAAACAAAAACAAACAAACAATCAAACAATGTCTCATGACTTCTCTCTTCTGTAAAAGCTCCGGTGTGTCAAAACTATTGGAAAAAAAAAATATTATTCCAAAAATAAAAACGAAAACAAAACAAAAAAAATCAGTCACCTTTGGGGACATGGGTGACCCTACAGGCTCTGGCCTTGTCGCCGGCAGCGGGGGGCGGGAAAAGAGGGCACTATAATTGTCCTTTACTGCTCTGGATGACCCAAAACATTTCGGGGTTGTGTTTTTTGTGGCCTTGGTTGTTTTTCTTTTTTTTGTCTGCACATAAAATCTCTGCACTGTGAGCTTTGACCTTTCCTTTCGCTGTTATTTCCCTCAAACGCTCTTGCTTGGTCCTGTAACATAATCGCGTGACCCGTGTAGTGTCCAGATCAGCGAAATATTTCCTGTCATTTCAGGTCTTGACTGACGTCATAATTTATGGCCACAAAGGCAAACGCTACACATTTACCTTACTGCACAGACTTGTGTAAATCAAACCAGTACCTGAATACATGTGCCTATGTCTGTCTAATAAATGTCTGTTTTCATGACTACTCTGCCAGAGACGACCGATAATCATGTCAATTTCTGACCTGTCCTCTCAATATTATTCTGCTTGTGACAATGATTTCCCTTTTTCCACGAGTCCTCATTGTGGTAATCCCACCATTTGCAAACGTGGAGATTGGGAAATCCTCACAGGGACAGATACCATCTGACAAGCCTGAACCCAGCTGTTTACTTGTACATTTTGCCCTTTTGTTTTTAAATGTACGACGATACATGAAGACAGGCTGAAGGTAGACGAAAACTTCGATAGGGCGGAGGCAAGTTGAGCTCCTTGGGCGGAGGGCAACTCTGAGGGGGCCAATTTCCCGTATTTAACTGTGCAGCTTCGATTAGTCAGTGGCGGTCGCAAACGTCAATACGAATCATACGATGGGCTTGAGGTGATATATGTGTTAATCTCAATTTAGCACCTTGTTTAACAGCAAAGTGATTTGAAATGAGCACTAGCCTCACTGTCTTTATCTTTCAAGTGCTCTATAACAGAATCACAGAAAAAGGGTGTTATCTCGGCAATATCATAGTCATGTTTACCCATTGTCTTTTTTTTTTAACAGGAAAAGATATAAAGAACGACGGATAGATTGAAATGACTCACATCATGAGTGAACAATTTTTCGTGGCATAACGTAATAAGGTCTTGAAAACAGGTCTAATTTAGCTTCTTCTGATGCATTTCAGTACGTTTGCGTTCACGTTCTGCTTCTTTTTTTTTTTTTTTCGACGCCTGGGGTGAAAAGTAGGTCAGACTGGGACGGCATTTCGCACGGACCCGTGTTGGTATTACATAATTATATAAATTTTGGAATTCCCCCGGCAATTGTGTGACCTCCTCAAGTGTCTGCTGTCGTTATGCCATCTTTGATGATGCTCGCCCGTCAAATGACTTTGTATGATCATGCGGTCAGTCTGGACTTCTATGTCCCGCAGGGTCATGTAGGATGGAGACGTGAGGTCCCTCCAGTTAAAGTTCACCGAGGACAGACGCCAGGGGACAAAGTAGAGAGTGACAGAATGAACGGGAAGGAAGAGAATGCAAGGCAGGAGAAATGGCATTGGGAATTGTATATTCTGTAGATTAAGTGTAGGAAGTTGTGTAACATTAACACCATCAGTATGTTCGATGCGGTGGCGTAAACTTGAGATACATTTGTTACCGGCAAAGTATGAAATTCAGGGGAGTATGAAATAGAATTGTTATTTTGATTTGTTACCTAGTATGCCTAGGCATTATATAGAATGACGAACATCGTTTTGGCAATGTATGAAATGACAACCATGAAAAAGTTTCTTTCTGTTGTTTAATTGAAAAAAACAAACCACTGTTGAAAATGAAACAAGAACTACAAAGAGTACCATACAAGATCCTACTATTAAATTAAATATAGGCCTACTGATTCAATTGTTGCAGATGAATTTTTAAGTAGAGTATGAAAACACAACCGTATATCTAGCAAATATACGAGTATGGAGCTAAAACGTACGACAGCTTACTATAATGAAATACATGAAATACTGATTCACTTGCTGACAGGCAGAGTATGAAAATACAAAAAACTTTTTTTCCTTTCTTTTCTATCCTTTTTTAAATGGACAAAGTCATATCTAGTGAAATATGAAACTAGAACACACGAAACCTTATTATAATTATTCAAAAAATAAAATACTGATTAACTAGAATAGTAGCAGAGGTGAATTATCAAAGATGCGCGTGAACATACAATCAGAAAGTGTTTCTGTCTTTCTTTATGACTGGTGGAAAAATTTTATAGTTCGCCTGATTGTCTTTTGGCATTCTATAGAATATCTAGGCAATGTGTATAATATTAAATACTTCGTACTTTGCCGTCTCCTGATTTCATATTTTGCCGGCACCGTATATTCTGTGCCAAACAAATTACGCCTGCAAAGAGGATGTCGTCGTAACGGTAGTGGCGATAGTGCCAAGTGTTGCATGTAATTACAGAGGACGGGGACTTAGCTTACACCTTTCAGGCTTTTCTAATGGTCGTGATCGTAAATAGACGAGCGCAAATCTAGTTATCGCTGAAGCAATAGTAGTCAATGCAATAGTAATGTGGTTAGATAAAACTCGTGATAGTTATTGTTGTTGTCGTGCTTGTATGTCTAATGGTAACAATAAAAGCAGGAACTGTAGAGACGGACCTTGTGCCTGAGCTTCCTGTGATACACGGGATAACGGAGTCTTAGTTAGCGGTAGTAGATACTTGCTGTCGTACAGAATCTGAAGCTGGAAGAAGTTGTGACTATCTGGGTCAACACAATGGCAACTGCACTGCTGAATCAGTTGCTGTTTTCTCACAACTTTTCTGGCACCGCCATTGTATTTTCGAATATGAAAGAACAAATCATTGCATATCCGTAAAGAACGACCAAAAAAAAAAGTCTTATGCCTGTTTTCAAATTCGCCAGTTCGTTAACAGAGGCTGTCACAGGTAAGAAAAACAGCCTGGTCGAGGCTTCGACAACAGACGTGATCACGGAGTGACCAGTCGGGGCGTGGCTTTGCGTAACCTCAGCGGTCTTGACAGCGGGACGCTGAACGTAAATTTCTCCAATACTTCATCCTGCGTGCGGGAGGCCGGGCAGGGGACATGCTGTGTGTGTGTGAGTGTGTACAAGGGCTTATGTAAGTGTGTGTGTGTGTGTGTGTGTGTGTGTGTACATTTTCTTTTTATGCCTTGCCATGACCTTGTTTACATTCTGGTTACATGCCGCACATTCGAGTACGCGCTGGCCATGCACTGCTTTGTGGGGGCATCGAAAAGGTGTAAAAACCACATCATCGGCGGCCTAGAACTATGGTCACCAGAATTTAGATCATCTTAAAATCATTTTATTCTGCATATAACTATTTTCATGGCGTATGGTCGGTTGGCAATGATCCTAGTGTAGCTTGAACCGTTTCGTTTTTCAGATTACGCGCATGTTTATAAAAAGAATTGTTTAGACGGGCCTCCAAAATGATTCTTTGACTCTCCGGACAAACTGGCAGGGCTGAGTTTGTGGACAAAATAATACCGTCAACAGACATGCATCGTCATTTCCTTCCCTTTCCTTTTTTTTCCCCTCCTCCAGAATCACGTTTCACTGTGTCTCATCCTAACTGGTCACTCCTTTCCTTTCTCTCAACAATGGAAACAGCCTCTGTTCTCCCTTGCTGCGATGCCTTACGTTCATCAGAAAAACTACTCAAGAAGATGGAGAAATGGGACTCCTGTCATTGTTTCTGTTGTTGTTGTTGGGGGGGGGGGGAGATGGGGGAGGGAGATACCCGTATTTGCGGTTTCATTGGTTTTATAGTGCATAAAAGGCTTCCATCAGAGTGACCAGCAGATAGAAAAACGTCGCCAAGAAGGGCAACACATAAAGATATTCTCTGCATTTTTTCTCGGCCATTTCATTGTGGACTTTTGATAACGTGAATTAGTGGTTTTACATTAGGAAAGCGCAGAGCAATTCTCCTTTTGATTTCAGTCTATGCTTTCATCTTGCAAAAACAAAATTTATGCCGTAATAAAAAAAAAAAAATACAAAAGCTGCAGCATGTGAAAAGGTCTACGCGGTAATGCTTTCCGTAATACTAAAATTCTCGTAACTAAATAAATTCTCATTGGTAGGAATCCCATGGCTCACTAAAAGCCCAATTCAGACCTGCTCTTTGTCACTTGAAGAAATAAAGGACCACACTGGCAAATTCTGCTACATTCATTACATACATCCTGTTTGACGAGCGCGGAGCCTTTGTTTGCTTCCAAACAAGAACAAAAATGAATTATTCTATATGGTACAAGATTGTAAAGTGCAGCAGGGTGACAAAAAAAAAAAAAAGTCACAAATACAGAAAGCGTGTGAAAAAAAAAAGGGGGGGGGGGAGGGGAGGCAAATAGCCAGGGCAAAAAAAAGGGGGGGGGGGAAGGGGGTGAAGCCTTATTTCCGTATCACTTGAGCGCAATCATTCATATACTGTAATACTGAAATGAAGATGTTCAACACAGGCTTACTTTGCCCTACTATTGCAATATGCCAGTAGTTGAATAAACTGGCGAAACTTCCCTAAGTGGTGGTGCCAGAAACAATGAAATCGGCGTCCCAGATTCGTATACTGTTTTCGCTTTTCTAACTCAGTCCAAGCTCCAAAATATCAAATTTATATAATCAACACTCGCAGTTCAAAAACCCTTGGTGGGACACGGTAATTCTGCCCTAGCCCTGGCAGCAGCATGGTTAAGATACTCCAGGAGGCAACGTCTTACTCTGTATGATTAACAAATAATGGCACTGGCTTTCAAGAGCTGTAATGGAGCTCTAGTTCAGAAACCAGATCAAACGTAAATGCCTTGGTGTGGGCAACAGGAATCCTTTACCTGTCTGCGGTGGACGACCACACAAAAACGTGACCATTATGCTGAAGTGAAAGATGTATACCCCATTAGTCTTAACGTGCGGAGATAACGGCGACGTCAGTCTTGGTGATCAGTAATTACGGAGAGACACAAACAGCTTAGGAGACGCTGACAACTAATCACATAGCTCACTTGACCCACACACATGTCCACCTGGTGTGACACGCCATGAGACACAGATCAAACTCTTTGTTTGTTTAAAGGCCCAGGGCGGCGTGGCCGATTTTGATTGGTGGACTAGTTGAACGGTGACGACAGGACATTGAGTTTCAATGTCATCCACCGAGATCGCTGGTGTGCGAGGTCTTACTGAAGCTAAATGTCGTGATATCACCATCCAACGAGTTGCCCCACCAAAATCGCCTAGTATACATCTGGCCCAAGGCCAGTCGCTCAGTTTCATGTTGCTACCAACTCTACCATGTATTCGCGCCTCGCATCTATTCGCATCTCCATTTATTCGCATAATAAAACATTAAAACAATGCCACACGAATGCGACGAGACGCGAATGCAATGCATAAAAATCGCATGTATGCGCCTAGACATGAAGCCCAATAATTCAGGACAATAATTATGACAGTTCTGGACAATAATGTTCCGAATTACATGACAGTTCAGGATAATATACTGCACTGGGCAGTGGAACATGAATTGGTTTGTGTTGCATAAGGAAGAGCTTCAACCAGCTGATTCTACTGAGTTTAAATTAACACCATTAATGTATGACTCATCAGACTGAAGTGGCAATGCCGAGTGAATAAGGCTGTTTATTAGTCGGCCACAATGGGTCAGATTTTACCTCGGTTCGGAAAACATATTTGAAACCCAATCCCAGAGATTTTCGGTATCTCCTTTTCATACATACAGAAATCAGAAGCCATTATCTTTGCACAAAACTAACCAAGAGTGCAATGGATTCGCCAAAATAAATTCTGACAGTATCTGAGATTATGTTACAAAAATAATGAAAGAATTCTCATCCGGCGAATAGCTTGGTTCTGTACAAACAACACTGCATGCTCAACAAGACCACTTCTAATAATAGCGCATGCCGTCTTGTCTGTGACATATTTCAGTTACCTGATTTACCACTTAACGATCTGCCGTATCTATGGCACGGACAGAGAAACCAAACACTGACTTCCTCTAGCAAATCTTTCTGCTATAGCACTGTATACCCTTCCTCAAAATCTAGTCTTTATTGTGGTAATCTAGACATCTAGTCTCACAAAGAGCCCCAGTTTGGCTGTGCCCTACTTTTTCTTGCAAGCACTGTCTGCCTCTTTGGTCGCAAACATTTCTCTTGATAGTTCTTAGTCAGACGCATGCCCATGATTAAATGACAGGTAATATAAGTATCAAAACAATGCGGGGATATTTTAAGAAGTTACGAATGGATGAACCTTAACATTTCAACAATGAATTCATATTTAAAAAAAAATAATAATAAAAAGTCCAGAAAACTTCTAAATAATCACGCTCAGTCCATCAGGAAGGAATGCGGAAAATATCCAGTCCAGCTGAGCGTAACTTCTGAGGTCCGTGTGCACTCAACTCTGTTGTTCAATTGTATTTGTACTGACAACGACTCCTTTCCCCGCTAAATCCAGGATGAGAGGGAAATAATCAGAAACTGGCCATGACGTGGCAGACAATATGCAAGCGGAAAGACAGAAAAAAATAATTTCAAATCAAATTAAACGCATTCACTGGTTTATTGTCTGTAATAAGGATGCTACTATAACAGCTGATCAAGTATTGAGTACCTCGACCGGGCGACAACTTCGTTATCGCATGGTCCAACAAATACTTTAATTCTTCTCCACTTTTGAAATATTCACAACGACAGTCCAGATTTTTCAGACAGGGCATCATTATCAAACTGAATAACAGGGCATTTCCTACAATCTTTCCACTGTCCAGGAATAAGGCATCCAGATCCCATGACCCAAACATTCAAAATAATGTAGATTATTCTTTAGCAACAGATGTCAGTGAGACAGTGGGTAATCTCAGGGATTATTTTTCAAACGAAAAATAAAATTACTAATTACTTCATTAAATCCTTATGGTACAATCCCTCATGACAATAAGGAACCTGACAATAATCGTGCTGGGGAAAAGGGCATACGCGTTTTTCTGTGACATTGTGCATAATATTATTGTTCATGAAATAGATAAAATTATCCCGCTCTATAGGTAGAATGCGCCATCTTGTCTGTCCGGACCCACGCTTCACCATGGCGATGGTGGCACTGATTTTAATTCATTAGCTGATTTGCACCGTGAGCACTTAAAGCGTCGCGAACCAATCGGCGGCGAGTTTTAAAAAAGTTCACTACTGTAAACAATGACACGTGTGTATACGCACATGGGAGACGTTCGGTCAATTCTTTCACTTCCTTTCCCTTGTTTACACGGGTGGTAGGGAATCTGTCCAGCTTGGATCCATCCTTTCCACCCCTGTCATAACAGTCAACTGCAATGCAACCAGCAGGCATCTTAACCGCTTAGACACATCTCGAAAGTTACACTCATCAACTGATCCACCGGCCATCTTGTTTGGCGGAAGTACAAAACAAAAGCACGCTGTGACGTCATGCGCATTCTACCAAATCATTACAAGAGAGGGGGAGAGAGAGGCCCGCTTTAACAAGCCCTTGGCTGAGGCCTCCTAGAAACAAAGGCCTCAACCATGGAGAACTGGGGGGGGGGTAAAATGTTTCGACTGATATACACAACGTAACCAGACTAGCCTTATCTGATTGTGCCTGAGGGGGCCGGGGGTTGAATGATTAAATCCTGGTAACTCAAAATACAGCCAACATAAAGAATCACCCTTGATCTTTGTCTTGATATTGTCTTTACTAAAACAAAACGTACAGAAGAAAAATAAATACAGTGTCTAAAAGTGGATCTCTCGCGGATTAAAAAGAAGACAAACTGAAGTCCTGTTGGATATCATTATCCACCTTATTACAATTGCTAAACAGGCCCCTCTAGCTCCGCAGTGTTGTCAGTCATGAATAAACTGTATTGACACAGACAACAATGGCAAAGGTTGAACTACACAATGCAGTTGAGTGTGTCCACCTGTGACATCATAAGACACTGGTCTAGTACATCAATCACACTATTTATTGGGATCAATAGTGTTGGACGTTTTTTATTTTCAACGATAACACTATTGCTGTTGTGATTCAACAATGCCTTGACAGCTACATGTACTTAGGCACTGTTCGTTGCCTATTCTACATACCGGTGACAAATTCACGATAGGACAACTTGTTAACGTCTATGCTCCTCCAGAGAAAGACACACAAGCCTGTCTTTACTTCTGTCACCGTCATCCACATGTCATTAAACCCACTTTGATCAACTGCCTACAAAACAATGGCCCTATGTTTAAAAAATAGCACAGTATGGAATATTTCAGGCAACAAAACTTGTATTGTGCATGTACTACTTCTCTGTTCGGGCGTCGATCACCAGTATCTCTCTATAGCCCTGTCAGCAAATCTAATCTCGCCATTATTTTGAAACATCAAACATGAGGACAGTTTCTGTTTGACAGGTGAAGACAATGTAGGCATACAGATTAATGCACCTATACATTTCCCAGTTCACTTCATAAGGTCAAGTGAATAATTCAAGTTTCAATATTTCAATGCATCCTTGGCTTCCCGCGGATCAATCAAGTGCAAATAACATAGGTTTTGGTTTAAATAGATACATGCATTTATAAAAAGAACACGTACATATTTATGGTACGGTTGGGTTTTTTAGACAGACCGTCAGATGACAGAAGGACAAATAGAGAAATAAAAAAAAATCCATAGGCAGACAAAGAGGCACAAATACATAGGCATTTAGGTTCATGCAGGTAAGTAGGAACATGTCTTGACGGGCAGACGGGCAGGCACGAATAAACAGACAGGCAGACAGACAGACAGACAGACAGACAGACGGACGGAGGAAGGGGGACGGACAGACAGACAGACAGACAGACAGGCAGACAGATAGATAGATAGATAGATAGATAGATAGATAGATAGATAGATAGATAGATAGATAGATAGATAGATAGATAGATAGATAGATAGATAGATAGATAGATAGACAGCCCTTTCTGTGACATAATTGCATGACCATTATCACTTTTACAGTAAACGGCATCAACACTATCTCTGAGAGGCCCTAGGTCACCATAGTCTGCCACCCCCATTTGTGGTTTATGGAAACAAATCGGAACAGATCAGCTGTCCCTTGCTGTCAGTCACTTTCCTTGTATCCAACTGGTGCAGTTCAGTGCAGGAACATCACCGGAGCACATGGACAATCTCTACACTTGGGTGACTGTCATCTGCCCACTGATTTAATCGCTTAAGTGCGCACCAATCAAATGGGCTAGTCCATTGAGTTTGGACGTGCATGATGTACGACTGACATTACCGGGACACTTTACAACAGAAACAACTGCCAAAAAATGACAGACCGACCTTGCGAGAGTTCGACGACGTCTTCCTTGCTTATTAGATACAAGATGTGAAGCAAATCATCCTCAAGGTACTCCACACTTTAACCTCCTGCACTCATGGCCAGCTATTTTTGTCATGCATACAGCAATTCAGGACAGGAAAATAGTCATTTCAGATGTTAGAATCCAGGTTGTTGTTTTCTTCCCTGTTTTTTATTCCCCACTTTTTTGGTCATCATCTGCTCCACCCTGCCTTTCTATCCAAACCCCACACTTGAAAGCTACCAACCAGCCGTACTATCTCACCCCATGTAACTATGTTATGGTGCGAACTCCCGTTCAATAATAATGAAAAAAGAAAAATCACGAGTGCTCCCCCTCCCCCCCCCCCCTTTTTTTCAACATAATTATGTGCGTCTTTCATCATTTTTTCTTTCTTAATGAAGTGCTAACAATGTCATTGGCGATAATTACACGTATATTTTTATGAGTAGAGACGCCCTCATTTATCGATGTAAGTTCGAAGAATAATAACGGATGAAAGTTTTAGCTTGTATGCGACGTCAGCCCTTAAAATTTCGTGCCTTTTCAAGATTTCTATGTATCTGAAGTCTGTGTAATATACTTTAAGCAACACTCATTTGCTGTATTTGCCACACATTTGTTGTATTTACACCTTGCCAATTTAAGCTTTTAGATTCATTGCAACTAAATATAAAATATCTGTATGAACATATCTTAATGATTATAGAAATAAATACCCATCCTGTACATATGAAATAAAAATACAAATTATCTACGCTGTGAAAACACTGACTTTTAGAGCACAATATTAAATATTTTGACTGTAATGTCTTTTGTGTGGTCACTACTATAGATGGTAGCTTTGGCCAAGCGGGTTTTTCCTTACCAGGTTCCATGTTTAAAAACGCTTCTCCTTTCAAGATGGTGACCATCAAGAGAGACAATGTTAAATATATTTTCATTTTTATTCAAGCCATATAATTAATGCGACTGAGTTTGAACTAGGGCTATGGTCTTCAAATAATGTGTCTTTCATCTGAACAACAACAACAACAACAACAACAACAGCAACACGCACGCGCGCGCACGTACACACACACACACACACACACACACACACACACACACACACAAACCACCAAATGGTAGCAACGGTTTCGGCCAGATTTAGAAATTTACATTCTATAAAAAATCCTTCATGTTTTTTACCACAGGCACTGTTGTTTCCCGGAGATTGTGCGCACATCAAATTTCTTGACCATGATGATTGGAAGGATGGCCTCGGTGAGATACAGTTTGGAAAGATTCAGGCAGTGTTCACTAGTGCTATTTTTGCCTCCAGGATGAACAAATGATTTGTAATGACCAGCGGGCGCACTCAGTGACATCCCTCTCCCCTTCCATATACAACAAAAAATGTAGGATTTTGGGAACCCACGAAGGACCCGTTTCTTGTCGGGGGAAAAACCCATGAAGATGGAAACAAACAACTGAAACGTTACCTCCAGCCGTCCTTCCCTCTCCACCCACAGGATCCTACACAACCCCAAATGCAGTCCACTTGATAAATCATTTATCCATTTTGGTCATCCACGACACGATCTACGCAGTGTTCATCAAAGTGATGCTGAAGGTTAAACAATATTTTCTTCTGTATCCCCTGAATTTACTTGGACAACAAAAGAGAATCTGCTCAACAAATCACAGAGGACAACTTGGCCCATCAGCTCTTTTAGGACCACTTCATTTTGACACAGCATTACTGTGGCTCGAGAAACATATTCCACAATAAACGACAGTTAACCAACTTCGTTCTGTTTATCATGGGAACTTTTCTTTCAGTACATTGGCTGTCAAATCAGTAGACTACCCTTTTTCTTCTACGCTCCCCGCGGAAAATAAAATGGTAATATAAAATATAAGTTCTGCCTTATGGCTCCACGTGAATCTTTGTGGCCATTATGACGCTAGTAAAATGTAACATCACAGGAAGCATTATTTCAAGAACCCAATGAAGTCCAGCAACCCAAGTGTTAACATGTGCAACTTTAAATAAATCTTCGCGCATGTTTTGACTGACAGGGGTGGAGAGTGAACACAATGTGATAGACTGGATTAAATGTACTGCGTCCTCTGCAATCGTAAACTCTATGAAGGCGTGTAAATGCGCCTAACTGCGAAGTCCAATTCTCATTAGGCATCCAGGTACCTCTCCTGTCTATCCATGCATAATTACGCCGTTCCTACTGCAGTCTTTGAGTCTATATTTTTTCCATTCCCAACCAATGCACAAGATACTGTTCAAATCACTTTAATGACCTGAGTTTCTCTTCCCACTGTTTTAAGTTGTGGAAGCCGCCTGGCCATTGTCACGGCTGGTCACTGCATTACACCATGAAGATTATTATAAATATGCGTCTGTTTTGACAACAAATCCCTGTTCCTGAAACAAAAGATAAGGCTGACTGACAGCTAAATTTGCCTATATCAGCCTTTGAGTGAACGAGATGATGTAGAACATAACAAACAGAACTTACTGTCTGACATGATTCGATAAAACATAAACTGTCTGTGATAATCGGCACAGGCATTCTGAGCTGCTTTTCACTGAAACTTTCAATATCGGAGAAGAATCGCCGGAAAGCATGTAACCACGTCAAATCGCCAGAAGAGTGGGCCGGCAACCACGTATACATTTTGTCCCTTCCAGCTGGTTCAAAATTCTGATGATTCATAATGAAGGTTTCCGTTGTAAACCTAATGGAAACTGGGAATGGTGGTGCAAGTAAATATAATGCATGTCGGTTAAGGATTTCTGCCCCCCCCCCTTTTTCCCCCTAGCTCCACAACCTCTGCGAAAACGAAAGATTGGCAATGTTGACACACAACGTAAGACATTTTTTAAAAATATACGTACGCTTTGCATATTATGATACCGATACCCATGTCATGCTAAAACCCAAGATTGTTTCTATCCATATAATCATTCATTATTGGTGTCCTCTATCCATATAATCATTCATTATTGGTGTCCTCCGTCTAGTAATTAGGCTCATTACCGATGCTGTCAAATTTAAACGATCTAAATGAGATGCTTTCTTTTTTTTTCCTTTCCACCTATCACATTATTACGGCAACACGGTACAAATCTGTGATCGGCGTGTAATGTTGAATCACATATTATAAGAGGCATGATCTAACAAGGTATTAAACTTACTATCACCTCTCACCTATGAATATTCAATAAGAACAGGTATGACGGTGTACGACCTGTTGTTTTCAGGTGCATTTCCTGAATACCGAATACAAAATTCCACAGAGACAAAGCAGGTGTCGCCTTTCATCCAGAGCCCGAAGGGAATGTTACTATGTATAGGCCCAGGGTATAGGCGGGCACCAGTAATGTCAACGTGATTTATTTTTTATTCTCTTTGTAGAGCTACATGACAAACATGGTCATGTCAGTACATTGTACCAGAATTAGTTGTGGTGGCGATGCTGGTAACGACGGTGGTGATAATGACGAAAAAAGAATGTAGCTGTCGGTAGGTGGAGGCGCTTCAAACTGCAACAGCAAGCGCTACCACGACTATAAAGACAACGTCAACAAGAAAACGGCCGTAACAATCAACCATGCTGAATTAGCAACACCTTCCTCTTATGTCAAAAACGCACACATGAAATCAGAAGTTCTCTAGCTCCACAGACAGTGTCTTAAGCTGTCCTTTCAGTACCATCGAACGGATGAAAGTTCTGGCACCAATGTCTGCAACTCTTAGGAAATAAAAATGAAGGAGTGAGCCCTGATCTTGTCTTTAATAACAACAATTTGGGTTTTATTTTGCTTTCACGCTTCAAAGATTGTACACCTCGTAAAACCGGCTGTTTAAAACCCGCAAAATCGTGCCCTTTAGTTTAACAAAGCCATGTCAAATGGCTGGCGATGCCTATTCAGGCAGGTGAGATTTATGACCTTCCACCCGACCCTGGCCCTACCTGTGCTCAGTGGAGCAAGTCAAGTAGAAAACTGCAGTGTTTTGCACATGAGAATCACTTGCAATACCCTCTTTCTTAGTTGTCATTTTTTTTCATGCCGTGTGTGCTATCTTCATTTTTGGCTGACATTAGAATAGCACAAACCATCCTCTTCACTTTGATGTCTTTTGTTTCAAGTTGTGCATTACAGTTTTGACAAGAATGGCAGGTAAGTTAATTAGCATGTTTTTAGTTACTACATCAATAGTACTACTAATTAAGCCCCAATAACGCCGTTGGAATTTTTTTTTCAAGATAATTTGAAGTGTGAGTTTAAGGCACAAGGTGTGAAGTTTCCAACGGTACCAATTTCATTTGGTTGAGCAATGTTTTAAGCGAGTTATAATTTTTTTCCTCACGCACCACATTTTTGTAGGCTATTTTCGTCAAGTCAGACCTAAATAAGACTCATTGAGATGTTTTTTGATTTGTGCAGTTTCCCTTCTCCATAAGTCATGTTTCTAAATCCTTACTGTGTTGATTTATGGTATAAATAGTTATGGAAATGCCCCCAGCTATGTATTTTTATTTTTACAGGCAAACCCCTCTCTTTGTCACTGGCTCGAAGGACCAACTTCATGGAACAGCGGACAAGTCTAATCACAGTAAAGACCTGTGAAAATTTCATTCTCATTATGTCAGTATTATGCATTGTACAATTATGTCTTCAAGTATTTGTGCAATTTTAGATAGAAACATGCAAAAGGTACAGTTGCTTCAGTTTCACAAAAGGTAGCGCGCTGGTTTCAGAGAATTTGTCGATGTCAATTTTGTCATTGTCATCCATTATCCGTATAGAGCCAAGATTGAATATAAAATCGCTGCCATCTGTTATCAATGCTTGGAGGGATCTAAATTACGAACATATCTTTCCATTATTATTTGACCATGTTCTCCATCCAGAGACTTAAGGTCTAAAGATATGAGTCTTTTAAATGTTCCTAAAACCAACCTTAAAAGTTATGGAGAGCTGGCATTTCATTAATGTATTTGTGGACACATGTGTATGTTTTTGGTGGTATGCACCTATGAGTATAAAGATATTGCTTATTTTGTGATTGCATTGTCTACCTGTAAGAATTGTCACTTATTCTTCTTTGTGTTTCATAGAAATGTAAAGTGCTTGAGGATAAGTGCTATATAGTGACTTTATTATTATTATTATTACACATTTTGGAAACAAGTGATAAGTAATAGTAATATCCAAACAAGTGGAAATAACACCACTACTTTGTCGAGTCACTGTGGGATTAATATTGTTGTCAGCCACAGAGAGGAAACGTTATTATATCACAGAGATATTGGTGTATCATTCACCAGTTTTAAATCTTTGTAATCTTTTTTGATAAGAGCGGTATTTCATATTTAATTATGAATCATATATTTTCCTATCAGTTATGAATCATCTCTGCATAAGTGAACATTGTGTTATGAAATTTGTATGCCTGAGAACTTCAGAATTTGCCCAAAATAGAAATCAAATTTTTATTTTGATCCTGTATTTAGTCTTTGTTGTTCACATTCTTAAAAACGGGATGCATTATTTGTTTCAAGCTAAAAAATCACCACTAGCCTCTACCTGTGCTCGCTAGACCGTAACTGAGCTACCCCGCCTGGCCCTAAAGCTGACACTGTGACATATTTATGGCTTGTGGGCGGTTGTGGGAGGTTGAACTAAAGAGCACGACTGAAACTGCCGTAATCCACGGGTATTTAATTCCTAATGTCCCTGCAAATCATTTCTATACGTTTGTATAGACTTTTTAAAAAAAAATCAAAGAAAAGAAAGTGAAAACTGAAACTTTTTGTGTGAAGTGGAATTTGTTTATGCAGAATGGATTTTATTATGCTGGATTTCTGTTTTCTTGTTGTACCAGAGCATTTTGCGATTTCTTGAAAGATCGCACGTTAATAAGCCAACCTGAGTGTAACTTAGAAATGAAACACGTTTGCACACTGTGCGTTATTCCTTTGGGAGGGGCTGATGTAATGCAGTAACGTTTTCTCTGTGATTAATGCAGATACTCGCATAATGTACAGGGGACAATTATGTGACCATGTCCAGTCCAACCATTTTTATTTGTATGCATTGGGAAGAAGAATGCATTATATTTCTTTTTCTGGGGTATTGCAAGACAAAGCACTTGTCAAAACTCAGCTGCTCACAACGGCAACTCCTGAATACTGACTCGGAATCCAGGAAGATCGCCTCACACTGCTGACGGATCAGAATTCAGGTGATCAAGGTTAACAAAGGGTAAATCAGGCAACCATAGTAGTAGGCCTACAATCGAGTGCAGAGGCCAATGTTGGACAATTTCAAGTTTACTGTGAACAGTTTACTATTGAAAACAGCAGGACAATCCACAAACATGATGTTTCTACCAACAAGGAAGAGGAAAAACACACAACTCACTACGTTAACGCGTGATAAATGAAACTGTATTGCATTTTACGTAATCCCTGTCTGTCAGTGGTTATTTCAATGCGGGGTTTCCCACACTACAGAGAGGTAAAGTATGTTTGGAATCCCGGCGCAGCACCTCCTCTGCGTAACAATCTTGCCGTATGTCAGAAGAACTGACAGCTGACTATCTCTGTTGGTGTAATGCCTACACAGGATTACGCATGCAGGTTCGAAACTGCGGATACATTTTTCACCTTCGGTATGTACAACGATTTATATTTGTCTCTTCTTACAGGGTTGACCTTCCCGTCCGACGACAGAACCAGGAAAACGCGAGAAATAGAAAAGCACATAAACATAATACATATATATAGGTCTACCGGCGACAAATTCAAGGGGTTCTAGTTCCGCATAACTGGCTGAAACTGGACGGGCCAATAATATATTTTGACAGCAGTCTTAGAATAGCAGAGACAGATATTCCAAGTATGAAACCTTCACAATTTTCCCTCCGCCCACACACAAGCCTACTCAGACACACAAATATTCTTCAGATGATTTCTCAGTTTTGGTGGATTCCCCGGGGCAAAGAAGTTTGTGTTTTTTTGTTGTGTTTAAATGGACCTCAAAACAATTACTGCTCTTTGAAAATAACATACTGCAGATGGCATATTATTAGATATTGCAACACAACGACCTAGGAGCAGACGAAAGGGAGGAAAGGGGATGACATTACCAGGAGGGAATTTTTCATCTTAATCTATAGGCGACTGGTTACAATATCATTGCTAAAGAGATGGTACAATTAAAAGAAAAAAAGAAAAGAAAAAGTTGTATTTCACAGAGCATCATATTATTAAGAATACGCAAAACAAAACTAAAAAATAATTTCCCTCCCTTCAAAAAAAGGAAGAAAGCACAGTTTTTCTGTATACGTCCAGTTATAACTATAGAAATGTCAGTGTTTATAGCGAGTAACATCACTTGCAACAGCACAGTGGCATACTGTGGTAATGACAGCAGCTCGACAAGAACAATCTGAACGGCACTTGACAAAGGTGCTGGAAGAGCTCTTAAGTTTCTAGAATGTTCTATTTACCAGCTGAAACTTAGTAAACGGAACAGAAGCGAGAAGGCGATTATTGGTGCCCTGACGCCGGCAAACCAAGGGTGACTAGGAGCGCATGCCTCTGGTTCAGACATTCGCTATCACAGGTCATTCGGATTAACCCACTTTGACGGATAGACAGATCAGCTTAGTTCCAAGACAACCGAGATGTATGGCCGGATTAAATGAAAAAAACAGCTACCAGTAAGGAAAGTAAAAAGCCCTCTATATTTTCGGAGAACAGAAATCACAGAACCTATCTGCCCTGAGGTTCCAATCCTCTTCAAAGATCTTATTTTTCATGCTGAATATGTTCGTGTTTCGCTCTCTGGAGTGAAACACTAATGTTGGTTTTTTTTCACGGTTGTGGCTGAACACTGACATCTGGTATGGAGTTTTTGCTGTGGACTGCGGAAATGTGCTACAGGAATGTGACATATGAGCTATAACAATGCTTGCAATGTCTTGACATGATACAGGTCAAATCTTCTGGTAATTGCAAGCAATCAATGTCCAGTTCTTGTCACTTCACTATCGGGAGGATTATCTATTTATGCTGTCAGATTGTGTAAAAATTGGTGTTTCCGTGAACTGATGGCAGCAATTAGACTGGGCAGTTTTATTTAGCTGCTGATTGTGACAGACAGACATACACACAGACAGACAGACAAGCAGACAGGCAGAGAGACAGGCAGACGGACGGAGACATAGACACACTTACAGGCAGAAGATGAAGGGACAGGGACAGCTAATCTGGGCAATTTCATTAATTTAACCGCTGATTGTGACTGACAGACAGACAGACAGACCTAGTGGTCTGGACGCCTTTCTCTCTTTCTGCTCAGACACACGTCACCTTGCACACTTCTCTGTTGCCTGTTCACATAAACCACCAATCTTCTAACTGCCCCCTCAGATTGTGAAGTTTTACTGTGGCAGGCATACTGGGAAATGAAAATTTATAAGCCTGAAAAGCTGGTGTGACAGTTCAATACCCATCTGACATCCAGCTTGGTTCGAGTTCCCGTTTCGTTGTTGTTGGTTTTTAAATGGTTTTGTCTACATTAAGTTATTATCCGGTTTGCGTAAATCACATTTTTTTGATGACCCACATTAGTAAGAGAAGTATATTTATGGAAATAGTATTATAATGGGATCTTTTTGGAGAGATTGTGCCCATTTCCACGTAGCGGAGACTTTTGAACATCGCATGAAACGTCTACATCTCATTTTTAAATACACATCAATTTTCTTTGTCGGCCACCTTGGACATAAAAGCTAATTGATCAACAGCAAAAAAATTAAAAATTAATTTCAGATTGTGAAGTTTTACCGTGTCAGACATACTGGGAAATGAACATTTATAAGCCTGAAAAGCTGGTGTGACAGATGTCGTCTGCATAAACGGGTGTCTCTCTAACAAAATTACTTATTGTGATACACACCCAATATACGCTCGTAAATGCCCAAACCATAATAAAATCAAAACTGTCGATCCGTAATCTCTTGACAATAACAGGATGGACAGAGGGACGGGACAGAAGTGGAGGAGCGGCTGTATTTTTCTTTGCATCCTGGAAACGTTAAATACTTTTTGAAATTGCATCCTGGGTAAGTTAACCACTTGTTAAAAGTGTTTCCTGCCACAATGCAATACTCATCATCAGTTTTATCGCTTTCCACGTATACATACGATATTTAGAACACCTTTCAAGGTTACCGGGTGCAGAAGTATTGTATTTGTAGTTACGGATTTCCGACCGACACAATAGAAAATATCATGAAAGCTCCCTCTGCACAAAAAGAATTGCACCTTTGATCATAAAGGACCACCACTCCGTTTCTTTCTTCAGGGTGTAAAAGTAGGTACCCCTCCCTACCCTACCCCGGAATCACCATTGTATGAAAGAAATACATACAGCGGAGTACATTGACCTATGTTCATCGAAACAGCAATGGAAGAGGAGAACTCAAATGGTAGTTTCTAGTTATGAAATATCCCCTGGAGATAGATTTGGTCAGGTCTCCGTCTCACAATCTTTTCTATCCAGCAAGAGATGGACAGCGAGTGGAGAAGGTTTCAGAATAATGATATCTTTACATGGCAGCTCTTTGTTTTCTGACCAAGGCGGAGAGAAGATTTGCTGAATTCATGGGATGCAAACTTTCGCAAAGGTGAAACAAAATCATTAAATCGCAATCACTGGCTCCTTCAGACAACATTATAGACATAACACATGATAATCTTAGTCCGCCTATTGGAGAGTGCGCACACACACACGTACAGACAGACACAGACACACACACACACTTGCAGGCAGACAGACACATACACACACACGTGCAGACAGACACATACACAAACACACACACACACATGGACACACATAGACACACACTGAGGGAAGAGAAAATTTTGTGTGCACTGATTCAGTCCAGTGATCCTTGTTAGGTGGGTCTCCCCGGGTCAACAAATTAATCACATTAAAGGTAAACAAAAAAAAAAAAAAAAGGTGTTGGCACGGCCACGTCTTAATGATGATGTTCTACAATGTTGTCTAAAGTGTTTCTATTTACAGACATGCACCCACGCTAAAAGCTGATGTAAAGGACAAAACAAAAGGATACATGTCATAATGGACTGCTACATAATAATGTGTCAGCTGACGCTTAATACAATTCTGTTCCTTGAGCACTCTTGTGTGACTGCAGTTTAAAGTTCACAGCGAAATTAAAACGTAATTACCCTCCAGCCACCTCAAATAATACTTTCAAACAAAAAAAATTTCTACAACGGGCATGGGCTAGGTGTTAGGCTATTATGAATACAATTGAAAACATTCAAGGTGTGATGTTGGATAATGAAGAAAGGCCTAAATCCTGATCATTTGTGTAGTGTACACGTGTCATGAGACAAAAATAACCCCGCATGCACGCACTGACAAGATAGACACATTTTTCAGTTTCACGCTTGAGAGTTATTAAAGTCTTACAAAAATGATCGAAAATAGAAAGTTCATGAAACTGTTAAGGTGCTGATGAACAAAAATGGAGTTCATATCACAATTAAGGGTCAATGTCTGCATATCTATTATAAGTCATTACACGCCTGTAATTTACAAACCCCTTTCCTTTATTTTCCTCCATCATTCCATCATCTACCCACACTTCTGTCCATCCCAACTTTCAAACATTATATTCCTCATCGATCAATGGACACATTCTACAGGCTTTCAAATTAGCAAACAAACTCTGGTAGATTCTAGGTTGAACGAAGGAATTCTCACACCTAAACAGATTCAAAAGGATTCCACGCTGTTCCTGCCCTGGAATGGTTAATTTCCCCGGATGTTTTCTACCCGTTTCCTAAATGATTATTTGACGCAGACAACACTGGAATTTACGTTGGTAGATAATTATGTTTTGCACAGATAGAATTTGGTGTGTTCCCCGGCACGGTTGTATGACACTAGCACAAAAAGAGAAATAGCAGTGTCAAGTTCATGGAATGTTTTGGATATTATCGTCGCTATCGTGACTGTTATTTTGTGTGTACATTAAGGAAGGGTATAATTGAGGCCTCCAAACCTTATCAGTTTCGATAGAGGCCAATGAAAACCCCGCCACAAAGTAAAGTAGGTATCAACAATCAAAGGTAAACATCCCATTCACACACCTTATTTCCGTACGGTTATACTGCAATGGTTCTCACGTGGTGTATATACACGGGGGGGTATACAATGTAAAATACAAGCGACTAGCAATAACTAGCGACTTTCCATGGAAGTTTTAGCGACATTTTAGCTACTTTTAGGGATGAGCCTGGCGACATTTAAAAATCTGGGTTGGCAACCCTGAGTTCAAGATATTGTAGCAGAGAATCAAATTATGATGCACTTGATAACTTTGTATTTAAGGAAGTTAGGCAAAGAACAGAGTGGTGTAGAGGAAAGAATACAGTCACGTAGTGTGGTACAACTGATAACGGAGTCCTCAGCAGTGATTGTGATCAAATGACGTACAGCTGGCTGTAAAAACTGATGACACTTGAAGTGCTGTAGCTGTGTATGAGGGTATTAACTGACATCCGAATCCACTCAAAATACCGCCATTTTCTTCCCGCTTACCTATTTATGAAACATTGAGTCAGATGTCGATAGTGTAACTCGATAGTTTTATAGCTTGTTTATCCTTCATAGTGACGTTGGGAGAAAATTCCGGAAAATCCTGTATGCCTGTGGGATTGGACAAGCTCGTGTGTCCGGAATTAATTGATTTGTGGCGTTTTCTTTTTTGACAGTGTCCTATTATTGTTTTCTTTGTTTGTTTGTTTTTCCTAGACGAAAAATATTACAAAACAAGGCGGTCTGACACAAGGACATAATTCACTACTGTGTGCTTAGGGTCTGATTTTTCAGTAGATTTTTAAATAATATGAAGATATCAATAGCATTCAGTTCAGATTTTATTCCGGGCTGTTTTTCGCCTTCTCTGTTCTCTCCCAGTTCCACCTCCATCCGTGCACAAAAAGGTAGCGAAAATTAACAGTTCATTTTTCAAAAGTAATTTATTAAAATCATTTTGACAAGTTCATGAATAATTAACGTCTGAATGCATGAAACTTGAATGAAGACAAAGGCAAAACGATTTTTCTTTGAACATCTTGTCAATTTTGAAATTTTATTCTACATACGGCGCACGGCAACTCTAATTTGACACACGTTTGTAAATAAAAATAAAATCCAACAAGATAAAATGGACTGGAAAATGAATTGTACAAGAAAATAAAGCGGGCCGGCTGTTAACAAGTCGGACAGAATGACCAACATCCTTTTACAAGTGAGAAAACTGGGAGGAAATAGAGTCGGGAGAACTGAGAAAGTTACGTCCGACTGGAATGTCACAATGGATACCACATCAAAAACAGACAATACATTAATGTAAATAAAATACGGCAGGTTATTGAAGTACATGTAATTTAACTGGCATTTTAATGTGAGATTTTGGTGTAGTCTGTAGTAGGCCTAGCAAAAACACAAAGACATAATCTCGGATCATCTACCGTAAAAACATCCAACTAAAAGCTTAAAGGGTTTCTGTCGACAACGTCCCATGTTGTCCTTGAACTTAATTTCACATTTATCAGCACTGTCCAACAAAAGCTTGGGAATATTCAACAAAAAGCAATGCCATGCGATTTACAGTGTATTTATCCCGCTTTGCATGCAAATTTCACATTATTTAACAAGAGTTCACATCAAAAGGCCCATCAATCAAAATCTTTGGTGTGGAGGAACAGGTCTGGGTGTTAACGTGTTCATTTCTCATCAGTTTACCTCGCCTACCCTATCTCATTTAATTGTGTCTGACACAGAAAGAACAGCAGGACACATATTGATCTATTCTCATGATTATTTTTGTGAGCAAACTAATGTGAGTTGTTATGTATTAGACATGAACGTGAAGGAGAGTGCGAGGATGGGCATGAGAGAGAATGGGGCAATATCTTTTCATTCATCAATCATTCAGTGCATCTCTCAATTCGTGACAGATGGTGTAACAGTCCGGGTAATAGCTAAAGAAAAAGTCATAATAAATGATGCTAAACTGATCTGACTTTGCCTAGCATTCCGGGTCTTCTTGCCTGGACTTTTCCCTTCAAGGCAATATCTGTGGCGTGTTGGTTGTTTTGTTTTATTTTTATTTTGAAATTTAAGATCATTCAATTAATTACCCAAGACTGGGAAGAAGTTTTTTTTTTTTTTTTCTCTCATAGAAAATGTGAGATGGTATGGCAAATACTCCTGCGTCCCAAAACTGACATTTATTTTTGGTTTAATTCATTAGGACATTTCATACTTTTGCCAAATAATTATGATATTTGCACTTCATACCCCTACTCTCGTCTTTACACAGTGTGGCTGCGTAATTGAACAGACATCTAAAGGATAACGCACCGCCCTCCTCGTTATCTCTCTCATCACTACACTTGAGTTTCCGCAAGAGGAGACTTGCTATTTTTGCGGCTTACGGCTTTCGCAGTCATAAATTACCACCCTACAGCAACAGGTGCTGAAAGTTTCACAGGGACATTCTGCTAATTGCTGCTGTAAAATAGTGGCAACAACTGGATGTTTACCTCAAAAACGGTTATTTCCTGCCTATGATTAAAATGATCTTCCAAAAATGTAGTTTGGCTTGTTTATTATAATTAGAGTTAATACCAAAACATCTTTAAATCAACAATAAGCGAGGTTAAAGTGAAACCCAATGAAATTTCACCTCCAGGTGATGTTAGACATGATAAATTTTTATATGTCGACGATATGAAAGAAATTATGCTGGTACATGGTAAATGGCAGCAAAATCTCAAAATTCGAGTTTTTTTCTTTTCTTTTAAATTTATTTGTTCACTTTTTTTTTATTCCAATCTGAGGTACGTGAGAGACGATAGGCTTAATAAAGAAAACCAGACACTGGAAACCGTCACGACCCAAGTCACAAAATATGGAAGTATAATAACGATCACAATAATTCCGACAACCGAAATGATGTCAGTGAAAGAAAGAAGGAAAGAACGACTGTTATGGTGCACTTTGTTCTGTATGATGTATCTAAGTCTAAATAATTATGCACTCTACACTTACACAATACATGGTAGGAGAGAGAGAGGTGGGAGCGAGAGACAGAGAGAGAGAGAGAGAGAGAGGGAGAGAGAAAGAGAGAGAGACAGACAGACAGGCATACAGACAGATAGACAGACAGACAGACAGACAGTGTGTGTGAGAGAAAGAGAAAGAGAGAGAGAGCAAACCACTACTAACACATTACACAAGAGAAAGTACTTACATTAGTGTCCAACTGCGAGTTCCCTTAGACTCAACGCCAGTTACATGTACAAGTAACATCTGCTTTGCTTATGTCCGTGAGTAAATCTTCAAGCTCCGTGAGTCAAGCTTCCAAATGATGAAGTGACCAGTAAAATGGCACCCAACAATCAAGTCTTCAGACTTCTCTAAGGCAGATTTATTGTTCCGTTAAACACAACTGCACGGCCCAACTCTGGAATGATGAAGTTAGCAACAACTGCAATGATGAAGATACTAAAGCACAGTCAGTAAATTGAATGTTCCTGGTTGCCTTCATCACAAATTAGCGGGTCTGTATTATTATGAGCGTGTCAAATCACTCCCTCTGCTTGCGTTTTGGAAATTTCAATGAAAAATATGGACAACATGCATTCACATTTTGATCAGATGGGCAACATACGCGATAGTTCCTTGCCCTCTGCCCTCTTTACAACCCCCCTTTCCAATTCAAACCCTATCCCAGCCCCCAAAAACTGCCTATTTTCTGGGTTGACCTTTCATGACCAATCGGAGAGCAACAATCAGTGTATTGACATTCGGGCAGGAAGAGACAAACATTGACATACATTAACCCTGACCAGTAGGAGCCAGGGGACATCACACGCTGAAACAACAAAACGGGCAGAGGTTATCTTGCATGCACGGCCACGTGATCATCAATGCATCCTTCGAGCCCTTTTATTTAATGATTACATTAATAATGGCCATGTGGGGGAAAAAAAAACGCCGGCCAAAAACAACGATTAAATACAAACAACAGACCAATGAAAAACAAGGAAGGAATGGGAGTTCTGGCAGATGGAATGCAAGAAAAAGGTATAGAGGGTGGGGAAAAAGAAAAAAGGGGGGGGGGGAGGGGGGGGGGTTGTTGGAAAGACACACGGCAAAGCTCAAGGGGATACTGCTTGCACATTATATTCATGCACGAAGCGATTGCTTGGAGTGCCCTCTGAACTAAAGGAACTGTTAGGCTGTGCCAAAAGAGATAAAATTCGACAAGCTCAAGTGATAAAGTAATAGTTTAAAAACATGGGGTTATGGCAAAAAGTGATAGCGTAATAGTTTAAAAACATGGGGTTATGGCAAAAAGTGATAGCGTAATAGTTTAAAAACATGGGGTTATGGCAAAAAGTGATAGCGTAATAGTTTAAAAACATGGGGTTGTGGCAAAAAGACACTGAGAAAGAAGTATGAACAAAAAAGAAGAAGAATTGGGAAATCAAAACAGAAGAAAAAGTAGGAACTGACCGGGAAGAAAGAAAGGATTCTGACCGTCACAGCGATAATAAATAAGTCGTAGAACCTTTGTCATAGAAAGTTTCCCCACGGTGGCCCAGAGGCAAGGTGCTTCCTTCTCATGCCGAAGGTGCGGGTTCGAATCCCGGTCGGTGATTGGAATTTTGGGAATTTGGGGATTTTGGGATTTTTCTCATCATTATTTTCCTGTCCCTGATCTTATGATTGGTAGGACCGAGCACCTAGACTTCTCGGGTAACGACGGAAAATTCGGCGGGCCCATTTGCGCGTTGCACGTGTTAAAGATACCTTGGCAGTTGGAAATCGAAAAGAGCAGGCCGCACAGGCCGCTGCCCGGTGAAAATTCTGAAAAACGAATCCCTACCACAACAAGAAATGTGAGGGGTAAATGCCAAGGGCAGCGAGCCTCCTAAAATAAAGACCTAAACAACGTCATAGAAAGTTGAATCTACAAGAACAATGTACAGTATCAATGTCAACGACTAGGAAAAGAATAGAATGATCAAAGGTGAAATGAGAAAGTGGTTTGTTCCGGAATAAAAGGTGGAAACAACTATAGTGGAAACTGACATAGAGATATATACATGAGATCTAGATATGTTTGTTCTCTCTCATCCAAACCTACGACCCTGAATCAGATTCTCATACACTGGGTCAGACATCAGTGAAGTGTGTACAGAACTGGAACAGAAGTAGGGTGAAAACCCGTATTCAGAAAGAAAAGACCTTGAGAGTATGAGAGGGAAACGAGAGATGGGGGTGATGCAACCACGACTGCGGTAACAGAAAGTAAAAAAAAGGAGAATGAAAGAGAAGACAAGCGAGACGGAGAAGGGAAAACGCAAAAGGAAAGACGAGGCTGAAAAGTTGCTAGAGAGATGTCAGTGAGGGCTGGGAAGATGGAGGGGAGACCTCTGATACACTTGTGTTGTAACATGTAACTGTATACAAGGCACAACAACCCGACAGAATGAACTACATTCCTGGGAGGTGAATTTTTTTCGCTGTTTATCTTATCATTTACACGAGAAGATTAAAAAATCTTGACTCCCCACTCTCCCCTACCAACCTTCTGCAGATTTAAAGACAAACCCCGAAAACTGTGAAAGGTCTCCCGGCAAAGTCCCGGAGTTTACCGGTCATCCACGGGACTTTATCAATAAACCTGGCAATGAACCCCTTACCATCAATATTGACCGGAAGATGTTCAACATGCCAAGCTGGCAGGACCGCGCACTCTCTCTCTGGTGTCTATCACCTAGCTGTTGCCACTGACAGCCAAAATCAACATTGGGCCAAGGTTAGGATGACATTGGCCGTTTCCCTGGCGACTGGATCGAGACCTTGCAGGAAACTGTTGAACTCGGAATGAGTGCGAAGTTCGTGTCAACAGACAACGACATCCACTGATGATAAATACTTCAGTTCTAAACCGGGCCAACAAATTCGCATAAACAAGAGTGAAACAACACCATTGTCCAGACATCAATTATGCGGTGCCTAGTCTGATTTCATTTTCTGATGGTCCATAAATATGGTGCCTTTAAGAAACCAGACTCTCGAGGTTTGGCCAACCAGCGTGGGCAGTGTCAGTTATAGGGAGGTGGGGGGGGGGGTGGTAGGGAGAGGGAAATGCGCCACCTCAAACATTCCACAAAAAGAAAAAAACAAACAAACAAAACAAAACTGGGACAGCAACAATATCAAGGAGGACCTGGCGTACAAACCGCCTTCCTGTTTGCGCGCTGCTGTAGTTACATTCATGCCCTGTATCCACAGGTCTCTACAGGGCAGCCTGTGCCAGCAATTCTATGGAACCACTTTTATAATTATAGTCAGGGAGTGCAAACTGCAATACAACCAACCAGCTTTTCTTGTGAAGACAGTGACCAGCGCCTACAAGGCTTTTTACGCCGCCCCCCCCCCCCTCTCCCGGGCTTCAGTTCCCCTAAACCTACCTAAGGAAAGTAGGACAAAATAAAAGCATTACCGCCTAACATCAGCACCATCAAAAAAAAAAAAAAAAGCATGGAATGGATCGACTATCTTCTTGTCCACCAAAAAATGACATGTGTACCTAAGAGATTCTACCTCCAGAAGCGCCACCAACCACCCACGGACAGTCGAGCAGATCATTAAAAAAAAAAGAAAAGAAGATAAGTACGATGTTCTACTCCAAGGCAGGTAGGGTGGTAAATTTGACATGAAGATCATTGTAAACCACATGGTCGCCCCCACCAAGGTGACAGATGGCTGTCCAGGCCAGAACCTGACTGCCCGCCCCTCCACCCTGCCAAGACATGAATAATGTGGGGCTTCAAAAATACACCTTTTGTCAGCTGGGAGTATTAAATGGCTCATCTCACTTAATAGAAGGAATGATTAGACTTTGCGAGGCGTGTTTCCTTCTCTATCCATGAGAAAGGGGGGGGGGAGGGGGAGGGGGAGGGGGGCAAAGACACATTGAGAGAGAGAGACTTTTGACACAGACTGCCATGTATTATTGCCGTATGATAGCGGACGAGTATGATTGATAATTGCTGGGACTTCACTCACTGAGGCCGTGGATTTTCAATAGTTTCATCCATACAATCAGTTGCAATTTATAACAAAAATAAATGTCCAAACAAATTCTGCGTAGTTTATGGTTTTAATAAACGATAATTATTATGCCGTCTACATCCGATTTCTTTTGACTGAAGGCAGAAAGAGACCCAAGGAGTTAAAGTATCATGTTAAATCTGTCCTAATTCAAATGTAATTACGGTGTATAGGGTGGTCATCGTCGGCCCAGGAGTTTCAAAAGAAAACAAAACAAGTTTTTGAAGATGCATGACACTAAGAACAGTTGCTCAATAATGGAAGATTGTGATATTTATGCTTGTGAAAGGCGTGATCAAAAACAATCCTGCGACTTACTGTTGTCCATCATATCTACCTGTTTGTCAAGTGCCAACCAACACCATTGTGAGAAAGAGAGAGAGAGAGAGGGAGAAAGAGAGGGGGGGGGGGGAGAGAGGGAGTCAGAGCGAAAGACAGAGAGAGGGAGAGAAACAGACAGACAGACTGACAGAGAGACAGAGAAACAATAGGATATCAGGAGTGAGAAATCACTATCTTAATCCTCACCCATAAACTAACTAATCCGTTGTTGTCATACTAGCAAAGGTTTGCACATACGATGACAACACTCGGCGTCTCAAACTGTCCACGGATTCTGATGAATTATGAAAGGTCTGTTCGCCTGGTTCGGAAACAATGTGTTCCTTTATTGATGACGTCACAATATTATGTGCATTCAACGTCATGAAGTATGACAGTTGAAGACGTCAGAGGATTTCGCAGGCCCAGATAGATTGGTTTCGCACAACATCGGCAATTAAGCAGTGTAATCTGACCAGGCTAAGCTGATTTCAAATCGTATTACGACTTCAGAATTCGCAAATAATTGAGCGGGTATCAACAACAGCCTGTTTTTCCAGGTGGCAGGGACAGATGACAAATAACATGTGCTGCGTAACAGGAACAAGAAGGAAGCAAAGGCCTAAATACCTAAAAAGACAAAACGAAATACTCCGAACACCATCGGCCGTGGGACAAAAATTCTACCTCGTCTCTAATGGAGTTTCATTATGCGCCCCATGCGGAAAATTTATATTTGGTTTGGTATGTTCCTTATCTTACCCTGAACGAAAGATAAAATGATGCCGTTCGTAGATGCGAGAGTTGAAATACGTTTTTTTTTTCGGATGTCTTGTTAAAAGCTGCACTCCCATGTTTCGTTCTCCTAAAAAGTTCAATTTTTCTTGTTTGGCGTTTCCATACAAAAACAGCCCTTTTCTCACGTGCACGAATCAAATATTCAGGCTCTCGCACTATTTATTATCATTCTTACAATATAAAAACATAGTTTACACAATAATTGACCACATTTGAAAGGGCAACGTAGGTTATTTGTGATAAAATCTATGTTAGAACATTTTCCCTGGCCTCGGGGGTGCCTAGACGGCAAGCTACAGCTTTGGTGCTGCGGTCTATTTAGCCTGAATCTTCATTCTAACCTGACACTCACGTCATTCTACACACCTACGGCCTCTCCCCGGTACATAACCTTCAAAGCAAAGCCCTACCACTGACCAAAGCTCCACCCCTGACTTAAGCCCTGCCAGTACCACTGACCCAAATCCTACCACCGATCCAAGCCCTACAACTGTCCCAAACCCAGTCGTAACATTGACCCAAAACCCAACAACTGACATAAACCCTACGACTGACCCAAACCCTACCACTGACCCCAGTCCTATCACTGACCCAAACCCTACAATTGACCCAAACCCTGCCACTGACCCCAGTGCTATCACTGACCCAAACCCTACAATTGACCCAAACCCTACCACTGATCCCAGCCCTGTCATTGATCCAAACCCTACCACTGACCCCAGCCCTGTCATTGACCCAAACCCTACCACTGACCTCAGCCCTGTCATTGACCCAAACCCTACCACTGACCCCAGCCCTGTCATTGACCCAAACCCTGCCACTGACTCAAACCCTGCCGCTGACCCAAACCCTACCACTTGCCCCAGCCCAGTCATTGACCCAAACCCTCCCACCGACCCAAACCCTACCACTGACCCCAGCCCTATCAGTGACCCAAACCTTGCCACTGACCCCAGCCCTGTCATTGACCCAAACCATTCCACCGACCCAAACCCTACCACTGACCCCAGCCCTATCAGTGACCCAAACCCTACAACTGAAACAAACCCTACCACTGACCCCAGCCCTACAATTGACCCAAACCCTACCACTGACCCCAGCCCTGTCATTGACCCAAACCATTCCACCGACCCAAACTCTACCAATGACCCCAGCCCTATCAGTGACCCAAACCCTGCCACTGACCCCAGCCCTGTCATTGACCGAAACCGTTCCACCGACCCAAACCCTACCACTGACCCCAGCCCTATCAGTGACCCGAACCCTACCACTGACCCCAGCCCTATCAGTGACCCAAACCCTACCACTGACCCCAGCCCTATCAGTGACCCAAACCCTACCACTGACCCCAGCCCTGTCATTGACCCAAACCCTTCCACCGACCCAAACCCTACCACTGACCCCAGCCCTATCACTGACCCAAACCCTACCACTGACCCCAGCCCTATCACTGACCCAAACCCTACATTATTGACCCAAACCCTACCACTGACCCCAGCCCTATCAGTGACCCAAACCCTACAACTGACTCAAGCCCTACCACTGGAAGAAAACCCTAAACCTGAATACAACGTATCGAGTACATTAAGCTAAACCTGACAGTTACAACTTCTGAAGAGCACAAGGGATCTTCGTTTTGAGAATAATCATTTTCAAGAAACTAGGAATGAGGTGTAGTGGTTGGAGGCAGATAAATGACATTACTGGGAATTGAGGAGAGGGGCGAGAGAGGGACAGTGAAAAGTTAGTAGCAGAGGAAAAGTGAATTTGAATGGTGGCTGGAAGAAAAAAGAAGCAGTAAAAATGAAAAAAAATAATCATAACATAACAATGACGATGATACTAATAATAAAACTTAAAAGCAGTGATGATAATGATATCATCATGATAAAAATAATAAATGATGTGCATGAAACAAGCAGTGGAATGGCATTATTTGAATTAAATATACAGTATCGCCAAACAGAGGGTGGAACTATCCCGCTTATCAATACACTTGCGGTGTGTAGTATGGCAAGCAATAAGAAATAATTATTTAGTGTGCTCTGAGAAAGAAAGGCAGAGAAAGACGGGGGTGGGTGGGGGGGGGGGGAGACAGAGGGACAGAGCCACATACAGAGACAGAGAGCGACAGAGCACTACAGGGGGACATCGCTCAGCGAAATAATATTAAAAATTAATGGGTGATGGTTTCGGTCTTTATAGGTCACGTCGGCGTCAAATGACAAATGACCCTGGCGTGGAGAAAGTGAAAGAGGACGGGGCCGGGGGGGGGGGGATATTGGGGAGCTGGAAGGTGGTCAATGACTAAAAGAAAAAGTACACGCCAAACTACAGAAGGAAAAAAGAAAGTGTAATGGACATGAAAAAGCGGATACACATGTGAATAGCGAGCTTGTGTAATACGTTCGCTAACCCTGCCCCCTACCCCTCGCTATTCGTTGAACAATAGTAGTAAAATCGCTCGCTGTTCGGATGTTCTACCGAAAAAGCTCGCAGAACTTGACAGAACGATGAGTGATTATCGTCCAGGTGACAGATCCCCACGTCCTTTGCGCCCGGGTCCAGTTTTTTCATGACCTGTCCATTTTATTTTTCTGTCGTTCTTATGATCGCCGTTACAGCTGGTGCTGTGGTCAAGTTTACCATGACCTACCCCTGGCACCTGGTCTGTTCACCCGGTAACACAGACAGAATAAACGTGTGCATTTCTGTGGGTAATGTGGATTTCGGAAATTGGAAACAAAAATGGATACGGGGTGATGCAACTGTATTGGGTGGGCCGGTTGGAAACTGAAGCACATGACTCGGGGAGGTGGGGGGGGGGGGCGGCGGCGAAGAGGGGGAGGGGCAGTGTTGTAAGTCTGTGTTTACGGGGGTTCGCTGCCCTGGGCATTTACACCTCGCTTTTCTTGATCCTCTTTATATTTCTTTTGTTTCTTCTGTTTTTCTCCATTTCTTTCCCTTCTTCTGCGTTGGGTTGGGGGGGGGGGGGGTGAATCTCGGATGGGGTTTTATGGATAGGCCGCGGTATGAGGGAATGAGAACCGTTGTAGGTACTGTAACTACTGCATGCTTTAAGGCAGTCTATTTGTATTATATGGACAGGTCTTCCGTCGTTACCACCATAATCACAGTGGTGGGAGTACTGGCGTATTCCTAAAAGAACAAAGTCTGTGGCGCATACAGTTCCTTTCACTTGACAGAACAAAATTCAGTCTAGATCTAATACTTTCTGCACTCTTAATAACTGCGACGATTTCTTCTAAGTTGTTCTTTCATTCACACAAAAGTCATGCATCTGGAGAGATATTCGTATACACACGACTAAATTTGCCATCAGGTTTATGCCAACTTTTTGAAGAGTGGCTGAAATTACAATGTCTTATAAATTCTCTATTCTGATGAATTACCGGCCTTGAACATTGTGACCTTTCAGATTTACCGACCTTGTATATTATTTATTACACTTCGTCCTCTTTCCGGAATTCCCATGAAGCAACAAATCTATTGCGCAGTTGACACTGGTTAGTCAAAAAATCATGGACCGCGACAGAAACCTCGGTTCAAGCGACCAGGGCGGTAAACCAAAACACGGCCTCGCTGGCCGGCCTTCGGAGAATGGGGGCACAAGAGGGGAAACAGAAAGTATAATTTTACAATTGACCGACATAAAAAATGGAGAGCGTAGTCCTCTGCCATAATATTGATGGATGCCCGCTTGAGTCAATGCAGGCCTTTGCTGAGACAAATCATCACAAGAATGCGAGGGTCACTGAGTGACGTATTGAAAAAAACATGCAATACAAGATAAAACTGTTAGTGACGAAAGGCCCCAAAAGTATGGCCCAATTTTATACCTTTACCTTCATCAAAACTTCAAAACAATTCCAATAAATATCTTACGTTATGTCAACTATTTTCACATTATTACAACCGACTCTGACATTTCTGTTTTTGCTTTTTTGTTGCCTTTAACTCCGTATCAGACTGCACACTAAGTTCGAGGGTATTAACAGTGCATAAAGGGGCAGATATTTGAAGGAAAACAGGCGATCAACCACCAGGTATTCAACTACCTTAGCACCAGAAGAACTACTCACAATATATTATATATATGCATGTAAAGAGACGGCCAAATAGACACAATATAGGCTTATTATTAAACAAACAGACATAAGGCAGGCAGGCACATAACAATTATATAAACAGACAAAAGGCATACAAACAACACACATACAAATAGATGAACTGATTGTTCAAACTGTTCCATATTACTGAACTTTAATGTGTGTCTATTTGTTGCCTCAGTTAAAAGATTAATAAAAGTTTAAAACAAAATCTCTGTTATTGACCTGAGTACTATCACTAGCCTTGGTCCACACAAGATCGTAATGAACTGATTTATACACGTATTAAAATGTTCAACATGAGATAAATAATGTTATTGTACTACCAGATACAACGTTAGTACAAGCTGGGCAAAGACAAAAAAGACATTCATTGTCATGGATGTTTAAAATGTAATACATTTAGCTCAATATAAATTCAGATGGTATTCAATAACTAAATATAATTATCGGAAATAAATTATAATTTGATCATCTTCGTTCACAATGTCAACAAAGAACTATAGATTAACTACCAGAGAGGTGGACAGACGAATGGACAACCAGCCAGATGGACGGACAGACAGACAGACGGATGGATGGACGGGTGGACAGACAGATAGACAGACATACAATCAGACAGGTGGCTGGACAGACAGACAGATAGGTAGATAAAGGAAAAGCAGACAGGCACACAGACAAACAAACATACAGAAATATTGAAATGTTAATGCTTACTGTGAAGCATGTTACCAGGGTCTACTCACCACAAGCCAGCCACTGTTTCTGAGAGCCTGGAAACAATACCCTATCTACACTACCCCTTTGAGAACCTTCAGAATACAGAAAAATCAAACAAGTAGTAAACAAAGCGCAGTGGTCTCTAATTAGCATTACAAACAGTCACGAAGAACTGGGTAAAGAAAATACTCGAATGTCAAACATTAGGAACAAGTAGCAGTGGTAAATAATATAGAGAAATAAAATGTGAAAGCCCGTCTTTTCTTATGCATGTCTAGGTTACCTTGAAGAACGTTTTTGAGCAGTTCACAAGAACATGATCATGATGGAAGCAAATTTCTCAAGAACATCTCGAACACAAAGGTGTATCAAAACATAACACAAATTGTACAGATCTACCTTAAAGTCTGGTCTCACCTCCGCCCCTTATTTTATTATTTTTCAGTTAAATCAGTGTTTCTCCACCTGTTTTGTCCCACGCCCACTCCACTTCAATCCCACCTCCCCCCCCCCCCCCTCAAAAAAAAAGTGCGTCCCACCATGATAAAATGATGTTAGTGTACAGTATTACTGAGATTTTTTAAAATGCTAGTATAGAACCTTTTCTTTTTGCCCAATTTTGACTTAGTATAGAATCTAGTTGGCCCACGGACTCGGGGAATACACAGAGATGCGATTTTTCAAGTTGAGTTTCGATCCCCAGTGTGTAAATTTGGGGGCAGAACGAAATTTCCTGTCGTACTTTTTAACTCTACTTGAAGGAAACACGTGTTTTTGTTTTTCTTCCCTGCCCAAAATGTCCGAACACTTTTTTCTGTTCAACCAGCGAGTATATATTTATAGAGAGATCTCACTTCCGTCAAATCGAGGAAACTCGGTCGCTGCGGTAAACAAGAAATGAAAGAGATCATCTACACCGAAGACAGTATGCATATCTGTTTACTGTGGTTTGTTCAAAATTTTTGGCTGGCTAAAACTATTCAGAGCCGTTTGTAAGTTCTTACGCCCCGTGGAAATGCACAAACGGGTATTGTTTACCACAGCGACCTACTTTCTGCTCCATGCTAACAGTGGTTTCGCGGAGCCTACCGCGTCTCGCAGTGCAAATCGACCAATAGTGTAACCTCACTATACATACAGCCATACTCTCTGGTTCAGCTCAGTTGTGGTTCAACATCAACAACATTAAAAATATAGAGAATATCAAGAACTTTCAAAACATGCCCACGTAAACCTTTACGTCTTTCTTCGCGTATTTTGATATTTTGTAGAATTTATGGCTCAGCGGTTAAAAAGCCTTTCATGATTACACTTGAGACCTTACTTCCTTTATAATATGATTTTTAATATGTTCGGCACGTATATATTCAAAAGAAGTTTTAATGAAAACGTTATTTCAGGTTTTATTCACTTGTTTTTTACTTCAAATAAAAACCCCTACGCCCAGTTTCAAAGTCCCACGCTTCACTAAAAAAAATATTGCTATGCCCCACCTTTGAGAAACACTTGTTACATCCACATGCGAGTAGTTTATTTTCACAGTTGTAAAACGGAAAATCCACATACTAACTCACAAACCACTGAATGATTTATAGATCAAAGTACATGTGGAATTAAAATAACTGATACTTTCCAGAATACATCTATATGACGAAGTGCTTTGTGTAGCTTGAAAAAAACAACACAGAATTTTGGGGAAATACGGAAAGCATCCTCATTTCTAAATTTGGAACATTCATCACTTTTAATTTTATCAACCTTTGATCCACAGTTACTGTGAATGAAAAATTGCTGTGTCAAAACCCAAATTGTATCACATTTATTTTTACTATAGAGCAAAAGCAAAGAAAAAATACAAAGCAGCATTACTGTATAAATAGCAAACTTTGAATAGCATCAATAAATTATGAAGCAACTCATAAATATTTGTTTTAAATCGTGTAAATCTCAGCAAAACACTACAATAAAATAAGAAAACAAGAAAAGTATAAACACCAATGGTAAAACAATATAGATAAACAGATAAACAAATCGCTCATCTGTGGAAGCCACCGAGTGCTGCCTACGGGCTGGATGCACTATGCTGAAGCTGCGGCTTTTCGCGCATGGTTTAAAACTAAACTCCAACACATTCTCTACTTGCCCCGACTCCAGCCCAATGGGGACAGGGCATAATTTGTGTGTGCAGGATTTTTTGGGCTTTTTTTTTTTTCCTTCACACTAAGTTTCTAGGGCAAGAATCGGTTAACTGGGGACAAATATTTTGTATGTATGTTTTAGGAAAAGAACGGGGGGGGGGGCGGGGAAGGGGGGAGGAGTTTAGATTTTCTGTAGGTGTTTGTGCAATTTTCGGGACGGGTAAAAAATTAGTCGACACCACACACACGCGCATATCTACACACAATGTTTTGTGTGAAAGTAGGGGGGGGGGGTAGCGAAATGGGTAGCTAAAAATAGTGGCATAAAAGGACTGGCATCTCCTAAAACAGCCGAGAATGGGGCTGGGGAAAAATTTCACACATAGCTGTGGGAGTCCCCTGTCTCCAAAATGTCTCCTCAATACAATACGACAGCTGGATACTGGTATACAGGATAGCACATTATGTTAGTTTATATATGTGTATTATATGTTTTACACAAGTGACATCTGACAGGGACCTGGTAGATCAAATCTGTCCTTATACACAGTCAGTACTGCCTTGAATATTAGGAAATGACGGCACTTTGACATGGCCAACTGCACTTTGTCACCTCTGTGAGACGACAAACTTTGTCCTCATAACAGTAAGTGGGAAGGGGGAGAACTGAATCATGGGGTTAGTGGTCAAACACGAGAATTACTCCCCTTTGTTTTCTTGTTTATCGTTGCGAAACACGGCGCGGGGAAGAACTTACTTGTTCAGGCCTAATATCGCGTGGTTTTGGGCAAAACCAATAGGAATGTGTTGGTTTTAGGGATCTCGCCGTCCGATATTGAGCAGTACGTCGTGTTCGTCAACAAGGAATGCCTTTTATCCAGGCCAAGGCTTGGCTCCAGTTTGCGCACGACTCCACGTCGCGGAATGGTGCGGTTCAATCGGTACAGAACCATGGCATGAAATGGAGAATGCGCGTGCCTCTTGCACGTACGCCTCACGCGATTAAAGAACGGCCAAAACAAGACAAACATCACCACTGGGTGACTGGATTACGCCATTTCTTGTTCCGCCGTTGCCTTCTGTTCTTCCTAGACCCGTCCTGTTTTTATTTGACCATGCACACATATCATGGAGTGCATCGGGGTTAAAAATAAAACAACAAATAACTCTACATGAGGAAAGGAAAAAAAAAAAAGTCCCGTTCAATTTTCCAGGGAGGAAAGGAAGGTTTGAATATTTGCGAACACAGCAAATCTAGCTGGTATGGCGAATGTGGTTGGGCTTTTTGGCAACCATTCTGCAAAGAATGTTGTTACAAGTACGTACGCCCCCTCCCCGGCAAGTTTTTTGCGCTAGGGATACGTATTTTAAAGCTTTTTATGCCTCCAGAGCTAGAGAGCTCCTCCCGCAATGCTCCTAACAACAGCCGTAGCCTAATTAATTCGGATTATTCTTTCAGATTTTCTTTATGTTTTCCTTCTGTTTTTTGGTTGAAAGGGTAAGGGGCAGGGTTAGGGATTCGATAAAATTTAGGGTTGAGGATAAGGACGGGGTTAGGGGTAGCTGACTACTTATGCATATGCGCCTCCCCCCCCCCCCCCTCTAGCGCAAAACTCTTGGGGTGCGTACTTATAATATTATAACAACTTGCGCAAAAGATGTAGATCTAAGTTCTAACCAAACTACTGTTTACTGATGAATTAAAGTAAAGAAGAACTGGAGGTTGATGCAGTGAACCTTTTCGCTCCTCAATCTGTCTTTGTAACATACTGTAATATGGGGAATCTATTAAAAAAAAAACAACACCTTCATAATTTTCCCGAGCCAGGCTGCATTCCTCCGTCAGTCCAAAGCAATTTGTACAGCATTTCCATAGGGTTGGTCGATGTACTGTAGGGGCGGATTTCCTACATCAAACCGACGGCGGTGCAATGTTGTAACCAAGGACAACTTGAGGTCAATCCTACCTAGTTAGACTGATGTCGGGATGAGGGATGGGTTGTCTCTAAAGTGTTCCTCTCTTCTCCATAACGTTTGTCATCATCTTGATAAAATCATTAATATTCTCAGACTATAATAATGGTCATCAAAGAACCATTCTCTATTACTGATAGGCCTTTTTATCTTTTTAGTGACTCATAAATTCATTACCTCATTTATCTTACTATAATTGAGCTAGAGAGTGAACCTGTGCTGTAAGCAACTAAAACTTCGCGACTACGCCATCAAAAATTATGAAACTTGGTGTACTGCATTAATTTTGGACGAAGAGTTACTTGGACATATTCATTTTGAACAAAAAATATATCAGTCTTTACTATTATTTATATTAAAAATTTTTGAGCCAGAAAAACAGAGACGCATTTTCCTCGAGTAGAATCAAAAAGCATGATCGGAAATTCCGCCCTTGGCCTCTCTTTACACCTTGGTGATCGAAAATCAACGTAATCACATCGGTGTATTTCTGCGTAAGTTCTATTAGTCATTTCATCGAATATAAATGCTGGTTTTAGTGTAGCCTAGATCTAGATATACAGTTGGGCTTCCTACAAAGAATCTGCAAGATTTATCTTGCGCGGGTCGGCTAGTGTTTGTAAATGAACATCACCGGGAACATTTTTTTAGGCCTACTGAACACCATCGGGAACATGTACTAACACCACATTCTATCAGACCATTAATAATTTCAAGCAAATTGTCACTAAATCATGTGTGTTGAGCGATTTTGAGGCAAAGTTACTTCAATATTTTGTGTGATTCTTTTGTATTGATTTTGATGTTGTTTTGGAGGGGGAGGGGAAGGGGAGCAAAAGACGATTGGAATGAATGCCAGACACGATATGCAGTATCTGTAACACAAAGAGATGGCTGGCAACTAATTCATGAAAGTAAAATGGGATATTTCATTCGTTGTTGTTTTTTTAAATATTATTTTAAACGGAGAAGGTGAGAAAGGGGGAAGAACAATGGAAGAAAAAAAAAAGCAGACAGAAATGATGGCGAAATAAGTACAGTACCGGTAGTGAAAAGAAAGAAGACGAAATAACATTGGGATGTACATGTAAGTCCATGGAAGTCAAAGAAGAGGACAGAGAGAAGACAGAAAGACTGGTAAAGAATGGTTTTAAAGCCTGGGTTGATTTTTATAATACATTATGAGATGTCTGTCATCATAATTAGGTATGCACTACGACCACGTCGTGGACAAACAGACAGAAACTGAGAAAGGAGAGAGAGAGGAGAGCCAGAGAGAGACAGACACACACACACACACAAAGAGAGAGAGAGAGAGTGATGATGATGATGAGATGATGTTGATGACGACGATGATGATGGTGATAAAAACAATGGTACGATAGTTACCGTTTAGTATCAGGGACAGATAAGACAAGAGAAAAGACGTTAAAAGAGTACTAAAGGATCCCACCAGAAGTAACTAAGTACTGACAATCCATAGACAATTTTCAAATAAACTATTTATTTGTTTCGGACTAAAATTTCAAAGTCATTCACCCATATATTCAAATTAAGAATTGTACAAAATCTCTTAACCCAAAGTGATCCTTGTATCCATTCAAATAAAATAATAAAATATTGAGTAAACAGATATCACAGTCGGTCCTTTAATGCATGAACATAAATGCAACAACAAGTTAACATGGTTTACCTCCTTTTTTTTTTTAATTTTTGCCCACTTTTTTTCCTTAAATTTTTGCCAACAGTAATGTATGCTTAAGTTCTTAGGATGGCGACCAAAAAACAGGACGAAAGAAATCACGATGAAAGAGAGAAATAAGGGAAGTCAGAATGTAGCTGCCCATACACATAAATGGCCGTCCCCAGACAAGATGAAAAAGAAAAACAAAAAAAAACAACAAAAAAACAAAAACCTCCATATCACAAGAGCAAACTTAAACAAAACAAAACAAAAACCTCCATATCACAAGAGCAAACTTAAACAAAACAAAACAAAAACCTCCATATCACAAGAGCAAACTTAAACAAAACAAAACAAAAACCTCCATATCACAAGAGCAAACTTAAACAAAACAAAACAAAAAAATCCATATCACAAGAGCAAACTTAAACAAAACAAAACAAAAACCTCCATATCACAAGAGCAAACTTAAACAAAACAAAACAAAAACCTCCATATCACAAGAGCAAACTTAAACAAAACAAAACAAAAACCTCCATATCACAAGAGCAAACTTAAACAAAACAAAACAAAAACCTCCATATCACAAGAGCAAACTTAAACAAAACAAAACAAAAACCAAAAAAGAAAAAAAAGGCGGTAACTGAAGTGGCAAACAAAACAATCACACGAAGTTCTCTGCCATGCAGATTTCAAACCAGGAACAGGTACGACTCTCCAGGTTTACACCGTGGACATTCGAAACGTTTAGGGAGGATGAGTGAAGAGGCTGGCAAACAATCCAAAAATAAAAATTCCCACAGAATTCTGGCACATGGATGTTTGAAGCTAATATTGGTACACAGTCTGCAATGCAGTGAGCGGAGACAGCTATTCACACGGCGAGCGCCGCCCCCTCCCCCTGCAGTACCCCTGGTCCTACAAAAGCCTGACACCTTGATGTCTTGCCTGGATATATGGGGGTCTCTGAATGCAGCAGCATTGTTGGACATATCAAATTCAACCCTCGGAGTGAACAGTGACCATGACTGGGACTGGTCCTACTTGATAAACTGAATCCAAACACCCGAAATTTTTCGACAGATATGCTAATGATGTAGTGTCTGAAATTTAGTATTCTGAGTGAAAGCTCCCTTTACAATTGATCTCTTGACAAGATATTTATGGGTTAGGTTTGTAGAAACATCCCATCTGGCCAGGTTACATTGCTTCTCGTCCAACTGCATTATTTCGGTCTCATTACATGTATCTTCCTGGAAAACCTTTTTGATTAGCAGATAGTTAAGTTTTCCAAATGCCGTGTTGTTTGCTTCAGGAATGCTTAGCTCTAAATATCTGACGACAGCGGCACATTTATTGCACGCAGTTTCATGGTAGAAATGTGAAAACATGGATGTACAGACAAGAAGATAATTCACTCAGCAAACTATAAAACTGTGTCACTGGCAGTTTCAAAGCCTTCATTCCATTTTGTAATTACCTGCAAGACTAGAGACCACGGGACATACAAACTGTAAAGTGTTGAGGGCTTGATGTTGGAGAGTTTGTGGCAAAGCACGTTGGCACCAACCCGATAAACTGTTGCTGTGTGAACCTAGCCCTTTATTAATGTCACCCTGTCTTCGGGTGGTGAAAAGGAAATTTAACTGCATTTACCTACAACCTGATTCGCCCCTTTTAATTTAACATGTCTGCCATCCTAATTACGTATCCATGATGATCACATTATGGACAGAGCGAGAGGAAGGCAGACGGAGAGAGTGAGAGTTGATGATGATGTAAAAAAAAAAAGCTATGAAATTTACAATTCATCACAAGTCTATAATACAGTAATTTCTGCAATCCAGTTCGTTTCATTACCCTCCTATAACACCGTCTTTTCCTTGTTAGTTGTATTACTCTCATCCTGCTAAAATTTGGTTTGGCTGGTAGGATTTTAAAAATGCCATTCATGATAGTCAGTGACAACTCCAGCAATTAATTTGTCACCAACTTCAGCCTGAATCCTCCCGCTACTATGTACCTGACATGGGCTCACTATACTATGGATGTTCCATTTCTGCCCACAGCGTACTAATGCCACGGTAAAAAAAAAGAAGACAACGCAATTACCATTATTTCACACGACCCACTCAAAGCTTTTGTACAGATAAACTATGGCTTCAAAATGGTGAGATGTGCCAGAATCCAGTGAGCATGGAGATCTAAACGGTGTGTAGTTCGTCTGTCGGAACCGACCAGGACCATCTAGTCCTATGGATCTAAACGGTAAACAGCTGATGAAGCTGACTGAGTCGAGTGTATGATTACTCCACAGTTTCTTTTATGTCAAAAAAAAAAATGACTGTAATAGTTGAGGAATTTATTATTTACTACTCTGATTTCAAATACGAGGCTCCAGGGCTTGTCTTATCTCCGTTCACATAATGAGTTCTAACTAAAACTTAATACTTCAATGGCTACAGGTGTGGACATCTCTATAAAATCACTTTACTCATGTATTCATTCCATCCACCCCTTCCACTTTGCACGCAGACATCAAATTGCCGACAACTAAAATTGAGCAAAAGCTTTACAGATATCCTGTATATTCTCTGAAACTCCAATACATTTGACAATAACTCAGTTTCTTTTATGCAATCACTTTTTCTAAACTTCAGTTCATGCGGAAAATGTACAGTGTGGAAACCTTCAATAGCATCCTGAAACATGGATGAAACAATGTTTTGTTTTAAATTCTTCCTATTTTAGTTAGGAGGGACTAATCCTCCACAGATCTTTTGTCATGTTTTGTGTGTGTGTGTGTGTGTGTGTGTGTGTGTGTGTGTGTGTGCATGTGTCTTTTTTAAGTATAATTAAGTAACAGAAATGTTCATTTTGGATATTAGCAAAATTTTGAGGAGGGGGGGGGGGGGGGGGGTTTTAGCAAATTGAGTTTGGTTTTGGGCTTGCCAATAGAATTCTGACTAAAGCACTCAAGTCACGAAAATTTCATGTTTGCCAAAAAATCCAAATCATTAACTTTCTAAAGCTTGAACAGGAAACAAATACAAGCTTTTTCTTTTTCCCCTGAAATTATTAGCACCCAGCATCATCATTCACAATATAAAATTGTAGATCAAAATAAGGACTCGACAACAAAAATAAGAAAACAATGCAATGACATGAAACAAAGACAATATCCACGATTTCCAGGAACATCCAGCTACAAACACAAACAGTCATTTCCTAAGTTTCATTGCACATATCATTTCATAATTGTCTTCCTCACAGGCTTTGCTCATGTAGCCATCCAGTGTTATCCCATATACTCACTGCTGAGGTTCTTTAAGGACATTTAGTGAACACTGTGAAAGAAAAACAAAATGCCACTTTCTTTTGTGTTGTAAGACGTTGCAAGTTTAGTTATTTTGGCCAATAACTTTAGTATTGTATTTGGCCAATCAATACAGTAATGTATTTGTTACCATTTGTTTTTAAGTGACACTCAACGACTTATTTCTACATACACTTGACGTTGAGTGGGTTGTTTCTCTAGACATCTGTTTTGTTTTTTTATCTACAATTATTGCAAAATAACAGAAGGAAACTGAAATCAGTGGTCCTTGTTTTTTGCTTCCCTTGTAAACCTGACCAAGGTAAATAGTGTTGACTATTTTATTACCCCGCTTGGATTATTTGTGAGTGTGCATGGGAAAACCCGGCATAAGTCGGTAGAGCTGATTTTGAGCAAAACGGCTTTGAAGTGAAAATATGGGTCCACCACAAACTTCCAACTTGGTTGTTGTTTAGGGGACCGTCGCATGTTACATGGTGAACTGTAGATGAGCAGTGAACACTACTCACTATGATCTCTATAATGGCTTTGTAATTAGACTACGGTCTCCTAACAACAACCACTCCAATATTACTTGGTCAATTAGCTATTGCCACTTTTAGGGTTATATTCCGTTTTCTCAAAATTTTGTTTTAGGGGGGTTCACTGACTTCAATTTATCAGAAATGTCTTCTCTTTTATATGTACAGAACTCAAAATGTCATGTTCCCGACTTATGCCGGGTTTTCCCATGCACACTCACATTTCATTTCTCTTCTTGTTCATTGCAAAAATTGCCTCAGAATATCATTTACCTAGAAAAAAAATGTTCATAATTTCTAAGTTCTTGATTTCAATATATGTGAGCGAGCCCCACAAATCTCAATGGAAGTCGCATTTTTGCAGTTTTCAGTTATGAATATCACCATAAAGTACGAAATCTCGTCTTTAATTTGGTGTAAAAATGATTGCAATGCTCGTTTTTCTCGCAAAGTTATGGCTCTTTAAAGACACACAACCCGTTTAAAAACGGAAGTAACTTCCGAGAAAATCGCCTTTTAAGATGGAGGAGGGATGTTCACTCCCAGTGAAATGGGTGGCCTTACTATCTCCCTGGCATCGGGTACTCTTCATTAACCTATGGGTTTGAAATTTTGTATGTCTGTGCCAATAATTATAAATGAAACACGCTCTGTAAACATTTTGTAACAATAGGTTTATTGATTTTGACGTTATTGGGAATTTAATGAACCCCATTATTGCTATGATATTCGATATCAGGGACAAAATTAAAGGCACTAAAAGCAATATTTATCATATTTAAAGGCTGATTTGAGATCTAATACTTTCATAGAATGTAGAAAAATGGTTGAACTTTAACCCTCCGAGTGTCAGGCATATTCTCATGTGGTGTCAGAGGATATTTAAGGTTTTAATATAAGGTTTGAAAATAGATTATATTGTGCACAATATTCAATCAAATGCTATAAAACTATATATTTTCTGGCAGGAAAATGAAAGGACTAACGGAAGAAACATTTTTTTTTATAACATCGTAACGTGTAATGACCTTGACCTTGCCTGAAACGACCTTTATCATTTTGACATACCAGTAGTACTCACTTTAATTAACAATGAAGGACACTTGCGCTGCTCTAATTGTTTCAATGCTGCTAAAAACAATTAGTCAATTCAATTTCCTGCCAGAAAATGTATAGTTTTGTACACTCTGGATGAAAATTATATCATGTCTGGTTCTAGTGCTTTCATCATAAACAGCTGCCCAGCCAAACTTATCTACCTTACCTTCATCAGGTCTACCATTATTTTGGGAAAAGTGTCCAATAAATAACGCAATTATGTCCCTTTTCCTTTCAATTATCGGCATACTGTCACCCGTTCCTCCAATATCATTGCTGTGAGGAGCAGTTGCATGGCAAAAATTTGCCGACATGGGAGAAATGCTGTAGCTATCAAATGCACACTGCTTTCCTTTTTTTTTTTAACCTTGAGCTGACTCTTTCTTCAGAAGAAGCGATGATACCGATATACACACAGTATGGCAGTTAACCGAGAGATCTAGGTCAAGGCCTAGTATCAACAGGGCACGAATGTTTTGTGGGGGAAAAAATTACTCAGTCTGTAGTCCTCTGTACTTTTACTGCCATACGCCTATGCAGGGCACTCCACACTCCCGTTACTGAAGCCAAGGGTCATCCTTTGTGTCTGCACACCCCCTCTCCTACCCCTCCCCGCCAGCACCGCAAAAAGAAATAAAGAGGTCTTATTGCCTTTATATGTCTTTATCGGCTATTTATAAATCGGCCGATATGATCGGCCGTAGCACCACAAAATCGGCCAGCGACACATGGAGGGTTAAGTATTGACAAAAATAAAAAAATCGTCAGAAAATCGGATATTTGTGTTTCACCGCGATTTTCTCTGTTTGGTCTAGTGCGACTTCCGTTGAGTTTATTGGGGCTCGCTCACATATAACATTCTTTTTTTTTTCATATTTGTTCACTGAAAATGGCGCCTTTAATGTTCGTTAAGAAGTTTTCCGATTGTTTCACTCTTTTGATGTCATGGTTTGTCTTTACTTTTACTAAGTTATATTTGTTTGTATGTTCACTGGAAATGCACCACACTGAAACATGCCACTCACCTTGAGTGACAGCTCAGAAGATCTTCTTGCCAGAGAACTCCACAGCAATCTTCAGTTCTACATGCATGGCCTCTGCTGCCTGGCTCCACTTGTTCGTATCGGCAGAGGTAAAACTTCTCCCATTCTCACAGGTTCGTAAGGTACTCTTGAGGAATCTGCATGTTTGAAGAGAGATAGCATGAGAGTGTGGCTTTGGGGAACAGAAATAGAATATAGAGGACCAAAGAATGGAACAAACTGCTGACCTAGTTAGAAAGTGCAGGTGGACCTGATTCATCAAATTTTCTGGCAAGACACAGAGAAAATTACGTCTACTAAAGTGGCTTCTTCTCAGTAGTTTGTCTTCGTTGGAGGAAAATGTAGAGTGTCTGAAAGAAAATCTTACTTACTTTTGCAGAGTTTTGCACTTAGCATCATCCAGGCTTGAGTAGGAGTCCAGGTGAACAAATATCCACACTGATAAGACGGTGATGAAGTTGACAAATAGACTTTCACATGGCAAACTGGACAACACAAAGAAAAATTAAGAAATTCATAAATCCTTAACTGAATCCAGCGATAGATAAATAATTTGTTCAACCATTACACTACACATGGATAATATATAACATTCTCTTCCACAGATTGTTCTGACCTCGCCTTACATGCCAATACTGTATGACACAACAGTCTCTTTCATGCAAAAAGAACACAATTGTTCAGTAAAATCCTCCAATATCTTTTCCATAACTTGAGTTCACATATGAATTCTAGCGGAAGGAGAAGAATATGATGAGGTGTGGTAAGACAGAGGATGAAAAAGATGGAGAAAAATGGCAGGGAAGAAAGTGACAGATAGTGTGCTCACAACATCATCAACCGCTTCATGTTGTCCCGTTGACGAGATCGAAGCTGTTTATTTTCAAGCTGATCTTGTCTCAATAGCAGGGCTGATTTTGTTTGACTCAAGCAAATTTCCGTTTCTGCGATGATTCTTGACAATAATCCTACTATTTCACTTTCAGCAATCATATTTGTACCTTCAGTGCCATCTCTCTGCCAACGAGGAACAGACCAATTTCACTGTTTGCTAATATATCCAGAATCTGAACTGTCAGACTAAACATGAATGAGCCTTCAAGACAACTAAAAAAATCATTGTTGTATCACTTGCAACTTTTACACCAGTTCCTAGGCCACAGCAAATTCTGAAAATTGTGATGAAATTTAATTTACAACCAATAATTGGTCAACTCTAAACTTGGATAAACATGGTTTCAAAGCAAAATCCTCACATCCCATTTTAAAACTAGAAACATTTGAGGAATTGGACAATACTATGGAAACTTTCTCAGCCCAGAACCAAATGCACATGACAACAGGTATTTTGTAATGTCATCACTTTTAACATGCACAATCCAAGTCCTGTCAAATACAATTCAATCATGCTGCAGCCACTTACCTGCCATCGATAGAGAGTTTTGGTTCTAGGTGGTAGTATCGACTCTACATGGTCTTTTAAATTTTGAAATGGTAGCGTTATTCTGTAAGAGAAGAAAGAAACGGCACTCCACATCTATACTTCCTCAGTTGTGTGAGCAATAAAGGGTCATGAAACTGTGTGAAAAAGAAATACATCCAGTACTTCAAAATATTGCACTGCAAAAAGAAGTGTGACCAAGCATCCACTTCATCTCATCAGTTGACAATTTTATGTGAAATAGCGAATTATAAATCATGGGGATTATAGCATCATAAGAACATGAAAAAAAATGGAAGTAGCATAAAAGAAATAAAAAATTTCCAATCCAGTTTTAACACAGTTCTGTTGTACAGCAGATTCACAGAAATGAATATCAACAATCACAGAATACAAATCCTATTGCTCGTCATCACTTGATATGCTGATGTAATGCTGCTATAAAGCAGTGCACAGGGAAATTCAAACAAATTTTCAAGCTTCAGCTATCTCCACATTTACAGTCAAATTTGGAATCATCAAAATTCAAATTCTAAATTCTCCTGGATCTGACACTTTAAACCCTTAGTCTCAAATCAGAAATCCACAGCACATGTACACTCCATCCATATAATAACAGATGACAACCAGTGACTTACTGACCTTTGTTGAAAATGTGACAGTTTTGTGTCTGGTATAAACCAATCTCTCATGGAAAGGTTGTCCAAAAACTTAGCAAAACTGTCTTGGATTTTAGCAAACATATCATTGTTTGACACAAACAGGTCGTAACCATCTGACATTTCCCTGTGAATTTGAAAATGATGTAATATGTATAAATCCCAAGTGCACAAAACTGAAAAAAAGTCCAACTCCCATTTAGAGAGAGCTAAGTTCTCCAACAATTCAACTTAATACACCTACAAATTTCATACAAAAAGGATCATAATACTTAGTCAAAAGAAATTAAGTGGCTCGCTAATCTTAAACAAATATTTTACTACTACCCACCACTCTGAAGAAGTAAACACTGCAAAAGAATCTGTGCCAACTCAACTGTCATTAGCTGAATTATGGTGTACCTTAAGGTACTTGTTTGTTAAATGTAAGTGTAGATTTGCACAAATGCTTTAAACAGAAACAGAGCCAGAGAGGGCTCTAAATAACACACCTCTCAAAATACGCAGACTGAATACATCTCCAAAAATTCCTGAGAGCTCAAAAATAACAAAAACAAATAAGTTGCTTAATCTTTACTTGAATAAATCATGACACCTGATAAAACATTCTTTGAATGTGATTTGAAATCGAGTCATTCGTCTGAGAGACCATGAATCATATAGTTATAGCTCTCCTTGTGATTCTATCAAGAGTTCATGCCCACATTTCTTATATTTACTGATGTTTTGCCAAATAAAAAAAATGTTTTGTTTTTAAGCTGTTCGTTAGCAATAAGCTGCCATTACCATGGTTCTAATGTAGGTGATGCCCTGAGATGCTGATGAAGGTGATGAGTTTTGGATGTCAGGTTCTGAATCTGCAGGTGGACAAAGTACAAGCAGATTACTAGCCACACCAATTGACAGTCATCAGACTATATTTCTGGCTTAATCCACATATAAGTAGCTGAACATGACAGTTACAAATGCTGTGGACAGTTACAGTAGTTGTAACTTTTTTGACGTGATTAATGGGCCATTACTGAAGTACATGTCATATGTTAAAAAAAATTTTGTAAAAAAAAGAACTTAAAATCTACCTGTTCTTTCAGATGCAGTATAACCTGTGAAAAAAATAAGCCACCTTTCATCATATAGCTGGCATATAAGAATGATGATGCAACTAAAGATACTAAGGAAGTAAGAAGCTGTGTCACAACTGTGCCATTCACTTTCCTAGTAATGTAGCTCCAAACTTACTTTTAACTTCAAAACAGCAACAGGATGGAAGATGGAGCTATAATTTTGTATACAGCACAATGATTTGGTTGTATTCTGGAAGGAAAGAAGAAAAAAAAAATCAGAAATACAGATTGTTGTAATTTATTTGTTTGCGTAATCAAATTTCAAATCCCAGCAGTTCATGATTTTGTTCTCCTACTCATTCATCGATGAAACCTGAAACTGCCACAATTCATCCACTTATTCTCCTGTCCATTCACAAATCAAATTTCAGACTCTGGCAGTTCATCAATTTGTTCTCCTGCCCATATGAAATTCCAACAGTTCATCAACTTTTTCTCCTGTCCAATCATTTATCAAATCTCAACCTCTGACACTTCATCAATTTGTTCTCTATACATTCATCAACCAAATATCAAAAATATATTCAGACATCTATCAATACATATGTACAATCATCCACTTGCAACAATATTCAGCTACTCAATATCTCATGTTATTTTATTTGTCTGAAAACGCGACACCAGTGTTTATCAACTGTTCAATTGTCTGCTAGCATGATTACTCATCCGCATATTCCATCACCAAAGATTGTAAAATTCCAACATTCTTCTTTCGTGTGTACACTGACAGTTTCGTCATTCTTCAGTCAACCTCACCAATCATCCCACCCTTTTCCTCCAAAAATCCCTCAAAATGCTCATTTCCTTATTACCTTATTGTTATCACCACTTTGTTCCATTATCCCGACAGCCAAGTAAGTGAACACTAAAATGACTACATCAGCTAGTGACTTTGGCACAGCATCAAAATCTGCCTCTCCATGCCCCAGTTTGTCCCGTGCACGCGGACCATTTGGGTAAACTAACAAGTCATGAAGTAGATCCTGTAAGAAAATAATTTTAGACATTCAGTGCACGATACAATGATGTTCACTGACATACCACTGTAGTGATGCACAAAACCAGTTGCTAAAATACTTCCCAGAAAGTTAACTCGCCTGCGACCATTCCCGTACAAGTTACGGGATGGCTGACCTGACACTAAAATAATTTTTTTCTCCTTCCATTATCCCGTGAACCTTACGGCAATGGTCTACTACCGTTGTGTAGCCACATCTTTTGTTTCAACTTTTTTTTTGGCAGATTTTTTTCTAAAACCACTGACTTCCGGAGCGAACAACGAAATATCTCCAGTGTACTGCAGAAAGGTGTCTAAGCGAAAAGCAACGAATGTGTTTGAAATATTCGAACACGAAGGGTCTGACAGTGAACTGGAATGTTATATTCCGATCTAGACCCAGAATATGTTCCAGTGGGTAAGAAAGGATAGGAAAGTGGTTCTGAATCGGATAGCGTTAGATCGAAAGAGACTGCTGCCAGATCTAGAGCCAGTGCTAAAAATTTTTTATTTTTCTAAAAAATTTTAGTTTTAAATAAATCACACCAAAAAAAATATTTGAGATACCCTTATGACATTTGTTTTATTGTATAGTGCATTTATTATAAGTCTTGTGTCCAAAAATCAAAGAGATTGGAATCTGTAATAAAAAAAATCTACTATACAAACATGTGGTAACTTCAGACCTGCAGGAGAAACAGTCAGTTCACAGTATCTAATGTTTTCCAATATATCTCCCCCTTCCAAGTTTCTGACAGCTATTTCCTTTGGTATGATTGTTGCCTTTTTTTCAATCTACAATACAGTAATGAGACATGCTTGCCTTCACTAACTTTAAACAAGGTTTTTGGTTACACGTGAAGAGCCATTTTCACGGTAACGACTTAGTTACTACACAAGTTCAATCACATTACAAACTATTAACTCATTCACTCCGCCAAGCCAGTACATAGGCTAGCAGTTTTTTCTATATAGACGCACAGCCAGTACATCGGCTGTTTAGAAACATGAAGTACTATTATTAGAAAGATTTTACAGCGTGAATGAGAGCCCTTGACGTCCGATTCGACTTATTTTTCTGTCATTCACGTCCCCACCTTTCCCCATTGATCGACTTTGTCAAAATTGGTGCGTCCGAAAGCCAAATAGCCTGCGGAGTGAATGAGTTAATCATGATAATGATAAAAAATAAACCAACTGAAAAATCTTCATACCATAAATGTCAGTGCATACACTTGTATAATCCAAATGCATTACAGACCTTTCAAACAGTTAGGTCTATTTTCTGTGTGGTAATATGACATCCATCTGAGTGTAATAAAATCTTAAGAACTCCTAAAATTGAAATTTATCTTCTATTGACATTCGGGGAAAAAAAAATATTCACAGAGACTTACACTCACAATATTATGAAACCATTGCACTGATTGGCTATACTCACCAGGCATGGAATTCCAAGAGCATCAACTACTGCATTCAAACTTCCATCAGGCAAACTACTATCTAGGATCTGAATATAGAAGGAAAAACTCTGGTTCAGCCTGCATTTTACATGGGATATTGGGAAAGAAAATATTTCAGTCCAACATAATTCTCTTATCCTTTTCATAAGGAATCTGGACTTTCCTTTCTCTATTTACTTTTTCCAGATATTCAGTTACAGAAGGAATTTCTTTCACATTTTAGAATCAATGCTGAGTTTCAGCATAACTTGAAAATTTCAGTAACAGTCATTTATTCTGTTCACTTCTCCCACGGTCACCACGCTGAAGTTCCATGACGTTGGCTTACAGGTCCCCAGATTATATTCTGTTGTTCATTTTGCCTAGTTTTCGTCCTTTGTCAGCTGTAAAGCTACCAGTTTAAAGCAATAACGGCTCTATATCCGGACACAGTACAAAATGCAGTACAGTCATAGTGTGGTTGAACATCAGAATTCATCACAGCTTGGTTTCAGTTTTACTGGATGTCAACCATATTGAAGCAAAGGGAATATAGGGGTTACTCAAAATATCTTGTCATACCACTCTGACATATGAATCAAAGAACTTGAGGCAAAAAAAAAAGTCTGAAAATTAATTACAAAACATAATTAACCAATTCACAAAGTTATTACAAAGAGAGAGTTTCACACTGATATGACTGTAAGTAACAAAATAAAACTTTTTTTTGTTCACATTCCGACCGGCGCTGCACTGTGGCGATGACGTGCCTGCTCCAGTTGTAAGTGGGCTGCGATGGCACAAAGGCAAATTTCCCAATGGGATTAAAGAAGTATACAAATAACAAATAATAACAAATAACATTCTCCTGAAAAATGCCTCAAAAAGGCACACCTTCGTTCCTTCACACTGCTGAACTGCAGTGAGGCAGGGTTTAAACTAACACTAATCATTCTGTCATGAGCAGAGAAAGGGACAAGAGATATACTTCATTCCAGCAATTAAAAACTGCTCTGTCCCCCCCCCCCCCCCTTTTACACAAGACATGACTGCAAAGCCAAGCAGCATCTTACCTCTTCAAAAGTGGTGTACAATGTTGTAGCCTGGAAATGACAAGAGAAACAAAACACAACATGACTATTCTCTGTCAAACAAAAATAAATATTAATACACAATTAAAAAAAAAGTCTAGTAACAAGATGTATCAAATCTCATTTCACTGAAGGGCCTCAGTGTTAGCAAAGAATAACCTCGGTGAAAAGAGAAATCATTTATCAGGTATTAAAAGAAGTATCAAGGATGCATGACAACTTTTCTAGTAATTGTAGGAACTGGAATTGTTCAAAAACTACAAAAGGAGGTGACATATTATATTTTGGTATTATAGTAAGATAATATTTTGACTAAATATTTGAAGGACAAAGACATAGATTTTGGTGAAAAATTGAGAGTAATTCCCATCCGTATACTTCGATGCTTCAAACATCAGAAGTTAAAATGCAGTATGTCTATTATTTGTCTCAAAAGTCTGTCTTTTAATCTAAGATATGTAATATATTTTCATATTTTCATATTTTCAAGTCCCTGGTCCTATTGGGGGGTAGGATCGAGTACCTAGTCTTCTCTGTTTCTGTAAAGCGCATAGAGCATTTTAAATGGATATGCGCTATATAAATGCTATAGATTATTATTGATTATTAATATCTGAAATACTTTTAAAAAAATTATCACAGGTCGTGAGTTTAATGTAGCACCAAAAAAAAAATTAATACCAAAAAAAAAATATAATAAAGCTACGTTAGCATGAATGGCCTAGAAAAAAATTCATTGAAAATGTCTTCATCATCTGACTTTACATGAGAAACAGAAACTGTCACACGATGAATGTGTCCACAATACATTACAGAAGTTTGCAGGCCTTCAACTATGGGGACAAAGAAAAGCCACACTGAACATTTCCCAAGATACAATCAAAGCATGGCAACCATCTACAAATGTTGGACAGTGGCATGGAAAGCTAACTTGCTCATCACAGACTGATTGAGTTATCTACTCATGGTGGCCATGGTACAGAAAATAGCAGTTTCTTTGAGCTGTTTTTCATCCCCAAATAGACAGTTGGGCAGGGCCGGAGGAGGGGGGGGGGGGGGGCAGGGAGATAGCATGATCAAAGTGATAATAGTTTCCGGCACTCCAGCAAGACATGCTCAACAGTTTCCTGTGGCACACTTCAATGTCGATACATGGGTTCGCGGAGAGGACTGAAGCGATTTAGATGCGTTCAATTGGACGTGACCAGACCTCATACGTTGGATTATAGTCACGTTTGCGCTCTAGCTTATGGATGGGATCTTTCGGGTCAGGTTTATTCAAGTATTGAAACACCTTACGGCCTTTCATCGAGTTTGCCCATTGGCTTAGACATTTCCTGCGCCCGTGCGCGCGGACTTTTGGCTCAGACTGCTAGGTATGACGTAGGGTTATTAGGTTGTTCTCCCCTAGTCCCCTGTTTTGCTAAGGTATCTGCAATCTCAGGCATGGAAAGCTAATCAACATAATAATAATGATCTTCTCTAACAATTCTCTCAGATATTATTCACTTTTATTGTACTTTACATTTGTAATTTACACATCATTATTTTTTTTTCTCAACCCCTTCCCTGCAACATGTTGTTCCCCCGCATATCCAAAGCACACTTGCCCTATTAATTTCAGATACACAGTGTACATCCACAGTACATTGAAATGTTTAAATAGAGAGAGAGCGACAGAACTAAGTATTTAAAAGCATTCTCAAAGAAGACTATTTTGACAACCAGAAATTCCTCTCAGTTGTTTTAAATGAGATAATTTTGCAGCTCAACTGTTATATATAATTAGTAATTTACAAGAAACATAATTAATGACTTGTTATCAATAACGGTGAGTGACCCCACAAATTTTTTGCATTTTTTTTTTGTTTGAGATCCTTATTCAAAGTCTATCACAGCCCTGGGTTTATGCATGTCTAAAACATTTTTTTTTCTAAGAAGTATTATTGCTGCTATAATTCATGTGTTTTCCCCATCTTTTCAAAATATGACACAGAGAGAATAACAAAAATAAACTATGTTTCAATGCTGTAAAGACAATGAACTACTCCCTGGCCACCATTACCAAGGGGATTCAAATGACAATTTACTATTTCTAATTCTGCAGTCTTTGCTCTGACATGGTATTTTGCATGATGGAGCCACACTCATTCATACAGAAGTCCATATTTTGCAGTTATCTCCCTTCCATTTGTTTAAAACCATGTCATATTTTGACATGAAATTACTGACCTGTATCTGAGGCAGCCTGAGAAAACATGGCAGATGGGAACACTATATTCAGTTGCAGCAAATCTTTTCTGACCACAACATGGGTTAAATTTTTAAAATAGCAAAATACAAAAATACAAATAGTTAACTGGAAACAGCATAGATCAAATGATGGCAAGGTGGGGAATTGAATGATTGTAACTGTTTACATACAATTTTGCATTTCTTTTGACCCCCAGATTGCATATTGTATTTATATGCATTAGGCAATCACAAGAAACACCGGAAATAGATGAAAACAATATTATATGACAAAAAAGAGTTTAATTACTGATAAATCTGCATGAAAGCCTCCACAAAATAAAATCACAAACTGTCGATATTTGCTAAAACATTCATTTACATGGATTAGAAAATAATTTTTGAAAAATATTCTGGATGTATAAATCATCAAATGCATTTCGGACAATGTTTAGAAATAGTTTAAGATGGCATTCACACCAAGAACTCAAGATCACTTTGTTACCACTTTTGCTCTATGTTTTGAAACGTGATCCATCAACAACTGTTCCGTTTTCTCAGCAAGATGGCTCAGATGTAGATTCCAATTTATTTTCTGGCACAAAACTTATTTGCGTGCCACCATGTCAAGCATGCCATAAATCCATCAGCTCTGTCCTATTCAGTCATCCCAATCAAGAAATTCAGTTTAAAATCCGTCTGGCATCTTAACAGCAGGATGGACACAGAAAGCTTACCTCTGCAGTGATGAGTCTTTCTGGACAATTGTTCACAGCAACAAACACCTTTCTCATTGCATGCTCCAACAAAGGTAGCAACTGCACTACACACCATCCATATCTGTCAAAACGTAAGACATGCTGCCAGGGCCATTTTTTTTTTCTACATCAGTAAACTAAAAATTCAATGCAATCAATATGCTATATTACCTACAAATTTTACTGACCCATCACTTCACTCCTCCAGCCCTTATTTTTTTGGATCCCTTTCCTACCTGCCAAAAACATTTGAAGATCCTCTACCTTGCCATGTCAACATTTCTTTATCTACTTTCCTGCCTACATGCCCCTGCAACAGACACCCTAAAGTAGTGATTCTACATTTCAATGAACCATTTTTATAGTTAAAATCACCAATTTTCCAACTTTCTCTGAAACATCTTAGCCTTAGCGATTCAATACCAAAACTTTAAACTTCATACCTTTAAACAGGTTTAATACACATGTACATCTCCTTTCCTATCTACAAATCTGAAAATCTTTATATAAAATCAAATATTTCTGTGCTTTGGGGTTTTCTGGTGTTGTTGTTTGGGTTTTTTTGTGACATGCCCACTTTGATGTTATCTTTTCTAGGTCATGATCCAAATTTGGGACCATGCCCTAAACTTAGATGGATTCTTATCAGGGGCTGCACCACAGATAGAGGGGGCAGACAAATTGTGCACAGCTCCAAGCTGATTATTTGACTTACTTTTGACTTTCATAATATCTGAAAGCTGACTTGAAAAGATTTACATTGCCAGAGTCTACCAGCCAGCTGTTCATGATACAATTTCCTAAGGCTGGGATGTCTAAGTCTCTTGATCCTAGAAGCACAAAAAAAAAAGAAAAGTCATAAAAAAAACAACAACTTAAAATGCTTCTGTTTGATCCAGAGCCATCGTAATACATGGGCACACCAGGCAGTTTCCAGGGGGCCTCATGCATGCAAATTTACATTGGTTTTTGAAATGGGAAAGAAAATCCTGAGCATTACAAAAGAATCCCTAAGCAGACAATGCATGCAGATACTGCCAGGCGGTGTTAAACATGCTCCAGACAGGTTACAAGTGATGCGCGCATGGCACATTTACAGTCAGGTGTTTGGCATTTACCTGTTACTGTTGCCCTGCCTAGCATTTACTTATTCTTCATGCTACAGCAATAATGATCCTTTATGTGAAAACATGCTTTAAATCAATTGAATAACTAAAAAATAAAAAAATTCTTGATGACAACTTGAAGTCGGTATTTCCCAGTGATGAAATTGCAAACAGGGTGTTCGTGTGCATGATGGTAACCAACTGCACAGGCGAACAGTCTTTTCCAAGACATAAACTGATAAAGAATCAGTTTCCAAGCAAACAATGGGACACCAGCATTTGAACTGGCTATCTTATAATGGATGGAAAGTGATACCCTGAAGACCAATGAATTTAAATCGATCATAAAACAATTTTCTGAAAAGAAATTTTGCAAATGTTCAATCTAAATTAAAGGCTTTATTTAAAGTAATACTTATTAACTTGATACGATCCCAACCAGTAGTATTTTTTCTTCGACTAGAATTTCTTAAAAAGTTCTTGTATTAGTTCCAAACTTGTGTGAATGGTGCAATTAATCTACCTCACTTCATTCAAACTGTTAAAATTTAGTTTTAACTATTAACAATATAGTCATAATAGCATTTGTGGAAACTAGGCTGATAAGTATTATAGCAGATAGTTGACGGGTGGCTCCAGCCATCTTCCCTTATGACATATGAATGCTTTCACTAACTCTCAGTAGGTCTATATGTTAACCGGTTAATTCTTAATCATGTTCAAAAGTTTATGCTATTTAAGCTATATCAGGGAAACCGTTTTTTTTTTTCCCCTTAATGAAGAAAGGATTTGTTTGTGATGTAACTCTAATTCACTAACATGAACACTAGGTCTGTGTACGATTGTGTAGACTCTAGTCCGTACCACGGACACTGCTGTTAGTGTTATAGATGAAGATTTTTTGATGGGTATCCTTACAAGGACTGTCATGGAACAGACTCATAGCATCACTGTGTACAGCGTACCTGTAACAGCTATGTACATTGTACTACCAACTCAGAATTCCTTTTGTGTTGAAAACCTGATGTGTTTTGTACATTACTAAGAAACTTGAGTTGCTGTACAGTATTCACTGATTTTATCATTTTTACACAGTCGTGGCTGTCATGCAAAAGAGCTTGGGGAGTTTTTATGGGGAACTGGAAATGGGTGAAATGATGGCTACACTAAACACTAATGAGTGGGGGGCGCAGCCACAGCCTATTGTTTTGCCCAGGGGCCCATAATGATGTTAAGACAGCCCTAGTTTGATCATACACTTGGTAGTCAAATGGCTTTAATCTTTAACTTTAACCCATTGACTCCCCTAAGACAAATTTTCCGGTTCAAGCCGCCGCCAAAGTCGGATCCCAAGCCGGATTTTCTGGCTCGGAATTTAAAACTTAATTTACAAAGCTACCAATTGTTGCAATGAAGTCTACTTTTGTGAATGCGCAAGGCTGACTTTCCTGTTCCTTCTGCAAAACGTAAACAGTGAATTGCGTGTTGAAATTGATGTTTTTTAATTGTTTTTTTTTTTTTATATTTCAGTGTTGTGACATCGTGAAATATGTCGCCATATCTGTTATATGATTTTGATCTTAACTCAAAAAGTTGGGGAGATATCTTCATGAAATTTGGACGGTGAATTAATAATTGGATTAGTTATTATTTTGAGGTTGAATGCATAGGGATACATAGAAGCGGCATGAGCATGGGGTAAGTTGAAAAATTTAGATGTGAAAATCTATTCTTGATTTTTCATTTCACTTTACTGTCCTGTTCTTGTATTAAAAGTGTGCTAAATCATTCTGTCAATCCTTTTATCTTATTCTGCATTCAATTTCCAACAAATTGATAGGTATATTGTGCAGTCTTGCTCTATTGACAACAAACCTGTGTATAATTTGTAAAGACACATGCGAAATTTCGTTATCGCAAATTTACGTGGGGTCCAACGGTAAAATTCCATGAAACAGTCAATGAGTTAAAGACTCCTATGTCCAACATCATCTAACAGAACAAGAGTTAATATGTTTCTGTACTAAACAACATTTGGAAGGATAGAGGCACACCAACGGACCTCAAAGTGAACATACTTAAGTGCTTGATCTGGCCAGTCCTACTATATGGTTGTGAAGCCTGGACACTCAAAAAGGCAGACATAACAAGATTGGAGGCAGCTGAAATGTGGCTTTACAGAAGGCTACTCAGAATAAGTTGGACAGAAAGGAGAACAAATACAAGCATCTTAGAACAGCTTGGCACCACCAGAAGAATAACACCTGAAATAAATAAAAGAAGACTTGCATACATCGGCCACGCGGCCCGAAACAAAAGCACGGCCCTTATGATATCAATCCTTCAAGGAAAGACAGAAACAAAGAGAAAACAAGGAAGACCACCCATTACATATCACGATAACGTCAAGAAAGTCAGCCAGCTGGAAATAAGTGAACTAACTAGGAAAGCTAAGGACAGGATTGGGTGGAGGAGATTTTGTCGTGACATCCACTGTAGCAGCTAACATCGATGACGATGAAGCCGACAGGTGACAGGTGACTAAATAGTATGTGGAACCTTTATGTTGTAGAGGAGAGAGAAGGCATTGTCGTGATACAAGTGGTTAGTAAATTAAGTGCCTGGCTTAAAATATCATTTTTCACCTGAATGGCCTGACTTAGGGACAAAAAAAGAGCAGAGGTCTTGGGATAAGAATAAAACATGTGTTAAATGGCATGTAAATGCAGAAATTCTTGATTATGGGCCTTGTATTTCACAAAAGAACTCATTGCATTTCATCACAACTACTTTATCCAAATATCATAGGGGTCACTTACGATTTATCCACCATTATTGTTGTTATTGCCTTCTAAAGTAAACACGATAAACATGTTCCAAAGGACCCGACTGATCCAACAGCTGATGTTATCAGCAACACGCAAACAACCAGCTGACTGGCCACTGGCTCTCCCCGCACAGGGAGTTACCTGGACAGGTTCACTCAAAGCCGGACGAGTTAAAGCTTAAAATGTTATTTGGTATCAATGAGAAAATTCCCCACTAATGCCAAAAATCCTGAATGAAACCTATTCAACTTGCTCTCTGAAGAGTACTATTTATCTATTAATCTACAATAATGTAAAACTTTTTAAAAATCCTCTTCTACAAATAAAACAAGTATGTCTCAGAGTGCCTCGTACTCAAAATCAAAATTAATAATGAATCCTGTAAAGAATAAAAGTTCCCTTAGGCCTTTAAGAAATTATGGTAAGAATAATATCAGTCTGATTTTCAAAATTCAAATACAACTGTAACAAGGATTGGTTTCAATAATGCACAGTTTTGAATGCAAGACTGCAGTAAGAAATATGAAATTGCTGGGACAAGTGTATATTCTTGTCACTGACACATCTCAACAGAACTGTACTTCCCAAAAATTAGGAATGTTTTGTAAGCACAGACAAACAGAGAAAATTACATTTTCAATTGAAATATAAATGCAATTTCATCAATATATTCATAATTTTTTTTTTTTTTTTTTGTGGCTTTTTCAACCCACACACCGCGCGACGGCTCAAAGCCCACTGTCCAGTCAGTGACCTTAATCACGGAGAATCGTGCCAGGGTCGCACTGACCCTTGAGGATGTACGATGACCACACTAACGCTGTCCACGTGGTTCGGCTTTTATTGATTGGTATGAAAACATTCGCTGCTATGCTTTATCACGCTTGATAATGTATTAACCAGCAAAACCTTTGTCTGTAAGCCTCTAACCAATGATCTGACTTATGAAACCAAACTGACAGCTGTAGTTTTTGTGAGAACAAAGCATGATAACTAGCCATACCCCCCAAGCCCTAAACAAATGGTTTCATCCTGATTGACACATACTAATAAACCAATGTGGGGCATTTGGGGGAAAGGTCATTTCAGAGCTTGTTTTTGATTGGTTTTTAGATACAGACAACTCTAGATGATGGCCAGCATGTGAGAAAATGACATAATATGGCAGATTTGTTGAGCAACAGTTTTGCATGTCAATGTTACACCTTTTCATAGTGTGGGGAAAGCCTTTGAAAGCTTATGGTTAACATGTCCTTGTCACAATGCCTTTGATTTAGAAGAGATACAGTGAGCAATGAGACGGTAGTTACATCTCAAAAAGGACAGTGACCCGAGGTGTGAAAATACAGCTTGCGCGCTGCCGTATTTGTACGCCTGTGCAGAGTGAGTGCATGGAAAGTCGATGCCGTATTTCAACGCCCTTCACAGCATGAGGGTTAATACAAATGCCCCAGATTCCAAAGTCATGGTTGTGCACAACAACATTTACAATATCTCACCTAAGTGTTCAGCTATCTCATCCACTTTTGTCAAAGGGACATAATCTTTGCTCTGAACGCTATCCGAGTCAATGCCCCTGTCTTCCAGCAACTTTCCCAGACTGGCATTGAGGAGGAGGAGGAAGAAGATGTATCTAATGAATGAAATCATATAACACATGCTTAACATGGCTAAACAGGACTGCACAACAAACATTGTTTCTATATATAGTGACATCAACTTTCATAAACAAGAGTAATCTCTAGAATACAAGACGGCAAGTTTTTCTGAGAAGAAGGGCCATATTTGAGACTTTTGACAGAATTCAATATAAGAGTGAGCCACAATGTGCATGAAAGTCTACGTACCAGAAGTGTTTTGACTCATTTAAAGATTTTTTTTTACTGGCAATTAAGAAAAGGAAAGAGCCAAAGATAAAAGCTAAAAGGGCCATATATATGTGGGTTTCAAGCCGCTGGTTGTCTGCTCCTGCTCTAGAATACTTCCTCTTCAGATGTCTTTCGTTGAACTGCATACTTCTCTCTTACATATCAAAATACCTTCGAGGCAGTTCATTCTCGGTCAGAAAACCATGCCAAGACACATTGCGTAAGTTCATGGATATGGGAGGTCCTATGAGCACATGCAATAGTTTGATCTGAAAAAATAAAGAAATAGAACGTGGGAAATTTCAAAATCAAAACAGATCCCAGTATCTTATCCTCTTTATGGCCAAACAAGTCAGTCAACTTTTTTTTTAAAATGCCTGTCCTTTCTACAAATCTTTGAGAACATAGTTCAAGAATGTTAACAGTGGGATTTCTTTTTCTTTTTTTTACCTAAGCTCATTTTACTTTGTTGGGAGTGTCCCGCTAGTGAGCGAGTTCAAAGTTTGTGGAAAAAAAGATTGTGTTTAGCTAAGATTATCAAAATGTGTCATCCCTTTTGCCAGCTTTTAGATTTTTTTTCTTTTAACTGCCATTTGAAACAGTTCCAATTTTTAGTTTTGATACAGAACACAGACTGTAAATTTACTAACTGGCACCTAACTAACATAAACATGTAGATTTATTACCACAGCACTTCCAAGAATGTTATGAAGCTGAGGAGTTGTGAGAAGATCTTTTAGCATGGCTGGACACTGGCTACCCCGAAGCAGATATAACTGCAATGAAAAAATTGGATGCATGAAAATAATGGACCGTGACATGAATGAATGTTATAAGACTGCTAGTTTACCAAAAGAAAAAATAAGGCATTTTTTTGTTGTTGTTTTTTTCAATTGAGTATGGGACTGGGTGTCATATCTGAGGGTACGATAGTGTAATGGATCTAATATAAGCACCACATTTCTGAAAAGTTATTGTACCATGACTCAAGCAATCTGTTTTACTTTGTAGTTAAAATTAATCAATGTGTAATCTGTGTAATTAAAAACTTGTTGATGTCCATCAATGTTACATCTTACCTCTTTTAAATTAAACTAAAACATTTAACAATCATACATGACCGTGTTCTGGATGAAGGCACATTCAGGGTTCACATCAAAGCCAACTTACTCAATACACATTAAATGAAGTGAAAGATGAATGATCTGTGCTATTTATTTACTTTGATATTAAAGTCTGATTACAGATATCCCCACTGTCAGTTTCGTATTGTAGCAGCCAGGGAATTAAAAAAGTAATATTTAACCAAAAACACTGTCGAAATGTTCTTCTTTTACAGTGTCCTCATGAACCCTAGTGCCCACAACACTTGATTTCCAGATGATTCTTGAAATAGCGATTCAATCATTTTCAATAAACTCATATAAATTAAATCCAACAAAATAATGCCAATACACAATTCCTACCGAGGATTCCTTTGCTGTCATTGAAAGACTAATTCTCTAAATAAGGATATTTCACAGCAAATGTGGAAAAAAAAATCTTCAAAATACAAAGGATTTCACTACTAATTTGTTGAAAAATTACAGAATTTGAAAGGTGCAAGTGGACAAAAAAAAGTTACTGAAATAGGCCAAATCTATATTATATAATAACACCACATCCCGATTATATTCATGCAGGATTGTTATCACAAGAATGGTACGTTAATTAATGTAAGTTGATATGCTCAGCCACATTGATATTTTTTGATGTCACCTGTGCCTGCTCTCAGCAAATAAATTTAAATAATATCTTCATCAAATTACACAATTTCCCTAGCAAATGTCATGTCAAATGAGTGAAATACTAACTCCAGTGGAAATATGAAGCAGCAATTTATATAATGACAAGCAGGCATATCATATTATGTGACTAAAAGCTATCTGCACAGATGACTGAAAACAAATCTGGTTCTACAGAAACTGTTCTGTAAGGAAATGAATAAAACAGCAGGGATTTTTCCAACTCAAGCTGGAGCAATGGAAGAAATCAGACTTTCAACCCCCAAGCCATGCGCTACCTGTAAAGCCCGATGACCGCATCAATGACCTTAAAACACAGGGAATCTTATCTGGGTCACACTGACCCTTGCTGTTACACAAAGACCACACTACCGCTGTCCACATGGTCTGGTTTGTATTTGATCAGCATGAAAACATTCGCTGCTATGCCTTATCAGGCTTGATAATGAATTAACCAGTGAAACCTTTGTCTCTTACCGATGATCTAACTTATGGTACCAAATCTGACAGCCGTAATGTTTGTGAGAACGAAGCATGGTAACTAGCTATGCCCCCCCCCCCCCCCCAAGCCCTAAACAAATGGTTTCATCCAAATTGGCACAAACTAATGAACCAACGTGGGTATTTGGGGCAAAGGTTATTTCAGAGCTTGTTTCTGATTGGTTCTTAGATACACACAACTCTAGATGATGGTCAGAAAATAAGATAATATTGCAAATTTGTTGAGCAACATGATGTTACAGCATTTGATGGTGTAGGGAGAGCCTTTGAAAGCTTAGTCTATGTGAGTCCAACCAGTGGTTCACTGGCTAACATGTTCTTGTCATAATGCCTTTGATTTAGAAAAGATATAGTGAGGAATAGGATGGTAATTACGTCTCAAAGAGGTCAGTGACCTGGAACATGAAAACACGCCCTCCACGCCGCAAGGCCAGCTTGACGCATCCTGTTTGCAGGCCCACTGCCACGAACATTTGGAAACTGGAAACAGTATATATAGCCTATGTCTGGCACGGGGTAATACAAATTTCCCACCACACTGAACCTTATGTACAAAACTTTAAAACAAACCTATGTGCATGAAAATGACTAATGAAAGAAAAAAAGAAGAAGAAAGAAGAACAACAGACATGAGGTGAACTCACATTTCCGAGTGCCCTTTCCAATTCGCCACATACAAGAAGCAGAGCTAGCAGATCATCCGCACCATTTCGATATGTGAGTAGTTCAAAACACTGAAGAAAGGGCTGTTGTATAAAAAAAGAAACAAAACGAAACATGCCCATGACAGAACATCCATTAAGTAACATTAAATTATAAATGATATTCAGTAAATGTGATGAGCATAAACAGTGAAAGCATTGTTTAATCATAATTCCACAATGACAGAAAGCACTGCAAAGTTTCAGTTGTTTACATCAATGGGATTAGCATTTAGTATGATTTATCTTGTGTCCAGTAATACTTATGTTCTTGATGAATGAACATTTTCAACACTACAGTGGAGATGGACAATGCTGTAACATTGTGTAAAAAAAAATTGTGGATGGAATTATCAGAAATTGTTTCTTCATTTCATATTTCTTTTGTCAACAGCAATTGATATTTATTTTACAACTATGTCTTCTGCATTAGCTACCTATGTATTTCTGGTGCATTTACTTTGGCAATAAATAGCCTAACCATCTCATAGAGAGCAATTAATTTCAACTGTTTCTTTTAAACTTTTCATAAAGTGGTATCATGTTTCTGGCAAAAGGTACCTATAAGAAAATGAATCTAAAGGTATCATTGTATACCTTTTTGTTTTTTGTCCACAGAAAGTAATGTCCGTACTTGACACTGAATTCCTCTGATGAATGGCAAGCCAGAAGGTCTTCGCAAGCTTTAAACACTGGAGCTAGCTTGGCTACAGCTTCCTTGTAATATCCTTTTGAAGGTGTATCGCCATCGTCTTGTGAAACAAATTTACACATATGAAATGTTACACAATATGTTACAGGAAGATTTCCTCAATATGAGCAAAGGTTAGGAAGACAATATAAGGTTTCAAATTTCATGTTGGTAATAAGATGTGTCAAGGAAATAAAAGTTAGTGTACATGTGGAATTTTGTTCAGGGATAAGAATGATTTTAAAATTTATGCCATGTTTTTATCAGTCCTTGAACATACCTCATAATAATTCCAATATACATCAAAAAATGAAAAGATTTCTGTAAATCTGACTGCTTTAATATGCTCCCTGTGAAGACTGTGATACAACTTTACAACGTAAAAAAACAAATCTTGTTCATGTTATTGTTATGACGCTAATGAAAAAGGGGGTGGAGATCATTAAATCACGGTTTCCGCTCCACGCGGGTCAGTTTGACCACCCATATTTCCACAGTGATCGCAGCAGACTCTTGAAAACCGGGCAGCCTAATGACATGAGTTTCGCAGTGCCTGGGTTAAGTGAGTATGGAGAAGAGAGATTACAGAGGGAACACTCACCGTGAGGAGGCAACAGCTGCGTGACCAACCAATCAATGTTGATTATTTCACCTTTCATCATCTGTGGAATGTAAATCATGGTAGCCATACCCAACTGATTATTTAACAGCTGTGGTTTGTTTTGAGAAAGACATAATTGGTCTTTGTTGTCATCGATGAGGGGTTTTTCAACGGGACAAGTCGTTCCCACTGCACAGAGCAACAATTTGACACCTGGACTTAGTGCAGAATCTGTGCCTCTTTGTCGTCGCAATCGCTCCATACTGGCACTCTAATTAATGCGTCAAAGTTATTGTCGGACACATCAAGCTCTGGGCCTCCTCGCCATCTGAGGGTCAGTGCACCTGTGTATGACGACATGCAAAGAAATCAAAAGAACTTTTGAACAACACAGCCGCCATGTTTCATGTAAACAAGATGTCTCTATGACTTCAATCTAAAAGAGTGGGGTATTAAAGTACATCGCATAATTATTGTTGTAGGTCGCAATAATAGAATTCAATTAATCTATTTTTGCCGGAACCACGTTTTAGACAATTTAGACTGGTTTGGGAAGGGGGGGGGTGGAACGTGAGGGAGAAGACTGGCCGCCTTGTTTGGAAGACTGCAATACAATCAGAGATTGCTAATATAAATAAATAGATAGGTATAACTTGAACTTAATTATATACATGATTGTACTTAAGCGAAAATAGTTCAAAAGGATTAATTAGATCAAATAAATAAGTACCGTATGACATTTTAAGGCTACGTAGATAAACAAGTGCATATATGATATAGGTATAGCTGTCTATCATGACTATCCTGGGGGTCGGACTCAGTAGAAGTCTTTTATATCCCAGAAGTGTCAACGATTGAACTATGTATTGTCGGCTGTTCTCGAACCTTTCAGGTCTTCTCAGTATCAGCTGACAAGTGTACAGTTCAGTTTAAGCAGCTGGTGTGATACAACAAAATAATAGTAATAAAATAGAAATGTGTCCACATGTTACTTGTGTTCCAAATGAGTCTCCTTGTTGAGTGGACAAGTCATGTAAAAAAATAGTAGATCTGTAAAAAAAAATATGCGTAGATATTAAGGACAATACTGCATAATAAATTCAACAAAGACCAAGGCAGATTGAAATAACCTAAGTGAAGATATAAATAGACAAATACGTAAATACATGTACATAAGTAATAAATAAATAAGTAAGTAATTAAATATGATAAATATGAATAAAAAAAGATCAATAAGCAGTAGGATGTGATCCATTATTAAACACTGTAGGTATTTTCTAACCAGATAATAATAATATATTATCAACCATAAGATAATAATAGTCGACCATGAACAAAACTAGCTTTACTTCATGCGCAATGAAATACCAAAGTTTTGCATTTTCATTTTTTCCTCATTGCCCCCTCCCTACCCCCCCCCCTTTTTTTCATCTTTATTCTGTTTCACATATTCACATTCTCTCACGTTCTAGACATTAGGGTACTTTTCCCTGATTTGCATTTCCGTCTCAAATGCATATTTCATGTGCACTGATTTCCCATATTATTTTACTTTACTGGTGCACATTTTTGCAACTGATAATGTAGTGTTAATATCACAAACGGCATTTTGGTTTACCAAAGGGTCTAAATCTTTATGTAGGATTCCAAATAGGGCAGTTCTCTCATTTATCTTGATTTTTTCCCCAGTTTTACTGAAAATGTACTGAGTCACATAGGGCCAACAATCTTTTAGTTTGTCACAATGGAAAAAGGAATGCTCTATAAAATCCGGTGTTTTGCAGTGCTGGCATTTATTCCTTTTCTTTATTTTCATTTTATGTAAAAGGATATTAGTTGGATAAAATTTAGTTATGTAAGATTTTAAAGTGTATGAGTCTCAATCTGGATTCTTTACAAGCATTAAAACCAATACCAAAATAAGGTTTTATGTCAATATCGTATTTCCGTTTCCAGAATCCCATGCTACAAATCGCAGAGTTTTTGTTGTTTATTAATTTCGTTCTGATTTCTTTGTTGGTTAACTTAAAGATAACTTTTGCACTTTCATCTACTTCATCTTCTATGTTTAACGAAGGTCTGTCTTCCGTTTTGGTTTTTACAAAAAATTCCACCCATTCTGTTTTCACAGCGCTTATAACTGCCCAATAGTCGAATTGAATTCCAGGATAATGTCCAATTATCCGAGTGACATCTTGTAGAGATTTCCAATTATTTTCATTAAACCTTTGATATACATATTTAATTCCCCCTCTCACCCATTTTTCTATCCAAAGTTGCTTATTTTTATACCTAATATTATTGGTATTGAATAGAGATTGTTCACCTATCTATTTGCACCATTGTCGATTTCTTTTTCCCTATCCTTCTTTTCTAAATCTAATCAGGTTTTAATAACATTTCGCCAAGAAACTGAGTTTATTAATCTACTTCTTTGAGTTCTTTTGCTTTAATATTTTGACCTCGTTAAATAAGGTAAACTTACCAGTTTGCAGAAATGCCTGGCTAATTTTGCTCCTGTTTTAAGATAAGACTTCTGTAAACATATTTTTTTAAACCACTTTATAAGAAAGACATTTTGCTGGTCCTTTATACTTATTACTCCTAAGCCCCTATTAATTGGTTCCCCCACACAAAGTGTCTCTCTTGACATTTTCAAACACCCTTTTATTTGAATACTTTTTTTGCCACAGAAATTTGAATAAAATTCGGTCTATTTCAAGTAAAGTTTTCTGTGGTATGGATAGGGTCTGGATAATAGGGCCTATAGTTCAACTTTGACAATGAAAACGTTTTTGCTGTAATAGTTTTTCCATATAATGACAGATTTCTTCTGGACCATCTACGAATCAAAGTATTAATAATGTTTATTTTTTCTATCCAGTTTGGTGAGATGTTAGATCCTTCGACAGAGGCGTTAAGTATATAGGCCTACATGTACCTAGTATTTTTATAATACCTCCCTTATCTACTCAACTTATTCCTTCCCCTCCTTCCTTCCTTTGTTTTTTACCTCCCACCCACATTCCCACTGATTTCATTCTATTAAATTTTTTCCCTGAACTATTTGAAAACTGTTCAGTTACTGCCAGTGCGCCGCAGAGATCCGATTAATCTCTTAAAAGTAGAGTCATGTCACCTGCGCACTGCAGGAGTTTTAGATTGTCTTTCATATCCCCTTCACAGTTCCCAAGTTTTATTGCTAAAATTTCTTCAACTAAGATAAAAAGCTGAGGACTAACACAGCATCCTTGTCTGACGCCTCGCTCTGTTTTAAACCATTTACTGATTTAGACACCCACCCTCCATTCTTTACTGCGCTCTGCGTGTTTGTTATTATAGTTTTTATAAAATGGATGAACTTGGAACCAAAATTACATCTGTCAAGAGCTACCACTATTGTTTCTTTATCTGCCGTGTCGAAAGCTTTTTGATAGTCTAATGAGACAATCAAACACCCCATACCCTCGTTATCTGTATATGACGTCATAAATCAATCTAATATATGACGTCACTATCCTCCCTTTAATAAGGTGGTTATGCACTATGCTTTTTATTAGGCCTACTTTCTGTAACCTCAGCGCCAAAAACCTTAGTCAAGATTTTGTAGTCAGCATTTGTTAATAGTCTAGGTTGCCAGTTGTTCAGATCTTCTCGATTACTGTTGTTGCCTTTATGTAGCATAGTAATTATCCCCCAACTTCAAGGTTTTTATTTACAGGTAATTAAGTGTCAGTCGAGAATTTCCGCAACCATTCGAGTGGTGTGAGAGACGATAATGGACCAGTTGGTTAGAAAATGCACCGTAATCTGATGTTACACCATATCTGAAGCTTATCAGATGATGTTTTACTGTAGTTCCCGCACGCTTCAACAGTTATGCGTTCATTTCTGAAGAGATCGATGATTTCGTGTGGTGCGTATAAATTTCATGCATGTGGCTTAAACATGCACCATACGTAGGGTTTCAGCACAGAAAAAGTCGAACTAGTCAAGCTTGACAGTTCACCTGTAAAGCATGACGCAACTTGGATCTGGTGAAGAGAGGAGCTGCAAACAACTGGAGTGACAAAAAAATTACCGAAGAGTCATGGCGAATCCCTCATCCCCCACCAAAGTCCCCAAAAACGACTCGAGTTTGATGCTGTTAGTTACAGTTTGTACGGTTTTTACATTCAAAAATCCTCAAGTTATCTGAAAATGCTCACGAAGTACATGTATGTGTTGGGCTCCCGTACAAGTGCCAGCTAACACTGGCATACAAAAATTCATCTCTCTCGATTACAACCCACCCTTTAATTTATGATTGTTGTTATCTGTTGTTACCGCTAAGGGTAATAATTTTAAAGCCATTGGTGACTTCAGAGGTAGAGAACTCCTCCCCCAACCCCCCCCCCCCCCAACCCCAATACTCCCAACAACAGCCTTAGTTAATTATTCTTTCAGATTTTGTTTTGTTTTTTCCACCTGTTTTTTCGATGAAAGGGTAAGGGCCCAGGGTATTGAGGATAAGAACGAAGCTGGGGATTGATACGTACGAGCCCCGAGCGCAAAACCTTTGGGGTACATACGTACAAGTAACAACAACCTTAATGTATCTATCCATACAATATATATTTGTGGACACGAGATTTTTCGTTGCAAAAGGCTTCTGAACCGCTCAACACTCAGACTTCAAATTTTATATGGTGCATCAGAATGGTTGTAAGGGTGCACAGTTTTTAATAGAAGTCTCAAATCGGTGTAGTTTTTTTATTGGAAATTTATTGTTTCCCCAATTTTAGATCTATTTCGAGTCATGGTTCGCCATTTTAAGGTTTCATTGAATCTGCGCATGCGCCTTATGTTTGTTTCGAAGTTGAAACTGAAAGACAGCGAAAGTGCAAATCCCTACCAGAAATGAGTGCGCTGTGTGCTGGTGCGCATGAAATCTGTAGTAAAGCTCTAGGATATGGGAAGTTTTCCAGACCGAAGACAGAGAGAGAGAGAGAGAGAGAGCACTGGGTTCACAGGTTTACCCGGATAATGCCGGGTGCCTCAGCTAGTTTCTTATATCGTAACTGTTATTTGTGTTTCCTCAAATGAAGTGGTTATTTTCACGACATGTCGTGGAAATTTTCCTCGTGAAGTTTTACACGACATAATTATCGTGATAATTTTTCTCCGCGAGTTTTCCACGACATATACAGTAAATATCACTAGTTTTGCGGACACTTTTCTCAATAGGACGAGTTTTATAAATGAATGCATGTTCTGTCCAGGGGAGGGGGGGGGGGAACAATAGAGAGATGAGAGAGAAAAGGAGAAAGAGAGAGAGAGAGAGATGTATTTGTAGAAGATCTACTGCTTTATCATAACGGTTAGCCCGTATCATCTTCTAGACATTTTACAAAGACGAAAATGAATCACTCTTAGCATTAGTGATGAGTTGATCCAAGATTCCACTGAATTTTTTTTTTTATGCAAGGAGTTTAATACACAGTACTAATTCGCAGACATCACAGTTAAGAGCATTCTAAGACGAATTCGTTGACATCAAACCGTGAAGTTTAGACTAGCCTCTACTAAAATTACATATATATTCACCAATTACGCAGAACATAAATTGATCAAACAAACAAATTGAAAAGATGACATTTTTAGCTAGCTCCAAAAATTTTCACGACATAACTTTTTCAATGCAAATAGACCATTATCCCTTTTGTGCCTCTCAACAGTGTTCTCTCTTCCTCTTTCTCTATCAGTTTCTTACCTTCCACAGATACGACCACCGTCCTGTCATTTTTTTGTTTCCTTCGCCACCATCTATCTCTCCTTTTCACTCATCTCAGTCAATAACTTCTTCTTCTATTCCACTGCCACCATCAATCTCCTGTCTTCTTCCACTACCATTAATATCTCCTCTTCCCCCATCATAATCAATCAATTCTTCTCTTCCAACTGCCAAATATGAACATCTCATTACCAGTCAGATCAGTATCGTTCACCATGGCGGCCGCCATTTCGGTACTGCCCGGGAAAGAAAAAGGTTAATTCTGGTTGGATAAAAATTCCATCGTGAAAAAATTTTGTAAAGCCATTTCCACGACATGTCGTGAAAAAAGCCACTTCCTTCTTCAAAAGCCCGTCGGTAGTCTCTCCTTATCTGACCCCCCCCCCCTCCGCCCTGCCTCTATGATTGATACCATTTGCCGGATTTAAATTGCTTGCGAAAAGACCACCCCTGACAGCATACCGGTAGCTCCGTTTTTCTAACTTAACCAAGAGATTCCTAACAAAAATATTTTTTTCTCCCAATCGCCAGGTTGTAAAGCCACGTTAAGTGAACTAAGCATGATAAGGCCTGTACAAGTCTTGAGAAAGCCCCGCCCACAACCCAACCTTTTTGTTTGAAAACCCAGGCATAAAAATAATAATGTCAGCAAGAACAGGTTCGAGTTTGATTCAGAGTTCGCCCTCTAAATGTCCTCTAAACTGAAACTGAAAAAGATTTTCGGAGCAGACACAAATCTGACAGTTGAACCGAAACTGAAAGCATGCTAATTATTATCGGAGTATATTGAAGAGAACCCGTTTTGTTGGTTATTCTGTATGCCCATAATGTTCTATTCCTTTGGTCAAAATACGGCAAAAAGAAAAAATTGCATGTAGCAAAGTCTCGCGTAAGAAATAATAAGAAACGACACGATAAAACGCAAAAGATTGGAGTGACTCGATGTCAGGGTTAGAATTTGAATTGCCGTGCTGGGTCACGCTTTGTTTATTTCATGTCATCATTGATTTTGGCCAGTGCAAACGTCCTTGAACTGTTCCCGTGGACGGTTTGTTTTTGAAATGCTTTTTCTTAGGGATGGAAAGAAAGTGGGGCAAGATAGAACGAATGGATAAATTAACAGTGACGATGCAGTTTTCAACCCCGTGGTTTGGGTGTACTTTAACAGGGAAAGACGGGGCGAATAAGGAGTGAATAAATTCGTACATAAAACGTAGAGGGTGTAGAGACTTTACGAACGCTTTTGACATAGTTGAGTAACTTTGTCTGTTGCTATTAATAGACTGCGAGCTGAGCTCGAAATGGATGCACCAATCAAAATTGAGCAGTTCGCTGGGATTTGCAGAAGATAAGCGGAGACATCTTTATGTTACTTCACTTCCATGTAGATCCTTCCATCTGCGAGGGCGGTCGGCTAAGGTTCAGCCAGAGAGAACCATAAGACTGTTAAAGCCATGTCTATGTCCTGGGTAGACAATGAAATAATCCACAGCTATTTTCTCCAGTTCCCTGAAATCGTTTCAGGGAACCAATCGTAAGTGTCTTCACAATGATTCGAGATGATGTGAATCTGACCCTAATTTTCCAGTAGAAGTGCTACCAAAGGAATGCAAGACCATAATATTTTACTTGCAACTGAGATCTAGAATGAGTGACTGGTATACACATTTGTAAATTGTAATTGATGTGTCTGGATGAGGCTGGGGCTTGCCAGCCCATCCTAGAGCAGATCTAGATCTATCTTAACTACGTCAGTGTGTCTTGACGGTTTGATCCTTTATAAGTTATTACTGAGTTAATATTGTCGTCTGAGACATAAGAATATTATTTGTGAGATAGTAGGCAGACTATATTTCTGAAGATAAATAATTACTAAGTAAACTGTGAATGAGTCAGAATGATATAGATTTCCTAATCTTTTAAGAATCTAGAGGAGACTTCTAGTTATGTATTATAGTATTTTCATTTGATGCTGCTGATGTTGTCCTTTTAATATGTAACGATAGACGAAATTGTTAGGAATTTTAAGTAATAAATTTGTGGCCCTACAAGGTCCTTGATATAACTTACTCGAAATTGTTATCATTGTATGTGGCATGGTATGGCAGAGTAATTTCTAAAACCTCTCGATAGTTAAAAATGCAGTCGAACACGTAAATTCATAATTAACCATCCCCGTAAAACACGAGCACAGTAATCCCCATCTGTAACACTGGAGAGGGACCCTTAAAAGAACTTTAGATAACGCCATGCCATAGATAAATTATTTAAAACCTATTGTATTTTTATTCCATTATTTGATATTGTACTTTTGTAATACTGTTTTCAGGTCTTTTTATTATCGATTTTAGACAATTTGTACTAATTTAATTTTGTATTTCAATTTCATATGGTGAACTCAACATCCCATTGACCCGTGGACACCGGCGAGGGAACCCTTTCACCGTACAGATCTACCTCAGACGGAAATACAGTTTTTTGGGCTTGGAGCTGTGGATTAGGGATACATACCATCTGAATTCCTCAAAAAGAAAGATAAGTGATCCATCTAACTAACAGTCTTGAGGAGGGCGACGTACTTTCCGCTCTGTGTGTGTTTTCCAGGCCATTTTACTTTTTACTATATGTTTAGTTTAAGTGCGGGAGGTTGGTTGGGGTCATAGTTTGGCATATCTTCTTTGCCATTACGAAGGATATTGGAGTGCCTTGGTGGCTATTTATAATAACTCGGGGGGATTTGCTTCACTGTGAATAGTTCTATTAGGGATCCATTATTCGTATAGATTGTGGCGTTTCTTTTCCTTCCTCACATTTCTTTAGGAAGATGTCTCTCCTGTTTTCTTCTTAAACTTTCTGTAATATAAGTTAGGACTTGTAGGGTCTGTTATCGTTCGTTTTACTTGTCAGTATACGTCCTGTTTATTGTATTTCTTTTTGCTTATTATAAACTTTGAACTACTATACTAACATTGATATGTTTGCAATATATGCCTGAGGTGTTTCACGTGCTAAAACCACGTTGAATTGTAATCTGGTATTGACATATGTGAGAGAGAGATATAATAATTTTTGGTTCACGTGACAATTTCACGTTGAAGATAGATCTAGAGAGAATAATTTTGCAGTGATAACAGAAGACACTGCGTGTCCGCGTTTTGAGAAGAGAGAGATATTTCAAATTTGTCGTGTTGAGAGAGAGATATATTTTTGATTCATCGCATTGAGAGAGCGATTCGTTTTGACAGTGATAACAAAGGACACTGGTTCGTCGCGTTGAGAGAGACATAAATTTTGAGAGTGATCACTCAAGACATTAATTTATCGCAATAAAGGCGATATATAGTATTTTATTGCAGTGGGAGCAACGGATAGACGGCACTGCCTTACTAGAATTTATATTCAGAGAGAGAGAGAGAGATAAAGTGTTTGCAGTTTAAGTGATACTGCCTGTAATTTATAGAGAGAGATAGAACATTCTTTTCGCGAAGCAGTGCTAACATAAGACACTGGGTTAATATTAACAGTCAATAACTGTTCATATAAAATAGTTGATACCGCGATATCCCTTAATAGTAGGTAAATACTTACTATTTACAGACTTTAACATATCATGGCTGATTTTCTTAAATACTTTGAATCTGCCAAAGTTCTGGGCATACCAGAAGAAGAACGCGCCGCGTGGTGCGAACGACAAGTACAACAAGACCGAGAGCGCGAGGATCGAAAAGAAGCAAGAGAAAGAGAAAGAGAAAAAGAAGAAAGAGAAAGAGAAAGAGAAAAAGAAGAAAGAGAAAAAGAAAAAGAGAGAGAAAAGGAAAGAGAAAGAGAACGAGAAAAAGAGGCCGTAGAGAAAGAAAAAAGAGAGCATGAACTTGCAATGAAAAAGTTAGAGCAACAATCGCTTGTAACACCCACTACTGCCACCAATACTTATGCTACTAAACCAAAACTACCACCATTTAATGAAAAACTCGACCGGATCGACGCATATTTACATCGGTTCGAGCTACACGCTAAATGCGTCGGATGGCAGCAGGCGATGTACAGTTCATGCCTGTCTAATTTATTAACGGGTAAGGCTTTAGAAGTATTTCACAGCCTTAAAGTAGAAGATGCCAACGATTATGACAAGCTTAAAACAGCACTGCTTAAACGATTCCAGCATACCGAGGATGGCTTTCATCAAAGATTTCGCTCATGTAAACCTGAGCCATCTGAAAATTTCTCAACTTATGTGAATCGGCTGAAACATTATTTAGATCGCTGGATTGAGCTCGCGAACGTAACTACCGGAAATTATTCCCAACTTTACGATTTGGTCTTGAAGGACCAAATCTATACGGCATGTCATTCCGATTTGGTTGCCCACCTTAAAGAGAGGGCACCGACATCCTTTGAAGAAATCACATCGTGCGCGGAACGTTATGCGTCCGCCCACCCAAATCGTCCTTTGGCAAAGCCTTCAACCACAACACCGTGTTATGCCAACGTAGGCAAAGGAGCGCCAACCGGACACGATCGTTCAAGGCCGACTCGTCGTCAGGCCCCAAATCCGCGCTCTCAATCAGAGCCGCCTTTTTTTAGACAGAGAGATTTCCCGAATCGAGGTAATGTATCCCCGCGTCGAGGATACCAGAGTTATTCTTTTTACGAGCCTCGGCCATATTATCGTGGCAACTATCCAGGCCAACAATATAACCGGCCTCAGGGACCGCCGCGACGAGTGCATTTTGATGATAATCATAATTATAATAGACCGCAGAGTCTTCCTTATCGTGGAAACGATCTTAATCGTACTATATGTTTTAGGTGTAATAGGGTAGGCCACATACAGAGATTTTGTAACGTGAAAATGGAAGCAGCAAATGCCTGCTCGGTTAAATCTACACCTTATGAGACTGACGGTCATTCTGAATCTTCATGACAATCAAAGACTATTCCAGTCATGTCCGCCCTACATGAACTGGGTGAATTAACATTTTACCAGGGCCGCGTGAACGCGATTCGCGCTTCTGTTCTACGTGACTCCGGATGCACGACTATCGGCGTTCGACAGTCACTAGTCCGTCCAACACAATTTTTGGACAAAGATGTAACTTGTATTACTTTTGGCGGATCTGTAGAGCGATTCCGTCTTGCAGAAGTTTATATTGATACACCTTTTCTCACAGGTATTGTTACTGCATGTGTACTGCCTAATCCAGTGGCTGATATAATCATAGGGAATGTACCTCAAGTAAATAAGTTTCCTATCGGTAACTTGGAAATTTGGACTGAGGATGAGAGTGTTGCTTGTGCGACAACACGCCTACAATCGAGTCGACGAGCAGTCAGTCCATTGAGTAATCCTACTATTGAAGTGAACATAACGTCTAGTGCATTTCATGATGAGCAACATTCAGATCCCACATTGAAACATTTGTTTGCTAAGGTTGATCCTACCGCACCGGATACCTCTAAGTTTCTTATTAAAGATGACTTATTATATCGTAATTTTCGGAGTAAGCGAGAGACCGTTATGCAACTTGTGGTACCAAGATCTTTTCGTCGCGACATTATTCGTCTCGCGCATGACACTTCCTTGGCAGGTCACCAGGGAAAGGCCAGAACTAAGTCTCGAATACTATCGCAATTTTTTTGGCCCAGTATTTACGCAGATGTAAACCGGTTTGTATCAACATGTGACGTATGTCAGAGACGTACTCCTAAAGGAAGAGCATCGCGAGCTCCTCTGCAGGAGATGCCTATGGTCTCCAGACCATTTGAGCGCGTTGCCGTAGATATAGTTGGTCCCCTACACAAGTCAGACAGAGGACATCGTTTTATACTTTCTGTCATTGACTACGCAACCCGTTGGCCAGAGGCCATTCCGCTAAAAGACATTTCAGCTGATCATGTCGCTGAAGCTCTTATTACTATTTTTTCGCGTCTTGGGTTTCCAGTTGAAATTTTATCGGACAGAGGTCCACAGTTTACCTCTGAACTTTTTAAGAAAGTCTTGGAATTGGTCGGGATTAAACAAAGATTGACGTCTCCATACCACCCACAGTCTAATGGCTGCTGTGAACGGTGGAATGCTACCATGAAAAGTATGCTTGCGCGAGTTTCCGCCGACAAACCGAGTGATTGGGATCGACAACTCCCCGCTATTCTTTTTGCATACCGAGAACTACCGAACGCATCGACGGGTTTTTCTCCCTTCGAATTATTGTATGGTCGTAAGCCGCGTGGTCCAATGGCCATACTCCATGATTTATTCGCCGGATCAGACACCGACGACAATAATACGCGGTCTGCATATCAATACGTTGTAGACTTGCGCCATCGAATTCTTAACGCATGTCAGCTCGCACAAAAATCTTCAGCTGCGCATGCGAGTCTTTATAAACAATATCGTGATCAAGGTAGCCGATTGCGAACCTTGGCCGTCGGAGACCAAACTCTTGTTCTCCTTCCGGAAACGAAAAATAAACTCCTTCTTACATGGAAGGGACCTTTTAAAGTTCTAAAGAGACTTTCTCGAGTAAATTATCTTATCAAGATTCGAGGACAGGACAAAGTCTTCCATATAAATATGTTAAAGCAATACCTGTCCGACGATGATAATCGACAGAATAATCGCCGAAATGTGGTTGCTCAGGCCAATGCGGCCTTGGTTTCAGTTGACGATGATGATCCTATTAAGATTGAGAATTCAATCCCCGCACTTCGATCTTCTGAAAACACTTCGGATGTAAATATAAACCCAGATTTATCTCAATCGCAAAGACAAGATTTAAGAGATTTGCTTGACGAGTTTACTACAGTCTTTACTGATCTACCAGGTAATACTTCTTTGGTACAACATGTTATAAGATTAAAGACGGATATACCCATCTTTGTTAAACCATATCCGCGTCCGCTGCACGCACAAGAGACTATAATAACCGAGGTACGTAACATGTTTCACCTAGGAGTGATAGAGCGATCGACGAGTCCATATAACTCACCCATCGTCTTAGTGAAAAAAAAAGATGATACCGTGCGTTTTTGTATTGACTATCGTAAACTTAATGAGGTTACGATATATGACGCTGAACCGATTCCCAACCAGGAGAATCTTTTTGCTCAGTTAGCGAGGGCAACGATTTTTTCTAAAATTGATCTTTCCAAAGGCTATTGGCAAATTCCGCTTGATGAGAATAGCAAGCAATATACCGCTTTTCAGACTCCGTTGGGTCTTATGCAGTGGCGCTATATGCCTTTCGGGTTAGTTACAGCCCCTGCTACTTTCGCCCGTATGATGACAATATTACTCCAGGGTATGAATTCCGTATTGTCGTATTTTGACGACATTTGTATTTATGAAACCGATTGGTCGGGCCACCTCGCAGCCCTACGACAAGTTTTTATTGCTCTTCGTCGAGCTGGCCTTACGGCGAAACCCAGTAAGGTGTTTTTATGATATAATGAAATTAATTTTCTGGGCCATACAATTGCCCACGGCGTTCAGACTCCTGATGACAAGAAGATAACTACCATCTTAAAGCTCCAACCTCCTCGAACTAAGAAAGAAGTTCGTAGTTTATTGGGCTTTCTTAACTATTATAGGAAATTCATTCCAAATTTTTCTTCGCTTACAGCTCCGTTATCGGACCTCACAAGAAAGAATTTTCCTAATAAAGTGAAATGGACAACCGAATGTGCTGATACACTTTGTACCGTTCAACAATTGTTTTCCACTTCCCCCATTCTCATACTGCCAGATATTAACCAAATATTTATTGTCCGCACTGATGCGTCGGACAAGGAATTGGGAGCTGTGTTATTACAGAAACGGGACGATACTTTGCGGCCATGTCTATACGCCAGCCGCAAGTTGCTAGATAGGGAATGCCGCTATGCAATTATCGAGCGAGAGTGCCTCGCTATCATTTTTGCTGTAAACGCATTTTCAAGATATCTACTCATGTCCGAGTTTATAATTCAAACGGACCATCGTCCGTTGTTATTCTTAAAGGCTAACAGGGCTAAAAATGCTCGATTAACGAGGTGGAGTCTTGCACTCCAGGAATACCGGTTTGTAATCCGTGCTATCCCTGGCGGTGACAATTCCCAAGCAGATATTTTGTCACGTCTCATTTAATTTCCTATTAAAGAGTGTTGTGTCTTGTATTGGGGTTGGATAGTGCTTGTCCCCCTCAATTCTAGACGGTGGATGGATTCACATTTATCTTGTTCATTACTTTATGAACCATTTTTACAATCCTTTTTTGTGAATATCCTTTTTCCACCAGCGTCATTCCTGACTGTGACCTGAACTTCTGGCAAACCTGACGCCCTTGTCAGCGGGTCAATGAGATGGAGACATGGCAAACCAAGCTACCAGAGCTACTGCTGCCATTGGATACCACAGTATTTTAATTAACAATATATTGTGTGTGAATGTGTATATAAGCAGCAATTGTGTGTGTTGACTATATAATTATAAGCCTATTCCTTCAGTAAGGCTTCATTATTTGATAATAGTTATACTTTAATCCAGCAGTATACAGTGATATACTCATTATTATTATAGATGTTTCTGAGAATTTTGATTGTGTGCAGTAAGAATGTTTAAATAGAATAAATTCTATAGAACGTGGCATTAATAATTGTATGCTGTTTGTCCATCCAATATGCACGTTCTTAGTTAGATTTTTCTTCTCAAGCTTAAGGCTCATCTTTCTACAGTACTGCTTAAGCCCCTACCACAATAACTTTGGGATTTCTTGGATCTTATCGTGTAAATTTTTCTTAAAATTTTCACTGGGGTGGGGGATATGTCAGGGTTAGAATTTGAATTGCCGTGCTGGGTCACGCTTTGTTTATTTCATGTCATCATTGATTTTGGCCAGTGCAAACGTCCTTGAACTGTTCCCGTGGACGGTTTGTTTTTGAAACGCTTTTTCTTAGGGATGGAAAGAAAGTGGGGCAAGATAGAACGAATGGATAAATTAACAGTGACGATGCAGTTTTCAACCCCGTGGTTTGGGTGTACTTTAACAGGGAAAGACGGGGCGAATAAGGAGTGAATAAATTCGTACATAAAACGTAGAGGGTGTAGAGACTTTACGAACGCTTTTGACATAGTTGAGTAACTTTGTCTGTTGCTATTAATAGACTGCGAGCTGAGCTCGAAATGGATGCACCAATCAAAATTGAGCAGTTCGCTGGGATTTGCAGAAGATAAGCGGAGACATCTTTATGTTACTTCACTTCCATGTAGATCCTTCCATCTGCGAGGGCGGTCGGCTAAGGTTCAGCCAGAGAGAACCATAAGACTGTTAAAGCCATGTCTATGTCCTGGGTAGACAATGAAATAATCCACAGCTATTTTCTCCAGTTCCCTGAAATCGTTTCAGGGAACCAATCGTAAGTGTCTTCACAATGATTCGAGATGATGTGAATCTGACCCTAATTTTCCAGTAGAAGTGCTACCAAAGGAATGCAAGACCATAATATTTTACTTGCAACTAAGATCTAGAATGAGTGACTGGTATACACATTTGTAAATTGTAATTGATGTGTCTGGATGAGGCTGGGGCTTGCCAGCCCATCCTAGAGCAGATCTAGATCTATCTTAACTACGTCAGTGTGTCTTGACGGTTTGATCCTTTATAAGTTATTACTGAGTTAATATTGTCGTCTGAGACATAAGAATATTATTTGTGAGATAGTAGGCAGACTATATTTCTGAAGATAAATAATTACTAAGTAAACTGTGAATGAGTCAGAATGATATAGATTTCCTAATCTTTTAAGAATCTAGAGGAGACTTCTAGTTATGTATTATAGTATTTTCATTTGATGCTGCTGATGTTGTCCTTTTAATATGTAACGATAGACGAAATTGTTAGGAATTTTAAGTAATAAATTTGTGGCCCTACAAGGTCCTTGATATAACTTACTCGAAATTGTTATCATTGTATGTGGCATGGTATGGCAGAGTAATTTCTAAAACCTCTCGATAGTTAAAAATGCAGTCGAACACGTAAATTCATAATTAACCATCCCCGTAAAACACGAGCACAGTAATCCCCATCTGTAACACTCGACCACCATTAGGTTGCGTGACAAATCGAATGCGGGGCAGATCTGGCAGACTTTTCAGAAATTCAACTCTTAGTTTTGTAGTCCAAATCTAACATCAACCCCATTCACCACAAAATGAAGGGGAAAAATACGAGAAGTTTCCTAGAAAGTAATGACAAATGTGGGACCAAGCCGGTTGAAACAAGTTTAATTTCCAAGAACAATTTCACATTTCCTGTTGGACAATGCATGAAGAGATTGTAACAGATTCGTGTGTTTACTAGGCTGCTGATGCGGTTGTCACAACAAAAATATCTTCCGTTGCTATGCACAAAAGGACAAACAGTCATCTTGAATAGATAGGCGCTGAATGTTCACACTAACATGAAACCAGAATTGCCGATAGGTTATGCAGAGAGACTGAACTAATTTTAGCTGACACCTTTGTGTTACCTGGGCTTAAACTTCGATCTGTTTCAAAGATTCAAATGTTCTATGAGGATTTTTTTTTAAAGGGGGGGGGGGGGAGAAGTAAAAGAAGTGCATGTTGGTTAAATGAAGTGTTTCAAAGGCCAATAATCAATAGCACCTTTCAGAATCCCGGAGATGTTATGTCTTTGGAAGGGACTGCACGTCTCACGGGCTTAATAATTCCATAATATGGAAACAATCATTCAAAAAATGATAGAAGCCTGAAAGGGCATAAATGTTGTCCGTTTGAGGTATTTTAAAAAAATGATGTTGGTCATGCAACTTGTTCAAAATGGCTCTCAAAATTCAAGATGGATGACACACATTGGAAATGGGCTACATAGCAGATGTCGCAAACAAAAATAACTCTTACAAATGCTATATACATATCTAAAAACATGTAATAATGATTTTGGAAAGACTGGGTCTTCAACACAAAATGTTTTGAAGACAAACCAAAGTTCAAGGTGGCCACACCTGCGATTGTTTCTGAATGTACTCGTAGGAAAATGGCACGGAAACGCACCATTTGTTACCTCACACTTTCTTTGCTTTATGATCCAATCAAGAATAATAACTTGGCATTGTTTGAGAGTGTATGAGGGCAGAAGCCAAAAGAATAAATAATAAATAAAACGCGACAAAAGCCCGAAGCAGGATTGTGCATTACTTGCTAATCTTTTTATATGCCAAACTCGTCACCTTGACTTGAACGAGTTTTTCAAATATGAGAATCGGCCATTCGCCACATCCATCAGCAATAATGGAGAACTACATAGATCCCAAAATAGCAGACATTATCAATTTGTATGCAGAACACATGCAATACAATAACGTCAACCACAAACTTGATCCAAGTTTATAGACGGCTCTGCTTTTGTACATTATCTATTTCGAAGTCAGTTCAGCTGATACAAATTTGATGTTTCTGCTCAGAGACATGCACAAGATGATGTAGTGTTTCATCAGTTTAAGTCAGACAACGTGAAGGCTTAAGTAAGGAAAATCAGAGAGGCTGGGAGCAGAAAGAAAGTGACACCAACTGGAAGGGTACTAAAATGCTGGCCTACATATTTACAAAACCATGACGACAAATCCACATGATTCCTCTGCTGGCTAACAGTATACATAACATACAAAATGGCCTCGTATAACATGAAATGAAAACAGCCTGCAACAAGACAGCCAGACAGACAGTGCTTTGTACACATTAAGAGGCCGATTAAAGAATATGTGTGCATCTGAAGCCCGCTGCTGGACACGCATATTCCTTCAAACCACGAAGACACAGCAATTATTGCGGTATCATTGTTTTGAACAGCTGAAACTCTATTGACTGTATCAACGTCCCGTCTCTTTAGAAAAAAAAAAGGTGACAGCTACCTATACATCATCTAGTAACAAGTCTTGGAGCATCAAAATTCAAAGGATATTTCTTTCATGCATTTAGCGGTGGTAGGTACTGTGTCAGACTTCAGAAGGATAAGAAAAATTTCATTCCTTCAGACATGAAAGTTCTGTTTTTTTTCCTAGTTGCATCTGAAACCTCTGCCAAGCTGATTTTGTATTTGGGTTATACGGCGCGTCGGCACGATAATGGCCACTTTGCGCCCTTCACGGTTTATTTGGGTACACTCACAGACTAATAAATTAACCAGACTGGAAACACGAGCTTCGGGCTGTGTCGTTTTTTACGGAATTTCCCGAGCGGCGACTGTATAACCAACATGGCCGCCGCTCGGGAAATTCCGATTCTAGTTCTATTTGCAGTAGAAATTTCTTTTTATTTGTCAAGATTGGTTGTACATGTATTAATTTCTTGGTGCGGAACCAAACTTCCGCGCTCAGTAGGCGCGTCAAAATGGTATCATTCAAAATTGTAGCTATGCTGAAGCGTCGGTCGCTACCTTAAACCTAAAATGGCGGATGGTTCATAGCCTTTCGCTGTTTTGTGACGTCACACAATGGGATCATCCAGTGTGGGTATTTTATTAGTCTGTGGGTACACTTTCTTTATTTATATTTCGTATACAGAGCTGTCAAGTTTAACATAGAATTGAATACTTTCACAAGTTTAACACACTGGTAATATTCTAAACAAAAAAAAAAAGGTGTTTTCTATAGATCTGGAAACAGTTTTGTAAACGGGTATAAAAGTTATTAAATCAAGTTGTAGATCTTAGCCTCTCTCAGAAAGAACAGGGTATGTTGTGGATCCACGTAAGAAAATGATTCTTTCATAGATCCGCAGGCATAGTGCTTTCCTCGATTATGCATGAAGTCTACACAACCAGTTAAAATGTTTTATTGATAGTTGGCAATTCCATGCCACACAATCAGGGGAATCTCTCTCCCCCACCCCCCCCCCCCACCCCTTTAGGAAAATAAGATGTGTGAGCTGGGAATGACCCAGGCGGATACTATTAAGGACAATTTTATCTCTCTGATTTTGGATAAAGTGTAGTTTATTTGATGTTTTTTCATCCCATTTTTCCTGCTATCTCGATTTAATGAAGTTATTAATAGCGGGTTTAAAGTCAGTGTGTGGGTATTTTTAGGTGTTGTGGTGCACGTTTCAACGTTTCCTTGGCCAGGGTTTCTGCTGTTTCATTACCCTTAATGCCAATGTGGCCAGGGATCCAACAGAGAACAATTTCACATTTCCTGTTGGACAATGCATGAAGAGATTGTAACAGATTATTGATTTCATGGGTCTTCATATTTGGGTTTTTTAAAGTGTGGAGGCAGGACAGCCAATCAGAAAAGACTATGAAGCTTCCTGGTCGGGAATCGGATATTAGATTTAAGGCCAAGTTGATTGCATGAATTTCAGAGGTGAAGACAGAAGCTTTGAGGTTGAGACTGAGGCATTCGGTTTTGCCATTTGCACTTGAGAATGCACTTGCTCCTACCGAATCATGGTCTTTGGAGCCGTCTGTGTAAAAAGGCCTGTGATCAGGGTATGTACTGATTGCCTTTCTAAACATTTGTTTGTAGGTTTCTGGCATGGTGTGTTTTTCGGACATGCCGTGAGATCTAAAATAATGTTTGATTTATGATTTAGCCATGGTGGAATGGCAGGAAATAGGTCATTCCCCACCTCACATTGTTGGATTTCGGCCTTTGCCAGCAAAGATCGAATCCGAAGGCAAAAAGGAGGAGTAACACCTTGAGAAAGATTCAAAATTTTGAATATATGTTGCCTTGAAAACCAAGTTGTAAGCAAGATTGTCTGGATGAGGAGACAATTTTAGTCCGTACTGGGGAGAGGGTTTGTCTCTCCTGTCGGACAGGGACGCTTCGTTTTCTTCCACACACAGACTTTCGACTGGAGAGGTGCGGAAAGCACTCAGAGAAAGAGGTAGCCCTTGGTGGTGTACAGGGTCTAGCATTTTCAGGCATGACGGTTTAGCTGATCCATAGAGGATACAACCGTAGTCTAGTTTGGATCTGATCAGGGAGCGATAGAGGTGAAGCATGGAGATTCCATCCGCACCCACTCAGTTCCTGAAATAGTCTTTGGGATGTTAAGAGCTTTTTGACAGGAGAATTTCGGGTATTTTACCTGAGGGACAAAAGTTAACTTTTTGTCGAATACAAGTCCTAGAAATTTGGCCTCGTCCCACACCGGAATTCGTTGATTCCTGTGAACGAAAAGGTCCAGGTTTCTGTGAAATTTCCTTTTATAATGAATGTGGACGGCGACGGTTTTTTTGGGAAAAAATTTAAAGCCGTTTGTATCTGAACACCTCTGGACGGTGTTGAGTTGCAGTTGCAGTTTCTGCTCTATTCCATCTACCCAGGGCCCTTGTAGCAGACGAGAAAGTCGTCTACGTACAAGGAGCAGTAAACATTTTGTAAAAGGGTTTCAGTAATTGAATTAATTTTAACACTGAATAGGGTGGGAGATCGAATAGAGCCCAGCTCTTGGTATATGGATCAGAGAGGGTGGAGTTCACCTTCACCTAGAAGGAACGGTCACCAAGGAATTTCCGGAAAAAGGCCGGTAGGTTGCCTCTTAGACCAAGTCCATGAAGATCTCTAAGTAAACTGTGCCTCCAGGTCGTATAGAAGGCTTTTTCCAGGTCAAGGAAAACCGCAACTACCTGCTGTTTAGAAGCTAAGGCTTCCCAAATGAAGGTCTCCAGACGGACGAGATGGTCCGCTGTGGATCGCTTCGCACGATAACAGCATTGAAAAATGGAGAGGGACTGGCTGCTTTCCAATATCCAATTGAGACGTCTGGTAACCATTCGCTCCATCATCCCATTCTCACCCATCACAAGTCGCACCTCACGGTCAACGATGCGCCCACGCTGTGGGGACGTATCAAGGTGGTTCTGTTCTTTGTTAGGCCGGGAACCACACATGTCGTGAAAGAAAAGGACGAAAGAAAAGCGGGACAGAAGGGACACCCTCTCCATCTGGTGGGGTTTTACCATTCTGCAGGTGTGGCAGCTGGTCCATTTCTACACTCCCCGGACCCGCTCGGGGGGTTATCATGACGAACATGTGCATTAACTGCTGAAGTGATGAAGTCAGACACCTTGGCTGGAGGAACTTGCCATGGCACGAGTCCACAAGTAACAAGGATGACTGCCTCTGAGACCTTTGGCTTGAATTGACAGTGAAAGACGTGCACTAATTTGCATGCTTGCCTTCAACACGACTTTCTGGCTGTCGACATTTCCATGTTTTTGTCAACGAGGGACATCGGGCGAGTCCACATTTATTAGAATAAAGTCTATAGAGACATAATTTTTTTTTTTTTATCACGTTATTGTGTTGTTTTGTTTGTTTGTGTGTTTGCTAAACGCGTGCACATAATATATGGATTTATGGTCGATACTTGGCCATGATCGGACGCTATATACTTGACCCTATCATGAAACAGCAGGAATGTATTTTTCATACCTACCTGCAGATAACAACTCTCTTTTGCCAAATATACTTTTGGGGGAAGGGGAGGGGTGCAACGTTTATTTTTTTTTAGTATTGAAGAAGCAGAAATGCAACATTTCAGTTATTTATAACTAAAATGTGTTTATGATAAGGAACGCATTTCAATAACAACAATTGTCTCCCTTCTCTTATAGAAATAGGTCCTTGGCACTTTGTGCCGTTTCAGAATAGTGCCAGTATACAGTTACCTGTTTTCCTGCTAAAGCCAAATTTCTTTAAGATAGATATGTCAACGAAACGTCTTGATTATATGCCATTCCACAGGTCGTTGTTTTGGCACATGGTTTGTCTGCCAGACAGATGCCTTTTGGCAAAGTCAGGCTTTAGACTCGGCATGAAATTATGCAGATGATACAGCCTGTAACTGCAAGCAAATGAAGTGGCCGGTCATCTTCTCTTTCTGCTCGCATAAACGCCACTATAATAAACGCGGTCTCAGTCAGGCAGCTTGACCACGGTTGTGTCGTTCGCTGACATTTTTTTTTCATCACTTGGAATTCCTGGGGCCTGCTACCGTGTTAACATTGGTCTGCGTCGTAAAAGCTAGTCTCAAGAGTTCCCCTACACTTAGTCTCAGTACCCAGCTCACTGCAAGTTGGTCAGTTAGTTTATCGCCTGCTTGTCAGCTAGAATTGTGCTGCACTCAGTATTTCCCAAGTTGGAATGTTATAAGATCCCCATATCATCAGGATCATAGATATTCAGCAATAATATTGTGACATCACAAGGTTGAACGTTAATAAAGGCTACTACTACTACTATTTCCTGTTGCACCCACTGGTGCTTAGGGCAGCAACAAAGGATCTCCAGCCCTGTCTGTCCTGGGCCATCTTTGCGAGAGTTCCCCATGAGTGATTGAAGGATTTCATCTCTGCCTCGATTGTTCTCCGCCAGGTTGCCTTGGGTCTGCCTCGCTTGCGCCGTCCCTCCGGTGTCCACTGAAGTGCTGTTTTGGTTATAGAATTTGCTTCCTTTCGCAGCACGTGTCCAAGCCATCTCCATCGTCTCTTCGTGATGATGTTGGCTATTTCTTCTTGCTGGCATCGCCTTAGTAGTTCCTGATTAGAAATCTTGTTTGGCCAAAAGATGCGGAGAATCCTACGAAGACATGTGGTGTGGAAGGAAGACAACTTGGCGAGGTCACCTTCTGTCATTCGCCAACACTCTGATCCATACAGGAGTGTGGATAGGACACAGCTTTGGTACAGTCTGATCTTGGTGTTGATGCCGTATTGTGTCGATTTCCAGATGTTGCTCATACTTTGAAAGACAGCCCTTGCATTTCCCAGCCTACTTTGGATGTCCTCCTTTGTGCCACCCTCTGGTCTGATAATGCTACCAAGGTATTTAAATTTGTCCGTCGTGGTGAGGTTCTTGTCATCTACTTGCACTGGTGCTGGAGTGTCTACATTTAGGGTCATAATCTCTGTCTTCTTCTGGCTAATCCGAAGGCCTACTTTGCATCCAAAATTATGTAGTCTCCGCGTCTTATCTTGCATGTGTTGGTGACTATGTGACAATAGCGCAAGGTCATCCGCAAAGTCCAAATCCTCTAGGTTGTCGAAGAGTGTCCATATGATGCCTCTTGGTGCATCCTCTGTAGTTTTTCCGCATAATCCAGTCGATTACGAGGTTAAACAAAATTGTTGACATCACACATCCTTGCCGTACACCAGTTTTCACTTCAAAGGATGCATCACTGTTTCCGACACTGCAACTGAAGTTCTTGTAAAAGCTTTTGATGAGTTCAACAAGCTTGCTGGGAATCCCATATTGCCGAAGAATGCGCCATATACTCTCTCTGTGGATGCTGTCGAAGGCCTTTTCGAAGTCAACGAAGTTCACATAGAGCTGCCTTTGCCATTCTGAACACTGTTCTATGATGTTTCGGAGTGTGAAGATCTGGTCAATGCATCCTTTCCCCTTTCGGAATCCGGCCTGTTCCTTTCTCAGTGTCTTGTCCACAGCATCTGACATACGTTGCACAATGATCTTGGCAAGGATTTTGCTGGGTATAGAAAGGAGAGTGATACCACGCCAGTTGTTGGAATCGCTGAGTGCTCCTTTCTTGGGTATTTTCACTATTCTGCCTTCATTCCAGCTCTTTGGTACTGCTTCTGCTTCCCAGATAGCTGTGAACAGTGGCTGAAGGATGGTGGCTGACTGATCCGGATCTGCTTTGAACAGTTCTGCAGTCAAGTTGTCTTTTCCTGGGGCTTTGCTGTTTTTTAGGCTCTTTATTGCTGCCACTATCTCTTCTTTCTTTGGTGGATCTATGTTGATGTCAAGGTCTTCAGCAGCATCTTGTATTATTATTCTATCTTCAGGTGGTGGCCGGTTTAGTAATTCCTGAAAGTGCTCTGTCCAGCGTGTATCCTGTTCTCTATAAGGCGAGACCCAGTATCTAGTGTGGCCAGTATCGGAGCCGACCAAAGCATTGCTCAACTCTTGATAGCGAAAATGATTACAAGTACTGTAGCATCAAACGGAATACATATCAGTGGCCATCTGACTACTCAAATAACCAATAAAACTGACTACGAACTGAAACAAAAGTTCGCACACACTAACTTAGATGTAATTCTTGGATTATTTTTAAGGTTATCCTTTCGTTAAATTATGATGGCAATGAATGACACATGCTTGATAAGGACACGGCTATGTCAGTTACAACAGTTCTGTCTGTGAACTCGGTGCTTCGCTGACAAGGAAGAGAAAGTATCTACTACTATATTTTTGCCGGCTTGGACTCTGTCGCCATGTTGGACTTTTCTTGTGACCAACACATAATGTTCGTGAAAATTGTTTTTCCCACACAAAAAGTTACCCACTCCCCCTTTTCGCCTTGAAAATGAACAATACCAAGTCTATTCTGGATCTAACATGAACACTTGCTACGCCCCCCTTAAGAATGAAACGCGAATAGGACCATTAAAACTGTCAAACCAGTTCGTATATATAGGGGTTTTCTGGGGTCTAAGAATGGCGTGTGTCTAGCATGAAATGGAATTAATTGTTACCCTGACGTATGCAGAGATGCAACAGCCGTTGAGGTAATGCACAAAAATGGTTGTAAATTTGTAAAACAGCAATCTGGGGGACTCAAATTCCGAAAGATCTTGATGTTTATCCCCAAGTACATGAAGTGTAAAGATGATTTCATTACTGCATGGAGCGATCACAACCACACACACACACACACACACACACACACACACACACATTAATGCACTCGCACACCCACGGTATCTAACCTTTCAATGTTGTGATTGGATGCTGGGCTGCTGCGGTTGACTGGCTGCAGGCCTGAATGGTTTGCTCGTCGATTATGCAGAGGAGGATCCCTCGTCTTTTTATCTTATCTTATAGAAGTGCTTCAATTTCAATAAACATTGCTTAAACATAAGTCATGAACTTATCTTTTTTTCTTTTTCTATTGATCTTTTTTTATTATATTATTTCTAATCAGACACGGACATTCTGAAACTCTACCTGCTTCTTTCTCGAGTATTTGAAGTAACAATTATCAAAATAATTACCATACTTGTGGGCATTCAGTACAATCAATGCATTAAAACATGTCGATACTGCATGCAGTGTGTACTATTTCTCAACAAGAACGATTACATCAGGAAAGAGCTTCTCAAAAACGGATCACAGAATGAAACTTACCCCAGAAACCTTGTCAAATCACCAAATCAGAGGATGCACAAAACAATTAAAATGTTGCACGCCATTCAAAGTAAATATATCATTATTATCACATAAACTGAAAATGAAATCCTCAACAGGAACTCTATTTTGATAATTGGAAATATTACATGTTGGAAATTAATTAAGAAGGCGCTATCTGGGCACACAGTCTTCATCTTTTTCCATCTGTGCAATGTTCTACAACTGCAACATATTATAGGGCTGTGCAGATACTCAGAGCAGACACTGTATCTTATCGCCACTACGTGGTTAAAAATTATGAAACTTGGTGTACTGCATCAGTTTTTGTCGAAGGGTTACGTGGACACATTTATTTTGAACAAAAATCAGTCTTTCCTATTATTTATATTTAAAAAATTTGAGCCGCAAAACCAGAGACGCATTTTCGTCGAGAAGAATCAAAAAGCACGATAGAAAATTCCGCCCTTGACCTCTCTTTACACATTGGTGGACGAAAATCGAGGTAAGTCAAAATTGGGCAAAAAGAAAAGGTTGTATGTTGCGAAACCCTGCGTGGGAAATAAAACCCAAAAAATACAAAGCTAACTAAAGAGAAGACAGAAAATACACAAAATTTTCGGCTTTCGCCTTTGACTTTAACTTTGCTTATAGCCCTGCTGCGACCCCACAGTTTTTCTGTGGTTTTTATGATATTTCGTGAAAATCAAGGTAAGCACATCTATGTATTTCTGTATACGTTCTATTAGTCATTGCATCGAATCCAAATGCTGCTTTTATTGTAGCCTGGATCTAGATATACTGTTGGATTTCCTACAAAGAATCTGCAAAATTTTCTTTACGCGGGTCGGCTAGTCTTACTATAACTGAGCTAGAGGGTGAACCTGTAAGCAGCTAAAACTTCGCGACTACGCCATAAAAAATTATGAAACTTGGTATACTGCATCAATTTTTGACGAAAAGTTACGGACACATTCATTTTCAACAAAAATCAGCGTTTACTATTATTGATATTAAAAACTTTTGAGCCGCAGAAACAGAGACGCATTTTCATCCGATAGAATCGAAAAATGTGACCGGAAACTGCGCTCTACGTCACTATTTACACATTCCCATCCGAAAATTGTTTTATCACATCGGTGTATTCTGCAAGGAATTGTGGTGTAACAAAAAGATTTATTCGTCTTTGCATCGGATCCAAGTGTATAATGCGACTTAGATCTGCATGTAGATATACAGCTGGGCTTGGTACAAGAAAAATTTGCAAGATTTATCTTGCGCGGGACATAAGACGTCAATATTGCCTTCCGAGTTCTCACATATTTTCAGACTCAACTTCCAACAAAATCTGAGATTCCTCAGTGGGCCATAGCCATTTTCAATTCTCTCTCTCTCTTTCTAATCTAGAGAATTCCCATAATAATCTACAGTCTTTATTTCCGACCTCATGCGCGGCAGAGCACCATGCACCAAATAAAGGCGTGTCAAATACCGTCTCCCTGTGCGGTGAGCTTGTCAAAGGGAGCACAAAAAGAGATCATTGTATTTCCCATTTATACAACTTTAAAAAATAATTGCCCCAAAACTTGAATAAACACAATAGGTCCATATAAAGGCGTCTGGGAGAGATTAGTGGACATTTGAGAAAATTAATTTTATAATTTTTGAAACTGTCACTTAGGCTTTCACGTTGAGAAAAAAAAAAAGACCAAAACTGCACCACACAATGAAATACTCCCGCCGCTGTTTTTCTTTTTTTAAAATAAGACCAGAGAGATACCCGGCATTACCAGGGATAAACCTGTGCACCCAATTTTATCTTTCTGTCTCTTTCTGATCTAAAGTTTCCCATACAATTTTACAGTCTTACCAGAGAGTATAGATTTAGAGAGAGGGGAAAGCTTCGCTTTTACGCGTGATCGACGTATGCGCTAGCAACCGAAAATAGAGGCGGTAAACAATTGGAAACATGGCGGATCCAAAGAACACGCATGGCAGATGGTGCTCTGCTTTTGGCTGCCAGAATTCAAAGCACAAAAGACCAGACCTCGCATTTTTTTCATTTCTCTTCAAACCCAGAAAGGTAAGGGATATTGTTTTTTACAAATATTTAATTTATTTTTGTGAAATTGTCAACTGAGACACTGCGACTGCCTCCGTGTCTGACAGACATGACTGTGTTGACGCTGATAAGGTGGTGTTTGTTTACATGAGATCAGTGATCATTACTACGACTAATAAACCCATTGAGTCTATGGAGAGGGCATAGTCTAATTAAAAAAGAGTAGTGTACAATCACTAGAGACAGAGACACAAGCTAGAATCTAGATCGAGATCTAGTTTTGGTCTCAGAAGCTTAGGCCTGTGATTTTCTTCTTCGATCGTAAGTCTAGGCCACTCTAAGTTTCAAGATCTTGTGGTCGTCTGTGCATTCTGATCCAAGCCTACCCTCTACTAGATTAATTATTCTAGTCAGATACGGCTGTGCTTTGGATCTTGCTTAAATGATCTATTCTAATCAGTTATACCATGCTCTTTGATATCAAGCCTATATTGAAGGAGATCAGTTTACCGGGTCTTTTCTGATACCAGATTTTTAGACTTCTAGTACTGATGCTACTACAGTGTAGTAGACGAGCTAATTTGCCTCTAATCAGATACAATGACATGTCTTCTCATCCTTAGTCAAGCTGGGTGGAAGATTTAATGTGTTGTTTTTTTCAATGCATTTTGTGCACACCCCCCTCCCTCCCCCCCTCCCCCTACGGAAGATTGTCATACATGTACTTGACAGAAGTTATACATCTCTATCTAGATCTAGAACAAGGCTCATCACTGTACTCAGACTCAAAAGAAGAGAAAGTGAGGTTTTCATTTGGGAGCAGGCCTAGATCAATGCTGAACAAGCCAATATCAAATCTCTACATGATTTATATATATGTATATTTAATTTGTACCCTATGTCCTTGTCCCTAGATCTAATCTTCGCACCTCATGGAAAGATTTGGGTTCACCAGCACTCCCCCCATACTTCCTTCTGTGTTTTCTTCAAGTATTTTGTTCTACTCCACTTTGAGGAAAAAAGGTTGGTTGGGTGGAAATTAATACAGTGGTAAAAGCTTTTAAAGTTTAATCATTTAAGGATTAGAGTGTATTGAATAAATTTTGTTTGCAATTCTTAAGCATAGGCCTAATCACAACCAAAAACAAAAAAAAAAGAAAAAAAAACACCATTGAAAAACTCCTAAGGCAGAAGATTAGAGGCAATATCAAATGAAAATTTAATTTTCTGCTTCAGGTATTCATTACAGGCATAAATTATGATTTAACAAGCACACACATAGCCAACATGACATGGTTTACAAAATACTTCATTATAATAATGTGATTGATTGACTGGCTCAGTTTGGTTTTAGTGGTACCGATAGTGGTCATGATAAAAATTTACAGAGCAATAAATTGTCTCACAGAAATTAATCGAACAATATTACCCAAACACTTTACAGTGCAGTAAAAACATCTTGTTATACACAGAGAAGTGCATCTATCTAACAAAGTAAGGTTACATTGTTTTTGTCTTGTTGCTCTCAAGCAGCCTGCTAAACTGATATCTGGATTTCAATTATTACATTTAATTGGCAGATCTGGAGTATTTTTCAAGTAAAGAAAGACATCAATATTCATGCCATTGCATTAGATCTTTCATCAGACGGAGAAAACACTCAAGTCATAACTAAAATAAAAGCCCTTTTAGTGGTCATGTTAGGCCTTTGCCTCAATACAACATTATATTTGTACCTTTCTCAAAACTACATGAATCAGAATAAACAAGAAAGTAGAAAACAAAACCTGAATTTACAATCATCTATTTCAGACATTGTCATGTGCCTCTTTGAAAAAAACAGCAGTTTCCTGCCGTTTCAGCCACAAGCCCCAAGATGGTGAAAAGAGAAAGCGAACTTCTGAACCCAAATTTACTACACAGGATCTCACATATCATGATAATGATAATCTATTATTCAGAACAAGAGGAGATACAGGTCAGGCGCACTCGGCTTGAAAATGCCAATGGCATGTTGGAACAAAAAGTAGAACAGCCCATGCGTTTCACCTTTGACTTGAGATTCTGCCACCAGAACAAATGAAGCGAGTCACCGGTTTCACTTCATCTACCAGTGTTCAAACCATGTTTTCTTTTTTCACTTTACAAACTGTCTTATCTAATAGGAAAAATGCTGCAATCACACCAATGAATGTTTTCTTCATGACCTTTTTAAGACTGAGACAAGGTTTGAGTGAAAGTATGCTTGCTCTGTTATTTGATGTTAGTATAACCACAATCTGAAATAAATTGAATGACTGCATTGATGCAAATTATCACAAAGGCAAAGCAGTCTCCATCTGGCCTTCAAAGCACACCATACAGTCTTTCATGCCCCTGCATTTTAAAATGTTTTATCCATCTTGTCGAGTTATCATCGACTGTACAAAATTTTTTGTACAGATACCATCAAAACCTGAACTTCAGCAAACAAGCTGGAGTAGCTATGAAAACCATAATACCTACAAGACTCTCCTTGGCACTGCACCTAGTGGTGCTGTGAATTTTATATCTGACCTTTGGAATGGCAGTGTAAGTGACAAGGAACTAACTCTGAAATGTGGTTTAATGGACAAGCTGGAAGCTGGTGATTTGGTGTTAGCAGTAGCTGACAGAGGATTCACAGTGTTTGAATCAGAGTTTGAAAAAAGGGGTATACGATTATAAACTGCATTCTTTTTGTCAATTAAACAACAATTTGAGCTTGATGAAAGATCAGAGAATAATCACAGTGCACATGTAGAAAGAGCTATTGGACGCATCAAAAACTTTCAAATTCTAAATGGCATTATTCCAACCTCCCTAAAATCCATCAATAAAATTCATTTCATTTGTGCTTTCCTAACCATTTTTTCAGGGGAACCCTTGATTCAGTCCCACAGAGTAGCTTTGGAAGAACATTTGACTCAGATCTTTCATCATTATTTATTATGTCTTCAAAATGCTGTAAAATGTAAGGCCCTCAGCACAAATCTTGTGTTTTCTTTGTTGAATTTCAACAACCATTGCTCTGTATGATATTAACACAACACTGGTACAGCAGTCATATAAATTCTGCTACCCTCAAATGTAATATGTTACAGTGTGTAAAAAAAAAATAGGGTGAAACATAAATGGGCAAAATGAGAAAAAAATGAGTTACGGAATGAATACAAGTCAGTTTTTAAGACAGAATAAATAAAATTACAATTTAAACAAGTAAACTTGGCAAACTAAAATATCAAAATCAAATTTCTGACTCAAGGGAACTTTCGAACTGTATGAGCAAATTATTTTCATAAATTTACACATATGCTTTCTTTTTCTATTCTGAATGCATGACCATTGACATTATAATTTATTGTTTCTTACTATTCCCTGTTCATTTTTCAGCTGAATTAGTCATTGCTGCAAAATAAACAATTTTGTTCATTTCATATTCATGTTCATGTCATATTATTTCTGTGGCCACCACACAATACCTTCTAAATCATTACAGATATCAAGAGGACACATTTTCCCAGAATGCACTCAAATCACCCAATCAATAATGCATTAAGAGGCAAATTCATATAATTGTACCACATTCTCCAAAGCAATCATGTTCATAGATTAGAAATCATATCAATTTTATCATACAATATACTTAACTCAATCCAAGTAATCAGTTGAAGATGAGAACTGACATTTAAGGTGAGAAAAAAACAAACACAGCTGAACTGGTAGTTTTAATTTATATAATAATACTGGTCTCATCGACAGTCAGACACCAATTCTTTCCTACTTCAAACAAACTGTGGAAGGAAATAACTGAAATAAAATTGCTTCAGCTTCTCAAGGATTGGTTTCCAGCCCTCATAATCAAACGTTACTATTTCCATGTGCAAAGGCTTCAGCTGATGATGCATCAAAACAAACAAACATTTTGACACATTAGCACAAAAAGCTGACCCTGAATTTGTAAATAATATCTATGGTATTTCTTGAGTTTGAAAACATCAGAGTCTGCAATGTATGACAGACGAAAATCTTTCCTCTCCTCACACAGCTTCCTTAAATCAACATCAAGATTTTTATTGTAAACACATTTGATCTCTACAATCATGGGGTATCATCATTATGGAGATAGCCATCAGGAGAGGCAGCAAATATACGGATGTGTCTGACTGACAATGAGACCTGTGCTCCTAAATGTATGGTTCCTGAACTTGAACCGCAAAACATTCTTAATGGAGGGCTCATTTAAGCGCCCAAACTGAATAGGCTTAGTGCCACTTAAGTCTCATCCTGGTTTTGAAAGCTCCTGTGCCAACTTCAAAAAGTCCCCTTGCCTGTTTGTAGACCACACGATGTAAAGTCGATGCTGTCAACCTTTCCAGCCTTTCGGCATGCCACTGGGAGGCATTGTTGAAAATTCAAGGGCCTGTATTTCAGCGAGACTCATTTTAATGTATTTCTGGTAATACAGGATAGCATCCAGGGACAGGGACTCAACTGTGCTGCCTGCAATAGCCCCATCATCTTCGGCTGGGACTGGGAGTGGTGATGTGCTGCTGTAAAATATTTCGTCTACTGCAAGGGATGGACACGACTCCCCATACAGTCCATGGTGTTCACAGCACAGTTAAACGATGGCTCAGATTCTGTGTACACGTCTTTCACTTTCATTATCGGCACAGGGGTGGGTTTGGGCTGAGGCCACTGTTGCAGCTTTTCAGTAGGGGCTTTGTATAGCTGCAACCTGCTGTAGTCTTATAAGGCTACCAGTAAACCAAAGACATGCTTGCAGCAGGCCGGTTGCTTCCCACCCGGGCATTTGCACTCTGCATTAGTGACCTGTTAAAAATAATATTGAAAGAAATAGGTTATTACATGAGAGAAAGAAATCACAGCTGAACAGCCAGAATGGAAAAACTAGTTTGAAATCTGTAGCCAAAATGACATTTCAGATAATTTACAATAATCCCATAGATCATGAATGTGGTATGAATTTTTTTCATTAATTTATGAAGGACAGGCACTGTCTACCACTCTCATGGATTGTCTGCTGGCTATCATTAGTAGCAATGATCTTTTACCATGGATTTTGGATATAAAACATTCTGGCTGATAAACTTTAGATATGGGGCTATGAAAATATTCTTTAAAATTGTATCAACTGATCTTCTACACTAGTTCCAAACAGTAACACACTTAACAGAAAACCAAGGTCATGTACATGTATGTGTTGTCTGGAGACCAACTACACAAGCACCTGACTGACGTTGTACACACCTCATTGCTACTACATGTATTACTAAAATTATAAGGTATTTTTAATCCTGCAGCCAAGAACAAAAAATGATTCTTTTTTAAACTATCTCTAAAATTGGGTCATCCCTGTTGCACATCTAATATTAACCCTCACCCGGCGAGGGGCGGCAATTGTCGGTATTGACTTGCAAGCGCTCACGCCGCACGGGCGGCAAAAGTCGGCAAGGTCAAGCTGACCGCGCCACACGCAAGCCCTATTTTAAGGCGTCGGGTCACTGACCTTTTTGAGACGTAACCACCGTGTTATTGTTCACTGTATCTCTTCTAAATCAAACGCATTGTGACATGGACATGTTAACCAGTGAAGGACTGGTCGGAATCACAAAGACTAAGCTTTCAAAGGCTCTCCCCACACTTTCAAAAGATGTAACATCGACATGCGAACTGTTGCTCAACAAATTTGCAATATTATCTCATTTTCTCACAAGCTGACCACCATCTGGAGTTGTCTGTATCTAAGAACCAATCAGAAACAAGCTCTGAAATAATCTTTGCCCCAAATGCCCACATTGGTTTATTAGTATATGTGTCAATCAGGATGAAACGATTTGTGTAGGGCTTTGGAGGGCGTGGCTAGTTATCATGCTTCGTTCTCACGAAAACTACAGCTGCCAGTTTGGAATCATAAGTCAGATCATTGGTTAGAGACTGACAGACTAAGGTTTTGCTGCTTAATTCATTATCAAGCGTGATAAGGCATAGCAGCGAATGTTTTCATACCGATCAATAAAAACCGAACCACGTGGACAGCGTATGTGGTCATCGTCTAGCGGCACGGGTCAGTGACCCCAGATAAGATTCTCCGTGAGTAAGGTTACTGACCGGGCAGCGGGCTTTACGGGTAGCGCGCAGGGTGAGCCTTAAGTATATATTGATTTTAATCTATAAATTTACTTTGCTACTTAATCACAAAACCACAATTATACATGAACATGTAAATCAGTGAACAAATATGCTTTTAATCAAACATTTCATTCTGTCCTCTGCCTCAAACTGTGGATCAGAAACGACATCTGAAGTTGATGACGATATTTTTAATAGGAGAATGCATAGAGAGCTTCCATAGCACAGAGTGTGATTACATGAATTGCCGGGAATATTTCAGGTGCCTCGCTGTTAACTTCATAGTACATGTAATAGGAAGCTTTTACAGAGAATTACTCCATTCAACAAGACACAAAACTGGTTGATTTCAAACTCAAAGCCAAAAGCTCCTCCCCAGAAATCATTTTAATATGACACACTCACATCTCCAATAAAAATAAAATGCACAACCAACTCTAAATCTTAACAATTTGTACATTGCATCCTGTTAGTATCAGCTTACACTTGCAGTAGTTACAGCCTTACAGTGGGCGCAGACAGTAGCCTTGAGTAGTCTAACACTGTCTACAGACAGGCCATAACCTCAAAACTTTCATTTTCTAAATCGAATGAGCCAAACTCCATCATCATCAGTCTGGGTTATATTTTACAAAGTGATGGTTGAAATCTATAGCCTGCCACATACAGTTTCACTTATTATTTAAAATCAGTAGCAGTCAGTAGCAATGGCCTACTTACATATCGATCTTGATGTTGTGCCTGTGCAGAGACAAACTCCATGCATGTAGATCTACATTCTAGATATCTATCATCTAGAATCTACATCCTAGATCTATCATCTAGAATCTAGATCTAGAATCTATGTAATGTCATTAATTTAGGCTAGCCACATGCACATGTGTTCTGCAGGATGCCGTTATTCATAACTGTGACACAGTTTACAAAAATAGTGTAGCCTACTTAGATCTAGAGCTAGTTTAGGTTTACTTACAGTGTTGTTGTTGTCAATCCATACAGTCACGTCATATGCCTCCCTCTTCTTCATCTCTGCCTTCACTCGACTGGAGACTGTGAAGCCTTGGGCTTGGTTGTCTTTGGCTTGGAATTTTATATAATACAAAACGATCACTGAACAGCAGTCTGCCTTTCCTCGGTTCATGATTATAGTTATTATCACATTTGTGTTAAACGTTCAACAGATCGCAAAAATCGATAATGTTGACGATAGAGAAGTCGTGCAATTCAAGCGGATCTTCGATCAGTCTTACATATATACTTCGCCATCTTTCTCACGTCACGTGACTTCCTGTACCACCTGATTGGTTTCATAAAATAGGTTTACAACACGTGGCTTTGTTTACCTACTCTATCTCGATCACGCTCTCCTGCCCACTGTTGTCACGGAATTCACGCGCTAGTTTCCCCTCTCTCTAAATCTATACTCTCTGGTCCAAAGATCTTAAAATAGTGTTAATACTATTTTAAGATCTTTGCTCTGGTCTTACTACAGATGTCTTGCGCACCGGGGCACTACGCACGCGTTTCTGCGCAGGGAAATAATTGCGCCAAACTGAACGCTTCTCAAAATACACTCTCACTGTGCAGTCGGCTTATCAATAGGTAGAATGCGCATGACGTCACAGAGTTTTTGTTTTGTACTTCTGCCAAACAAGATGGATCAGCTGATGAGTATAACTTTGAGATGAGTCTAAGCGGTTAAAATGCCTGCTGGTTGCATTGCAGTTGACTGTTGTGACATGGATGGAAAGGATGTATCCAAGCTGGTCAGATTCCCTACCATCCGTGTAAACAAGAGAAAGGAAGTGAAAGAATTGACCGAACGTCTCCCATGTGCGTATACACACGTGTCATTGTTTACAGTAGTGAACTTTTTTAAAACTCGCCGCCGATTGGTTCGCGACGCCTTAAGTGGGTCCGGACAGACAAGATGGTGGATATGCGCATTCTACCTATAGGTCGATACAAAAGCAACTGGGTTAAGTTAGTTGATATTTGAGAAAACTAATTTTATAACTTTTGAATCTGTCATTTGGATTTTGGGCGAATCATTGGGCAAAAAACAACAACAAAAAAACTGCACCACAGACAAGATTACTTAGTTGTATACAACAACAAATCGCTTATTATAAAATTATGGATTTATTTGTTATACTCATAATAAAACACTGTATCTTACTCTATAATGATATTTTTCAAATATATACAATAATGCTAATCATATAATAATGGACCTTGGGCCCAACTTTGCGGCCGCAAAGGCTTTTTTACTACGCAACGTAGAGAAATGAAACTTGGCACCTGTATGTAAAATTTATTAAGCCTGTACGTGTCGAGCTCATTTTTTCCCGAAACTCTTTACTTTTCCCAGAAATTCAGTTATAATTATCAGTTATCAATTCATGATTGCGAATGCGACGTGATAATGTACTTCCGTCAATTTCGTCATTTCCGCCTCTTACCGGAAATGTAAACTAGAGTTCGCGATTCAGCCACGCCAAGAAGACTTTGATAGTGATACTGAGTATAGTGTTATACAGATGATGTGAGTGCCGTTCATTCATACCAAGAAAACTGTTCCTAAATATTTAGAGCATTTTTTACGAACGCATGAGCCCATGAAAAATGCTCGGTGCGCACTATTGTGCACTGTGTACCAGTGTAATACTATCCTATCTATCTATTGATCGCCGATTTTATGTGGATGACCCAAAGTGTCTCGACATCAATGTCTTTGTGCTGATTCCTTTCGGTCTGGAGTGATGAGCTTTGTTTTTTACCATTCGAAGAATGGATCAGTTACTAGTTATAGTAATGTAGCAAGTGTCTTCATTTTATTGGGAATCTGTCCTCCTGTCCCCGAGGCGTCTTTATAGGTTTATATTACAGACATGTATGCAGGATAGATATGCTTTTTCTGCGCATCTTGGCTCTGACACGCGTACCCAACCTTCATGTCATTCATTACAATTTATCCGCATTAATTCCCTGTACATGTACCACCTAAACCTGCTGTTGTAGGCTTACGTCCAATAACTACCGTCTACATCAAGTTGAATATTGAAATGCACAAATCGAAATTCTTTTTAATTCACAGTGTTTGAATAAAAATACTCAGAAAAAGTTCAGTCTGCTGAAACAATTTATGTTTTTAAAATCCCACTTTTATCCATGTCTGGCAAATCCCCCACATATCAAATAGCGACCAGACTAGGCAGGAAACTTAAAATTAATAAAAAAAAACTTGCTGATCTGTTGGGCTACCTAAACTTAGGATAAAACAATTCTCCTTCATGAAAAAGAAGTGACCGGATGAGCAAGAAGACTTGGAATTCCTACAAGAGCCTTACCCAATCGTAGGCTAATTTCAGCACGTCACATTAATGTCCTACAAATACATAAAACTACGGCTTGTCCGAAGATTTAATACATAATGAAGGCGAGAACTAAAACGTTCATAACTTTCATTTTCCTATCTCCTCCTTCGTAGAATGTTCACCCCACCCCCCCCCCCTCCCCACCCAAGCCATTTTATCTTTTAAAATTTTTCATTGCCATCCTCTCTCATTCTGCTATATTTTGTCTATTGTCTATTGTTTCTACTTATCTCAATGGCCGTCATTGCCCTCCTCTATCATTCTGCTATATTTGGTCTATTGTTTCTACTTACCTCAGTGGCCGTCATTGCGCTCCTCTATCATTCTGCTATATTTTGTCTATTGTTTCTACTTACCTCAGTGGCCGTCATTGCCCTCCTCTATCATTCTGCTATATTTTGTCTATTGTCTTGTTTCTACTTACCTCAATGGCCGTCATTGCCCTCCTCTATCATTCTGCCATAATTTTGTCTATTGTCTCTGCTTCTACTTATCTCAATGGCCGTCATTGCCCTCCTCTATCATTCTGCCATAATTTTGTCTATTGTCTCTGCTTCTACTTACCTCAACGGCCGTCATTGCCCTCCTCTATCATTCTGCCATAATTTTGTCTATTGTCTCTGCTTCTACTTACCTCAACGGCCGTCATTGCCCTCCTCTATCATTCTGCCATAATTTTGTCTATTGTCTCTGCTTCTACTTACCTCAATGGCCGTCATTGCCCTCCTCTATCATTCTGCCATAATTTTGTCTATTGTCTTGTTTCTACTTACCTCAATGGCCGTCATTGCCCTCCTCTATCATTCTGCCATAATTTTGTCTATTGTTTCTACTTACCTCAATGGCCGTCATTGCCCTCCTCTATCATTCTGTCATATTTCGTCTATTGTTTCTACTTACCTCAATGGCCGTCATTGCCCTCCTCTATCATTCTGCTATATTTTGTCTATTGTTTCTGCTTCTACTTACCTCAATGGCCGTCATTGCCCTCCTCTATCATTCTGCTATATTTTGTCTATTGTCTCTGCTTCTACTTACCTCAATGGCCGTCATTGCCCTCCTCTATCATTCTGCCATAATTTTGTCTATTGTTTCTACTTACCTCAATGGCCGTCATTGCCCTCCTCTATCATTCTGCTATATTTTGTCTATTGTTTCTACTTACCTCAATGGCCGTCATTGCCCTCCTCTATCATTCTGCCATAATTTTGTCTATTGTTTCTACTTACCTCAATGGCCGTCATTGCCCTCCTCTATCATTCTGCTATATTTTGTCTATTGTCTCTGCTTCTACTTACCTCTACAAGGCCGTCATTGCCCTCCTCTATCATTCTGCTATATTTTGTCTATGGTCTCTGCTTCTACTTACCTATACAAGGCCGTCATTGCCCTCCTCTATCATTCTGCTATATTTTGTCTATTGTTTCTACTTACCTCAATGGCCGTCATTGCCTTCCTCTATCATTCTGCTATATTTTGTCTATTGTTTCTACTTACCTCAATGGCCGTCATTGCCCTCCTCTATCATTCTGCTATATTTTGTCTATTGTTTCTGCTTTTACTTACCTCAATGGCCGTCATTGCCCTCCTCTATCATTCTGCTATATTTTGTCTATTGTCTCTGCTTCTACTTACCTCAATGGCCGTCATTGCCCTCCTCTATCATTCTGCTATATTTTGTCTATTGTTTCTGCTTCTACTTACCTCAATGGCCGTCATTGCCCTCCTCTATCATTCTGCTATATTTTGTCTATTGTCTCTGCTTCTACTTACCTCAATGGCCGTCATTGCCCTCCTCTACCGTTCTGCCATAATTTTGTCTATTGTCTCTGCTTCTACTTACCTCTACCAGGCCGTCATTGTATCGGCCTGCTTTTTCCAAGCCCAAACTAAAATCCAAAATCTCCTCCCCTTGTGACAAAACAAACTTCCTCCCCATTCCCCTTCCCCGCCCCCTTGTTGTTGTTTTTAAATTTTCTTGTAAATGTTCTAGTTACATGATAATAATTCTGTATTTCAGACAAGGCAAGGAGAGATACAATGATCTACCACTGTACCAGTACCGTTAGATTACACAGTGGTAACCTCAGAGAAATTAAACTCTTTTTTTTTTCTACCTTTTGCAAAATTAACAAAACCCATTCAAATGGTCAAAATAAGATGATTTTCTAAAAATCCTGTCAAAAGTTTCTTGGGCCCCAAGTAATTTTGTACAGTCTGAAGTTTCAAGCCCTCATACCTTCCAGTAAGGACATAAAAGAAGAATACAAAGTATGAAATTAAGATTGCTGTTCTCACCTTTCTCTGGACATATCGATGGAAAAAAGAAATAAAGGAGGAATAAGAAAAGAGGCGAAAAACTCAGTCTTTGCATCCTTCTCATCCATTCTCACGGACAAAATAATGTATTCTTGACATGTGTTGTGTTCCCTCGCCATACTTGTCTCTCCTCACTGATCTTTTCTTTTAGTTGGATTGACGTCATTGGCCCAACTCTTTGTGTTTTATGATACCGTGCCATAGGAGAATAATGAGTTGCTAAATGCAAACACTATCAATTACAGAAAATGCAGCAAATCAAGGTATCGTCCACAGAGGACACACACATTAATGAACAGCCATTTACAGTAACTCTTCACATCATTCCTGATGGTAGCATAAAGCACATAACACATGATAATATACCCCCCTCTGTCTGTCTGTCTGTCTGCCTTTCTCTCTCTCTCTCTCTCTCTCTCTCTTTTCGGTGTGTGTGTGGGTCTCTCTCTGTCCCTTTCTCTCCATGTCACTCTCTGTCTCTCTGTCTGTTTCTCTCTGTCTGTTTGTCTCTCTCTGTCGCGGTCTCTCTGTGTCCCTTTCTCTCCATGTTCCTCTCTTTCTCTTTCTATCTGTCTCTGCCTTTCTCCATGTGAGTTTGTGTGTGTGTGTGTGTGAGAGAGAGAGAGAGAGAGAGAGAGAGAGAGAGAGAGGTGGGGGAGTCAGGCGACGCTAAGGATGGAGTGGATTAGATTATAATGTTCCGTAATAAATATTCCCATCAATGTCTAGCACAAAAAATGATGTTGAAAGAAAGAAAAACCAACGTGAGCAACGAATATCTTTCTCAACAAAATACCCAGTTTCGGTCTAAATACGGTTGACAACCCGGACGAACCTGTCAATAGCAGAGAAAGTATCCAAAAAACAGCGTGAAAAACAATCTGTTCAATACAGTCATTGACACCAACGCCAAGGACTCACTTATATGCTCTATCTAAAGGCGTGTCAGTGAGATGTAGGTGCACTAATATCTTACTGCCAGTTGCCGTTTTCACTTTCATTCATTAAACAACTATGAGAATTATAAATGATCTTGATCAGCTGAACTAGTATAATGAATGACATTACACACTGTCTTGTTAAAGTTTGTTTAGAGAACATGCACCATCGACATGCACCAAACGTTCCGCTGGTTTAATTAATTTCCTGCTAACGCATTCAACCCTTTATCAGCGCATAAGCTGTAGCCTGGCTGTCCAAGCTCGGGCTTGCAGTTTCCATTATTGGCTAACCATCAGCATGTAGATTTCATAACTCCCACCTTTTCATGCAGAAAATATGAAATGAAATGCCAATACCTGTTTGGAATGTAAAATTATAAATGCAGAAAAATGCTGTTTACGGTCACCTAGACACAAAACTGTTTACATTTTACGTTGTCGGTACTGAAAGGATATGCTAAATGGTTTGGCCATTCATACTATTATTGGGATTCAACTGCAGATTAAGCTGTCCCAGCCCCGAAGCCTTGCCTTTATCATTGTTGAAAACTCAAAGAATGTAGAGTAGTTTGCAATAATCTAAAGTACCGTGTGTCATCATGTGGTTTCGAGGATCAAGGAAAAGAGCTGGGGCAGGGAAGGAACAGAAACTGAAACAACACAAAACGGATATAAAAACATGTGCTGCCAGCGATATCACTTACACGAGGTAGTTAAGGCAAGCCAGCCTTGGATTTACATCTTTTCCTAAGTTATTAATTCACAAATCTCACCATATCAGCCCCAAATCAATTCCAATCGTGCATTTTGCCTCGTTTTTAATGTGTTACTTTTTTAGCCATTACTTGATTATTTTATAATCATCACAAAAAGCTGTATTATCATAATATACTGAGGAATGTGTTTCATCCATGGCGTCTGTAAAATGCTATGACAGTCCCGTTTTAAGGCGCTGGATGAATAGACAATCAAGATCTCTAAAACAAAACAAAAGACGGAATACCACAAAATAATAAAGAAAGAAAGAAATGGATATACAGTATAACAAGTAAATAAATAAATAAATAAATAAGTGATCCTGTCCTATATGATAGTGGAAGGATATTTTTATATGTGTGTGTGGTGTCTGTGTCTGTGTGTGTGTGTGTGTGTGTATGTGTGTGTGTAAGTGTGTGTGTGTGTGTGTGTGTGTGTGCACGCGCGCCTTTCGAGCCCATTATATAATTAGTGGATGGGATACACAGTAGGTCTAACCTCCACATCTCAGTGCTCAAGGGAAAACTACGTGTTTGACCAGGTTTATAGAATGAGCAGGTTGGCTAAATCGATATTATCTGCAACTTTGAGTTTGTGAAAACCTCCAGCAAGACAAAAACGAAAAAAAATTTAAGCACAAGGGGGAATTAAGGCAGTGGTTTATAATACTCATTATGATATGAATATCAACTAAGTCGATCATTTAATTCTTTCTCTGTGCTGTAATGTAATGAGACTGTCCCACTGATCATATTTGTGGTAGGAGTCACGAAGCTAATTGCGGATGCTGAGGCCACTTTGGCGAACGATCTGAAGTCCCCACTCCAATCCCCGTACTGTCACAACCACAGACCAAAAAGGAGATATTCACACGCCGTCACGAGCGAAAGCTCGACCGGTGATGGATGAACGTGTTAGGTGCATCACCTTGTTTGAATTTTGTATATTCGATCGGATTTTTCTCATCTCCACCCCACCCCACACCTTTTCCAATATACAAAAGACAAAATCAATGAACCCGTCAACCACAAAGATGGATACAAACAAAAAAACGCACACAAACATTACTGCTACAGCCCAGACGAGGAATTGAACCATTGCAATGTCTCAATGATTGTTTATCAATACGGCAGAACGCCAGTGATGAGACTGGGGCTGATCCAGTCATGATTAATTGATCACTTTGAATATATTTATTAACTGTTAAATGAATAAATCTTTCTTATCTCAAAGATTGGGTTTTCCTTTGTATGGTGCACCAATAAATATTCCAATACATTCATCACCCATTACCGGCCTGGTCATAAACCACACTACATTTCAAGAACTAGATCTATCCCACAAAAACCGTCGCCCCTATAGCTACCACCAGCCTCAGATTTATAATTCTGCCACCTAACAAGCTTTCGAACTTCAACTCTGACATGGAGACAAAAGAAGGGCAAGAACGTTTTGGTGATTTTCATTTCCCGTCCCCTCTTACCTCAGTGCACCTCAGAAATGTTAACTTAGTCAACCTTCCCTAGCCCTTCTAGTTGTCATTTCTTCTACTTGCAATGCAACATGCTAGGTCCTCTTATTTACTGGAAATATCTCTGCAAACTTTCCCAGGACGTCCTTGAACCTATGCAACTGAAATACTGCATCTAGAGCACGTAAACAATGCATGTATGATACTGTAACTCTGACATCCAATCGCTTTAGCTGGTTTAGGAACGTCGATATTTCCTTTGTTCTCCTCCTCTGGGCCATGATCAACAAGTCCATATAAGGGAAGATTGCCCAGCCGCTGGAAATCACCAGAGGCGAGAGCTGTTTCCTGGAATACGCGCCCTTTCCCCTCCAAACTGAAACTGAAATCATACTTTAACGGAGCTAGAAAGTGAACATGTAAACACCCAAAACTTCGCGTCAAAGTGACCAAACATTATAAATCTTTGTATCATCATCATCAGTTGCCCTGTCTGGTACAGACATTAGGGATCGTGGCTCATCACTCAGATCTGTCTTCAGCCAACCTCAAGAAGTTGTTGTTGTTGTGACGTTTATTTGTTGACCATGACTGACTCAAAATTTGACGATAAATTATGTGGAAACATCCATTTGAGACCAAATTCAGTCTGTTATATTATATATTTATGATGTTTTATAACCGCCAAAGAAGAGACAGATCTTCATTGAGGACAATCCAAAAGTATGACGGAAAATTTCACTCTTCGCCTTCTTTTCGTTGTTTGCCTTTCTTTTTTAAAACGTTATTGACAAATTGCTGGTCGAAAATCTGTGTATTTTGTAAGCAGCTGCAGTGTTAAAAAATATGCTCTCGCAACTTTGTCTTTGCATCGAATGGTAGGAGGTGGGGCAGGAAGAGATACGGTAAAGAGGGTTGGAGAGAGAGAAAGAGTTGGGAGGGTAAGAAGAAAGCGGGGGGGGGGGGGGGGGCGGCGTCAGGTGAAGTTGCAGATTGAAGTTGCAATTTTGTCATCTCAAATATTAGTTAACGCTTACAAGCTATTACAACCATTCCACATCAGTCATCACTGTCTTGGCACGTTTGCAGTGGCAGCTAATAATGTTCCAGCTTCCGCATGTTCGTTAATTCATTTGCTTTTATTAATTTCCTTGAAAAGTGTGTACACCTGCCTAACTTGTAACAAGGAACTCAATACATGTATATAACCAATCATTCGACTGAAAAACTCTACAAAGCCTTAGATCGTTCAAGTGTATGATTAAATCTGTATCCGTGTGGTGACAAAACAAAACCACATGAAATTATAGCATTTTGCTCCAGTTCTGATAATAAATCTTTAGCAAAACTTTAAATATAAAGTAATGAAGATTGTTCTGGCTCAAACTGTCGTGGCCAAAATATTTTGCACAATTCCATTTCAATCACTCACACTTTCAAGTTCATCCTGCCGACCCTGACTCCTGGTTGTTGTTGTTGTTGTTGTTGTTGTTGTTGTTGTTGTTGTTGTTTTCCCCAGTAATGTTCATCCTGAAGACGATATGCAAATTCTGCATCAAAATTCACAGACTCAAAATGTTTTGAAACTGTGTTTGTGTGGTTTCGATGAGATTCACTGGAGGAACCCACCTCGTCCTCTCCACAGCATCCGCTGTTCGACTAATGAAGTGTCGGGCCAGGAATGTAATAATATCGTTTCAGGGTAGACTGAATTCCTTCTAAAAGTCCCTAAAACGACAAAAAGATAACTTGCTCGTCTTGCTGTCCTCACTTCTCTTTCATTAAAACGGAGGGATTGCTGAGCTGTAGAAATTTGTTACGGGCAAGCTTGGACTAACTTATCGCCACCTTTTCTGCCCTACACAAGATCGCTGTCATAAACAGTATCCAAATGGAGGAAACATTCTATGAAGCCTCGCATCTCAGTTTCTTCAGCCTGCCTCCATTTATCTCCACGAACTCGCTGTCCTTTGATGGTGTAATGGACATTTCTTTCAACCATTTGTACTGTTTCTCGCATGTCAAGCTGTGTTCTCATGATTATGTACGGAAACGTTAAAAATTCATCAAGTAATAAAACAGAAAGGATGTTTCCGTGTGTACGGAAACGGAAACGAAAACGACGTGCAGAAACGTCTAAAAAATTTTCGCACTGGGTAGCGATTTTTAGCCGTTGCCGCACAGCCGCAGGTAGGAACTTACGTGATTCTCACCTTTTCCTTTTTCTTGTGCTTTTTTTATATGAACTGAAGCGTGGCTCTCTGGGTCAACCATTGTGGCTCTCTGGGTCAACCAGCGTGGCTCTCTGGGTCAACCAGTGTGGCTCTCTGGGTCAAATAGTGTGGCTCTCTGGGTCAACCAGTGTGGCTCTCTGGGTCAACCAGTGTGGCTCTCTGGGTCAACCAGTGTGGCTCTCTGGGTCAACCAGTGTGGCTCTCTGGGTCAACCAGTGTGGCGGAAAGCTTCACTGCAAAGATGCCAAGACCGTCGCAAATATCAAACATTGATACGGAGAAGCTTGTTGAGCGTGTTAGACAAAACAAGACACCTTTTGACCTGAGGAGGCCAGATCACAAGGACGCCCACCTATACAAAATAATATATTTGGGAAAGTGTAGCAAGGGCGATGGGGAGAAATGATACGACTGCTGAGTTTTTGCTTCATCATTCACTTCATTTATTTGACTTCACACGATTGCACTAAAGTGTTGTCTGTTTCGTGTAACTGTACAGAAATTGCTGCTACATGAACAGCTAAACTTAGATCTTAATGTACGTAGTAATTATCATCAGCGGGCCATCTCACAGACAGCTGTTTTAATCAACCCTGTATGTATTAATTTTATCCATTTTTACTCTCTCCACCCCCACCCCCAACCATGCACACAATCTAGACTTCACACCCACCCACCCCCCCACCCGTGTACGAGCTGCCTTCAGAACATCAGAATGGTGAATGTCCATGGCAAGGCCGTGATGTTTTTAAACTTGGTAGCATTTTGTATGGACTAGATCTAGATTTGCACCATTTGGCTGATGTATAAGAAATCAGATCTATTCTTTGATTTCTATAAAATCCAACAATTTAATATCCTTTTCCCGCTTTCATCTTTTAAAATAAAATCAGTACTATAATTAAAAACTGTACAAGTTTCCCGACCCTTCCCCCTGCACTCATGTACAATTTTCATTCGCTGACACCCTCCCACCCCCCCCCCCTCCTCCCCCTCCCCTTTCCCACCTTACGACTCTTACAGGCCTTTCAATTTCAACTTCAACACAAACATAATGCGCATGCGCAGCGTCAATGAAACCTTAAAATGGCGAACCATGACTCGAAATAGATCTAAAATTGGGGAAACAATGAATTTCCAATTAAAAAAAAACTACACCGATTTGGGACTTCTATTAAAAACTGTGCACCCTTACATCCATTCTGATGCACCATATAAAATTTGAAGTCTGAGTGTTGAGTAGTTCAGAAGCCTTTTTGCAACGAAAAATCTCTAGTCCACAAATTATAGTATAGATAGATTATGGCCACACAGAAATGGTTATTATTATTTCATGTCATCAGTATGCAGACGTGCACATTCTCTCAATAATAATGATAATAATAATAATATAATAACATTGATAATAATTGTAATCAAGATGATGGTGATGATGATGTTGATGATGAAGATGATAAATCTATACAGTTATTCGGGATTTTGTGAACTTGTTAAGAGAAGGACGAAAATGACCGGCGGTTACAAGTATAAAAATTTTGAGCGTTGAGCATTTATCAACACATTTACAGTGGAGGGACGTCGGCCAAAATCAAACAACGACACATTTTGTTTGGTGAGTGCTCTTTTCCTCTGATCAGCGCCGGTGATAGCGCTAACGTAAGAGTTTCAATGGCTTTTGTATACTTTAAACACTTTAAACACTCAATAAAAAGATATTAAGATAATTATGTTTGAGTAACGATGACATGACAATTGCTTTTTCAAGCACGTTTTGAAAACACAACCCTTAAACTATTTGGAAACCTACATGGCTGCTGTTGCTATACGCAAATTATACAGTCAGACATTTGACTATGACATCATCAACTTTTACAGTTGATCCACTGAACATTTGCACTGCTGGATCTTTATCCTTCTCTCATTCTTTACAATTTGCCTTACATTCTTTCATTCTTTTTCATTTACATACGTGGTTCCTGGAGATCAGGGCAAACGTTTTTCAAAGTGCGAAGATATGGCTGGGGAGAGACAAGGCACCGGTCTGGGGGAGTGGGGGTGTAAATCACAGAAATTATACAAGAAAAACGTGCTAATATATGGTCTATTTTGCCAACACAATGGGGTTTGGTATTCCTCTGAGTTGATCATTTTATCTTCAAAATGATTGAAACAGTTTATGCGAAAGTTCATATTCCTGATAAATGTTTATACCCAGCTCTGTGGTTTAGAATAGTTTGGCTCAAATCTCATTCTGTGTTTTTGTTATTGATTTATATTCAATATTTCCTCACTAGCTAGACTGAAGATTACACTGTTCCCACACAAGGTTCCTGTGAGAATTTGATTGCTCTGCGTCAAACAGCAGGCGAGTGATTACATGTCCACGTCACACCGACAGGCAGGTAAAACATGTTGGCTCTGGTCCAAAAAAAGACATATTTTAATGACGATAGACAAAGTTACCTACATACAACTGTAGACAATGCCTCAAAAGAAAACAACAGCAAAACAAACAAAAAACAGTCGTAAATAAATCTAACAGAAAAGACCACGTAGCAGAAAACAATGTATGGGTGAGTGATACGGGATCTTTACTTAGAATATTCACAATACATTTGGCATTCTGGTCAAAAACCCATTTATGCAAAAACTCCATGCAGGAAGTGAACATTTCCCCCAAACTGAAATAACAACCAAGAATTACATGTAGCTGTAGTTTGTAAGGGCTAACATGGGCTTACAAGGGCCTATGGGCTAACAGCGATAAAGCGCTATTAACTCATTAGGTTAAAAATGTCTCAGTCCGGAAAAGAGATAAACACGGCTCTTTGTACTAGCCAGTAGGTTGAAATGGACGGCCTGAGTGTTTCTCGTGACCAATTATTTGCCCCACTTTCAGGGTTCACTATTCCATAATTAAATAATTGACCTTGGACCTCTTAGGTTTTTCCTCTAATCTTGGTTTGGATCAATTCATCCACTTGTTAACTTCACGAAATTTGTGATGGGCAGAAAATCTCGGCAAAATAATGACACAAGACAAACGTTCGACAAAGAAGAAAATACTGGCTGATTCAAATGTCTGTGACATCTAAAATGTGACCACGGAAATATTTTTAATCTGGACTTTAATTTGAGCGCATACACACACACACACACACACACACACACACACGCAAATACACACGCACATAATCTAGATGCCTAGTCATACTTTTTTATCTTCTATCTGTATTGATGCTGTTTCTTGGAATAAATCAGGAGTTCTGCGCACCACACCAGAACGCCCGCCAGTCACTCGCATGTTTCGGATGCTATTTCACGTGCGCGCATACACACAAATACATACACACTCATTAACCTACAACAGATGTAGGGCCTATCAACTCATCTTCTATAGACACAAAGAAATATACTGTTATCAGTGGGTATAGGTCTATTCAGTGGAGATGAGATGCCTCAGAAGAAGATTTCTTGGCATCTTATACACGGACCACATCACCAGCGAAGAAGTCCGACAAACCACCACTCAACAAGTAAGGCACATTGAAGACCTGCTGGCCACAGTTAAGAAGAGGAAGCTCAGATGGTAGGGGCATGTGACAAGATCAGATGGGCTCTCCAAGACCATACTACAAGGAACAGTGCAGGTGAAGAGAAGGCGAGGCAGACCGAAGAAGAAATGGGCAGACGGCATCGCAGAATAGACCAAGATGAGCTTTACCACAATCCAGGCACTCGCCTACAATCGCCACAAGTGGAGCCAGCTGGTGCAGCGTTCGTCACTGCAGCGCCCCTACGACCCCGGCGGGTTATGGGACAGTGACAGTGACAGATAGGTCTATTCACATGGTCCACTAAGTTTGCCCCACCCAAGAGCAGTCAGTCAAGCATAGGGCTACTTGTTGCAGAGACAAGACGGGAAACTACAAGTGACAACCTAAAACTACGCCCCTGTGCGAACATTACACAATCATGACATCACGTGGCACTGCTAGCAGTACATACTGAAAATTATGGGGTGATGGAATTACCCCACGACGTTGGGAAAGAGTAAACATGGTTTTTCTCTTACACAAAAGATGAGGTACCCCACGACTTACTGACATTTGGGACAAAAAAAAAAACCCAGTAAGAATAGTGTTACGGAAATTGCAAGGTTTGGAAATTCATTGTGTCCAGTCCATTTGAACAGTGGTGAAGGGTGAAAGACAAGCACATGGAAAAGGGAGTAAAAAAAGTAGTGACAGACTGTGATTACCCCCCCCCCCCCAATAAAAAAAACAGGGGCGGGGGGTGTCAAGAACAGATTTAATTCATAAATGTTTCCACTGACTAAATTTTTGTGAGAGAGCAGTGAGTAATTTTTACAAACGTAATTATTGTGCGAGCCAGCATAACTTGGTCTCGTAAACAATTTGTTTTGAAGTTTTTTTCCTAATAGATAGACAGAAGGTGTGGGGAAGGATAGACGGACAGCGTAGGTGTGCATGACTGAGCACTTTTTATATCTCGTGTTTTGAACTAGGTTTAGTAGAGAGGGAAGGGGTGAGTAGGAATTAAATGTTATTGAGACGTCTGTTGACGTACAGAAAATCCGTGATCCAGAGTAAAAGCTCGGGGTTTTGAACATGTTAAGAATTTATTACTATAAATTTACATTTTATTGTCTTGAGTGATTCGACCTTTGATGTCGACCCAAGGTCGTTGCGTATGGCTGTTACTTAAAATAACTCGGTTCGGCAGCTGAGCTAGAGGTGGTTGCACCAATCAAATGTATGAATCTGGACGGAAGGTCGAGACATAGCTTTAGTATTTAAACCCGTGCAGAGCTTAGATAGATGCCACATGTAGACAATCCATTTACGAGGTGGACGGCGATAGTCCTCAGCCAGATGAGAGACATAGAGACGCAGTTGAGCAGTCCATATGGTGATGAGCGCCATGAGTTAAAGCTCCAGAGCCTAAGCTACTTGGTTTGATATAAACCCACAGCGTTTACATCCAGCGCTCTCACTCCCAGTGAGGGCCGCATGGTGAGAGTCCATACTAATTTGTAATGATGAAAGTGAACCGTTCTACTTACTTGTGAAGACAGTTTCAGAGCTACCGCCAGACAACGCATGGTTGTACAAGCATTCTCCATGGCGTGTCTAGAGGAAATGTCCATATCATAACATGTCTCATTGAATTAATAGAATTTAAACTGTTATATCCGTCGCCACGTGCGCGGATTCTATTTGGCATATAACTCATATGACCTGCAAGTAGTTAGAGTGAATACGTTAGTCTTTATAGAAAGCTGTAGTTTCATTAGTTAGATTCAGTTGCCTTTGAATTGATATTTATATTTATAATTATATTGTTACATTAATTCCTGTAATTAAACTGCCCTACAGTTCTGCTAAAAATCAAAGCAATTGATTTATTTAGTTTTTAGAGTGCAAGTATTTTTTTTTGTGTGTTCGTCGATTGTGGGAGCGGACCTCGAAAGAGTGTCAGTCGAATTATCCCCATCTAACCCACATCGCGACAGTGGGGGCAGCGAAATATAAATCTAAAACAAACAAACAAAAAATAAATCCTTGACAAAAGGCAGACAAGACAAGACTAGCATAATGTGATTCATTTTTAATTTCATTAACTTGAAAAACAACTTGCATTATTTATTTCTTATTTACTTTTGTTTTTTTTTATATTCCACCAGAATCAGCTAAATCCTTGTATTCCAGAGTACCAAATAATAACGTAAGCAACAATTGTACTTTAACACACGCCCTTGCTTGATTTCTGGGGAAACTATGCTGAGATAGGACTTCCACATTTTCATATTTGAAAACATTTCCACAGATCTTGCTGGGTTACGGGAAAAAGTGGACCCACACATATAAAAAAAATATTCAAAAATCTCACAGTAAAATCAAGTATTTCAGTCCAAATCGTGCCCCAAAGTGACGTGTATATATATTGGAAATAATTAGGTAAAAACAAATCCTCCTCTTTTCATTTTCCAAGAAGAGTTCTTTATCTGCGTACGTACGGTTTGAAATTATGGTAAAAGTTAAAAAATGTTTGATTTTTGGTCTTTTTCAAATAGGTTGCAGGAATTAATCAAAATCAAATATCTAATGAAACTGTCAAAGTATTATCCTTGACAAAATGTCACTTTAAGTTTTGATCATTAATGCCGTCTCACGAATGTTGACCATTCTAATGGTCATTGGCCGTCTCTCGTACAAGCGAGGCGACGGAGGGAGGGGGTGCGATCATGCGGGGAAGGGGGGGGGGGATAAAAATTGCCAAAATTAAGCGTACGTACCTTACGGGTGGCATGTCTAATGTACTTGACTGCGTTTAGACGTGGGTAAATACATCTCATTCTTTGTTGTCTTCCTTCTGATTTCGCACCTCGTCCTTTTTACAAGCTCATAAAAGCACATCACTTTTCTTTATTATGTTATATAACGTTAACACTGTCGTAAGAGAAGTAGTGGGCACAGACTGTGCTGGCTTGAAGAGAATTCACATAATTGTATTCCGATAGGGCGGCGTGCAAGGGTATTTATAGCCTTGTCAAGTAAACACAACAACTTCGAATAGCATACACCACCTTGCAGGTTTTTACAGAGAACAGTGTCGATTTATTACGTGTATATATAATGGGCCAGTCAGTTCTAAGGCCAAATTTGGGCACACATCCTCACTTCATCGTGGAGAGACTTTCCCGATGCAGTTCTATCGCAAGTCTTTTGTCTTGGGCATGATCTCCCTTTTCATGGCCTGTTTCACGAAGTCCTGTCCCACTAGATGATAGACCAGGGCAAATTGTTCCTGCATTACACGAACATACTCATAGAACTTTGGCCCGTCAAATAGTAATTCTTTAATCAGAGTTTTATAAGATCCATCCCCCTTTTTTTTTTTCACAAATCATGGACCCAACACCGGCGCATGGGGACGATGTCTTTGTTTTCTTTTAATGTATCTGTGGTGGAGGAGTGATATAAAAATCAATTCCTCCTCCAAAAAGCACGAAATTGCATTCGGCTCTGTGCAAAACAAATGCCATCGTGTAACGACAGTAAAAAAGAACGAATCTCAAGACCAGAGAAACAAAAGTGATTTTGGCCGTTTCCGTTTCCGTACTTTGTCGAGGGCGGTGTGGTTGTCTTAACAATTTGGACCCCTCGGCCCGGCTGTACAAGTCTTGTCGTCAGCATTGTCCTTGCTGCCGCAGCGAGCGCAAACTGCTGATTTCTTTCTCACTCTCTCTGTGTCTTTATTCTAGGAATTTTCCCACTATAATCTGCAGTCTTGCTACAGATCTCTTGCCTTCCACACCCCCTCACTCCGCTGCCCATGACCTTGTTTAAAGCTAAGTAGAACGTTCTCCATGGAAAAAAATATTTTTGGAATGGGATAGGAAAAGAAACAAACCAACCAATGATCTGTTGAGACGGATGAGTCGGCCCCGCCTTCCAAAGATAAGCGCCTTATAAATTAATTTGCCATCTCCCGGTCAGTATTATATTTGAAAAGAACTCGCTCTACAAGATCATACCACTGCACAGAAACTATTTCCTCCGTTCTCATTCGGATATCAAAACTTATTAACATCGCTATAAAACTACATTTGATCTGTTCACCATCTCACGTTCAGGTAAGTTTATGAAATATTTTGTAGCATAAATACTACAATCGTGACCTCTACTATAAACTGTATCACATGTATTGAACTTAAATGATACTTGTGTTGTAACCAATTTATTCTTCTTTATACGATATCTTTGTCCTCGTGCAATTAGATTTACCTCATATCCAACAGAACAGATGAGGCAGCTAATGTTTTCGATCTATCCTTTGTGACAACCTTCGCACAGCCATGCTTAGGGATCGCCTTATTAAAAAAAATACGCACTATAAATTAACTTGCTAATATCCGGGCAGTATTATATGTGAAATAAATTCGTCTCTACAAGATCATAAGGTGGCTCTGAAAGCATTTCCTCCATTCTTATTCCCACATCCAATCCTAATGTCATTATACAACTATATCTGATCTGTTCATCATTTAACTTTCAGTTAAGTTTATGAAATATCCTGTAGCATAAATACTACTAAGGTGGCCTCTGCTATAAATTGTTATCTTCAACTTCAATAATGCTTTTGTTTTGTCACCAATTTATTCTTGTGAAACGAAATCTAGGTCCATAAGCAATCAGATTTACTTCAAATCCAACAGAATAGACCAGTGAGCTGATGCTTTCGATCTATCTCTAGTTACTATATATGCACACACAGTGATGATAATATTAAACATTAGTTGTACGGTACCCCTTTGAGTGACTCAAATGAGGGAACTAGAACTATCGTGGCACCAGCACATTTTGCGATTTCCATCACTTGTTTATGTTTATTCAGAATTTTAGTGGTGGGTCAATAATTTACTCATCTGAAGACAGAAATAGATAATTATGCAGGATTTATTCTGCCATGATGCGATAACCGTTACGGATAGATAATGTGTTGGCACTGATGATTGATTATCAAATCCACAAATGAAAGAAAGTTATTGCATGCTCAAGTATGGATCAGAATACGTGAAATATCCCAACCGTTTTCTTCGCTCTCTTTCTCTCCAACTTTCTTTCACATGGTTCACTGGCACGACCATGTGCATGAAAATATGTAATTTCCCGTTCTATGTCACTTTGAAATATTAGAGTTAGATCTACCTACTATTGCACACTGACAGCTCAACACAAGAGCAACTGTTATAACACTATTTGTTTGAACCAGTTAAAACTGTCAATAACTGATCCACTGGACAAATTGTTCCAAATTTTTACGAGTTCTTTGAAATATTCAGGATACCACGATCATTTTTTTTTTCGCTACAAATATTTTAAACAATCGATGTCACATAAATTGCAAAAGACAAGCTGTAAGATTAGAAATGAGAACACAGTAGAAATTTATCCGATAAAATAACACTGTGGATTCTAGAATGTTTTCATGGCGTTTTCAGACAGTAAAGTCAAACCTGGTATTCCGGTAATACCCTACCCCATTTGTTACATGTATTTTCATTTTTAAGTGTTGAAGTGACAGTTATTCTGCTACTGAACTACAAGGATATCCTTGTTCATTTAACGTAACTGTAGACACCAGTGATACCTAATTAATATCCTTTATATTCATGGATCCATTGTTATATTTTAATGCTGTTTGTTGTTATTGTTATTACGAAGATTCGTGTTTTAAATATTTTTGTATGAAGATTCATAATGTTTTAAGTATCTTGTATCTTCTCAGGTGCTCAACTGTTGACAATGAAACCGACAGCAGTTTGATCAGGCAGTAGGAACTACTTCTGCTGAATGTCAATACAAAGCTCAGCTCTGTTTCTTTGCATCTCCAACAGCCCAGCAGTATGCAAAAGACAGCAGGTTTTGTGATATCGTCAACCTGAATGAAAATGGTCGCTCCGCCCACGACTGTGTGGTCACCTCGAAATGTACACAATCCGATTTTACTAGCGTAAAGAATGTCGCCTGTGGACCTAACGACTCAAATAGTCCCACACGGCAACAATTTGACGATGCAAGAAAAGCTACATCGACAGCTTGTCAAGATGCAGCTCAATTCTGTATCAATGTGTCTCCAAGTGCTAAAACGTTACTGAGTCAGGGGAAGTTTTGCGACCTTATGAATCTAAGTGAAGGAGGTCACACTACTTTTGAATGTTTGACCTCGACCTGTTCACAGTCTGAGTTTGACAAAGTAAAGAACGCTGTCTGTAAAGCTGAACAATTTCAGAATGCAGTAGAGGCCACTTCTGGAAAGTGCCAAGTTGCAGCTGTTTCCTGTATCAGTAGGTCTGCAAAAGCGCAACAATATCAACGTGAGGAAAAATTGTGTGATCTCGTTAACCTAGAAGAAAATGGCCAATCCGCTCGTGATTGTCTGGTCGGTGGAGGATGTACTGCATCTGAGTTTGACAACATAAAGAAAGCTGCCTGTGGAGTCGGGGCATTGGCTGCAAGTGGTCTGGTGCTCCTTATCACTATTGTCAACGTATTCATCGGCATCATTTGAAACTGCCAGGCACAAAAATGCTAAATCTGTTTTTAATATGTGTTTATGTGGTATGAGCATTACAATGTGCTAATCCTTCTTTTACTTTCATATACATATAAAGTAGTGACGTTAAAAAAAAAAAAAAGAAAGAAACAGGAAAAAAAAATGCAGTCTCCTATAAAACTGCAGACTGTTTCTTTATTGATGTTTTTGGTGAAATCTGAAATTTTCTTCTAGGTTATAGTGAAACTGAACCCACTATTTTTTAACGACAGAGAGTGCATGTTCAGTGGGAAGGGGAAATCAGTTGAACTAATGAATTACATTACAACATAGATTTTGTCTTGGAAACTTTGTGCAAATCGTTTTCTTGGAATTTAGGAATCCTGTAGAAATTAACTCGCCAATAAAAAACGTGGAACAGGTTGCCTTGCCAATTTTTCACAACGCCAGTTTCATAATGAACATTTACAAATAAACCACGGTACTTAGATTTACAGTGACAAACCTCGCTACAATTTATCCATTAGCTCTCGACGTATGATTTTTACTCTTTTTTTTTTTTTAATTTCCTGTATCGTAACGCCTTAAGTGTCGAGCAAGGAGCTTACTTGATGTCGAGTGTATTATCAACGAAAACAACAGAAGGGATACCACTCTATTGTTTTAACCTGTTGGTTTATAATTATTCTCCAGATTTTATAGAACAATGATGATTTATCAGCATACTAACGATATAAAGACTCTACACAATTTCTCCCATGTTACATTAGGCCACATAATTTCTACATTATTTTATCTATTCTCTCCTACCGTCCAACATTTCAAATCCTAATCCATTTAGTAATTGCAAAAGGAAAAAGTGGGACAACCAATCTATTTTTTTTCTGTATTATTTGGGACTGCCGTAAATGTTTAATACACCTCTTGCAACATGACAGACACGGCAGTTTTCAGTTTTGACCGTCTGTACTCAAATGTTTGTGTAAAGAAATTCATATCTATCTTAAAATTTAATGACAGTCACCATCCCCTTTTTTATAAAATTTCTAGATCACCCAAGAGCAACAGAATAATACACATGAAAGCAAACAGAGAAAGATGCTGAAGATCGTGTTTGTCCTCTGCAATTCGCCTCAACAAGACACTTTAGCTAGATTTTTGTCATATTTCACTCGGGGTTCCTTACCATGTCACTTCATGTATGTCTGTTGTTAAGTTTACTGAATGATTTATGTTGGTGTACCGTAATGATCTGTGTATTTTGTATGGGCCCTTGACGCCCTGTGAAAGAGAATTTCCCACATGGGAAAACAGATTGATTCTCATCTTATTATCTTATCTTATAGAAGTGTTTCAATTTCAATAAACATTGCTTAAACATAAGTCATGAACTTATCTTTTTTTCTTCTTCTATTGATCTTGATCTTTTTTTTTTATTTCTAGTCAAACACAGAAATTCTGAAATTCTACCTGCTTCTTTCTTGAGTATTTGATGTAATAATTATCAAAATAATTATCATACTTGTGGGCATTCAGTACAATCAATGCATTAAAACATGTCGATACTGCATGCAGTGTGTACTATTTCTCAACAAGAACGATTACATCAGGAAAGAGCTTCTCAAAAACGGATCACAGAATGAAACTTACCCCAGAAACCTGTCGGTAGGCGCTTGACAGATCAGCAAATCAGTGGATGCACAAAACAATTAAAATGTTGTATGCCATTCAAAGTAAATATATCATTATCATCACATAAACTGAAAATGAAATCCTCAACAGAAAATTATAATTGGAAATAGCAAATGTTGGAAATTAATTAAGAAGGCGCTATCTGGGAACACAACATTTGTCTTTCTCCATCTGTGCAATGTTCTGCAACCGCAACTTACATATTATACGGCTGTGCAGATACTCAGAGCAGACACTGTATTTGTCTATGAAGATGTTGTGAACTTTCGTATTCAAAAGAATTTATTTTCTCATCATCTATGAAGAAATATTCACAACCCGCATAAATTAAGACTAGTCTTGGTAGGTTCCTTACTCATTTTACATAAGACGTCAATATTGGCTTCCGAGTTCTCACATATTTTCAGACTCAACTTCCAACAAAATCATTCCTCAGTGGGCCATGGCCACTTTCAATTCCCCGACCTTTCCCTCTCCCTCTTTCTGATCTGGAGAATTCCCATAATAATCTACAGTCTTTATTTCAGACCTCATGCGCGGCAGAGCACCATGCACCAAATAAAGGCGTGTCAAATACCGTCTCCCTGTGCGGTGAGCTTGTCAAAGGGAGCACAAAAAGAGATCATTGTATTTCCCATTTATACAACTTTAAAAAATAATTGCCCCAAACTTGAATAAACACAGTAGGTCCATATAAAGGCGTCTGGGAGTGGGAGAGATTAGTGGACATCTGAGAAAATTAATTTTATAATTTTTGAAACTGTCATTTAGGCTGTTACGTTGAGCACAAAAATGACCAAAACTGCACCACATAACAGTGAAATACTCCCGCTATTATTATTAATTTTTTTTTTTAAAAGACCAGAGAGATACCCGGCATCACCCGGGATAAACCTCTTCACCCAACTTTATCTTTCTGTCTCTTTCTGATCTAAAGTTTCCCATACAATTTTACAGTCTTGCTACAGATCTTTTGCGCACCGGGGCACTACGCACGCGTTTCTGCGCAGGGAAATAATTGCGCCAAACTGAACGCTTCTCAAATACATTCTCACTGTGCAGTCGGCTTATCAATCAGTCGGTACAAAAGCCAATGGGTAAAGTAAGTTGATACTGAGAAAACTCATTTTATAACTTTTGAATCTGTCATTTGGATTTGGGCGTAGCATTGGGGGAAAAAAAAAAAAAAAAAGCCAAAACTGCACCACAAATGACAAAGAAACACTCCCCGTACAAGATTACTCGTATAGGCGGCGCTGAAGATGGGGTGGATTAGATTATAATGTTCTGTAATAAATAGTCCCATCAACGTCTTGCACAAAAAATTATTTTGAAAGCAAGAAATAAAGAAACCAACGCCCACAACGAATATCCTTCTCAAGAAAATACCCAGTTTCGGTCTAAATACAGTTGACAACACGAACGAACCTGGCAACAGCAGGTCTGTGTTAAAATGCATTAAAAAAGTGTCTAAATGATAGCGTGAAAAACAATCATTGACACCAATGCTAACGACTAAAATCACTTTTATGCTTTATCTAAAAGCGTGTCAATAAGATGTATATGCCCTAATGCCTCACTGCCAGTTGCCGTTTTCACTTTCAATCATTAAATAACTATGTGAGTTATAAATTATCTTTATCAGATGAACTAATATAATGAATGACACCACACACTCGTTAAAGTTTGTTTAAAGAACATGCACCATCGACATGCATCAGACGCGCCATGGGTTTAATTTCATGCTAACGCAGCCAACTATTATGTATCAGCGCATAAGCTACAGCCTGGCTTTCCAAGCTCGGGCTTGCAGTTGCATGCATGGTTAACCATCAGCATGTAGATTTCATTACTCCCACCTTTTCATGCAGAAAATATAAGATGAAATATTGATACCTGTTAGGAATGTAAAATTATAATTTTAATGCAGAAAAATACTGTTTGCGGTCACCTAGACAAAAACCTTACATTTTACGGTGGAGATATTGAAAGGGATAAGCCAAATGGCCACTGGTAGCTTTTTTTTTAATACGGATGTGAATGTTGGACAATGAACTAAGAAATAGAGAGGAAACTAGAAGCAGCAGAGATGTGGCTTATTAGAAGGATATTGAGAATACCAAGGATGGAGAAAAAATCAAATGAGGCAGTCTTGAGAGACACTAATATGAAAAGATCATTAATTAAAACAATAAAACAGAGGCAACTGAAATTTCTAGGACACATCTGTCGCCTCAGGAGCCTCGAACATCTAGCAGTCACAGGGTAGATCGAAGGCAGGAAAAGCAGGGGTAGACAGAAAAACTTTCACTGAAAGTCTTAAATCATGGACGACAAACAAACATCACAACAACAACTCCTTCTTGAGGTTGGCTGATGACAGATCCGAGTGGAGAGCCATGATCGCCAATGTCTGTTCCAGACAGGGCAACTGATCATGTTTGATATTGGGATTCAACTGCAGGTTAAGCTGTCCCAGCCCTGAAGCCTTGCCTTTATCCTTGTTGCACACTCAAAGAATGTAGAGAAGTTTGCTATAATCTAAGGTACAGTGTGTCATCATGTGGTTTCGAGGAAAGAGCGGGGGCAGGGAAGGAACAGAAACTGAAACAACATAAGACGGATATAATTATGTGCACTGATATAATGTGAATACCAAGGGTGGCCTTCTTCGCTGCCAGCGATAGCTATCACTTACACAGGTTAGTTAAGGCAAGCCAGCCTTGGGTGGAATTTACATCTTTCCTTAAGTTATTAATCCACAAATCTCACCATATCAGCCCCAAATCAATTCCAATCCTGCATTTTGCCTCGTTTTTAATGTGTCACTTTTTTTCTTTTTACCATTACTTGACTTTTTTATAATCATGACAAAAAGCAGCAGCCTACCGATATGTAATATCACAATATACTGAGGAATGTGTTTCATCCATGGCGCCTGTAAAAGGCTATGACAGGCCCGTTTTAAGGCGCTGGATGAATAGACAATCAAGATCACCGCAACAAAACAAACGACGGAACGCCACAAAATAATAAAGAAGGAAAGAAATGGATATAAAAGTAAATAAATAAATAAATAAATAAGTGAAATCGTTCATGGGATCGGGGAAGTGGGAGGGGGGTGCTCTAAAATAGCTCAAATCCAAGGATATCCCCCAAAGACAACAGAATAGAAGCGTTTAAGGTTAGGTTAAACTGGCAAATAGAATTCTTGGCATAAATGAACTGAAAATAGCACAGTGTGTTAGATATAGGTTAGAAACATACAGAAAACACCATTTCATGCCCAATTTCTCCTTAATAGAAGATGGGGGCACAAAATAAACATCTTTGGGGGGGGGGGGGGAGTGCCGAACCCCAAATATGCCACACAGTTGTGACAAGATATCTCACAGAGTTACATAGGTATCATTTTGAAACTTAGCATCAGTGTAGAAATTAATGCTACACAGACTTTACACTATTTTCATGTAGATACTGTTGCTACTTTTTTTTTCTATGATTTTTCAAAATCATGGAGGAAAATTTTTCCGAAATTTATGGGGATCAGGATAACAAATTTTTTTAGCTTACTCCAAAAGTTATGGGCCAATAACTTTAGGAACATTCTATTGTCATCTGCATACCATCAAGAACTACTAGGCAAAGTTTCAAGCCAGTAGTTTAAGTAGTTTTTTGAGACATCTTGTCATGACTGTTACGAGGTGGGTCCTCGAGTGTTACGAGTTCAAGGAGGGGTGTTACAGATGGGGATTACTGTGCTCGTGTTTTACGGGGATGGTTAATTATCAATTTACGTGTTCGACTGCATTTTTAATAAATATCGAGAGGTTTTAGAAATTACTCTGCCATACCATGCCACATACACTAATAACAATTTCGAGTAGGTTATATCAAGGACCTTGTAGGGCCACAAATTTATTACTTAAAATTCCTAACAATTTCGTCTATCGTTTACATATTAAAAAGACAACATCAGCAGCATCAAATGAAAATACTATAATACATAACTATAAATCTCCTCTAGATTCTTAAAAGATTTGAAACTCTATATCATTCTGATTCATTCACAGTTTACTTAGTAATTATTTATCTTCAGAAATATAGACTGCCTACTATCTCACAAATGATATACTTAGGTCTCAGACGACAATATTAACTCATTTAACTGCTTATAAAGGATCAAACCGTCAAGACACACCGACGTAGCCAAGATAGATCTAGATCTGCTCTAGGATGGGCTGGCAATCCCCAGCCTCATCCAGACACATCAATTACAATTTACAAATGTGTATATCAGTCACTCTTTCTAGATCTTAATTGCAAGTAAAACTTTATGGTCTTGCATTCCTTTGGTCGCACTTCTACTGGAAAGTTAGGGTCAGATTCACATCATCTCGAATCATTTTGATGGACTTACGATTGGTTCCCTGAAACGATTTCAGGGAACTGGAGAAAATAGCTGTGGATTATTTTCATTGTCTATCCAGGACATAGACATGACTTAACAGTCTGTTGGTTCTCTCTGGCTGAACCTCTAGCCGACGACCTTCGTAGCTGGAAGATCTACATGGAAGTGAGGTAGCATAAAGATGTTCCCGCTTATCTTCTGCTGCAAATCCACGTGACTGCTCAAATTTGATTGGTGCATCCACTTCGAGCTCCGCTCGCAGCGCCAATAGATTCTATTAATAGTAACAGACAAAGTCACTAAACTATATCAAAACCGTTCGCAAAGTCTCTACACCCTAAACGTTTTATGTACGAATTTATTCACTCCTTATTCGCCCCGTCTTTCTCTGTTAAAGTACACCCAAACCACGGGGTTGCAAACTGCATCGTCACTGTTAATTTATCCATTCGTTCTATCCTGACCCACTTTCTTTCCATCTCCAAGAAAAGCGTTACAAAAACAAACTGTCCACGGGAATAGTTCAAGGACGTTTGCACTGGCTAAAATCAATGATGCCATGTAATAAACAATGCGTGACCTAGCACGGCAATTCAAATCCTAATCCTGACAATGACTGCAGTCGAAATCCTGAAAATGGCAAAACTGAGAAATCTGCACAAAAAAAAACAGAAAATCTATACGAAAATATACATTTGCACTCACCCTAAAAATCAAAATAAAATACTTCTTGAAGTTCTAGAACATTGTAAAACACACAGAAATGTGCAGAATTGAATAAAGTTTCGTATTAGTGAAAAAATGAAAATGGCCTGGAGAACAACTTTTTCATGCTAGGGGGCCAGTTTCACCTAACCTTAACAAGAGTTAAAATCTTTACACAAACAATTGAAACGCTTAACGCCGAGTTGAAAGATTTCCACAAACAATGGAAGAGTTTCACACCGGGTGAGCGAACAACAAGCCTTTAACACGGATTAGAATGTTACACAAAGTCATCATTTAGACTGTCTGGGATTTTAAACAGTTCTTATAACTTTCAGTTCTAATTACGTGTACTGGAATTGTCTCGTGAAGCAAATGTGCATCTCCGGTATTCATACTATGCGGCGGTATTGTGTCCTAGAGCCAAGGCCAATAACCATTTAATTTTCAGTCCTTGGATAATTAAAGTATGGATTATTTCCCTTGGATCAAGGACACAATACCACTGAAGTGTCTTTTATCAAAATTTTTCGCGGATATCAAATTCAGTTTACATAGCTGAATTAAAATAACCTCTATTCTGCCTCCTTTCATTGCTGTTCATGCATTTATCACTCAAAAACTTTTTCAAATGTATAGAATGTATAGAAATTAATAGGTTCTAAATAGACAACGCTTTCTGAGTGGCTCCACGAACTTCGGGGACGTTCAAATATAATCTTACGCCTCGGAGGGGGGGGGGGAGGGGGTGGTGTTTGGCTCCTGTAAGAAAAGTATAAGAAAGGGGGGGGGGGGTCTTGAAGCAAATGTAAGAAAAGTGTAAGAAGGAGGGGGGGGGGGGAGGTCAAAAAGTCCCCAAAAAGGTGTAAGATTATATTTGATTATATTTATCACATTTTGTTTAAAATCTAGAGTGAATTAGGGTCTGCCTTTAAGTTTTTCAATTCCATTTCTGAATTTACTTTCATAGTTTTGCACATATAAAAATTGAATATATAATTATGAAGACCGAACAACTCTGAAAGCAGCATTCGTGATGATAGACAGACAGATGAGACAAAGACAGAAAGCGAGAGAGAGAGAAAGTTCTTACTAGTTCATTCAAAGCGTTTTGGGCCCACTTTGTGAAGAGCGACACTATAAACATTCAGATAAACTTTTATTCGTTCACAGTGAATGACTTTTGAACGACTTAAATTCAAAAGGCCTACAAAATAAAGGATTAACTTTAAGTTACGCAGATCTGCATCAAATTGGTCAATACAGATACACCAGCATCCATATCAATTTCTCAATCTCTCACACCACAATTAAAAAAAAAAAAAACAGCTAGAGGGTCAATATATTTTATTCAACTTAAAACATTTGCAAATAAACATAAACGTGAAAGAAATTAGGAGGGAAAAAAAAGAACATTTTAAACATTGAGAATTTCACGCCCACAGTAACTGTAATACAATCACTCGTGTTTACTATTACCACCAGGAGAGAAACACTGTCCAGCCAAAGGTCTGACAGTTTCAAATGAGCTCTTTTAAATCTAGTGTAACGGAGTTTTCACTGACTTACAAACTCAAATAAGGTACATACAAGTAATCTATACTATCTGTACTATATATATTTGTGGACTTGAGATTTTTCGTTGCAAAAGGCTTCTGAACCACTCAACACTCAGACTTCAAATTTTATATGGTGCATTAAAATGGATGTAAGGGTGCACAGTTTTTAATAGAAGCCTCAAATCGGTGTAGTTTTTTTTTGTGGAAATTTATTGTTTCGCCATGATTTGGATCTATTTCGAGTCATGGTTCGCCATTTTCAGGTTTCGTTATCACTTCCTGCGATGTGCTCACTATCAAACACACTAACCCGTGCGCAAATCATGCTGTTGTACGGGATGCGCAGTGTGTCAACTCACAAAGGCAGAGCAGTAAGACGTATTTAAAAACAAACAAACAAAAATAAAATAAACAAGGCCAGATGAAGCAGGTCATAATAACCACCCAGAACTGAAACCAATATTCAAACCGATTTATCCCGGGCAGGGCCGGGGACCTCAGCTAGTGAAATATACATTTCTAGAAAGCTGCTTTCACTATACATTTCTGATAGCACAGAACTGAAAATTCTACCAATTTAACTGGCTTAAGGCCAACAGCAGGATCAATATAGGTGAGGCGCTCTAGGGAAAGGGTCCACATTGCCATTTTTTTTTTCCAAAACTGAGTTAAGAGTATACATGTACTGTGTAAGTCCAAACTGTTCGGATAAGAATACACGTGATTTCCTGTAAAACTGTTGAAAACTGACCAAGTTAAGGCTGTTTCAAGATGACAAGGTAGAAAAAGTCACTTTCGAGAAAAAAGCACATAAAGTCTATGTATAAATTTATACAGGCCATTAGATTGAATCAGAAAAAAAATGAACAAAAAAACATATTTCTAGGTGAAGGTCATTAAGATCCTTTTACCCGGCCATACAGAAATGAATAGCGAATCTACATGTATTTATGCCTAAAACTGATGTAGGTAGTCCCTATCCATCTTGTTCTGGGTCATCTCAAAAGTGCTGAGCGCCAGATGTGAATCATTTCCCTAGAGCGCTTCACATATATCAGAATAGCCCAACCTCCTAGATTCTTTGTTAACATATCGGAACATCTGAATTATGATCTTAAATTACAAACATCAAACAAAACTATAAACATGAAACAAATAACAAATAATATGTTTAACTTCAGAAAACAAGCCAAGGATAATGTAATTATGATGATACTGGATCAGCTAAGCATTGTGACATTTATGATATGAAACCTATCAAGAAATAGTGCACATACTGAAATGTAACGAATGGCTTCGCTGCCCCCACCCCCCCCCTCTCTCTCTCTCTCTCTCTCCCCCTCTATTTCTTTCTATATACATAATTATATAATTTATTATAATGATGATGATAATGACAAGAAGAAGAAGAAGAATGAAATGATGTCAGATAATGCTTTGTTAAATTACGGTGAAGGAAATGAAAGACCACTTGCTGTTGTTGTACATTATCTAAATTAGCCAATTACCTTCGGGATCAGAAACGTGGGTATTGACACTATATCTACCCATCTATTTATCTGTCTATCAATCTGTCTATCAATCTGCCTATCTATCTGTCTGTCTATCTGTCTGTCTATCAATTGAGTGTCCCCTCCAGTTGTTATGAATGGGATTTACTTGTTATCATTGCTGGTGTTATAATGTTGTGTATGTGTTTGTTCGACTGCATATTTCTAATTGAGAGGTATTAAGTTTAACCCTAACTTCCATATCATGCCAATTACTAAGAAACAAAATGGATTAAATTCAACAATAGGGCCTCCAGGGCCACATTTTATTTACGTTAAGTTCACTAACAATTTCGACTAGAGATCTAATATGTAGTAATGATAAATATCAGCAGCATCAATTTCATAATCAATAATACTTCATTACAAGTCTAGCTCTAGGGTTTCCTATAAAATCATTTAGATCTAACTTCTGTTCCCGCTACTTATCTAAATAGGCACTAATTATATATCTCTAAACTCTGGTCTGCTTATTGTATGGCAATCAATATACTAGATTAGTACAATCTCTGGAGACATAAGGTCATCTCAGATATTTAGATCCAAAGTTATAGGTCTAAGTCTTGCCCGTCGAAGTGGACGTCGGCACAGTTAAATGTAGATCAAGGATGGGCTGGCAACTCCCAGCCTCACCCAGACAATTCAATTACAATTATATGATTCACACATTAATACGAGTTGCAGTTCTAGGAATCACAGCTAGATCTAGATTCTATATATTTTTCATCTTGCATTCTCCGGCAATCACTCCTGGTATTCCATCAAGTGATCAAGACTCCTACTGGATAACTGTCATGCTTTTCGCCTCACTAGATCTATTCACAATCATCACGAGCTTTGGTCAGATCTTACTTACGATTGTTCTGGCGCTAAGGCCAGAAACAGTAGATAAAAGCGGTGTCATATTCAATGAGCCATGGATTAGTGGCAAGATATTCATCCAGCCATGCTGTTCATTATAACAACAATCCTCTCTAGTGGGACTTCACTGATCCTTTCACAGCGGCCGGGCTGTCTAGAATGAAACAATAAGTACTGCCCGCACGGTTTGCACTGCATCACGATTCCTACGCTAACTCTCATTGGTTAGCCCTCTAACGCTCAATAAGGGAGCGAAAACCTAATCCCCTCTTCAAATTAAAACTGGGGCGCTAATATTTTATCTAAACCCCAACGGATTTTATTTAACTCTTTACTAGTTACTACTATACATGTTTACTTTTACTTTTCTTATTATTATCAATATATGAAGATTTCTGTACTTTGTTGTTAACTTCCTATATGCTAATTTGTTAAAAGTTAACAATTGACATAGCAGACGACAATTCTTTAAGGCCACTCTAACAGATATTCTGGTTTTTCACAAAAGTGGTTTTTACTCTGAGGCCAACGTATTTAATCTGCATATCCCACTCTTTAAGGCCACTCTAATAGATATTTTGGTTTTCCAGTAACAGTGGCTTTTACTCTGAGGCCAACGTATTTAATCTTGATATCCCACTCTAGGTTATATTAATTAGGTTATTTCCCTTTGACCGTATTTGATTCCGACATCTGCCTATCTATCTGTCTGTCTATGAGTCTGTCTGTGTCTATCTGTCTGTGTCTATCTGTCTACCTATCTGTCTGTCTGTCTGTCTATCTTTCTATCTGTCTCTCTGTGTATCTATCTATCTATCTATCTATCTATCTATCTATCTATCTATCTATCTATCTATCTATCTATCTATCTATCTATCTATCTATCTATCTATCTATCTATCTACCTATCTATCTATCTAGCTGTCTCAGTGTCTGTCGTCTGTATGTTTGTTTATCTATCTGTCTGTCTGTCTGTCTGCCTAGGGAAAGAGAAAGAGAGAGAGAGAAGTTAGGTAGGGATATCTAAATTAGCCAAATACCGTCGGGATCAGAAACGTGGGTATTGACATTATACATTATGTCTATCCATCTATCTATCTATCTGTCTGTCTGTCTGTGTCTATCTGTCTGTCTACCTACCTAACTGTCTGTTTATCTATCTATCTGTCTGTATATCTATACATCTGTCCATCTGTTTATCTATCTATCTATCTTTCTGTCTGTTTGTGTATCTATCTATCTCAGTATCTGCCTGTCTGTCTATCGATCTATCTGCCTAATTGTCTATCTATAATCTATCTATCGATCTGTCTCTTTATCTATCTATCTATTTATATATCTGTCTGTCTCTTTATCTATCTATCTATCTAGCTGTCTGTCTGTCTATCGATCTGTCTAATTGTCTGTGTATCTATCTATCTATCTATCTGTCTGTCTCTTTATCTATCTATATTAGTATCTTTCTTTCTATCTTTCTGTCTGTCTGTCTCTTTATCTATCTTAGTAATAGTATCTATCTACCTATCTAGCTGTCTGTCTGTATGTTTGTTTATCTATCTATCTGTCTGTCTGTCTGTTTTTCTGCCTGTCTGCCTAGGGAAAGAGATAGAGAGAGAGAGAGAAGTGGGGTAGGGATAGACGGAGGGATACGCAGAGCGAGATAAGGGAAAATGGAGAAGGAGGACAGGAACAGGAGTATCCAGGATGATAATGCCTGTTTGTAACAATTAAAATACATGTATCTTTAAGTGTAAGTTTCCCGAGGCCATGAGGAGACTGTACTGTCTAAACGCTATCCAATTTTTTTCCTTTGCACATTTTAAATTCTCCCTTTACCTTAACAAACTCTACACTCCAGGCTGCATCACAATACTGGGACGGATCAACGCAATGCTGTCGTCCTTCCCTTACTCAATAGAATAAAATACTGATTCCTCTTTTACTCATGACTCGGAGGATCAATGGATTCCCAATGCGCAATCGTAGGTTTTCAACTCTATGAATATATCGGTTCACTGAGCACACTGAAAAGAAAACATGGCACTTGGCAGATTTCAGACGTGACGGTACATATAAAAAAGTGTCAAAGCAAAGAGCTAGAGGTAAGCGGTATATTGCCGAAAATATTTTGAATACAGATCAAGTTAGAGCTAGCTAGTAATGTTTGTATTTTTGGATTTGATAGGGCACGGCTGTGGGGGGACAAAGGGGAGATGGCGGAAGGAAGGACCGGTTTCTGATCACTTGGGCACTGAAGTGCGAATTGAAGTAAACAGTTCCAGGAAAACGTGTCTTCAGTTTCAGTTTCTTTCATGTGAAGCAATGTGCTGAATATTGGAGCTTTCAGATTCAGCCAGTACCTATCTCTGTCTCTCCCTGTCTCTCTCTCTCTCTCTCTCTGTATATATATATATATATATATATATATATATATATATATATATATATATATATATATATATATATATATATATATATATATATATATGTGAGTGTGCATGAGAAAACCCACAATATGTCGAAAGAGCTGATTTTGAGAAAAACGGCTTTGAAGTGAAAATATGGGTCCGACCCAAGCTTCCAAATTGGCTGTTGTTTAGGGGACCGTGGCATGTTACAGGGTAAACTGTAGACGAGCAGTGAACACTACTCACTATGATCTCTATAAAGGCTTTGTAATTAGACTACGGTCTCCTAACAATATCTAAAATCTTCCGACTTGGCTGTTGTTTAGGGGACCGTGGCATGTTACAGGGTAAATTGTAGATGAGCAGTGAACACTACTCAGTATGATCTCTATAACGGCTTAGTTATTAGACTACGGTCTCCTAACAGCAATCACTCCAATATTAATGGGCCAATTAGCTATTGCCACTTTTAGGATTAAATGCCGTTTTCTCAATATCTTGTTTTGGGGGATCACTGACTTCAATTTATCAGAAATGTCTTGTCAAAATGTCATGTTTGCGACATATTGTGGGTTTTCTCATGCACACTCACATATATATATTTATATTATATAGCCTTTCTATCTATCTGTCTGTCTGTCTGTCTGTCTGTCTATCTTAGACGCAGAGGATATCTCTGAATGTTTTTTTTTGTCTGTTTTGAAGAACATAATTAAAGATTATCGGCAACTTGAGGTGACTACCTCGTCCACAGCACGCATGGAGACTGATGTACCGGTAATGTTATCATTTCTCTTTTTCTATTCTGGCCCAGTGTAGGAGGCCTATTGATACTTTAAAACATTTTTCCGAACGAAGCATGTCTGTCAAGACCACTCAATTACGCTTAACAGCATCCAGCAAAGAATAAATCATATTGTTATCCATATAAAAATAATTTACAACTGAGCACGTAGCAGTTTTGATTATTGTTGGTCTATGATTAATAGTCACAATGTCCTAGATTCAACAGCGATTCTTCGACTATTTTCTATGTACAGTGTATTAACTTTCACTTTACCACCGACTACCCGTGTATTGTTTACCGCGCTTCCTAGCTAGCAAGTCAGTTCGCACCGAAGTCGTTTGATGCTAGTGTTAAAGTAACGGGGAGCGCCCGAAGTGAAGCTTCTGGTTACTAACTTCTACATTCTTTGAACGTCTCCTTAGGGAACTGTTTTTGCCTGTCCTTCGCAGTTGTCTTCTCTGCACATTTCGCGTCTGGTTTGGGTTGTTTTCTTGTCACAAAGGCATCCATTTTTCAGTTAGACTTGGGGTACGATAGCATTCGGCATGAGCAAGTCAGTGAAAGTAACGCTAAGCCTAAGCATGGGGAATCACTGTGTTTAGCTGTGCCGGCATAACAAAAAACTCCGCTATTTTCAATCGTAGAATATAATAATTATTTTCCTTATAATGCAGGCGATTTTTGCAAAATTTTGCAGGATTTTGCGGAAAAGGTGAAATTTTGCGACCGCAACCAATGCAAAAAAACTGCGTGGACAGAGAAACGCCCGGTAGAGTTGGAGACTTTTTGCGAAGTCGTTAGTTTATGTCATAGCAGAGAGGCCAAACTTATGTTGTTTATCTTTTAATTATACATTATTGCAGTTCACAAACAACTCGATCACTTAACATGGCACCATTCAAAATCTTGCCCTATTCATCATCTTCAGGAACAACCGAGGATGTGTCAGTGTGAGCGGACATGGACAGTTGCACTGACAAGTGTATTTTTGACAGTGCAGAATGCTGTGTGGTCAAATGTATAGCAAAAGAAATATATGAAACAACAAAGCTCATTGGAATTTGAACAAAAATACATTTATCATTCACATAGTATGCATGGCAAAGCATTTACATTTCCTGTTTATGTGCAGCCAATGCTATCATGACTCCTGGAGAGGCTAGCAGCAGCGGCTGTCATCCTCAGGTCCACGCTGATGGTGGTGTGATCACGACCACCCTGCCAGTTATGGTGCAGGAGCCATTACCAACTCCCCAATCTAGCAAGAACAGAAAAAACAACATGGGACGGGAGTCCCTTGAGGATCTGCCTGTGGATACTGTCTACAGACAATATTTAATAGCTAGTATGGAGTTTGTGGAAATTAAAAACAGAAAATATGAGTTAGAATGTAAATTAATAGAGAGAAAGTTCCAGGAGTAAACTAATGTTCTAAATGTTGAGTACGGGACAGAAATCCTTTGAGGATCTGCCTGTGGACACTCTCTGCAAACATTACATTGTAACTAACATAGTGTTAGTGGAATGTAGAATACAAAGATACGAATGAGTATGTAAATTAATAGAGAAAATGTTACGTGAGTAAATTAAAGTTATATTCAAACGTGAGTTGCTGTCTTTTTCATTATGATATTATAAGTGTGGTGCTAGTGTTTATTCCCGTGGGGATAACAGAATAATCATGTTGGAAGGCAATGATCTTTGTATGTTGACTTGTCCACGTGCCAACATCCAAATTTTTATCATAAAAATCAATTATCTAGTAGCATTTCACCATAATAAAATTATTAATTTATATTTATACTTCAATCATCATAAACGTATTGAAGTACAATATTCATACTATTCTTCACTTTGCCATATAATTCTAGTGGTGAAATGATGGTACTTTCAACTTACTGATGTGTAAAGTATCTGTGAACGAATAACTGCCTCGTGGCTCTGCCTGCGATTTGTCTGTTTGCAGCAGGTACATTGGCGTTGCCAGCTTATGGATGCGGGGGGTCAGCGGGTGGCATCTGGGAGAGCTCTTCCATTGGGGTGCCAAAGGCCATGCCCATGTTATGCAGCACCAGGGATGCCGTAATAAACGAGCATGCTTTAGTTGGCTGATAGGCCATGGTTGCTGCAAGACAGCGGCATTTCCTCTTCTGGACCCCATTGCACCGCTCAGTGGTCACCCCCGTTGGTAGAAATGCATTATTGTAGTTCACCTCTCCTGCACTTCGTGGGTTCATGAAAGGTGTCAACAGCCAGTCCCTGAGAGGGTATGCCGAGTCACCCAAGATGACACCATCAAGGGGCCTCGGCTGACCCTCAAATGCTGCCCAAACAGCGCTCTCATGTAAGATCCTCGCATTATGAGCTGATCCTTTAGAATATACATCAAATATAGATGTAGCATCTGCGGGCTACCCCTTGCCCTCCCCCGGTTTTGTTGTTGTGCTGGTGGCTGAGCATGTGTCCACTACTTTTTTCATTTTATTGTTGACTGTACTCCGTGACCTGACCTTCTTTTCTAGTGAGTAGTTTTTTCCTCGCTCGCTTGTTGTCAGGTGTTTTGACTCGTTCAGTAAATATTAGTATGTTCCCGAACATTCGATAACACTGTGGAAAAGGATGTTTACGCCAGATTTGGCCTTGAGTGATGTAACCTGATGACGTATTGATGCGTGATTGGTTAGTTTGTGCGAGGGCAAAGGTAACGTTTATTTCGGGAACTTTCTGTAGGAATGTTTATATATATAGACCTGTGTGAGTGGTTGAAGGTGGTGAGTAAGTGAGTTTCCTTTTGTGTGGCGTAGATATTTAGTTTCGCTGGCGTCTTCCTAGTAATTTATTGTTCACTATACCGTTATTAAACTTTAGTATTATTTAATCTATCGTCGGATCTCGTGTTTATTTATTTTACAGCTGTAATAGTTTCGTTTTCTAAAGGGTTGTAGTTAGATCAACTAACTCCCCCCTACTATAACGTGCTAGAACAACCTCAGCTGTTACATATTGGGGGCTCGTCCGGGATCCGACCATATTCGAGCGGACCAGATCAAAATTACTAGATTTATTTACATAGTTTATTGTAGAATATCATCGACTAGCTATCTACAACATGTCGGAGGTTATTGGAAGGCTTAGCCAGGAAGCGGACGCTATGGAGCTCACTGGGCAGGAGAGACGGGACTACCCCCGTGAAGGCCTAGAAAGAGAAAGACAGCTGGAGGCTGAACGACAGGCTCGGGAGAAGGAGGCTGAACGACAGGAGAAGGAGGCTGAACGACAGGAGAAGGAGGCTGAACGACAGGAGAAGGAGGCTGAACGACAGCTGGAAAGGGAAAAGATGAACCACGAGTTGGAGATGGAGAGGATCCGCCAGCAACGTGGAGGCAACGACTCAGCGCAGAAGACCGACGACCACGCCAGTTCCAAGAGACCCAAGCTACCTGCATTTCAGGACAAGAAGGACGATCTGGATAGCTGGTTGCTGCGGTTTGAGAGGTTTGCCGAGACAGCTGAATGGCCCAGATCCACCTGGACGACATCATTGTCTGCCCTGCTGACCGGGAGAGCTTTGTAGTGCTTCTGCAGACTACCGATCGACGAAGCCAAGGACTACGACAAGGTCAAGGAAGCGTTGCAGAAGAGGTACAACCTGTCAGAGGACGGATACAGACTCATGTTCAGACAAGGTAAGCCTGAAGATGGAGAAGATGTTGGAATGTTTTTGACCAGGATCAGGACCTATTTAGAGAGGTGGATAAAGCTGTCGAAGACGGAGGAGACCTACGAAGGAGTGAGAGATCTGTTCGTCAGAGAGCAATTCATGGATGCCTGCCCACCAGACCTTGCAACCCATGTGAGGGAGAGGAAACCAAAGACGCTACAGGACATCGCAGATTCAGCGGAGGCGTACCTGGTAGCGAGGAACCGGACGCTCAGCGGGAGCGCCAGACTGCAGAGCCGGCCAGTGCGACAGAGGCCCAACGGAGACAGAAGCCCACAGGTCTGCCATAGGTGCCAGAGGCCGGGACACAAGGCGACGGAGTGTCGTGCAAAGTTAAACGACAAAGGTGAGTTGAAATGTTACCTTTGTGGAAAGCCAGGCCACGTTCGGAGGATGTGTCCAGCCCAGAAGGATATGGGACGAGGCAAGCCGAACAAGGCGGCGGCGGCCGTAGTGATAGCGGCGGACGAGTCGTCGAGACAGGATGCGACGACGGCTGACACCAGCATCAACGTTCAAGCGGTAATGAAGGACGGGAAGCTACAGTTAGCGGTGCCTGTTACTTGCGGAGGATGCAGTGACGGAAGGACCGTGGAGAAACTGAAGTTACCAGTGATGAAGGGCTTGATTGGAGATCGAGCGGTAGATGTCCTGAGAGATACCGGCTGTGAAGGTGTAGTGGTGCGGCGATCACTGGTGGACGACGGACAGCTCACCGTTGGGAAGAAACTTATCGCGAGGATCGATAACTCCTTGCTAGCGGCGGAGGAAGCCGTTATCGACGTGAAGACGCCTTACCTGACGGGCAAAGTGACGGCGCTGTGTCTCCCGGAGACCATCTGCGACCTAGTAGTCGGGAACGTGGACGGAGCGAAGGATCCGTACGACCCTGATACTGAGGTGATGGTAGGAGCGGTGACCACGAGGGCCCAGGAGAAGAGGAAGGACCGGTCTACGTCGCTGAAGGTGCCGAGGGCAGAACGGCACGCGGGAATGGATAGAGAGGAACTTATCCGACTCCAAGAAGAAGACGAAGTCATAAGGAAGTTAGAGCAGAAGAAGATCCCAACTAATAGAGGCAATAAATCTGTTCATTTTGAGAAACATGGAGGTGTACTGTACCGGATCTACAAGGACCTGAGACAGGCGACGGTTATAAGGCAAGTGGTACTACCCGAGAAACTGAGAGAGTATGTACTGAGTGTAGCCCACGACTCGATCGTCGGAGGACACCTCGGCGTGAAGAAAACCAAAGACAGAGTTATGAGCAATTTTTATTGGCCTGGAATTGAAGGTGACGTCGCGAGATACTGCCGCTCATGCGACATATGCCAGAGGACAGTGAACAAAGGAGCGACACCAAAGGTGCACCTGCAGAGTATGCCAGTAGTGGACGTACCATTTAGGCGAGTGGCCGTGGACTTAGTAGGACCTATCGACCCCCCAAGTGAAGGTGGACATCGGTATATCCTGGTGTACATAGACTACGCTACTCGTTACCCCGAAGCCACACCCTTGAAGAAGATCGACGCAGAAACGGTAGCAGAAGCCTTAGTGAACATCTACAGCCGTTTGGGTGTGCCCGAAGAGATCTTGTCCGACCAAGGGACCCATTTTATGTCAGATGTCATGAAGGAAACGAATAGACTACTGGGAATTCGACAGTCGACCACTACAGTCTACCACCCTATGTGCAACGGGTTGGTGGAGCGATTTAACGGCACACTGAAGAAGACCTTAAGGCGACTGTGCGCAGAGCAACCCAAGCAGTGGCACAGATACATCAACCCGCTGCTCTTCGCATATCGTGAAGTTCCCCAAGAGTCGACTAAGTTTGCCCCATTCGAGTTGCTGTATGGGAGAACTGTGAGAGGACCAATGCACATCTTACGACAACTATGGACCAAGGACGTAGAGGAGCCGGAAACGAAGACCAGTTACCAGTACGTCATGGAACTACGTGAGAGGCTGGAGGACACATGGAAGTTAGCGACGGAAGAACTCTCCAAGGCTCAAGGTAGACAGAAGACCTACTACGACCGGAAGGCGCGAGAAAGGAAGTTCCGCCCCGGAGATGAAGTGTTGGTGCTACTGCCGACGAACACTAACAAGCTCCTAGTCCAATGGAAGGGACCATATAAGGTAGTCTCAGTTGTCGGTGTTAACGACTATAGAGTCAAGATGGGTGCAAAAGAAAAGACCTTGCACGCCAACCTCCTCAAGAGATACATTCCAAGGACGTCAAAAGCAGCAGCAGTGGCAATGGAACCGAGACCTGTTGTGACAGAGATGTGTGGGATGGACAACAGTAGGAGAAATACCACGCCTGAACATGTCAACGCCATAAAGGGCGGCGGTGGTGATAGTGCTGAGACTGTACTGGCAGAGGACGACATGATGGACAAGAGTCAACCCGTGGAGTCAGCTGGCATGACAATCATCGAGGACTGCGACCTGGAAGGCGACAACGGTGGAACGACGGAGGACCTTGCCGACCTAGGAAGCTGGGACCAGAATGAAGGCTACAGAGATGTCCAGTATGGAACGCAACTGACGTCGGAACAACGTCAAGAACTCTGCGGTGTGGTGAAGGATTACCAGCACGTCTTCACCAATCTCCCTGGATGCTGTCAGTTGGGTGAACATCGCATCGACCTGACGACAGAAGTACCAGTTCGTCAACGACCATACCCGGTGCCCTACGCTATGCGCGACTCATTGAAGGAGGAGCTTAGCACCATGGAACGGCTGGGCATCATTCGAAGGAGCTCATCAGCTTATGCTTCACCTATTGTTGTCGTCAAGAAGAAGGACGGATCCAACCGAGTCTGCATCGACTACAGGAGGTTAAACCAGATCACAGTATTCGACCCTCATCCGACAGCAGCGCCATCGGAAGTGTTTCAGAGTCTCTCGAGAGGAAAATTATTCTCTCGGATTGACCTGAGCAAGGGATACTGGCAAGTGAAAGTTCGAGAGCAAGACATTCCCAAGACGGCGTTCGTCACCATGGGCGAACACTATGAATTCATTCGGATGCCTTTTGGGATGATGAACTCAGGAGCCACACTGAACAGGATCGTAAAGCCATTGATCCGTGGAATGAACAATGTGACAGCATATGTGGACGACCTGCTGATTCATACAGAGACATTCGACGAGCATGTGAAGACTCTCAAGGACTTACTGCAGAGGATGGACCAAGCTGGATTAACTGCAAGACCATCGAAGTGTCTGATTGGAACGTCTGAAGTAGACTTTGTTGGACACTTAGTGGGAGAAGGTATGATTGGCCTGTTAGAAGAGAATGTATGTAAGGTACGAGACGCACCCAGACCCACCACTAAGAAGGAAGTGAAAGCATTCTTAGGATTAGTGGGATATTACCATGAATTTATTCCTAACTTTTCAGCGATTGCATCACCATTGTCTGATTTACTTAGAAAGGGTCAGCCCAATATAGTTCAGTGGGATGAAACGCAGGAGAAAGCGTACACCTCTTTGAAGAATGTCATTATCTCCAAACCCGTGTTATGTTTGCCAGATTTTTCCAAAGAGTTTGTCTTAGCAACCGATGCATCAGATCGCGGATTAGGCGCTAGTCTTATGCAGGAACACGAGGGAAAGCTGTACCCTGTGGCATATGCTAGTCGTAAGCTATTGCCTCGTGAGACAAAATATTCGGTCTCAGAGCGCGAATGTTTAGCTATTGTTTGGGCTGTAAAAAAGTTTACTTTGTATTTGTATGGAAAGGAGTTTGTGCTCCAAACTGACCATCGGTCATTAGAGTTTTTGAACTCTGCCAAGTTTGACAGTCCAAAGTTATTACGATGGAGTTTATTTTTACAGTCTTATCGATTCAGGATTCACTACGTAAAAGGCAGAGAAAATGTCTGTGCCGATTTCCTGAGCAGGGTATTTTAAAGTAGTACACTATCAGTGAAATGCATTGTAACCCATACTTTTGCCTACTAGATGAATTTCTAGGACGGCAGTATTGTACTGTAATTGGGGACATAGTTCATCTGTGACTGAATATTGAATTGATGGCTGATGGAGAGTCATAATGTGTTAGTCACATTTTGATTTTATGCTATGTCATATTAGTTACCAATGGAACTTGGTGTAATTTTTGGAAAATGTAACCCAAATGGGGACTGCGAGCAAGCAGTGTTTGTGTTATATTGCAATGTTGTAACTTGTTTTGACCTAATATGATGAAGAAAGACCCTAATCAGTGGTCGGTATGTATTGGTATTTTTGCCATTGTACGTATGAGTTATACATTTTGGAGATAACCATGTTATGTACAACAAGTTATATGCTATGATTCGTGCACGAAGCATTATGTAAACGATGGGCCATCGTTTCACCTTATATGATTTGTAATAATATCATTGACCATTGTTTCACCACAGTGGTGGCGTTGTGTTATTTTGACTAGTAGGCCTACTGTTAACCATTGGTTTGTCACAATGATGATACTGTATTAGTCATTGTATTAGTGTTGCAAAGTACACTGCATTGTATTGTATTTGTGATGACATTCGGGAAGACACTGAAATTGTTATTAATTGTAATAGAATTAGCAACTACCTTTGTGAGATTGGGAGTGCTATAAGATTATTTCACGATAGTGCAGACGCTGTATAATGTTTTGGAGTTGAAAGATATTCAACTTAAATTGGGGAGTTGTGTAGCATCTGCGGGCTACCCCTTGCCCTCCCCCGGTTTTGTTGTTGTGCTGGTGGCTGAGCATGTGTCCACTACTTTTTTCATTTTATTGTTGACTGTACTCCGTGACCTGACCTTCTTTTCTAGTGAGTAGTTTTTTCCTCGCTCGCTTGTTGTCAGGTGTTTTGACTCGTTCAGTAAATATTAGTATGTTCCCGAACATTCGATAACACTGTGGAAAAGGATGTTTACGCCAGATTTGGCCTTGAGTGATGTAACCTGATGACGTATTGATGCGTGATTGGTTAGTTTGTGCGAGGGCAAAGGTAACGTTTATTTCGGGAACTTTCTGTAGGAATGTTTATATATATAGACCTGTGTGAGTGGTTGAAGGTGGTGAGTAAGTGAGTTTCCTTTTGTGTGGCGTAGATATTTAGTTTCGCTGGCGTCTTCCTAGTAATTTATTGTTCACTATACCGTTATTAAACTTTAGTATTATTTAATCTATCGTCGGATCTCGTGTTTATTTATTTTACAGCTGTAATAGTTTCGTTTTCTAAAGGGTTGTAGTTAGATCAACTAACTCCCCCCTACTATAACGTGCTAGAACAACCTCAGCTGTTACAATAGAATACACACACATGGCACCTTTAAGACCTTGACATATATAATAAAACATGTATTATAAAACCCGTCCTCTATTTTTTAATCTCATAGGCGTATGCACTTCATGAGAGCTGGAAATTACGCTGATAAATGTGTGTTTGCAGTTGGTGGTGTCGTGTTACGACAAGGGTCAGAGATGGTTTCAGATGCACCAAATAAAGGCGTGTCAAATACCGTGTCCCTGTGCGGTGAGCTTGTCAAAAGGAGCACAAAAAGAGATCATTGTATTTCCCATTTATACAACTTTAAAAAAAAATAATTGCCGCAAAACTTGAATAAACACAATAGGTCCATATAAAGGCGTCTGGGAGAGATTAGTGGACATCTGAGAAAATTAATTTTAAAGTTTTTGAAACTGTCATTTAGGTTGAGCAACAAAAAAAATTGACCAAAACTGGACCACAATGAAAAATATCCCCGCCAATGTTGCTTTTTTTAAAAATAAGTCCAGAGAGATCCCCGGCATTACCCGGGATAAACCTGTGCACCCAACTTTATCTTTCGGTCTCTTTCTGACCTAAAGAGCTCCCCATAATATTTTACAGTCTTGCTACAGATCACTTGCGCACCGGGACAATACGCACGCGTTTCGGCGCAGGGAAATAATTGCGCCAAACTGAACGCTTCTCAAATACATTCTCCCCGTGCAGTCGGCTTATCAATAGGTCGGTACAAAAGCGACTGGGTTAAGTTAGTTGATATTTGGGAAAAATGATTTTACAACTTTTGAATCTGTCATTAAATTTTGGATTTGGGCTTAGCATTGGGTGAAATGACAATGAAAGACTCCCCGCACTATTTTTTTTTTTTTACAAGATTACTTGCATACAATAATGAATCGCTTATTATAAAAATATTAATTCGTTTGTTATACTCATAATAAAACAATGTATCTTACTCTATTATGGTCTTTTTCAAATATACAATAATACTAATTATAGTACTGTAGCAAGTGTCTCGATTTTATTAGGAATCTTTTCTCCTGTCCCCGAGGCGTCTTTAAAGGCTTATGTTACAGACATGTATGCAGGATAGATATATGCTTTATCCTCTCGCATATCACCCAACTTTCATGTCATTCATTACAATTTCTCCTCATTAATTCCCTGTACATGTACCACCCAAACCTGCTGTTGTAGGCTTACGTCCAATAACCACCGCCTACATCAAGTTGAATATTGAAATGCACAAATCAACATTCTTTTCAACTCACAGTGTTTGAATTAAAATACTCAAAAAAAGTTCAGTCTGCTTAAATGATTTAATTTTTCAAAACCATGATTTTGTCCGTGCCTGACCTATCTCCCACATATCAAATAGCGACCAGACTAGGCAGGAAACTTAATAAAAAAAACAACTTGCTGACCTGTTAGGCTACCTAAACTTACAATAAAACAATTCTCTTTCATGACAAAGAAATGAACTGATAAGCACGAAGAATTGGAATTCCTACAAGAGCCTTACTCAATCATAGGCTAATTTCAGCACGTCATATTAATGTCCTACAAATACATAAAACTACGGCTTGTCAGAAGATTTAATGCATAATGAAGGCGAGAACTAAAACGTTCATAATTTTCATTTTCCTCTCTCCCCCTCACAAAGTGTTCACCCCATACCCCTCCTCCCCCAGCTATTTTATCTTTCATTGCCCTCCTCTATCATTCTGCCATAATTTTGTCTATTGTCTCTGCTTCTACTTACCTCAGTGGCCGTCATTGCCCTCCTCTATCATTCTGCCATAATTTTGTCTATTGTCTCTGCTTCTACTTACCTCAGTGGCCGTCATTGCCCTCCTCTATCATTCTGCCATAATTTTGTCTATTGTCTCTGCTTCTACTTACCTCTACCAGGCCGTCATTGTATCGGCCTGCTTTTTCCAAACCCAAACTCAAATCCAAACTCCCCTCCCCTTGTGAAAAAACAAATTTCCTCCCCATTCCCCTTCCCTTGTTGTTTTTAAATTTTCTTGTCAATGTTTTAGTTACATGATAATAAATCTGTATTTCAGACAAGGCAAGGAGAGATACAATGATCTACCACTGTACCAGTACCGTTAGATTACACAGTGATAACCTCAGAGAAATTAAACTCTTTTTTTTTCTACCTTTTGCAGAATTAACAAAACCCATTCAAATGGTCAAAATAAGATGATTTTCTAAAAATCCTGTCAAAAGTTTCTTGTGCCCCAAGTAATTTTGTACAGTCTGAAGTTTCAAGCCCTCATACCTTCCAGTAAGGACATGAAAGAAGAACACAAAGTATAAAATTAAGATTGCTGTTCTCACCTTTCTCTGGACATATCGATGGAAAAAAGAAATAAAGGAGGAATAAGAAAAGAGGCGAAAAACTCATTATTTGCATCCTCCTCATCCATTCTCACGGACAAAATAATGTATTCTTGACATGTGTTGTGTTCCCTCGCCATACTTGTCTCTCCTCTCTGATCTTTTCTTTTAGTTGGATTGACGTCATTGGCCCAACTCTTTGTGTTTTATGATACCGTGCCATAGGAGAATAATGAGTTGCTAAATGCAAACACTATCAATTACAGAAAATGCAGCAAATCAAGGTATCGTCCACAGAGGACACACACATTAATGAACAGCCATTTACAGTAACTCTTCAGATCATTCCTGATGGTAGCATCAAGCACATAACACATGATAATAAACCCCCCTCTGTCTGTCTGTCTGTCTGCCTTTCTCTCTCTCTCTCTCTCTCTTTTCGGTGTGTGTGTGGGTCTCTCTCTGTCCCTTTCTCTCCATGTCACTCTCTGTCTCTCTGTCTGTTTGTCTCTCTCTGTCTGTTTGTCTCTCTCTGTCCCGGTCTCTCTGTGTCCCTTTCTCTCCATGTTCCTCTCTTTCTCTTTCTATCTGTCTCTGCCTTTCTCCCTGTGAGTTTGTGTGTGTGTGTGTGTGTGTGAGAGAGAGAGAGAGAGAGAGAGAGAGAGGTGGGGGAGTCAGGCGACGCTAAGGATGGAGTGGATTAGATTATAATGTTCCGTAATAAATATTCCCATCAATGTCTAGCACAAAAAATGATGTTGAAAGAAAGAAAAACCAACGTGAGCAACGAATATCTTTCTCAACAAAATACCCAGTTTCGGTCTAAATACGGTTGACAACCCGGACGAACCTGTCAATAGCAGAGAAAGTATCCAAAAAACAGCGTGAAAAACAATCTGTTCAATACAGTCATTGACACCAACGCCAAGGACTCACTTATATGCTCTATCTAAAGGCGTGTCAGTGAGATGTAGGTGCACTAATATCTTACTGCCAGTTGCCGTTTTCACTTTCATTCATTAAACAACTATGAGAATTATAAATGATCTTGATCAGCTGAACTAGTATAATGAATGACATTACACACTGTCTTGTTAAAGTTTGTTTAGAGAACATGCACCATCGACATGCACCAAACGTTCCGCTGGTTTAATTAATTTCCTGCTAACGCATTCAACCCTTTATCAGCGCATAAGCTGTAGCCTGGCTGTCCAAGCTCGGGCTTGCAGTTTGCATTATTGGCTAACCATCAGCATGTAGATTTCATAACTCCCACCTTTTCATGCAGAAAATATGAAATGAAATGCCAATACCTGTTTGGAATGTAAAATTATAAATGCAGAAAAATGCTGTTTACGGTCACCTAGACACAAAACTGTTTACATTTTACGTTCTCGGCACTGAAAGGATATGCTAAATGGTTTGGCCATTCATACTATTATTGGGATTCAACTGCAGATTAAGCTGTCCCAGCCCCGAAGCCTTGCCTTTATCATTGTTGAAAACTCAAAGAATGTAGAGTAGTTTGCAATAATCTAAAGTACCGTGTGTCATCATGTGGTTTCGAGGATCTAGGAAAAGAGCTGGGGCAGGGAAGGAACAGAAACTGAAACAACACAAGACGGATATAAAAACATGTGCTGCCAGCGATATCACTTACACGAGGTAGTTAAGGCAAGCCAGCCTTGGATTTACATCTTTTCTTAAGTTATTAATTCACAAATCTCACCATATCAGCCCCAAATCAATTCCAATCGTGCATTTTGCCTCGTTTTTAATGTGTTACTTTTTTAGCCATTACTTGATTATTTTGTAATCATCACAAAAAGCTGTATTATCATAATATACTGAGGAATGTGTTTCATCCATGGCGTCTGTAAAATGCTATGACAGTCCCGTTTTAAGGCGCTGGATGAATAGACAATCAAGATCTCTAAAACAAAACAAAAGACGGAATATCACAAAATAATAAAGAAAGAAAGAAATGGATATACAGTATAACAAGTAAATAAATAAATAAATAAATAAGTGATCCTGTCCTATACGATAGTGGAAGGATATTTTTATATGTGTGTGTGGTGTGTGTGTGTGTGTGGGTGTGTGTGTGTGTGTGTGTGTGTGTGTGTGTGGGTGTGTGTAAGTGTGTGTGTGTGTGTGTGTGTGTGTGTGTGTGTGTGTGTGTGTGTGTGTGTGTGTGTGTGTGTGTGTGTGTGTGCACGCGCGCCTTTCGAGCCCATTATATAATTAGTGGATGGGATACACAGTAGGTCTAACCTCGACATCTCAGTGCTCAAGGGAAAACTACGTGTTTGACCAGGTTTATAGAATGAGCAGGTTGGCTAAATCGATATTATCTGCAACTTTGAGTTTGTGAAAACCTCCAGCAAGACAAAAACGAAAGAAAATTTAAGCACAAGGGGGAATTAAGGCAGTGGTTTATAATACTCATTATGATATGAATATCAACTAAGTCGATCATTTAATTCTTTCTCTGTGCTGTAATGTAATGAGACTGTCCCACTGATCATATTTGTGGTAGGAGTCACGAAGCTAAATGCGGATGCTGAGGCCACTTTGGGGAACGATCTGAAGTCCTCACTCCAATCCCCGTACTGTCACAACCACAGACCAAAAAGGAGATATTCACACGCCGTCACGAGCGAAAGCTCGACCGGTGATGGATGAACGTGTTAGGTGCATCACCTTGTTTGAATTTTGTATATTCGATCGGATTTTTCTCATCTCCACCCCACCCCACACCTTTTTCCAATATACAAAAGACAAAATCAATGAACCCGTCAACCACAAAGATGGATACAAACAAAACAAAAACACACACAAGCATTACTGCTACAGCCCAGACGAGGAATTGAACCATTGCAATGTCTCAATGATTGTTTATCAATACGGCAGAACGCCAGTGATGAGACTGGGGCTGATCCAGTCATGATTAATTGATCACTTTGAATATATTTATTAACTGTTAAATGAATAAATCTTTCTTATCTCAAAGATTGGGCTTTCCTTTGTATGGTGCACCAATAAATATTCCAATATATTCATCACCCATTACCGGCCTGGTCATAAACCACACTACATTTCAAGAACTAGATCTATCCCACAAAAACCGTCGTCCCTATAGCTACCACCAGCCTCAGATTTATAATTCTGCCACCTAACAAGCGTTCTAATTTCAACTCTGACATGGAGACAAAAGAAGGGCAAGAACGTTTTGGTGATTTTCATTTCCCGTCCCCTCTTACCTCAGTCCACCTCAGAAATGTTAACTTAGTCACCCTTCCCTAGCACTTCTAGTTGTCATTTCTTCTACTTGCAATGCAACATGCTAGGTCCTCTTATTTACTGGAAATATCTCTGCAAACTTTCCCAGGACGTCCTTGAACCTATGCAACTGAAATACTGCATCTAGAGCACATAAACAATGCATGTATGATACTGTAACACTGACATCCAATCGCTTTAGCTAGTTTAGGAACGTCGATATTTCCTTTCTTCTCCTCCTCTGGGCCATGATCAACAAGTCCATATAACTACATGTATAAGGGAAAATTGCCCAGCCAACTGATCGGAAACAGAAATCAATGCTGAAAATCACCAGAGGCGAGTGGCGTTTCCTGGAATACGCGCCCTTTCCCCTCCAAACTGAAACTGAAATCATACTTTAACTTTAACGGAGCTAGAAAGTGAACATGTAAACACCCAAAACTTCGCGTCAAAGTGACCAAACATTATAAATCTTTGTATCATCATCATCAGTTGCCCTGTCTGGTACACACATTAGGGATCGTGGCTCATCACTCAGATCCGTCTTCAGCCAACCTCAAGAAGTTGTTGTTGTTGTGACGTTTATTTGTTGACCATGACTGACTCAAAATTTGACGATAAATTATGTGGAAACATCCATTTGAGACAAAATTCAGTCTATTATATTATATATTTATGATGTTTTATAACCGCCAAAGAAGAGACACATCTTCATTGAGGACAATCCAAAAGTATGACGGAAAATTTCACTCTTCGCCTTCTTTTCGTTGTTTGCCTTTCTTTTTTAAAACGTTATTCACACGTTGCTGGTCGAAAATCTGTGTATTTTGTAAGCAGCTGCAGTGTTAAAAAATATGCTCTCGCAACTTTGTCTTTGCATCGAATGCAAGTCCATTAACGTAATAAAACATCTAGATCTAGATCCACAGTTGGGCTCAAGCAGCATGTCATTGTGTGTTGTGTGGCCCTGAATTAAATATAAAATATGTTCAGGTTATGTTAAGGGGTTAATGCAGCAAATTTTTTTTTGTGCAAATTGTCATAGCGTTGTCAAATAGTCTAAGCATTAGTACAGAATCTATCGGGTAGGGGTGGGGGAGAGAGAGAAGGGGAAAAGAGAGAGGGGGCAAGAGGCGGGGGAAGAAGAGATACGGTAAAGAGAGTTGGAGAGAGAGAGATGGGAGGGTAAGAAGAAAGCGTGGGGGGTGGGGGGTCAGGTGTATCCTTGCAGGCCTGGGCACAACATCTAGAATCTAGATCTAACCATAGGACATCACGGGCGCTTTGGCTGCTAATAATAATGATAAATACAAAGGAAAATCAAAACAAAAACGTTTGAAAATGAAGGGAATGCTATCACTCAGCACACGACAGTTCTGGTGCAGCTGGAATTTAAATCATCTGCCTTTCAGTTCCACGAGCGTATAAATCCCTCCGTCTCCACTCAGTCGTTTCACATTGCAGACATGAAGTAAGTCACATACTTGACGTCAGATTTTTGTTATTTTGCAGATTGAAGTTGCAATTTTGTCATCTCAAATATTAGTTAACGCTTACAAGCTATTACAACCATTCCATATCAGTCATCACTGTCTTGGCACGTTTGCAGTGGCAGCTAATAATGTTCCAGCTTCCGCATGTTCGGTAATTCATTTGCTTTTATTAATTTCCTTGAAAAGTGTGTACACCTGCCTAACTTGTAACAAGGAACTTAATGCATGTATATAACCAATCATTCGACTGAAAAACTCTACATTCAAAGCCTTAGGTCGTTCAAGTGTATGATTAAATCCGCTTCCGTGTGATAACAAAACAAAACCACATGAAATTATAGCATTTTGCTCCCGTTCTGATAATAAATCTTCAGCAAAACTTTAAATAAATAGTAATGAAGATTGTTCTGCCTCAAACTGTCGTGGCCAAAATATTTTGCGCAATTCCGCTTCAGTCACTCACACTTTCAAGTTCCTGCCAACCCTGACTCCTCGTTGTTGTTGTTGTTGTTGTTGTTGTTGTTGTTGTTGTTGTTGTTGTTTTCCCCAGTAATGTTCACCGTGAAGAGGATATGCAAATTCTGCATCACAATTCACAGACTCAAAATGTTTTGAAACTGTGTTTGTGTGGTTTCGATGAGATTCACTGGAGGAACCCACCTCGTCCTCTCCACAGCATCCGCTGTTCGACTAATGAAGTGTCGGGCCAGGAATGTAATAATATCGTTTCAGGGTGAACTGAATTCCTTCTAAAAGTCCCTAAAACGAGCAAAAAGATAACTTGCTCGTCTTGCTGTCCTCACTTCTCTTTCATTAAAACGGAGGGATTGCTGAGCTGTAGAAATTTGTTGCGGGCAAGCTTGGACTAACTTATGGCAGGTTTCACGCTTGTGGTCTGCATTTATCCCAAAAATGTAGAAAAATAATGTAGAATCAATGATGGAGTATTATATACAGGTTGGAAGGGAATCATTTGGAGATCCCAAAAATGATAATTAATTGAGCTTGAGACTCATCTATATTTCATAATATTGCACTGGAGTTACCTGCCCTTGGAAATTCAGAATTTGTAGAGTGAACAGAAAACCCTCTGGTAACATATATAAATGCATCAGCAACACATAGGAACATAACAACTAGTACAGGACATGCTTATGAAAGAGAAAAAGATAAGAAAAGATTTTTTTTAAAATTCTCTCAGAAAAAAGGTTTTTAATGTTGAATATAACGCATACAAGCCAACACATCAACTACTTATGAGGAAGTTAGTTACCAGTATCATTTTATAGGAACTGAACCTTTAAAACTGAATAAATGTTGATTAAGCAGTTCACATTAATACATTTTAATGGATGAACATTTTACAGAAAAAAGTATTCAAATTAGGAGTACAATGCTTTTAATGTATTGCAACATCAATTTATCTCCCTATCAACATGCAAATTTTAATTCATATTATACTTGTACTGATAGTCATTACAGGTATGATGCATGCAGGGTATGAAGGGCATGAAGAATATTTTTAAATAGCAACTATTTGAAATCAGTTTAAAACATATTATCCATTCACAGGACTGGTATCAGAGTAAGCTAATTTCTTGAGGTATCTCCAGATCTCTCCCCTATTTGTTTGGTTGAGGTTGCCCTCCTCCTTTGCAGTCAGCCCTCAACGTCCTGTTGAAGACAACATGTCTTAAACTAAAAAATATCACGAAATAATAAGTTATTATTATCATTATTATTATCATCATTATTATTATCATCATTATTATTATCATCATTATTATTATCATCATTATTATTATTATTATTATTATAGTTACAATTTCAAATCACAGTCTATAAAATGCACCTGACGAAAGCATTGTAAGACAGTCTGTTTTTCTCTAACAAATGAAAGACTAGGATTGCACAAAGTGAATAAACGTAATTAACCATTGTTTGAAAAATAAGAGTGGTAAGAAACTCTTCAGGTGGAGCGAGGCAGATGACGCTCTTCAGAGGAAGAGTGGATTCTTTCATTAGATGTTTCGGCCTTTAACTTCCTGACATCTTCTAGAACCCCGGCCACACCGTTCATGACTCTCGGCCTTTAACTTCCTGACATCTTCTAGAACCCCCGGCCACACCGAGTTCTTGACTCTCAGCCTTTAACTTCCTGACATCTTCTAGAACCCCCGGCCACACCGAGTTCTTGACTCTCAGCCTTTAACTTCCTGACATCTTCTAGAACCCCCGGCCACACCGAGTTCTTGACTCTCAGCCTTTAACTTCCTGACATCTTCTAGAACCCCCGGCCACACCGAGTTCATGACTCTCGGCCTTTAACTTCCTGACATCTTCTAGAACCCCCGGCCACACCGAGTTCATGACTCTCGGCCTTTAACTTCCTGACATCTTCTAGAACCCCCGGCCACACCGAGTTCTTGACTCTCAGCCTTTAACTTCCTGACATCTTCTAGAACCCCCGGCCACACCGAGTTCATGACTCTCGGCCTTTAACTTCCTGACATCTTCTAGAACCCCCGGCCACACCGAGTTCTTGACTCTCAGCCTTTAACTTCCTGACATCTTCTAGAACCCCCGGCCACACCGAGTTCTTGACTCTCAGCCTTTAACTTCCTGACATCTTCTAGAACCCCCGGCCACACCGAGTTCATGACTCTCGGCCTTTAACTTCCTGACATCTTCTAGAACCCCGGCCACACCGAGTTCATGACTCTCGGCCTTTAACTTCCTGACATCTTCTAGAACCCCCGGCCACACCGAGTTCATGACTCTCGGCCTTTAACTTCCTGACATCTTCTAGAACCCCCGGCCACACCGAGTTCTTGACTCTCAGCCTTTAACTTCCTGACATCTTCTAGAACCCCCGGCCACACCGAGTTCTTGACTCTCAGTGTTCGTCACTCACCTTTTTTTCTTTCTCGTCGCCAGGTTCTCTTTGGATTTTCTGGTTTCTGTTTTTCTGTGCAGGTGTCTTATCCATTTTGCCAAAAGTGCCACTGGTTATATGGTATAATTTTAGGCTATATGAATTTAGTGTTCATTTCTTTTACACCAAATCCAGCAGGAAGCATTTTCCGCTGTTGTTGCTATTTCCTTAAGGGCGCTTCTAATTTTCCTGCCACCTCCATTGAGTTTCTTCAGAAGGGAGTACATTGTTGAACCGACAAATCCCCTTGCTCCTACTTTCACGGCGAATATGCTTGACTTCATTCCAGCAATCCTTAGATCCCTCAGAAGATTCTAGTATTTGGCCACTTTGTATTCACGCTGCTCCTCCATGTTTGTTTCATTCCGGACCGTTAGCTCGATTAGGACGTATGTCTGAGCTTCCTTTGAGCTTAGTACAATGTCTGGTCTCATATCGGAGGTCCTTACCAGCTCGGGATAGTCATTCCATCCTTCCAAGTCTGCTGCCACTTTCCAGTCACTGGCTTCGACCAGTAACCCGGGTGCAGGGGAATGTATGTTGGTGCGGACATTCATGGATGCCTGGATGAATGTCTTTGTTTTGGGTTTGTCAGACTTCTTCTTTGCCTTTTCTACTTCTGATGCAATGGTCGTTGCCAGAATTTTAAGGACAGGATTGTGTCGCCAGGTGTATCTTCCACAAGCTAATGCGACCCTGCACTCAGACAGAATGTGTTGCAATGTCTGTTTCCCACTGCACAGCGGACATTCGTCGCTGGTCTCTTTGCTCCAGCGAGTGAGGTTTGTCTTTGTGGGAAGGACATCGCATGCAGCGCGAATACTGAACGCCAGCTTCATAGGCGCCATGTGCCAGATGTCGTTCCATGAATATGCTCTTTGCAAATCGCTCTCTCAGTTTGTCCCCTGACCTTGCCCTCCTTGTTGCACTGCTTTCCGAACTCTTTTCTCGTCTTCCTCGCATCTGATCTCTTAAAGTACCATGTCTCTCTTTTCTTTGGGTCCTGCTGTAGACACCGGCGGATGTGAATGTTCGCCCAGTCCTCTTCTATACGACTGAGTGGTTCCGATGATTTCCTTTATCTGCAGGGAGTGTTCTGCTGCTGCCACTACTTCTCTCACTTTCCACTTTCGATCTGTTTTCAGTTCAGGTTCTGTGTTTCTTACCACTTCATCTTGTGAACCCGTGAACATTAGATGAAGGCAGGCCTTCCCTACTTTGTATTCCTCATTCAGGGATTTAAGTGGTTGTACTAGCTTTGCTTGTTTGCATGCAAGTGTGACATCGGTTAAGCATGGAGGGAATCCGAGCCATTTTCTTGTGTAGCGATTTATCTTTGTCTTTAGCCCCTCCACAGTTGAGGTTGGAATCTCATAGACTAGCAGTGGCCATAGAAGTTTGGGGATAAGCTTGAACTGGAGAATCCATAGCTTGAACTTTCCTGGGAGGCCACACTTGTCGACTTTCCTCAGACCATTTGCCAGCATAATTGTATCACTGTCATGAGTCAAGTGTTATTAAATCTCACGCAGAGCCGTGGTTTGTTTTTTCACCAGGGCCATGAGAAATTGGCTGGTGGCCTTGAACGGTCCTCGCGTATTATTGTTTGTGAGTAAAGAATTGCAAAGTTAAACTGTTAGATTCACGCTTGTCGGTTTTAATGTTCGTGATTGGAAGTAATAGAGTAGGGGTGAGACAAGGTGGGGATAGTTGACATTAAGTATGACTAGACAAGTTTTTGCACGTTAACTGGCTGGTAGAATAGTGCAGACTATATTCCTACATTCAAAATGGTGGGATGTTTCGGCCAATGAGATTGCTGAACTAATTTGGCCAGCGGACTAGCCTTACCGGGTAGTTGGATAGTATAAAACATCGTGTAACGTTGAAATTCATTGAATACAGACGAGAGAAGCATCGTTTCGTGAAGTATCTCCGGTTGGCCAGTACCTGAACTGAGTGGCACGAAGACTAGTCCATTGTCATCGGACTGAAGGAGCCTAGAGAGAGAAAGCTCATAGAAAGAAAGATTTTGGTTGGACTGACCTTAAAGAGTCCACGCTGCGCTCGTATGATGTTCGCGCCTACTAGCTAGGCGTGACCAACGGTAACTCATCTTTTTCACTAGTAATTGATAGAAGTCCAGAGATAGGGAGGAAACCCACAGCCTCGTAGAAAGTCTGAGAAACCCACAGCTTGCATTCGACGAACGAGTGTTCTGTATTGTAAAGCTATCTCCATAATACGATTGAAGAAATATGGCACCTTGTTGATGAAATGAATAGTGACTGAGTGATTGCATATATATATATATATATATATACTTTTACAAGCTGCTTAAATACCTACAAGCCAATTTGTGCTTCTGTAGGCTTTGAATGTACTGGGCTGTTCTAGCCTTCAGTGTACCTTGAGAATCTGTATTATTGCTGGAGAGTTTGCCTGGCGTCTGGCCAGTGGCGACTCAACTGTTAGTTTAGATTAATATCTTATTTCTTATAATATACCCATTTGGCTATTAATTGCATTACCTTTGATAGGGAACTTACTTGCATGAATATGATAGGTTAAGTTTAGTAATTAGAATTTTTGCTTTGAATATACCTCTGTCTTTTGTTTAGTATATTAATATTATGTAATAATATGGCCCGGCCGGCCTGAGATACATATACTCTAGTTATTTAATACTTTCTTGTGTGTTTGTGTCCGAGTGTGAGTTAACTGCCTCTCGTGCAGTCGTTAGATCCCCAAGACCATAACTCTGCTAGTGACAATCACCTTCAACAGGGCACTATTTCAAATTCATATAGTATGGCTAAAGAAAAACAAAGAAACATAAAAAAAAAAAAAATCAATTGCAGCTGACCTATCATCTGTTTGTTTTCACTGTTATTAATATGACTTTCTTCTTCCATTGGTGCTGCAAAAATTGAAAAAAAAAAAAGGAACAAAAAATCACAGCTTTGGTAAGCTCATATTAAACATGTTTCTGAGAAAAATGGCCTATGATGAAAACCCCGTGAAGGCTTATGACGATGTACAATATTCTTACAGAGAGAAAGACAGTTAGTCACCTTGCATAAAATAATAGTGGTTCAAGTACTGAAGTTGTGTATTAAGCTGCCAAGTTAAATTTAGAAATTTTAAACAGTAATGTCAGCAACTTACATTTGCTTCAATTAGTGCACAGCAAAGTCACCCACATGGGCCTTGTTCATAGGCAATGTGAAGTTTTCACACCTGCAAGCACAATAAAACCATGCTAAGGATCTGGACTTTATGATGTAGCTGCTGACACTCTGTATTTGATGCATTTTCCTTGTTTCTGAAATGATAAAAGTGGCAGTAAGTACCAGTAACCAAAGTCACCCCATCTGAAAGCTGTGTTAAAGCTACAAAACTTGGCGAAACAAAGAATAAGTTATATTTTGCAACCCCCTTGTAAGGAACAAGTGCCACATAAAAACACAACACAAAAAGACCATTAAACAAACAAACCATACTAGAAATTCAAAAAGAATTACAATAGGAGAAAATTTAAGTTTTTCCAATCATATCAAATCCATCGCCGGGTCAAACAAGAAACAAATGAAACAAAACAAGAAAAACAAAATTGAAAAAAACCGAAAATGAATTAAAGAATGAAATGACAAAGTGGTAATGTAGAAATAAGAAACAGCTTTTACTTATCTTTTCACTGTTGCCAGCCCCCGTCCTTCTTAATGTCAAAGACAATAACAAAAAGGTATCCTTTAAAGAAAGATCAAACCTGTTATCCCTGGGTCTGTAGCCATTTCCTTCTCAGGCCTTGTTCTGTTGATTTCATTTCGAGGAATAAGGAAGAAAGTCCTCCTGTGAATGCCATCTTCCTTGCTCAAAGCAGAGCAGGCCCACCTTAGCATTGCCAATGTTAAGGCTCCCCCTTAACAGCTCTGTCCATGGCCTGGCCGAGGACGCCGGATTCCCCATCTGCCACCCCTTTGCCATGCTCTGAACCAAATAATATACGCTGTACTTTCGTTACAGACATGAGAGTGAGGTCGGCAAGCGTGCTCTTGCCCTTATACCTAGATTTAATCTAGATCTACATTTTTCTCTAAAAGAAAAAAAAAACAGAATCTGGCTGCTCCAGTATCCAAAATCAGATTTTATTACTTTGTTTTCAATTTCAAAAAGAACAAAAAACCATAAGGTTATCTCAAAACCTAGATCTGCATCTTATGTACAAAACTAAAACTAATAATGTCAGGAAGAACATAAATAGTCGGCATAAATAAAACCTAAACTCATTCTAATATGAAGATCATTCACAGACTAAGACCTGCAAACTGGGGAATTTCCGATTTTATCATGACAAATTCTTAGGTACGGACGAGCTTGCGGGTAAACCCGATGCTGACTAGATCTAGAGCGATCGTGACAATGCGATCAGTATCGGATGGACAGATTTATGATAACTATAAATGCAAACTTACCCAAAAGCTATCGAATCCAAACTGAGGATTCAAAATGTTGTGGTGCGAAGTGTTTTCTCAGGGCAAAAACGATGTGTTGGCCGTCTGCAGTCGAGAGCAACAAAATGCCGAAACATGAAATCGTACGGTACTATGTGTCGGAAAAATAGCGGGTCGCCTGAATTCTTCAGACCAAAAACACTAAAATTTTTCTGTAAAACCGACCAATTTGTTTACACAACGCAAAATCGTGCTTTTTTTCAATGTCCAGGTAAACATTAGGTCTGAACTGCAAAAAACAACCAATTCCGTAGCAAATTTACAGAAGTGAAAGTTCGGATCAGCCAATTGCCCCCACCAGACGGGAAGTAAACAAAGGCAGATTTCCATTACAACCGCCTGTTTGACAACAGTAAACGATTTTCTTTTTTTCCCGGTGTAACAGGCCAAAATATACCCCCCGCCCAGAATATACCCGGGGTTAAACTGGCCTAGTCCAGAATATCCCCCGGGGTATATTCTGGGCTAGGCCAGTTTATACCCCGGGGTTACTTTGGGCTAGGCCAGACTATACCCCCCCCCCCAGTCCAGATTATACCCCCTACTTTTTTTTTTAAAAAACAAGTCAAGACCACAGTTTATTTCAGCCTGTTCTTCATCACTGTCATCAGATATCATATTAATACAAACATGAACACATTCTTGACATCAACAAGTCGTAATGCAATTTAGAGAAAATAATAATAACAGTTTATTTCAGCCTTAGTTTACTTTGGTGTACATACATACATTCTCGACTCCTGTAAATCATGATACATTTTAGAAGGAACAAACATGCATTAAAATGCATTGATATACAAAAGAGTTGAGTATCCATTCAAACTGACATGATTAAACTTCAGCATTAATTTCACTCATGTGTGTTGATGATATTATTATTATAATTATTATTATTTTGATAGTTGGTTGACCATGAGTAAAAACATGCATTGTATTTTTTGTTACAATGATATAGAGAGAAAAGGTCAAAAAAGAACACACAGAAAAAAATAAGAAAAACGTAATGATAATCCAACTGACAGATAGTGCAATTCCATCATCCAGCAGACATAAAACTAAATAGGAACTAAATGTTTGCGACTGATGAACTCCACCTGTCCAGATCCACTTGAAACGTTACAGAATGCTAACCAGTAATAATGATAACAATAAGAACACGAAATCATGTTATTTACTCTTGAAAATATAGAGAAATATCAATATCAGAATCATCATCATCATCTTGGAAATTGCAAAGATATGCCCAGAGGGAGTGTAAAAATGGCAGTGTAGGCCTACAAATCATTCTAGAATTTAAAAGCAGCAATGTATGTGTATCAACTATTATATAAAAAACGTGTTAAATCTGTTCAAATATTCAAGTAAAACTGGACAGAAAACTTTAGTGAAATAGCCTTGACAGTTGTGTAGACCGACAGAGTAAGTCCACTGAGACAAAAGTAGTGCATTGTAAAAGGTAATTAGATCTATAGCATGTTGAGGCAAAATTCAATGGATCATGTTACATTAACAGTATTTCTTGTTAGTGAGTATCATTCTTTGATAGGTTATTTGTAGAAAGATATACATTTCATGTACATTACGGTTTAAGACACTGGATTAGTTTGCCAGGCTTTTGAAAGAGTGAACCTATGTGTTATAAAGGTATGTCACTTGCGAGTGAAATAATAATAATAATAAAAAAAGACCTTGTCCGTCTTTGCCTTCCTAAGCTTAACACGTCCCATGCCAAGGGATTTAACGACTGTGTATTTGTACACAAAAAAGTTTATTTAAAATGACTTCATTTTTATGAGTCCGTTAATTATTTCACCCATTGGGACCAAGTGTATGTCAGTGCCAAACAAACAGTACCGTGCAAATTTTACTCAATGGCAACCAACTACAAAAACAACTACAATATGCCAACGAACATGAGTGAAACTAATCCAGTGCCTTAAACCATGAGCTACATAAAATGTATACATTTCTACAAATACGCTATCAAAGAATTTACTAACATGCCACATGATCCATCGAATTTTTGCCATAACATACTGTAATTACTTTCTGCAATGCACTGTTGTCTCAATGGATTTAATCTGTCTGTAACAGCTGAGGTTGTTCTAGCACGTTATAGTAGGGGGGAGTTAGTTGATCTAACTACAACCCTTTAGAAAACGAAACTATTACAGCTGTAAAATAAATAAACACGAGATCCGACGATAGATTAAATAATACTAAAGTTTAATAACTGTATAGTGAACAATAAATTACTAGGAAGACACCAGCGAAACTAAATATCTACGCCACACAAAAGGAAACTCACTTACCCACCCCCCAACCACTCACACAGGTCTATATATATAAACATCCCTACAGAAAGTTCCCGAAATAAACGTTACCTTTGCCCTCGCACAAACTAACCAATCACGCATCAATACGTCATCAGGTTACATCACTCAAGGCCAAATCTGGCGTAAACATTCGTTTCCACAACGTTATCGAATGTTCGGGAACATACTAATATTTACTGAACGAGTCAAAACACCTGACAACAAGCGAGCGAGGAAAAAAACTACTCACTAGAAAAGAAGGTCAGGTCACGGAGTACAGTACACTCTGGCGGTTGTCAAATGAACACATGCTCACCAGTGTAACAAGAAAACGGGGGAGGGCAAGGGATAGCTTGCAGATGCTACACAACTCCCCAATTTAAGTTGAATATTTTTCAACTCCAAAACATTATTCAGCGTCTGCAATATCTTGAAATAATCTTATAGCACTCCCAATCTCACAAAGGTAGTTGCTAATTCTATTACAATTAATAACAATTTCAGTGTCTTCCCGAATGTCATCACAAATACAATACAATGCAGTGTACTTTGCATCACTAATACCATAACTAATACAATACCGTCATTGCTTCCCAATAGTAAACAGTAGGCCTACTAGTCAAAATAACACAACGCCACCACTGTGGTGAAACAATGGTCAATGATATTATTACAAATCATATAAGGTGAAACGATGGCCCATCGTTTACACAATGCTTCGTGCACGAATCATAGCATATAACTTGTTGTACATAACATGGTTATCTCCAAAATGTATAACTCATACGTACAATGGCCAAAAATACCAATACATACCGACCACTGATTAGGGTCTTTTCTTCATCATATTAGGTCAACACAAGTTACAACAATGCAATATAACACAAACACTGCTTGCTCGCAGTCCCCATTTGGGTTACATTTTTCAAAAATTACACCAAGTTCCATTGGTAACTAATATGACATAGCATAAAACCAAAATGTGACTAACACATCATGACTCTCTATCAGCCATCAATTCAATATTCAGTTACAGATGAACTATGTCCCCAATTACCGTACAATACTGCTGTCCTAGAAATTCATCTAGTAGGCAAAAGTATGGGTTACAATGCATTTCACTGATAGTGTACTACTTTAAAATACCCTGCTCCGGAAATCGGCACAGACATTTTCTCTGCCTTTTACGTAGTGAATCCTGAATCGATAAGACTGTAAAAATAAACTCCATCGTAATAACTTTGGACTGTCAAACTTGGCAGAGTTCAAAAACTCTAATGACCGATGGTCAGTTTGGAGCACTAACTCCTTTCCATACAAATACAAAGTAAACTTTTTTACAGCCCAAACAATAGCTAAACATTCGCGCTCTGAGACCGAATATTTTGTCTCACGAGGCAATAGCTTACGACTAGCATATGCCACAGGGTACAACTTTCCCTCGTGTTCCTGCATAAGACTAGCGCCTAATCCGCGATCTGATGCATCAGTTGCTAAGACAAACTCTTTGGAAAAATCTGGCAAACATAACACGGGTTTGGAGATAATGACATTCTTCAAAGAGGTGTACGCTTTCTCCTGCGTTTCATCCCACTGAACTATATTGGGCTGACCCTTTCTAAGTAAATCAGACAATGGTGGTGCAATCGCTGAAAAGTTAGGAATAAATTCATGGTAATATCCCACTAATCCTAAGAATGCTTTCACTTCCTTCTTAGTGGTGGGTCTGGGTGCGTCTCGTACCTTACATACATTCTCTTCTAACAGGCCAATCATACCTTCTCCCACTAAGTGTCCAACAAAGTCTACTTCAGACGTTCCAATCAGACACTTCGATGGTCTTGCAGTTAATCCAGCTTGGTCCATCGTCTGCAGTAAGTCCTTGAGAGTCTTCACATGCTCGTCGAATGTCTCTGTATGAATCAGCAGGTCGTCCACATATGCTGTCACATTGTTCATTCCACGGATCAATGGCTTTACGATCCTGTTCAGTGTGGCTCCTGAGTTCATCATCCCAAAAGGCATCCGAATGAATTCATAGTGTTCGCCTATGGTGACGAACGCCGTCTTGGGAATGTCTTGCTCTCGAACTTTCACTTGCCAGTATCCCTTGCTCAGGTCAATCCGAGAGAATAATTTTCCTCTCGAGAGACTCTGAAACACTTCTAATGGCGCTGCTGTCGGATGAGGGTCGAATACTGTGATCTTGTTTAACCTCCTGTAGTCGATGCAGACTCGGTTGGATCCGTCCTTCTTCTTGACGACAACAATAGGTGAAGCATAAGCTGATGAGCTCCTTCGAATGATGCCCAGCCGTTCCATGGTGCTAAGCTCCTCCTTCAATGAGTCGCGCATAGCGTAGGGCACCGGGTATGGTCGTTGACGAACTGGTACTTCTGTCGTCAGGTCGATGCGATGTTCACCCAACTGACAGCATCCAGGGAGATTGGTGAAGACCTGCTGGTAATTCTTCACCACATCGCAGAGTTCTTGACGTTGTTCCGATGTCAGTTGCGGTCCATACTGGACATCTCTGTAGCCTTCATTCTGGTCCCAGCTTCCTAGGTCGGCAAGGTCCTCCGTCGTTCCACCGTTGTCGCCTTCCAGGTCGCAGTCCTCGATGACTGTCATGCTAGCTGACTCCACGGGTTGACTCTTGTCCATCATGTCGTCCTCTGCCAGTACAGTCTCAGCACTATCACCGCCGCCGTCCTTTATGGCGTTGACATGTTCAGGCGTGGTATCTCTCCTACTGTTGTCCATCCCACACATCTCTGTCACAACAGGTCTCGGTTCCATTGCCACTGCTGCTGCTTTTGACGTCCTTGGAATGTATCTCTTGAGGAGGTTGGCGTGCAAGGTCTTTTCTTTTGCACCCATCTTGACTCTATAGTCGTTAACACCGACAACTGAGACTACCTTATATGGTCCCTTCCATTGGACTAGGAGCTTGTTAGTGTTCGTCGGCAGTAGCACCAACACTTCATCTCCGGGGCGGAACTTCCTCCCTCCCGCCTTCCGGTCGTAGTAGGTCTTCTGTCTACCTTGAGCCTTGGAGAGTTCTTCCGTCGCTAACTTCCATGTGTCCTCCAGCCTCTCATGTAGTTCCATGACGTACTGGTAACTGGTCTTCGTTTCCGGCTCCTCTACGTCCTTGGTCCATAGTTGACGTAAGATGTGCATCGGTCCTCTCGTAGTTCTGCAATACAGCAACTCGAATGGGGCAAACTTGGTCGACTCTTGAGGAACTTCACGATATGTAAAGAGCAGCGGGTTGATGTATCTGTGCCACTGCTTGGGTTGCTCTGCGCACAGTCGTCTCAATGTTTTCTTCAGCGTGCCGTTGAATCGCTCCACCAACCCGTTGCACATAGGGTGGTAGATTGTAGTGGTCGACTGTCGAATTCCCAGTAGTCTATTCGTTTCCTTCATGACATCTGACATAAACTGGGTCCCTTGGTCGGACAAGATCTCTTCGGGCACACCCAAACGGCTGTAGATGTTCACTAAGGCTTCTGCTACCGTTTCTGCGTCGATCTTCTTCAAGGGTGTGGCTTCGGGGTAACGAGTAGCGTAGTCTATGTACACCAGGATATACCGATGTCCACCTTCACTTGGGGGGTCGATAGGTCCTACTAAGTCCACGGCCACTCGCCTAAATGGTACGTCCACTATTGGCATACTCTGCAGGTGCACCTTTGGGGTCGCTCCTTTGTCCACCGTCCTCTGGCATATGTCGCATGAGCGGCAATATCTCGCGACGTCACCTTCAATTCCAGGCCAATAAAAATTGCCCATAACTCTGTCTTTGGTTTTCTTCACGCCGAGGTGTCCTCCGACGATCGAGTCGTGGGCTACACTCAGTACATACCCTCTCAGTTTCTCGGGTTGTACCACTTGCCTTATAACCGTCGCCTGTCCCAGGTCCTTTTAGATCCGGTACAGTACTCCTCCGTGTTTCTCAAAATGAACAGATTTATTGCCTCTATTAGTTGGGATCTTCTTCTGCTCTAACTTCCTAATGACTTCGTCTTCTTCTTGGAGTCGGATAAGTTCCTCTCTATCCATTCCCGCGTGCCGTTCTGCCCTCGGCACCTTCAGCGACGTAGACCGGTCCTTCCTCTTCTCCTGGGCCCTCGTGGTCACCGCTCCTACCATCACCTCAGTATCATGGTCGTACGGATCCTTCGCTCCGTCCACGTTCCCGACTACTAGGTCGCAGATGGTCTCCGGGAGACACAGCGCCGTCACTTTGCCCGTCAGGTAAGGCGTCTTCAAGTCGATAACGGCTTCCTCCGCCGCTAGCAAGGAGTTATCGATCCTCGCGATAAGTTTCTTTCCACCGGTGAGCTGTCCGTCGTCCACCAGTGCTCGCCGCACCACTACACCTTCACAGCCGGTATCTCTTAGGACATCTACCGCTCGATTTCCAATCAAGCCCTTCATCACTGGTAACTTCAGCTTCTCCACGGTCCTTCCGTCACTGCATCCTCCGCAAGTAACAGGCACCGCTAACTGTAGCTTCCCGTCCTTCATTACCGCTTGAACGCTGATGCTGGTGTCAGCCGTCGTCGCATCCTGTCTCGACGACTCGCCCGCCGCTATCACTACGGCCGCCGCCGCCTTGTTCGGCTTGCCTCGTCCCATATCCTTCTGGGCTGGACACATCCTCCGAACGTGGCCTGGCTTTCCACAAAGGTAACATCTGAACTCACCTTTGTCTTTTGTCCTTGCACGACACTCCCTCGCCTTGTGTCCCGGCCTCTGGCACCTATGGCAGACCTGTGGGCTTCTGTCTCCGTTGGGCCTCTGTCGCACTGGCCGGCTCTGCAGTCTGGCGCTCCCGCTGAGCGTCCGGTTCCTCGCTACCAGGTACGCCTCCGCTGAATCTGCGATGTCCTGTAGCGTCTTTGGTTTCCTCTCCCTCACATGGGTTGCAAGGTCTGGTGGGCAGGCATCCATAAATTGCTCCCTGACGAACAGATCTCTCACTCCTTCGTAGGTCTCCTCCGTCTTCGACAGCTTTATCCACCTCTCTAGATAGGTCTTGATCCTGGTCAAAAACATTCCAACATCTTCTCCATCTTCAGGCTTACCTTGTCTGAACATGAGTCTGTATCCGTCCTCTGACAGGTTGTACCTCTTCTGCAACGCTTCCTTGACCTTGTCGTAGTCCTTGGCTTCGTCGATCGGTAGTCTGCAGAAGCACTCCAAAGCTCTCCCGGTCAGCAGGGCAGACAGTGATGTCGTCCAGGTGGATCTGGGCCATTCAGCTGTCTCAGCAAACCTCTCAAACCGCAGCAACCAGCTATCCAGATCGTCCTTCTTGTCCTGAAATGCAGGTAGCTTGGGTCTCTTAGAACTGGCGTGGTCGCTGGTCCCCTGCGTCGACTCGCCTCCACGCTGATGGCGGATCCTCTCCATCTCCAGCTCCTGTTGTCGTTGAGCCTCCTTCTCTTGAGCCTCTATCTTCAGTTGCTCCATGCGATCTTGCCTCTCTCTCTCTCTTTCCTCCCTTAGGCCTTCACGGATGTAGTCCTGTCTCTCCTTCCCAGTGAGCTCCAAGGCGTCTGCTTCCTGGCTAAGCCTTCCAATAACCTCCGACATGTTGTAGATAGCTTGTCGATGATATTCTACAATAAACTATGTAAATAAATCTAGTAATTTTGATCTGGTCCGCTCGAATATGGTCGGATCCCGGACGAGCCCCCAATATGTAACAGCTGAGGTTGTTCTAGCACGTTATAGTAGGGGGGAGTTAGTTGATCTAACTACAACCCTTTAGAAAACGAAACTATTACAGCTGTAAAATAAATAAACACGAGATCCGACGATAGATTAAATAATACTAAAGTTTAATAACTGTATAGTGAACAATAAATTACTAGGAAGACACCAGCGAAACTAAATATCTACGCCACACAAAAGGAAACTCACTTACCCACCCCCCAACCACTCACACAGGTCTATATATATAAACATCCCTACAGAAAGTTCCCGAAATAAACGTTACCTTTGCCCTCGCACAAACTAACCAATCACGCATCAATACGTCATCAGGTTACATCACTCAAGGCCAAATCTGGCGTAAACATTCGTTTCCAGAACGTTATCGAATGTTCGGGAACATACTAATATTTACTTAACGAGTCAAAACACCTGACAACAAGCGAGCGAGGAAAAAAACTACTCACTAGAAAAGAAGGTCAGGTCACGGAGTACAGCACACTCTGGCGGTTGTCAAATGAACACATGCTCACCAGTGTAACAAGAAAACGGGGGAGGGCAAGGGATAGCTTGCAGATGCTACACTGTCATTTTACATGACTATCAAAGCTACTTCGCTAAAGCTTTCAGCCCAGTTCTACTTGAATAGTTGAAAAGATTTAACACATTTTTTTTCACATGTACTTGGTACATACACCCATATATTATTGCTGCTTATAGATTCTAGAATGATGTGTAGGTCATTTTTATATTCCCTCTTATCTTTGTATTATTCCAAGATGATGGTGAATCTGATATTGACTACATTCTCTTTATTTTCAAGAGTAAATAAGATGATTTGGTGTTCTTATTGTTATTATTGTATATTACTGGTTAGCTTTCTGTAAAGTTTCAAGTGGATCTGGACAGGTTAAATTCATTATGTGAAAACATTTTAGTTTGTATTTAGTTTTGTGTGAAGTATTTAATGTCTGTTGGATGATGGAATTGCACCATCTGCCAGTTCAGTTGTTAAAATGTTGTTGTTGTTTTTTCTCTATGTATTCTTTCCTGGCCTTTTCCTCTGCATCAGTGTAACTTTATATGTAGATCTAATTGTTCCGACATATCAAGCACATTATAATTATATATAATAAACATGTACATAGCTCTCTCTCTCTCTCTCTCTCTCTCTCTCTCTCTCTCTCTCTCTCTCTCTCTCTCTCTCTCTCTCTCTCTCTCTCTCTCTCTCTCTCTCTCTCTCTCTCTCTCTCTCTCTCTCTCTCTCTCTCTCTCTCTCTCTCATATGATATCTTCTTCCGATTCGCCAGCGCTATTGTTTTCGAGTTTTATAACTGGCTCTTCGTTCTCGACACCATGTGGTACATGTGACCGACTCTTCCAAACAATAATTGATTTATATACAGCAAAAAATGGAGATGGTTGGATGGTAAAAAGAGGGGGACTAATAAAATGAAATTAAACGTAAATTTCAAAGATGGCGGGCACGCTCTGGACTAATCTGCACAATGTATTACTTTTTATTTTCATTCTGTAAGTATTTCTTCTCCACACACACATACACCCACACATAAACATGCAGAGGACAGGACCCAATTACACAAAGATGGCATAGTCCTATGTAGCATCTGCGGGCTACCCCCTGCCCTCCCCCGGTTTTGTTGTTGTGCTGGTGGCTGAGCATGTGTCCACTACTTTTTTCATTTTATTGTTGACTACCGCCAGAGTGTGCTGTACTCCGTGACCTGACCTTCTTTTCTAGTGAGTAGTTTTTTTCCTCGCTCGTTTGTTGTCAGGTGTTTTGACTCGTTCAGTAAATATTAGTATGTTCCCGAATATTCGATAACGTTGTGGAAACGAATGTTTACGCCAGATTTGGCCTTGGGTGATGTAACCTGGTGACGTATTGATGCGTGATTGGTTAGTTTGTGCGAGGGCAAAGGTAACGTTTATTTCGGGAACTTTCTATAGAAATGTTTATATATATAGACCTGTGTGAGTGGTTGGGCGGTGAGTAAGTGAGTTTCCTTTTGTGTGGCGTAGATATTTAGTTTCGCTGGTGTCTTCCTAGTAATTTATTGTTCACTATACAGTTATTAAACTTTAGTATTATTTAATCTATCGTCGGATCTCGTGTTTATTTATTTTACAGCTGTAATAGTTTCGTTTTCTAAAGGGTTGTAGTTAGATCAACTAACTCCCCCCTACTATAACGTGCTAGAACAACCTCAGCTGTTACATATTGGGGGCTCGTCCGGGATCCGACCATATTCGAGCGGACCAGATCAAAATTACTAGATTTATTTACATAGTTTATTGTAGGAATATCATCGACAAGCTATCTACAACATGTCAGAGGCTATTGGAAGGCTTAGCCAGGAAGCAGACGCCTTGGAGCTCACTGGGAAGGAGAGACAGAACTACATCGGTGAAGGCCTAAGGGAGGAAAGAGAGAGGCAAGATCGCATGGAGCAACTGAAGATAGAGGCTCGGGAGAAGGAGATGAACCACGAGCTGGAGATGGAGAGGATCCGCCATCAGGGTGGGGGCGAGTCGACGCAGGGGACCAGCGACCACGCCAGTTCTAAGAGACCCAAGCTACCTGCATTTCAGGACAGGAAGGACGATCTGGATAGCTGGTTGCTGCGGTTTGAGAGGTTTGCTGAGACAGCTGAATGGCCCAGACCCACCTGGACGACATCACTGTCTGCCCTGCTGACCGGGAGAGCTTTGGAGTGCTTCTGCAGACTACTGATCGACGAAGCCAAGGACTACGACAAGGTCAAGGAAGCGTTGCAGAAGAGGTACAACCTGTCAGAGGACGGATACAGACTCATGTTCAGACAAGGTAAGCCTGAAGATGGAGAAGATGTTGGAATGTTCTTGACCAGGATCAAGACCTATCTAGAGAGGTGGATAAAGCTGTCGAAGACGGAGGAGACCTACGAAGGAGTGAGAGATCTGTTCGTCAGGGAGCAATTTATGGATGCCTGCCCACCAGACCTTGCAACCCATGTGAGGGAGAGGAAACCAAAGACGCTACAGGACATCGCAGATTCAGCGGAGGCGTACCTGGTAGCGAGGAACCGGACGCTCAGCGGGAGCGCCAGACTGCAGAGCCGGCCAGTGCGATGGAGGCCCAACGGAGACAGAAGCCCACAGGTCTGCCATAGGTGCCAGAGGCCGGGACACAAGGCGACGGAGTGTCGTGCAAAGTTAAACGACAAAGGTGAGTTGAAATGTTACCTTTGTGGAAAGCCAGGCCACGTTCGGAGGATGTGTCCAGCCCAGAAGGATATGGGACGAGGCAAGCCGAACAAGGCGGCGACGGCCGTAGTTATAGCGGCGGACGAGTCGTCAAGACAAGATGTGACGACGGCTGACACCAGCATCAACGTTCAAGCGGTAATGAAGGACGGGAAGCTACAGTTAGCGGTGCCTGTTACGTGCGGAGGATGCAGTGACGGAAGGACCGTGGAGAAGCTGAAGTTACCAGTGATGAAGGGCTTGATTGGAAATCGAGCGGTAGATGTCCTAAGAGATACCGGCTGTGAAGGTGTAGTGGTGCGGCGAGCACTGGTGGACGACGGACAGCTCACCGGTGGGAAGAAACTTATCGCGAGGATCGATAACTCCTTGCTAGCGGCGGAGGAAGCCGTTATCGACGTGAAGACGCCTTACCTGACGGGCAAAGTGACGGCGCTGTGTCTCCCGGAGACCATCTGCGACCTAATAGTCGGGAACTTGGACGGAGCGAAGGATCCGTACGACCCTGATACTGAGGTGATGGTAGGAGCGGTGACCACGAGGGCCCAGGAGAAGAGGAAGGACCGGTCTACGTCGCTGAAGGTGCCGAGGGCAGAACGGCACGCGGGAGTGGATAGGGAGGAACTTATCCGACTCCAAGAAGAAGACGAAGTCATTAGGAAGTTAGAGCAGAAGAAAATCCCAACTAATAGAGGCAATAAATCTGTTCATTTTGAGAAACATGGAGGAGTACTGTACCGGATCTGCAAGGACCTGAGACAGGCGACGGTTATAAGGCAAGTGGTACTACCCGAGAAACTGAGAGAGTATGTATTGAGTGTAGCCCACGACTCGATCGTCGGAGGACACCTCGGCGTCAAGAAAACCGAAGACAGAGTTATGAGCAATTTTTATTGGCCTGGAATTGAAGGTGACGTCGCGAGATACTGCCGCTCATGCGACATATGCCAGAGGACAGTGAACAAAGGAGCGACACCAAAGGTGCACCTGCAGAGTATGCCAGTAGTGGACGTAACATTTAGGCGAGTGGCCGTGGACTTAGTAGGACCTATCGACCCCCCAAGTGAAGGTGGACATCGGTATATCCTGGTGTACATAGACTACGCTACTCGTTACCCCGAAGCCACACCCCTGAAGAAGATCGACGCAGAAACGGTAGCAGAAGCCTTAGTGAACATCTACAGCCGTTTGGGTGTGCCCGAAGAGATCTTGTCCGACCAAGGGACCCAGTTTATGTCAGATGTCATGAAGGAAACGAATAGACTACTGGGAATTCAACAGTCGACCACTACAGTCTACCACCCTATGTGCAACGGGTTGGTGGAGCGATTCAACGGCACACTGAAGAAAACATTGAGACGACTGTGCGCGGAGCAACCCAGGCAGTGGCACAGATACATCAACCCGCTGCTCTTCGCGTATCGTGAAGTTCCCCAAGAGTCGACCAAGTTTGCCCCATTCGAGTTGCTGTATGGGAGAACTGTGAGAGGACCCATGCACATCTTACGACAACTATGGACCAAGGACGTAGAGGAGCCGGAAACGAAGACCAGTTACCAGTACGTCATGGAACTACGTGAGAGGCTGGAGGACACATGGAAGTTAGCGACGGAAGAACTCTCCAAGGCTCAAGGTAGACAGAAGACCTACTACGACCGGAAGGCGCGAGAGAGGAAGTTCCGCCCCGGAGATGAAGTGTTGGTGCTACTGCCGATGAACACTAACAAGCTCCTAGTCCAATGGAAGGGACCATATAAGGTAGTCTCAGTTGTCGGTGTTAACGACTATGGAGTCAAGATGGGTGCAAAAGAAAAGACCTTGCACGCCAACCTCCTCAAGAGATACATTCCAAGGACGTCAAAAGCAGCAGCAGTGGCAATAGAACCGAGACCTGTTGTGACAGAGATGTGTGGGATGGACAACAGTGGGAGAGATACCACGCCTGAACATGTCAACGCCATAAAGGACGGCGGCGGTGATAGTGCTGAGACTGTACTGGCAGAGGACGACCTGATAGACAAGAGTCAACCCGTGGAGTCAGCTAGCATGACAGTCATCGAGGACTGCGACCTGGAAGGCGACAACGGTGGAACGACGGAGGACCTTGCCGACCTAGGAAGCTGGGACCAGAAGGAAAGCTACAGAGATGTCCAGTATGGAACGCAACTGACATCGGAACAACGTCAAGAACTCTGCGATGTGGTGAAGAATTACCAGCAGGTCTTCACCAATCTCCCTGGATGCTGTCAGTTGGGTGAACATCGCATCGACCTGACGACAGAAGTACCAGTTCGTCAACGACCATACCCGGTGCCCTACGCTATGCGCGACTCATTGAAGGAGGAGCTTAGCACCATGGAACGGCTGGGCATCATTCGAAGGAGCTCATCAGCTTATGCTTCACCTATTGTTGTCGTCAAGAAGAAGGACGGATCCAACCGAGTCTGCATCGACTACAGGAGGTTAAACAAGATCACAGTATTCGACCCTCATCCGACAGCAGCGTTATTAGAAGTGTTTCAGAGTCTCTCGAGAGGAAAATTATTCTCTCGGATTGACCTGAGCAAGGGATACTGGCAAGTGAAAGTTCGAGAGCAAGACATTCCCAAGACGGCGTTCGTCACCATGGGCGAACACTATGAATTCATTCGGATGCCTTTTGGGATGATGAACTCAGGAGCCACACTGAACAGGATCGTAAAGCCATTGATCCGTGGAATGAACAATGTGACAGCATATGTGGACGACCTGCTGATTCATACAGAGACATTCGACGAGCATGTGAAGACTCTCAAGGACTTACTGCAGAGGGTGGACCAAGCTGGATTAACTGCAAGACCATCGAAGTGTCTGATTGGAACGTCTGAAGTAGACTTTGTTGGACACTTAGTGGCAGAAGGTATGATTGGCCTGTTAGAAGAGAATGTATGTAAGGTACGAGACGCACCCAGACCCACCACTAAGAAGGAAGTGAAAGCATTCTTAGGATTAGTGGGATATTACCATGAATTTATTCCTAACTTTTCAGCGATTGCATCACCAGTGTCTGATTTACTTAGAAAGGGTCAGCCCAATATAGTTCAGTGGGATGAAACGCAGGAGAAAGCGTACACCTCTTTGAAGAATGTCATTATCTCCAAACCAGTGTTATGTCTGCCAGATTTTTCCAAAGAGTTTGTCTTAGCAACTGATGCATCAGATTGCGGATTAGGCGCTAGTCTTATGCAGGAACACGAGGGAAAGTTGTACCCTGTGGCATATGCTAGTCGTAAGCTATTGCCTCGTGAGACAAAATGTTCGGTCTCAGAGCGCGAATGTTTAGCTATTGTTTGGGCTGTAAAAAAGTTTACTTTGTATTTGTATGGAAAGGAGTTTGTGCTCCAAACTGACCATCGGTCATTAGAGTTTTTGAACTCTGCCAAGTTTGACAGTCCAAAGTTATTACGATGGAGTTTATTTTTACAGTCTTATCGATTCAGGATTCACTACGTAAAAGGCAGAGAAAATGTCTGTGCCGATTTCCTGAGCAGGGTATTTTAAAGTAGTACACTATCAGTGAAATGCATTGTAACCCATACTTTTGCCTTCTAGATGAATTTCTAGGACGGCGGTATTGTACTGTAATTGGGGACATAGTTCATCTGTGACTGAATATTTAATTGATGGCTGATATAGAGTCATGATGTGTTAGTCACATTTTGGTTTTATGCTATGTCATATTAGTTACCAATGGAACTTGGTGTAATTTTTGAAAAATGTAACCCAAATGGGGACTGCGAGCAAGCAGTGTTTGTGTTATATTGCAATGTTGTAAGTTGTTTTGACCTAATATGATGAAGAAAGACCCTAATCAGTGGTCGGTATGTATTGGTATTTTTGCCATTGTACGTATGAGTTATACATTTTGGAGATAACCATGTTATGTACAACAAGTTATATGCTATGATTCTTGCACGAAGCATTGTGTAAACGATGGGCCATCGTTTCACCTTATATGATTTGTAATAATATCATTGACCATTGTTTCACCACAGTGGTGGCGTTGTGTTATTTTGACCAGTAGGCCTACTGTTTACTATTGGGAAGCAATGACGGTATTGTATTAGTTATGGTATTAGTGATGCAAAGTACACTGCATTGTATCGTATTTGTGATGACATTCGGGAAGACACTGAAATTGTTATTAATTGTAATAGAATTAGCAACTACCTTTGTGAGATTGGGAGTGCTATAAGATTATTTCACGATAGTGCAGACGCTGTATAATGTTTTTGGAGTTGAAAGATATTCAACTTAAATTGGGGAGTTGTGTAGCATCTGCGGGCTACCCCTTGCCCTCCCCCGGTTTTGTTGTTGTGCTGGTGGCTGAGCATGTGTCCACTACTTTTTTCATTTTATTGTTGACTACCGCCAGAGTGTGCTGTACTCCGTGACCTGAGCTTCTTTTCTAGTGAGTAGTTTTTTTCCTCGCTCGCTTGTTGTCAGGTGTTTTGACTCGTTCAGTAAATATTAGTATGTTCCCGAATATTCGATAACGTTGTGGAAACGAATGTTTACGCCAGATTTGGCCTTGGGTGATGTAACCTGATGACGTATTGATGCGTGATTGGTTAGTTTGTGCGAGGGCAAAGGTAACGTTTATTTCGGGAACTTTCTATAGAAATGTTTATATATATAGACCTGTGTGAGTGGTTGGGCGGTGAGTAAGTGAGTTTCCTTTTGTGTGGCGTAGATATTTAGTTTCGCTGGTGTCTTCCTAGTAATTTATTGTTCACTATACAGTTATTAAACTTTAGTATTATTTAATCTATCGTCGGATCTCGTGTTTATTTATTTTACAGCTGTAATAGTTTCGTTTTCTAAAGGGTTGTAGTTAGATCAACTAACTCCCCCCTACTATAACGTGCTAGAACAACCTCAGCTGTTACATCCTACCACGACCTAACTTCGGTTTACCTATCGATTTATCTATCCATCTATCTATCTATCTATCTATCTATCTATCTATCTATCTATCTATCTATCTATCTATCTATCTATCTATCTATCTATCTATCTATCTATCTATCTATCTGTCTGTCTGTCTGTCTGTCTGTCTGTCTGTCTGTCTGTCTGTCTGTCTGTCCGTCTGTCTGTTTATCTGTCTATCTGTACGTTATACATCTATTTATCCATCCATCTATTTAAATCTCCCTTTAACAGTCTCCTGTTCAGTTATTTCTTGATATCCTGTTGTCTGTTGGTGCAGAAAATTACTTCAGAAAAGTTCTATTTACAAAACTACTCTTTTGTAACATTATATTTCACAGCCACAATTGCCCAAACTACCAGAGTTGGGAAATCCAGACCTCCTCTTTACAACTGCCGTAAACAAAAACATGAACATTTCTGCATTCATTTTAAGGTGATTTTTTTTTTTGTTTACTTAAAGTATGAGATCCGGTTGTTGCCAAGGCAACACACACACACACACACATACTTGGGTTGAGATAATAGAGATCCACTGTCCCAACTTCAGTGTACTTTGTCAGCCCATTGTTTATCTGACTACGTGACTGCACTCGCGTCTGCTGAACACGTCAATGTCATCTTGACATTACTCGCAAAAGGCCTTGGATATCCTTTCTGTCGCCAGTCGTCGGCGACCTGGCAGGAGTCTAACCCCGTCTTTAATACAGTGGTTCTCAAACTTTTGTAGCAACGGCAACTGTTTAACATGTTGGCGATATGTGAGAAGCCAGTAACGAAAGGCATGGGCAGTCACAATACAAGAAACACCAGCTACCGTAAGTCACAACAAACACCTGGCAAGAGGTGAACGATTGCATTGACACAACTCAGAGACAATTCAGACGTATCAGGCTATGACTCTGTATGAAACTGTAGACAACTATTTGGTCGTGAGGAAACATTGCCTGAGATCGTGTATGTCATCCGGGATAATGTGAGCTGGGCCCCCTAATTCTAAATGTATTATCACTTGTCCAATCAGATGTATGTGCTTTGCGCCTCTTCTCACTGTTCAGATTTGTACACCAAACACAGGTAGGACCTCAAAAAAGAGAACAGGAAAAGATTCCATGCTACGTTAGCTGTGCATTTTTCTATTATATTTTGTGACTGGTAGTGAGATTGTGTGGACCACGTTGACTGCATTTTGCAAAACCGTATCTTTCGTAGACTCTTTTCGCACGGAGCGGGTGCAACCGCACCTGCACTTATGTGTGGGACCCGCGCAAACTTAGGAATGAGGTTTTCAATTTAGCATTCCACAGGGCGCGGAGGCGGGTCGTGCTCTTGCGCGGGCGAAATGTTTGCGCAGGCGCCCCTAGGGTCTTTTGCGAACCTGCGCCCGCACATAATGGATGCTTTCACACGTCTCGGGCAAAACCCGCACTCACGCAAAGCTCCAAGGACAAATTCCTGCATACCGTGTACAATTTCAAATCGATGTTACGTGTGTGTGTGCGCTTTATCCTGTATTTCCTTTTGATTCTGACTGTTTTGTTGTTGTTTTTTCTGTAGAAACAGTATGAATACAGAACTGGAAATATCATTAGTGCTAAGGAGGCCAGTTCTCTGGAACAAGTTCTTTCGTTAATCAAGGGATGCATCGATAATGTACATCCGGGCCTCCCCTTCTGTCACAAATAAAAGGTATAGGACGAAAAACCGATCACTGTTCATATTGCACAACTGTACAATTTAAAATAGAATACAAAAACTAGAGAGATCTAAGCGCGGATGCGATTTTAACCCGCGCCATGTGAAAGGGTGTGTGGGCGCGGGTGAATGGTGCAAATGTGCGGGCGCGGGTGTGTGAAAGCTGTATAATGGTTCATACAACACCTACAAACTCAGTTGTTTAACAGGCAGTTTTATAAACTTCCGAATATAAGCCATCAATCGAAGGACGCGACTTCGTGTCAAACTTGTTAATCTGGATGGAAATGGAAGAGTCGAAAAATGAAGTTTGTAAAAAAAAAAAAAAAATCCGAAATGGTGCCTAAGATCGACTTGTAATACAAAATGCGATTTTTTAAGGAGTGTACAGAATTATTTTAGTACAAGCTGAAGGGCCTGCTCTACGATCGGTACTAAAGGCGTATTTTGACATAGACTGGGCAGGTCTAGATGAGGCCTTGCCAAGGGATAAACCCGAATCCGCCCTCCTTCCTTCTCCCGACCCCCCCCCCCCAACCAATTCCTCCTATCCATCCCATGTATTTCTCTCTCCCACTCCCGTTACCCTGTCCCCCAATATATGTATCTCCCTTGTCTCCCTCCAATCTCCATCCCCCTTTTGTCCTCCACAGCAACCCCTCTCGTCCATCTCTCCTTCCCTCCCCCTCTCTCTCTGACAGATGTCTTAATGCCAGATGTGCTCATAGTTTCCCCAAGCTTAGGCGGCTTGACAAAACTGTTACAATTTTCAAAAGGCACTGCAACAGTAACTTCTTGAAACAACCTGAACACATTTTATACTTGGTTCAACAATCATTTTTCGAGCGCCACACAACACACACTGACACCGGCTGCTTGAGCCCAACTCTAGATCTAGATCACGTTAATAACGGAACTTAGATTCAATGCAAATACCAATAAACTTATTTTCACACTACGGATCCTTACAAAATATATGGATGTGATGTTTAAAGTTTATTTTAGACCAACAATGTGTGAAGAAAGTTTTAAGAAAGGCGAAGAACGAAGACGGGGCGAAGTTGTCACCGAGTGAAAGTTTCGATCACGCTTTTTGATTCTGAGGCACCCGGCATTATCCGGGTAAACTGTGAACCCACCGTTCTATCTCTCTCACTTTATCCTCTCTCTCTCTCTCTCTCTCTCTCTCTGTCTGTCTCTCTCTCTCTCTCTCTCTCTCTCTCTCTCTCTCTCTCTCTCTCTCTCTCTCTCTCTCTCTCTCTCTCTCTCTCTCTCTCTCTCTCTTCAGTCTAGAAAAATTCCCATATCTTAGAGCCTTACTACAGATTTCAGGCGCATCAGCACACAACGCACTCATTTCTGGTAGGGATTTGCACTTTCGCTGTCTTTCAATTTCAACTTCAACACAAACATAATGCGCATGCGCAGCGTCAATGAAACCTTAAAATGGCGAACCATGACTGGAAATAGATCTAAAATTGGGGAAACAATGAATTTCCAATAAAAAAAAACTACACCGATTTGGGACTTCTATTAAAAACTGTGCACCCTTACATCCATTCTGATGCACCATATAAAATTTGAAGTCTGAGTGTTGAGTAGTTCAGAAGCCTTTTGCAACGAAAAATCTCTAGTCCACAAATTATAGTATAGATAGATTATGGGCACACAGAAATGGTTATTATTATTTCATGTCATCAGTATGCAGACGTGCACATTCTCTCAATAATAATGATAATAATAATAATATAATAACATTGATAATAATTGTAATCAAGATGATGATGATGATGATGTTGATGATGAAGATGATAAATCTATACAATTATTCATGATTTTGTGAACTTGTTAAGAGAAGGACGAAAATGACCGGCGGTTACAAGTATAAAAACTTTGAGCGTTGAGCATTTATCAACACATTTACAGTGAAGGGACGTGGGCCAAAATCAAACAACGACACATTTTGTTTGGTGAGTGCTCTTTTCCTCTGATCAGCGCCGGTGATAGCGCTAACGTAAGAGTTTCAATGGCTTTTGTATACTTTAAACACTTTAAACACTCAATAAAAAGATATTAAGATAATTATGTTTGAGTAACGATGTCATGACAATTGCTTTTTCAAGCACGTTTTGAAAACATAACCCTTAAACTATTTGGAAACCTACATGGCTGCTGTTGCTATACGCAAATTATACAGTCAGACATTTGACTATGACATCATCAACTTTTACAGTTGATCCACTGAACATTTGCACTGCTGGATCTTTATCCTTCTCTCATTCTTTACAATTTGCATTACATTCTGTCATTCTTTTTCATTTACATACGTGGTTCCTGGAGATCAGAGCAAACGTTTTTCAAAGTGCGAAGATATGGCTGGGGAGAGACAAGGCACCGGTCTGGGGGAGTGGGGGTGTAAATCACAGAAATTATACAAGAAAAACGTGCTAATATATGGTCTATTTTGCCAACACAATGGGGTTTGGTATTCCTCTGAGTTGATCATTTTATCTTCAAAATGATTGAAACAGTTTATGCGAAAGTTCATATTCCTGATAAATGTTTATACCCAGCTCTGTGGTTTAGAACAGTTTGGCTCAAATCTCATTCTGTGTTTTTTGTTATTGATTTATATTCAATATTTCCTCACTAGCTAGACTGAAGATTACACTGTTCCCACACAAGGTTCCTGTGAGAATTTGATTGCTCTGCGTCAAACAGCAGGCGAGTGATTACATGTCCACGTCACACCGACAGGCAGGTAAAACATGTTGGCTCTGGTCCAAAAAAAGACATATTTTAATGACGATAGACAAAGTTACCTACATACAACTGTAGACAATGCCTCAAAAGAAAACAACAGCAAAACAAACAAAAAAACAGTCGTAAATAAATCTAACAGAAAAGACCACGTAGCAGAAAACAATGTATGGGTGAGTGATACGGGATCTTTACTTAGAATATTCACAATACATTTGGCATTCTGGTCAAAAACCCATTTATGCAAAAACTCCATGCAGGAAGTGAACATTTCCCCCAAACTGAAATAACAACCAAGAATTACATGTAGCTGTAGTTTGTAAGGGCTAACATGGGCTTACAAGGGCCTATGGGCTAACAGCGATAAAGCGCTATTAACTCATTAGATTAAAAATGTCTCAGTCCGGAAAAGAGATAAACACGGCTCTTTGTACTAGCCAGTAGGTTGAAATGGACGGCCTGAGTGTTTCTCGTGACCAATTATTTGCCCCACTTTCAGGGTTCACTATTCCATAATTAGATAATTGACCTTGGACCTCTTGGGTTTTTCCTCTAATCTTGGTTTGGATCAATTCATCCACTTGTTAACTTCACGAAATTTGTGATGGGCAGAAAATCTCGGCAAATAATGACAGAAGACAAACGTTCGACAAAGAAGAAAATACTGGCTGATTCAAATGTCTGTGACATCTAAAATGTGACCATGGAAATATTTTTAATCTGGACTTTAATTTGAGCGCATACACACAGACACACACATACACACACACGCACGCGCACACAAACACACACACACACACGCAAACACACACACATAATCTAGATGCCTAGTCATACTTTTTTATCTTCTATCTGTATTGATGCTGTTTCTTGGAATAAATCAGGAGTTCTGCGCACCACAGCAGAACGCCCGCCAGTCACTCGCATGTTTCGGATGCTATTTCACGTGCGCGCATACACACAAATACATACACACTCACTAACCTACAACAGATGTAGGGCCCATCAACTCATCCTCTATACACACAAAGAAATATAATGTTATCAGTGGGCATAGGTCTATTCAGTGGAGATGAGATGCCTCAGAAGATTTCTTGGCATCTTATACACGGACCACATCACCAGCGAAGAAGTCCGACAAACCACCACTCAACAAGTAAGCCACATTGAAGACCTGCTGGCCACAGTTAAGAAGAAGCTCAGATGGTATTGGCATGTGACAAGATCAGATGGGCTCTCCAAGACCATACTACAAGGAACAGTGCAGGCGAAGAGAAGGCGAGGCAGACCGAGGAAGAAATGGGCAGACGGCATCGCAGAATGGACCAAGATGAGCTTTACCACAATCCAGGCACTCGCCTACAATCGCCACAAGTGGAGCCAACTGGTGCAGCGTTCGTCATTGCAGCGCCCCTACGACCCCGGCGGGTTATGGAATTAGTGACCGTGACAGATAGGTCTATTCACATGGTCCACTAAGTTTGCCCCACCCAAGAGCAGTCAGTCAAGCATGGGGCTACTTGTTGTAGAGACAAGGCGGGAAACTACAAGTGACAACCTAAAACTACGCCCCTGTGCGAACATTACACAATCATGACATCACGTGGCACTGCTAGCAGTACATACTGAAAATTATGGTAATCATGGTTCTTCTCCTATACAAAACGTGGGGTGATGGAATTACCCCCACGACGTTGGAAAAGAGTAAACATGGTTTTTCTCTTACACAAAAGATGAGGTACCCCACGACTTACTGACATTTGGGACAAAAAAAAACCCAGTAAGAATAGTGTTACGGAAATTGCAAGGTTTGGAAATTCATTGTGTCCAGTCCATTTGAACAGTGGTGAAGGGTGGAAGACAAGCACATGGAAAAAGGGAGTAAAAAAAGTAGTGACAGACTGTGATTACCCTCCTCCTCAGACTGCCGGCTTGAAGAGAATTCACATAATTGTACTCCGATAGGGCGGCGTGCAAGGGTAATATAGCCTTGTCAAGTAAACACAACTCCGGGTAGCATGCACCACCTTGTAGGTTTTTACAGTGAACAGTGTCGATTTATTACGTGTATATATAATGGGTCAATCAGCTCTGAAGGCTGAATTTGGGCACACATCCTCACTTCATCGTGGAGAGACTTTCCTGATGCAGTTCTATCGCAAGTCTTTTGTCTTGGGCATGATCTCCCTTTTCATGGCCTGTTTCACGAAGTTCTGTTCCACTAGATGATGGACCAGGGCAAATTGTTCCTGCAGTACACGAACATACTCATAGAACTTTGGCCCGTCAAATAGTAATTCTTTAATCAGAGTTTTATAAGATCCATCCCCCCTTTTTTTTTTCACAAATCATGGACCCAACACCGGCGCATGGGGACGATGTCTTTGTTTTCTTTTAATGTATCTGTGGTGGAGGAGTGATATAAAAATCAATTCCTGCTCCAAAAAGCACGAAACTGCATTCGGCTCTGTGCAAAACAAATGCCATCGTGTAACGACAGTAAAAAAGAACGAATCTCATGACCAGAGAAACAAAAGTGATTTTGGCCGTTTCCGTTTCCGTACTTTGTCCAGGGCGGTGTGGTTGTCTTAACAATTTGGACCCCTCGGCCCGGCTGTACAAGTCTTGTCGTCAGCATTGTCCTTGCTGCCGCAGCGAGCGCAAACTGCTGATTTCTTGCCGTGCGATTTTCGGTGTCCATACCGCTGGCAGTTAAAGCATCGCATAGGGTTTGGAACGAATGGCGTGACCGAAATCTGTAAATATGCCACTTTTAGATAAGCTGGAGTCTTGATTGTATCGAACATGAGGATGATGGAGCTGGTTGCAATAAGCTCATCTCTTCGGCAAATCTTGATAAGCCGGGCATGTGGAACGCCTGGGAAGTTCTTTACACTGTCGTCTTTACTCTCATCATCCAACTTTATGGTTGCAGATGACGCCACGTGAGCTGTTCAAGCTTCTGTGGGATGGAACTGTGGGATGGAACACCATGAAAGACAGTCTGCTTGAGCAGGTTCTCTGAGTATTGTCTTTCTATGCACTCTTCCAACAGTTCACCGTTAATTTTCTTCCCCTTGTTATCGATTTAGGCTCCCCTGCAATGCTTTTCAGCGTTTCATGGATCATAAAGACGCTCATTTTTGATAATTTCTTTTTGGGGTTTTGGCTGCTGATCACCAAGACAGGTGACCAGACCCCCCCCCCCACCCCCACACCCCCCCCCCCCCCCCGTAAAGACGTGATTTGTCGTTTCCGCTGAGTGGAGGCCCCACCTGATCCTTCCTGCATGAAGGGTTTAAATTTTTGAAAGTATCCATGAGAATTTATTTTAATTTGTCATCCCGGGGGCTTCCCGCCCGCCACCGAGTCCAACTAGTGGGACATAAATTTTGATAAACTTTTTTTATAATAATGCTAATTTTAGTATTGTAATGTAATAATCCTAGTTAACTTGTATAGCGCTCAAATCCACACAAAAAAACTATATGCTCTAAGGCGCTGAACTAAAATTAAAAACAGAATTAACATAAAATCAATTCATCATGCTTCCACTCTCACACACACTCGAACGCTTGATATACTTTCATCCTGAAACCTCTGAGACAAAACAGGGACATCATTCAGTTTCAATGAAAACAGTCCTAAACATTTCAGTTTGGAGCCTAGTTTTAAAGGTGACGGTGTTTTCACTTTTCCTGGCGACAAAGCTGATGTTGATCCACAACTTAGACCCACCAGTAGAAAAAGCCTTTTCACCAAGACACAATCTGACTGCGGGTATCTCGAGAAGTTTCGGGTCTACTGATCTTAAAGTGTGTGAATTGTGATGGCTGTTATGATTCCACAAGCTCTGAGAGAGAGTCTGGTGTTAGCTCTTTTAAACATTGTAGTAAGAGTCACATAAATTTACAGTGAACCTTTCCTCTTCTCCCCTCGGCCACATTAGGCCCGGCGCGCACTATGCCGTTTTGCCTGCTGCACGGCGTGCAAAGCTGCTTTTTGCTGCCTTGGCAAAGGGGTTTACTGTGCTGCACGCCAAGTGAAAGATTGCTTGCATTGTTAATTTTATCATAGTGCGCGTCGGGCCTTAGAGGCTTACATTTACAAACATATATGCATGATCGATGAGCTCCAATATGTGCATCTTGGCGATGACTTACTTGTCAACCAGCATTCATGTCACACATTATAACTTCTCTGCACCAATCCGTCATGTCACCTCAAATTGCTGTTGTAGGCTTACGTTCAATAACTAACGTCTACATCAAGCTGATTCAAATGTGCAAATTGAAATTCTTTTCAGCTCACAGTGTTCAAGTAAAGATACTCAAAAATGGATCAAGTTCAACCTGCCTACAGAATTTACTTGGTCGACATCCCTGATTTTCTGCATGTTTGGCAAATCCTCCCCTTATCAAATACATTTTTATACCAGACTACGTGGAAAGTTCATAAAAACTTGCTGACCTTTTTTTTTGGTAATCTCGAATAAAAGAAATTGAATGACAAAGAAAATGAACAGATAAGTACGTAGAGTTCGAATTCCTACATTTGACAAGAACCTCGCCAGATAATCGGCTAAGTTCAGTGGATAATAAAAAAATGTTTGATAAATTCTGAATGAGATATACGGCACTGCCCGGGAAAAACCTGTGCCTCCAGCCTTCTCTCTCTCTCTCTCTCTCTCTCTCTCTCTCTCTTTATTCTGGGAATTTTCCCACTATAATCTGCAGTCTTGCTACAGATCTCTTGCCTTCCACATCCCCCTCTCTCCGCTGCTCAAGACCTTGTTAAAAGCTAAGTGGACCGTCCTCCATGCTGTGGAAGCCAAAAAAAAAAAAGTTTTGGAATAGGATAGGACAAGAAACCAACCAACCAATGGCCTGTTGACACGGATGATTGGGCCCCGCCTTCCGAAGATAAGCGCCTTATAAATTAATTTGTCATCTCCCGGACAATTATATTTGAAAAGAAATCGCTCTACAAGAGCATACCACTGCACAGAAAGCAATTCCTCAGTTCTCATTAGGACATCAAAACTTATTAATATCGCTATAAAACTACATTTGATCTGTTCATCATCTCACTTTCAGGTAAGTTTATAAAATATTTTGTAGCATAACTACTACAATCGTCGCCTCTGGACTAAACTGTGTCACATGTATTGAACTTAAATAATACGTATGTTGTAACCAATTTATTCTTCTTTATACGATATCTATGCCCGCATGCAGTCAATGATATTTACCTCATATCTAACAGAACAGATGAGGCAGCTGATGTTTTCGATCTATCCCTTGTGACAATATTCACACAGCCATGCTCAGGACTCACCTTATAATAAAAATACGCTCCATAAATCAACTTGCCAATTCCCAATTTCTTGTGTCACGAAATCTATGTCCGTAAGCAATCAATTGGATTTACCTCAAATCCAGCAGAATAGACCAGGCAGCTTATGGTTTCAATCTACCTCTAGTTACTTTATACGTACACACAGTGATGCTAATATTGAACTTTAATCGTACAGTACCTCTTTGAGTGACTCAAATGAAGGAAGTAGAACTATTGTGGCACCAGTACACTTTGCGATGTCCATCACTTGTTTATTTTTATTCAGAATTTTAGTGGTGGGGCAATAATTTACTCATCTGAAGACAGAAATAGATAATTATGTAGGATTTATTCTGCCATAGTGCGATAACGGTTATGGCTAGATAATGTGTTGGCACTGATGATTGATTATCAAATCCACAAATTAAAGAAAGTTTTTGCATGCTCAAGTATGGATCAACGTGAAATATCCAGCTGTTCAGTGGCGAAGCATGGCCCTTTGCAGAGGGTAATCAGAATTTAAGCCAGTAAGATCCTTATAATAGGATGTATCGCTGCATCATATTTACATAATTATAAACGTAGCGATTAAACAATGAAACGGGTGCTAGGCACTGAAAAATCTAAATAGAGGACTATTCTTGTCAACAGGACAGAAATGCAGCAATTTACAAGCCAAACTAATCTGAAAATACCATTCATTCATACTAACAGACTTGTAAACGCATATTTTCATCCATTTTTTAATAATTTGAACGGCAAGTTTTCATTGTCGTATTCATAACCAGAGATTTTGTTATTCTACCATCTAATAAATATAAAGTTTCTCGAAAAGAACCCATTAACACTAAATGTGTGGCATCTCTATGACACAACAATGTGCAGCGATTTCGGAGAAGTAGCTATCTGCCGTTGCGGTATAAGTTTGCTCGACCTATCAAGTGAAGGGATGTTCTTGATACGTTCACATGATTTTGATCACAGTTGTATCTAGATCTAGACTATATTATTATGCTTTGATAGCTATTGCCGAGTAAATTATTCTTAAATTACCTCAAACAAACAAAAAAATCCACACAAACTCTTTCACTCTACTCTTTACCTTTCGAATAGGATGAAAACGACCGCATAGTGAGTGAAAAACCTGCATAGGAAAAATCAGGTCAACTTTGATTATATTTTTTCCTCCACTATTCCGCTGTCCACGGGGCCGCGTCAACGTATACAGGCTGTGCTCAAGATAGCTTCTGGGTGTAGTTAAGTCTTCTTCGTCTTTATTAATCACTAAGTATGGACGAGTTCATAAGGTACAGGTCCCTATAAAGATGCTTTCGGTCAGGGGTGTTGGACTATATAACAAACACAAATAGCAAGGTAGGATTGAATGCTGAACTGGCTAAATGGACTTGGACTTGGACTCATCTAGAAAGCGCAGTAATTCTAGAATTAATATTCGAATAATATCTACCACTGATTATTTGATTATGAGGAAGCCTCGCCCCTGTAGCCGTTTTCTTCACCCTCTTTCTCTCTAACTTTCTTCACATGGTTCACTGGCACGACCGTGTGCATGGAAATATGTAATATAACATTCTATGTCACTTTGAAAGATTAGAGTTTGATCCTACCTACCATTGCATATTAACAACTCAACACAAGTGCAATCATTATAACACTATTTGTTTGAGTCAGTTAAAACTGTCAATAAAGATACACTGGACAAAATGTTCCAAATTTTTCAGAGTTCTTTGAAATATTCAGGATACCACGATCATGTTTTTTTTCATTTTATGAAAAGTACTACAAATATTTTAAACAAGAGAGGTCGTATTATTGTAAAAGTCAATCTGTAAGATTAGAAATGAGAACACAGAAGAAACGTATCCGATAAAACAACACTGTGGATTGTTGAATGTTTTAGTTGCGTTTTCAGATAGTAAAGTCAGACCTGGTAATCCGGCAATACTCTACCCCATGTGTTACATGTAGTTTCATTCTTAATTAAGTGATGTAGTGACAGTTATTCTACTACTGAACTACGAGGATAATTATCCTTGTTCATTAAATGTAATTCTAGTCACCAGCGATACCTAATAATTCATACCCTTTGTACTTCATGGGTCCATTGTTATATTTTACTGCTGTTTGTTGTTGTTGTTGTTATGAAGATTCGTGTTTTAAAGATTTTGTACAAAGATTCATAACGTTTTAAACATCTTGTATCTTTTCAGCTGGTCAACTGTTGACAATGAAAATCTCAGCGATCTCAGCCACACTCTTCGTCCTCTACTTCACGGGCTCAATCCCTGAACCGACTGCTGCCATTGACCAAGAACAGTTTGAACAGGCTATACTAAGTACTTCTCACATGTGTCAATACAAAGCTCAGCTCTGTTTCTTTGCATCTCCAACAGCCCAGCAGTATGCAAAAGACGGCAGGTTTTGTGATATCGTCAACTTGAATGAAAACGGTCGCTCCGCCCAGGACTGTGTGGTCACCTCGAAATGTACACAATCCGAGTTCAATAGCGTAAAGGATGTCGCCTGTGGACCTGGCGACTCAAATGTCGCCACAGCTCAAGAATTTGATGATGCAAAAAAAGCTACATCTGCAGCGTGTCAAGATGCAGCTCAATTCTGTGTCAGTGTGTCTCCAAGTGCTCAAGCCTTTCTGAGACAGCAAAAGTTCTGCGACCTTATGAATCAAAGTGAAGGAGGTCGCAATACATCTGAATGTTTGACCTCGACCTGTTCACAGTCTGAGTTTGACAAGGTAAAGAAAGCTGCCTGTGGAGTCGGTGCATTGGCTGCAAGTGGTCTGGTGCTCCTTATCACCATTGTCAACGTATTCATCGGCATCATTTGAAACTGCCAGGCATAAAAATGCTAAATCTGTTTTTTAATAAAATATCTGTTTAACTGGTATGAACATAACAATGTGCTAATCATTTTTTTACTTTCATATACACATAAAGTAGTGACGTGAAAAAAAAACACAGAAAAAAATATCCAGTCCCCTACACAACTGCAGACTGTTTCTTTATTAATGTTTGGGGTGAAATCTGAAATTTTCTGCTAGGTTATATTGAAGCTGAACCCAATATTTTTTAAAGACAGAGTGCAGGTTCAGTGGCAAGAAGAAATCAGTCGAACTAATGAACTACATTACAACATAGATTTTGTCTTGGAAACTTTGTGCAAATCGTTTTCTTGGAATTTAGGAATCCTGTAGAAATTAACTCGCCAATAAACAACGTGGAACAGGTTGCCCTGACAAATTTTCACAACGCCAATTTCATAATGAACATTTACAAATAAACCACAGTACTTAGATTTACAGTGACAAACCTCGCTACAATTTATCCATTAGGTCTCGACCTATGATTTTTACTATTTGTTGTTTTTTTTTTATTTCCTGTATCGTAACGCCATAAGTGTCGAGCAAGGAGTTTACTTGGTGTCGAGTGTATTATCAAAGAAAACAACAGAAGGGATACCACTCTATTGTTTTAACCTGTTGATTTCTCTAGATTTTATAGAACAATGATGATTTATCAGCATACTTACGATATAAAGACTCTACACGATTTCTCCCATGTTACATTAGGCCACATAATTTCTACATTATTTTATCTATTCTCTCCTACCGTCCAACATTTCAAATCCTAATCCATTTAGTAATTGCAAAGGGAAAAAATGGTACAACCAATCTATTTTTTTTTTCTGTATTATTTGGGACTGTCGTACATGTTTAATTAATATATCTCTTGCAACATGACAGACACGGCAGTTTTCAGTTTTGACCGTCTGTACTCAAATGTTTGTGTAAAGAAATTCATATCTATCTTAAATGACAGTCACCATCCCCTGTTTTATAAAATTTCTAGATCACCCAAGAGCAACAGAAAAGCACAGATGAAAGCAAACAGAGAAAGATGCTGAAGATCGTGTTTGTCCTGTGCAATTCGCCTTAACAAGACACTTTAGCTAGAGTTTTGTCATATTTCACTCGGGTTCCTTACCATGTCACTTCATGTATTATTGTTTGTTGAGGTTACTGGATGATTTATGTTGATGTTCCGTAATGATGTGTGTATTTTGTATGGGCCCTTGACGCCCTGTGAAAGAGAATTTCCCACATGAGAAAACAGAGTGATTCTCATCTTATTATCTTATCTTATAGAAGTGCTTCAATTTCAATAAACATTGCTTAAACATAAGTCATGAACTTATCTTTTTTTCTTTTTCTATTGATCTTTATCTGTTTTTTATATTCTATTCTAATCAGACACGGACATTCTGAAACTCTACCTGCTTCTTTCTTGAGTATTTGAAGTAACAATTATCAAAATATGTACCATACTTGTGGGCATTCAGTACAATCAATGCATTAAAACATGTCGATACTGCATGCAGTGTGTACTATTTCTCAACAAGAACGATTACATCAGGAAAGAGCTTCTCAAAAACGGATCACAGAATGAAACTTACCCCAGAAACCTGTCGGTAGGCGCTTGACAGATCAGCAAATCAGTGGATGCACAAAACAATTAAAATGGTGTATACCATTCAAAGTAAATATATCATTATTATCACATAAACTGAAAATGAAATCCTCAACAGTAAATTATAATTGGAAATGGTAAATGTTGGAAATTAATTAAGAAGGCGCTATCTGGGCACACAACATTCATCTTTCTCCATCTGTGCAATGCTCTGCAACAACAACATATTATACGGCTGTGCAGATAATCAGAGCAGACACTGTATTTGTCTAAGAAGATGTTGTGAACTTTCGTATTCAAAAGAATTTGTTATTTTCTCATCATTTATGAAGAAATATTCACACCACGCATAAATTAAGACTAGTCTTGGTAGCTTCCTTACTCATTTTAAATAAGACGTCAATATTGGCTTCCGAGTTCTCACATATTTTCAAACTCAACTTCCAACATAATCTGAGATTCCTCAGTGGGCCATAGCCACTTTCAACTCCCCGACCCTTCCCTCTTTCTGATCTAGAGAATTCCCATAATAATCTACTGTCTTGATTTCAGACCTCATGCGCTGCAGAGCACCATGCACCAAATAAAGGCGTGTCAAATACCGTCTCCCTGTACGATGAGCTTGTCAAAGGGAGCACAAAAAGAGATCATTGTAATTCCCATTTATACAACTTTAAAAAATAATTGCCCCAAACTTGAATAAACACAGTAGGTCCATATAAAGGCGTCTGGGAGTGGGAGAGATTAGTGGACATCTGAGAAAATTAATTTTATAATTTTTGAAACTGTCATTTAGGCTGTTACGTTGAGCACAAAAATGACCAAAACTGCACCACATAACAGTGAAATACTCACGCTATTTTTTTTTTTTAAAGACCAGAGAGATCCCCGGCATTACCCGGGATAAACCTGTGCACCCAATTTTATCTTTCTGTCTCTTTCTGATCTAAAGTTTCCCATACAATTTTACAGTCTTGCTACAGATCTCTTGCGCATCGGGGCACTACGCACGCGTTTCTGCGCAGGGAAATAATTGCGCCAAACTGAACGCTTCTCAAATACATTCTCACTGTGCAGTCGGCTTATCAATCAGTCGGTACAAAAGCCAATGGGTGAAGTTAGTTGATACTGAGAAAACTTATTTTATAACTTTTGAATCTGTCATTTGGATTTGGGCGTAGCATTGGGCAAAAAAAAAAAAAAAAGGCCAAAACTGCACAACAAATGACAAAGAAACACTCTCCGTACAAGATTACTCGTATAGGCGGCGCTGAAGATGGGGTGGATTAGATTATAATGTTCTGTAATAAATATTCCCACGAACGTCTTGCACAAAAAATTATTTTGAAAGAAAGAAATACAGAAACCAACGCCCACAACGAATATCCTTCCCAAGAAAATACCCAGTTTCGGTCTAAATACGGTTGACAACACGAACGAACCTGGCAACAGAAGTTCTGTGTTAAAATGCATTTAAAAAAAAAAGTCTAAACGATAGCGTGAAAAACAATCATTGACACCAATGCTAACGACTAAAATCACTTTTATGCTTTATCTAAAAGCGTGTCAATAAGATTTTTTTAATCTAAGGTACATTGTGTCATCATGTGGTTTCGAGGAAAGAGCGGGGGCAGGGAAGGAACAGAAACTGAAACAACACAAGACGGATATAATGCCCTAATGCCTCACTGCCAGTTGCCGTTTTCACTTTCATTCATTAAATAACTATGTGAATTATAAATTATCTTTTATCAGATGAACTAGTATAATGAATGACACCACACACTCGTTAAAGTTTGTTTAAAGAACATGCACCATCGACATGCATCAGACGCGCCATGGGTTTAATTTCATGCTAACGCAGTCAACTATTATGTATCAGCGCATAAGCTACAGCATGGCTTTCCAAGCTCGGACTTGCAGTTGCATGCATGGTTAACCATCAGCATGTAGATTCCATTACTCCCACCTTTTCATGCAGAAAATATAAGATGAAATACTGATACCTGTTAGGAATGTAAAATTATAATTTTAATGCAGAAAAATGCTGTTTGCGGTCACCTAGACAAAACCTTACATTTTACGGGGGAGATATTGAAAGGGATAAGCCAAATGGCCAATGGCAGCTTTTTTTTTTATACGGATGTGAATGTTGGACAATGAACTAAGAAATAGAGAGGAAACTAGAAGCAGCAGAGATGTGGCTTATTAGAAGAATATTGAGAATACCATGATGTAGAACAAATCAAATGAGTCAGTCTTGAGATACACTAATATGAAAAGATCATTAATTAAAACAATAAGACAGAGGCAACTGAAATTTCTAGGACGCATTTGTCGTCTCAGGAGCCTCGAACATCTAGCAGTCACAGGGAAGATCGAAGGCAGGAAAAGCAGAGGTAGACAGAAAAACTTTCACTGAAAGTCTTAATTCATGGGCGGCAAACAAACGTCACAACAACAACTCCTTCTTGAGGTTGGCTGATGACAGATCCGAGTGGAGAGCCATGATCGCCAATGTCTGTTCCAGACAGGGCAACTGATTATGTTTGATATTGGGATTCAACTGCAGGTTAAGCTGTCCCAGCCCTGAAGCCTTGCCTTTAACCTTGTTGCACACTCAAAGAATGTAGAGAAGTTTGCTATAATCTAAGGTATAGTGTGTCATCATGTGGTTTCGAGGAAAGAGCGGGGGCAGGGAAGGAACAGAAACTGAAACAACACAAGACGGATATAATTATGTGCACTGATATAATGTGAATACCAAGGGTGAGATTGTTCGCTGCCAACGATAGCTATCACTTACACGGGGTAGTTAAGGCAAGCCAGCCTTGGGTGGAATTACATCTTTCTTTAAGTTATTAATCCACAAATCTCACCATATCAGCCCCAAATCAATTCCAATCGTGCATTTTGCCTCGTTTTTAATGTGTCACTTTTTTTCTTTTTACCATTACTTGATTTTTTTATAATCATGACAAAAAGCAGTAGCCTACCGATATGTAATATCACAATTATACTGAGGAATGTGTTTCATCCATGGCGTCTGTAAAAGGCCATGACAGCCCCGTTTTAAGGCGCTGGATGAATAGACAATCAAGATCACCGCAACAAAACAAACGACGGAACACCACAAAATAATAAAGAAGGAAAGAAATGGATATAAAAGTAAACAAATAAATAAATAAATAAATAAGTGAAATCGTTCATGGGATCTGGGAAGTGGGGGGGGGGGGTGCTCTAAAATAGCTCAAATCCAAGGATATCCCCCAAAGACAACAGAATAGAAGCGTTTAAGGTTAGGTTAAACTGGCAAATAGAATTCTTGGCATAAATGAACTGAAAATAGCACAGTGTGTTAGATATAGGTTAGAAACATACAGAAAACACCATTTCATGGCAATTTCTCCTTAATAAAAGAGGGGGGCACAAAATAAACATCTTTGATGGGGAGTGAGGGGGGGGGGGTGCCGAACCCCAAATATGCCACACAGTTGTGACAAGATATCTCAAAGAGTTACATAAGTATCATTTTGAAACTTAGCATCAGTGTAGAAAGTAATGCTACACAGACTTTGGACTATTTTCATGTAGATACTGTTGCTACTTTTTTTTTCTATGATTTTTCAAAATCATGGGGGAAAATTTTTCCGAAATTTATGGGGATCAGGATACCAAATTTTTTTAGCTTTACTCCAAAAGTTATGGGTTAATAACTTTAGGAACAGTCTATTGTCACCTACATACATCAAGAACTACTAGGCAAAGTTTCAAGCCAGTAGTTTAAGTAGTTTTTGAGATATCTTGTCATGACTGCAGTCGATGTCCTGAAAATGGCAAAACTGAGAAATCTGCAAAAAAACAGAAAATCTATACGAAAATGTACATTTGCACTCACCCTAAAAATCAAAATAAAATACTTCTTGAAGTTCTAGAACATTGTAAAACACACAGAAATGTGCAGAATTGAATAAAGTTTCGTATTAGGGAAAAAATGAAAATGGCTTGGAGAACAACTTTTTCATGCTACGGGGCCAGTTTAACCTAACCTTAACAAGAGTTAAAATCTTTACACAAACAATTGAAACGCTTAACGCCGGGTTGAAAGATTTCCACAAACAATGGAAGAGTTTCACACCGGGTGAGCAAACAACAAGCCTTTAACACCGATTAGAATGTTACACAAAGTTATCATTTAGACTGTCTGGGATTTTAAATAGTTCTAATAACTTTCAGTTCTAATTACATGTACTGGAATTATCTCGTGAAACAAATGTGCATCTTCGGTATTCATACTATGCGGCGGTATTGTGTCCTAGAGCCAAGGCCAATAACCATTTAAGTTTTCAGTCCTTGGATAATTAAAGTATGGATTATTTCTCTTGGATCAAGGACACAATGCCACTGAAGTGTCTTTTATCAAAATTTTTCGCGGATATCAAATTCAGTTTACACAGCTGAATTAAAATAACCATAACTTTTATTCTGCCTCCTTTCACTGCTATTCATGCATTTATCACTCAATAACTTTTTCAAATGTATAGAAATTAATAGGTTCTAAATAGACAACGCTTTCTGAGTGGCTCCATGAACTTCACATTTTGTTTAAAATCTAGAGTGAATTAGGTCTGCCTTTAAGTTTTTCGATTCCATTTGTGAATTTACTTTCATAGCTTTGCACATATAAAAATTGACATATAATTATTAAGACCGAACAACTCTGAATGCAACATTCGTGATGATAGACAGACAAATGAGACAAAGACAGAAAGCGAGAGAGAGAAAGTTCTTACTATTTCATTCAAAGCGTTTTGGGCCCACTTTGTGAAGAGCGACACTATAAACATTCAGATAAACTTTTATTGGTTCACAGTGAATGACTTTTGAACGACTTAAATTCAAAAGGCCTACAAAATAACGGATTAACTTTAAGTTACGCAGATCTGCATCAAATTGTCGGTCTTCTTTCAGGAAAGGTAAAACGTGTCAAAGTATAAAAATTGGTCAATACAGATACACCAGCATTCATATCAATTTCTCAATCTCTCACACCACAATTAAAAAAAAACAAAAAACAGCTAGAGGGTCAATATATTTTATTCAACTTAAAACATTTGCAAATAAACATAAACGTGAAAGAAATTAGGAGGGAAAAAAAAGAACATTTTAAACATTGAGAATTTCACGCCCACAGTAACTGTAATACAATCACTCGTGTTTACTATTACCACCAGGAGAGAAACACTGTCCAGCCAAAGGTCTGACAGTTTCAAATGGGCTCTTTTAAATCTAGTGTAACGGAGTTTTCACTGACTTACAAACTCAAATAAGGTACATACAAGTAATCTATACTATCTGTACTATATATATTTGTGGACTTGAGATTTTTCGTTGCAAAAGGCTTCTGAACCACTCAATACTCAGACTTCAAGTTTTATATGGTGCATCAGAATGGATGTAAGAGTGCACAGTTTTTAATAGAAGTCTCAAATCGGTGTACTTTTTTTTATTGGAAATTTATTGTTTCGCCATCATTTAGATCTATTTCGAGTCATGGTTCGCCATTTTAAGGTTTCGTTATCACTTCCTGCGATGTGTTCACTATCAAACACATTAACTCGTGCGCAAATCATGCTGTTGTACGGGATGCCCAGGGTGTCAACTCACAAAGACAGAGCAGTAAGACTTATTTAAAAACAAACAAATCAAAATAAAATAAACAAATAGTAACAGGCCAGATGAAGCAGGTCATAATAACCACCCAGAACTGAAACCAATATTCAAACCGATTTATCCCGGGCAGGGCCGGGGACCTCAGCTAGTGAAATAAACATTTCTAGAAGGCTAGGTATATTTGGGCCGAATACGGCCTAAATAGAACAAAACCCTGGTTCCGGGTTATTTGGGCCGATAGTGCGAGTTTGCAGTTTGCATTGTTCTGGCGTGTTTTTTTGAAAACACAGAATTTGTGTCGGTACAATGTAATGTCAATTATCACCGCATTTTCCGGTAGCGTCAATTATCACCGCATTTTGCCGTGGCCATTGACAGTACGTCGATCGCCAGTGACTACCCCAGTCCCCTTTTGCCTGATTAGTCAATCTGACTACCGCCCATTGATACAAACTGACTAGACCCTGACGCCCCAAGGTCCGTCTGACCATTCCAATGCACACTTGAATCGTATTCCGCGGTGGCAATTGACACTCCCTTGCCTAAAATACCTTCGGCCCAAATAGCACAGCACCGGGTTGTACAGGCCGTATTCGGCCTAAATATACACTTCCTTTCTAGAAAGCTGCTTTCACTATACATTTCTGACAGCACAGAACTGAAAATTCTACCAATTTAACTGGCTTAAGGCAAACAGCAGGATCAATATAGGAGAGACGCTCTAGGGAAAGGGTCCACATAGCCATTTTTTTTTCCAAAACTGAGTTAAGAGTATACTGTGTAAGTCCAAACTGTTCGGATAAGAATACACGTGATTTCCTGTAAAACTGTTGAAAATTGACCAAGTTATGGCTGTTTCAAGATGACAAGGTAGAAAAAGTCACTTTCGAGAAAAAAGCACATAATGTCTATGTATAAATTTATACAGGCCATTAGATTGAATCAGAAAAAATGAACAAAAAAACATATTTCTAGGTGAAAGTCATTAAGATCCTTTTACCCGGCCATACAGAAATGAATAGCGAATCTACATGTATTTATGCCGAAAACTGATGTAGGAAGTCCCTATCCATCTTGTTTTGGCTCAATCTCAAAAGTGCTGAGCGCAAGATGTGAATCATTTCCCCACAGCGCTTCACATATATCAGAATAGCCCAACCTCGTAGATTCTTTGTTAACATATCGGAACATCTGAATTATGATCTTAAATTACAAACATCAAACAAAACTATAAACATGAAACAAATAACAAATAATATGGTCAACTTCAGAAAACAAGCCAAGGATAATGTAATTATGATGATACTGGATCAGCTAAGCATTGTGACATTTATGATATGAAACCTATCAAGAAATAGTGCACATACTGAAATGTAACGAATGGCTTCGCTGCCCCCACCCCCTCCAAACCCTCCCCCTCTCTCTCCCTCCCCCTCCGCCCCCTCTGTTTCTCTCTCTATATATAATTATATAATTTATTATAATGATGATGATAATGACAAGAAGAAGAAGAAGAATGAAATGATGTCAGATAATGCTTTGTTAAATTACTGTGACGGAAATGAAAGACCACTTGCTGTTGTTGTACATTATCTAAATTAGCCAAATACCGTCGAGATCAGAAACGTGGGTATTGACACTATATCTACCCATCTATTTATCTCTCTATCGATCTGCCTATCTATCTGTCTGTCTATGAGTCTGTCTGTGTCTATCTGTCTACCTGTCTGTCTGTCTGTCTACCTACCTATCTATCTGTCTGTCTGTCTATCTTTCTATCTGTCTCTCTGTGTATCTATCTATCTATGTATCTATCTATCTATCTATCTTCCCATCTCTTTATCTATCTATCATCTATCTGTCTGTCTATGAGTCTGTCTGTGTCTATCTGTCTACCTATCTGTCTGTCTACCTACCTGTCTATCTGTCTGTCTGTCTAACTTTCTGTCTCTCTGTGTATCTATCTATCTATCTATCTACCCATCTGTTTATCTGTCTATCTGTCTGTCTATGAGTCTGTCTGTGTCTATCTGTCTGCCTATCTGTCTGTCAACCTAGCTATTTACCTGCCTGTCTGTCTGTCTATCTATCTGTCTCTCTGTGTATCTATCTATTTCTCTGTCTGTCTGTCTATCTGTTATCTATCTATCTATCTTTCTGTCTATCTGTGTATCTATCTATTTGTCTGTCCGACTATCGATCTGTCTAATTGTCTATCTATCTACCTATCTATCTGTCACGAGTGGAGTGAGTGCAATTAAGGGGATTGCTACAGAGCGGGTGTAGAGTAAGAAGGGCTCACGGCAGACAAGTAGGGAAAGACGGGAAAGGAGGAGAGTAAAATTAACGCACGAAGACAAGTAAGGAAAGCGTGCATGTTATGAGTAGTGGGGGGGGGGGGTCTGAATGAGGCGAAAGCGCTGTATTACTATCACTGCAAGTTAGAAGGTCCTACGGAACGGACCTGTGGATAAGAGCCCATCGGGCGGACATGAGGGGAGCAGTCGAGAGACCAGTGAGAGTTTTTCCAGTGATGACTGGTACGTAGAACGTTGATTGATTATTATGATTGATGTATTATATTATATTCGTCTATTACCATGATGTAAATAAGTATATGTGAGGAATGTGGAAGTCCTTGATATTGGATATAGCAATGTGCGCCATGAGCGATAGATGAAAGTGAGTTCATGGATTTGTAGCGCGAGTGAGTAGTGTGTACTCCGATGGAGGTGTGTTACCGTAAGATGTGTGGTGAGTGAAAGGTGAACTAGTGTGTGTACGCTTCATGAGTTGTAAGGAGAGGTGGAGTGGATAGAAATGGTAGGGTATTATACCAATGTAATGTTATTCTTGTAGGTGTCGAGGACGGGCCGCAGAGCCACCTCGATGAGCACAGGGGATAGGCCAGCATAGGGCCGGAGGCCACACATAGGCCAGAAGTGAGGCTGTCAGTGCAGGACAGTAGAGGCACATAAAGTCGTGGCAGTCAGGCCACGGACAGGGACGTAGATATGAGCGTGAATGTGATACTGTACTATTGCCATGTTGAGGGGCTAGTGAACTAATAATGTCTATTGAAATGATAATGTCTATTGAAATGATAATGTGTTATTGCCCTGCTAAGGTGCTAGGGGAGTGCTAAGGTGTATGACAATAGGAAGGTGATATTGAGAGACTGCGGTGCCAGTGAATTATTAATGTGCTATTAAGACCCTGAGGGGAGAGGCTGAGGCCGAAGTGCCTTTAGGAGTAACTACCGGGTTGTGGACCCGAGGAAGAGTGTGTGTGAGAATAAGGCCGTTGTACGGCAGTTAATTGCAATAATATAATGTATGTAATTGCGCTATTATCTGTATAATTATGTTTAATAAATGTGTGAGTCTGATGGGTTGTTCTGTTAAGTGTTAAACTTGTTTGTTCGTGATTGTTGTCCTGTCATAAACTATTACATCTCCCAGTCTGGGATTTGTGACACTATCTATCTACTGTATCTATCTATCTATAATCTATCTATCTATCTCAGTATCTGTCTGTCTCTTTATCTATCTATCTATCTATTTATCTATCTATCTGTCTGTCTCTTTATTTATCTATCTATATATCTAGCTGTCTGTCTGTCTGTCTATCGATCTATCATCTGTCTAATTGTCTGTGTATCTATCTATAATCTATCTATCTGTCTGTCTCTTTATCTTTCTATCTATCTATCTATCTTAGTACCTTTCTATCTATCTATCTATCTATCTATCTATCTATCTATCTGTCTGTCTCTTTACCTATCTATCTACTTATCTATCTATCTAGCTGTCTCAGTGTCTGTCGTCTGTATGTTTGTTTATCTATCATTCTGTCTGTCTGTCTGCCTTGGGAAAGAGAGAGAGAGAGAGAGAAGTTGGGTAGGGATATCTAAATTAGCCAAATACCGTCGTGATCAGAAACGTGGGTATTGACATTATACATTATGTCGATCCATCTATCTATCTATCTGTCTGTCTGTCTGTCTGTGAGTCTGTCTGTGTCTATCTGTCTACCTATCTGTCTGTCTACCTACCTAACTGTCTGTTTATCTATCTATCTGTCTGTATATCTATATATCTGTCTGTCTATCTGTTTATCTATCTATCTTTCTGTCTGTTTGTGTATCTATCTATCTCAGTATCTGCCTGTCTGTCTATCGATCTATCTGTCTAATTGTCTATCTATAATCTATCTATCGATCTGTCTCTTTATCTATCTATCTATTTATATATCTGTCTGTCTCTTTATCTATCTATCTATCTATCTATCTATCTTAATCTAGCTGTCTGTCTGTCTATCGATCTGTCTAATTGTCTGTGTATCTATCTATCTATCTGTCTGTCTCTTTATCTATCTATATTAGTATCTTTCTATCTATTTATCTATCTGTCTGTCTCTTTATCTATCTATCTTGGTAATAGTATCTATCTACCTATCTAGCTGTCTGTCTGTATGTTTGTTTATCTATCTATCTGTCTGTCTGTCTGTTTTTCTGTCTGTCTGCCTAGGGAAAGAGATTGAGAGAGAGAGAGAAGTGGGGTAGAGATAGACGGAGGGATACGCAGAGCGAGATAAGGGAAAATGGTGAAGGAGGACAGGAACAGGAGTATCCAGGATGATAATGCCTGTTTGTAACAATTAAAATACATGTATCTTTAAGTGTAAGTTTCCCGAGGCCATGAGGAGACTGTACTGTCTAAACGCTATCCAATTTTTTTCCTTTGCACATTTTAAATTCTCCCTTTACCTTAACAAACTCTACACTACAGGTTGCATCACAATACTGGGACGGATCAACGCAATGCTGTCGTCCTTCCCTTACTCAATAGAATAAAATACTGATTCCTCTTTTACTCATGACTCGGAGGATCAATGGATTCCCAATGCGCAATAGTACGTTTTCAACTCTATGAATATATCGGTTCACTGAGCACACTGAAAAGAAAACATGGCACTTGGCAGATTTCAGACGTGACGGTACATATAAAAAAGTGTCAAAGCAAAGAGCTAGAGGTAAGCGGTATATTGCCGAAAATATTTTGAATACAGATCAAGTTAGAGCTAGCTAGTAATGTTTGTATTTTTGGATTTGATAGGGCAGGGCTGTGGGGGGACAAAGGGGAGATGGCGTAAGGAAGGACCGGTTTCTGATCACTTGGGCACTGAAGTGCGAATTGAAGTAAACACTTCCAGGAAAACGTGTCTTCAGTTTCAGTTTCTTTCATGTGAAGCAATGTGCTGAATATTGGAGCTTTCAGATTCAGCCAGTACCTATCTCTGTCTCTCCCTGTCTCTCTCTCTCTCTCTCTCTCTTTCTCTCTCTCTCTCTCTCTCTCTCTCTATATCTATATATATATTATTATATATATAGTCTGTCTATCTGTCTGTCTGTCTATCTTAGACGCAGAGGGTATCTCTGAATGTTTTTTTTTTGTCTGTTTTGAAGAACACAATTAAAGATTATCGTCAACTTGAGGAGACTACCTCGTCCACAGCACCCATGGAGACTGATGCACCGGTAATGTTATCATATGTTTTGGACGTTTCTCTTTTTCTATTCTGGCCCAGTGTAGTAGGCCTATTGATACTTTAAAACATTTTTCCGAACGAAGCATGTCTGTCAAGACAACTAAATTACGCTTAACAGCATCCAGCAAAGAATAAATCATATTGTTATCTATATAAAAATAATTTACAACTGAGCACGTTGCAGTTCTGATTATTGTTGGTCTATGGTAGTTACAATGTCCTAGATTCAACAGCGATTCTACGACTATTTTCTATGTACAGTGTATTAACTTTCACTTTACCACCGACTACCCGTGTATTGTTTACCGCGCTTCCTAGCTAGCAAGTCAGTTCGCACCGAAGTCGTTTGATGCTAGTGTTAAAGTAACGGGGAGCGTCCGAAGTGAAGCTTTTTGTTACTTACTTCTACATTCTTTGAACGTCTACTTGGGGAACTGTTTTTGCCTGTCCTTCGCAGTTGTCTTCTCTGCACATTTCGCGTCGGGTTTGGGTTATTTTCTTGTCACAAAGGCATCCATTTTTCAGTTAGACTTGGGATACGATAGCATTCGGCATGAGCAAGTCAGTGAAAGTAACGCTAATAAGCCTAAGCATGGGGAATCACTGTGTTTAGCTGTGCCGGCCTAACAAAAAACTCCGCTATTTTCAATCGTAGGACATAATAATTATTTTCCTTATAATGCAGGCGATTTTTGCAAATTTTGCAGGATTTTGCGGAAAATCACAGATTTTGAGGCCGCGATGCGGAAAAGGTGAAATTTTGCCGCAACCAATGCAAAAAAACTGCGGGGACAGAGAAATGCCCGGTAGAGTTGAAGATGTGAAGTCGTTAGTTTATGTCATAGCAGAGAGGCCAAACTTATGTTATTTATTTTTTAATTATACATTATTGCAGTTCACAAACAACTCGATCAGTATCACCATTCAAACTCTTGCCCTATTCACCATCTTCAGGAACAACTGAGGATGTGTCACTGTGAGCGGACATGGACAACCCCGAAACACAGCCACCAGGTAAGCAAACATAAGTTTTTTTGTGTTTTTTTGTGAAAGGGGGTGGGTGTCTCGTTTGAGTATCATGAATTTTGATATTGCATTGTCAAAATAACAACTGTGTAAATAAGAATCAGTGTTACGAGTGTGCCCTCGAGTGTTACGATGGGGATTACTGTGCTCGTGTTTTACGGGGATGGTTAATTATAAATTTACGTGTTCGACTGCATTTAATAAAATATCGAGAGGTTTTAGAAATTACTCTGCCATACCATGCCACATACACTAATAACAATTTCGAGTACGTTATATCAAGGACCTTGTAGGGCCACAAATTTACTTAAAATTCCTAACAATTTCGTCTATCTTACATATCAAAAAGACAACATCAGCAGCATCAAATGAAACTAGTATAATACATAACTAGAAGTCTCCTCTAGGATCTTAAAGATTAGAAAATCCATATCATTCTGACTCATTCACAGTTTACTTAGTAATTATTTATCTTCAGAAATATAGTCTGCCTACTATCTCACAAATAATATTCTTATGTCTCAGACGACAATGTTAACTCAGTTAATTACTTATAAAGGATCAAACCGTCAAGACACACTGACGTAGTTAAGATAGATCTAGATCTGCTCTAGGATGGGCTGGCAATCCCCAGCCTCATCCAGACACATCAATTACAATTTACAAATGTGTATACCAGTCACTCATTCTAGATCTTAATTGCAAGTAAAATATTATGGTCTTGCATTCCTTTGGTAGCACTTCTGCTGGAAAATTAGGGTCAGATTCACGTCATCTCGAATCATTGTGAAGACACTTACGATTGGTTCCCTGAAATGATTTCAGGGAACTGGAGAAAATAGCTGTGGATTATTTCATTGTCTATCCAGGACATAGACATGCATTTAACAGTCTTATGGTTCTCTCTGGCTGAACCTTAGTCGACCGCCCTCGCAGATGGAAGGATCTACATGGAAGTGAACTAGCATAAAGATGTCTCCGCTTATCTTCTGCAAATCCCAGCGAACTGCTCAAATTTGATTGGTGCATCCACTTCGAGCTCAGCTCGCAGCGCCAATAGATTCTATTAATAGTAACAGACAAAGTTACTCAAGTATGTTAAAAGCTTTCGCAAAGTCTCTACACCCTAAACGTTTAATGTACGAATTTATTCACTCCTTATTCGCCCCGTCTTTCCCTGCTAAAGTACACCCAAACCACGGGGTCGAAAACTGCATCGTCACTGTTAATTTATCCATTCGTTCTATCTTGCCCCACTTTCTTTCCATCCCCAAGAAAAAGCGTTTCAAAAACAAACTGTCCACGGGAATAGTTCAAGGACGTTTGCACTGGCTAAAATCAATGATGACATGAAATAAACAAAGCGTGACCCAGCACGGCAATTCAAATTCTAACCCTGACATATCCCCCACCCCAGTGAAAATTTTAAGAAAAATTTGCACGATAAGATCCAAAAAAATCCCAAAGTTATTGTGGTAGGGGCTTAAGTAGTACTGTAGAAAAATGAGTCTTAAGCTTGAGAAGAAAAATCTAACTAAGAACGTGCATACTGGATGGACAAAAAGCATACAATTATTGATGCCACGTTCTATAGAATTTATTCTATTTGAACATTCTTACTGCACACAATCAAAATTCTCAGAAACATCTATAATAATAATGAGTATATCACTGTATACTGCTGGATTAAAGTATAACTATTATGAAATAATGAAGCCTTACTGAAGGAATAGGCTCATAATTATTTAGTCAACACACACAATTGCTGCTTATATACACATTCACACACAATATATTGTTAATTAAAATACTGTGGTATCCAATGGCAGCAGTAGCTCTGGTAGCTTGGTTTGCCATGTCTCCATCTCATTGACCCGCTGACAAGGGCGTCAGGTTTGCCAGAAGTTCAGGTCACAGTCAGGAATGACGCTGGTGGAAAAAGGATATTCACAAAAAAAGATTGTAAAACTGGTTCATAAAGTAATGAACAAGACAAATGTGAATCCATCCACCGTCCAGAATTGAGGGGGACAAGCACTATCCAACCCCAATACAAGACACAACACTCTTCAATAGGAATTTAAATGAGACGTGACAAAATATCAGCTTGGGAATTGTCACCGCCCGGGATAGCACGGATTACAAACCGGTATTCCTGGAGTGCAAGACTCCACCTCGTTAATCGAGCATTTTTAGCCCTGTTAGTCTTTAAGAATAACAACGGACGATGGTCCGTTTCAATTATAAACTCGGACATGAGTAGATATCGCGAAAATGCGTTTACAGCAAAAATGATAGCGAGGCACTCTCGCTCGATAATTGCATAGCGGCATTCCCTATCTAGCAACTTGCGGCTGGCGTATAGACATGGCCGCAAGGTATCGTCTCGTTCTTGTAATAACAGAGCTCCCAATCCCTTGTCCGACGCATCAGTGCGGACAATAAATATTTGGTTTATGTCTGGGAGTATGAGAATGGGGGAGGTGGAAAACAGTTGTTGAACGGTACGAAGTTTATCAGCACATTCGGTTGTCCATTTCACTTTATTAGGAAAATTCTTTCTTGTGAGGTCCGACAACGGAGCTGTAAGCGAAGAAAAATTTGGAATGAATTTCCTATAATAGTTAAGAAAGCCCAATAAACTACGAACTTCTTTCTTAGTTCGAGGAGGTTGGAGCTTTAAGATGGTAGTTATCTTCTTGTCATCTGGAGTCTGAACGCCGTGGGCAATTGTATGGCCCAGAAAATTAATTTCATTATATCCTAAAAACACCTTACTGGGTTTCGCCGTAAGGCCAGCTCGACGAAGAGCAATAAAAACTTGTCGTAGGGCTGCGAGGTGGCCCGACCAATCGGTTTCATAAATACAAATGTCGTCAAAATACGACAATACGGAATTCATACCCTGGAGTAATATTGTCATCATACGGGCGAAAGTAGCAGGGGCTGTAACTAACCCGAAAGGCATATAGCGCCACTGCATAAGACCCAACGGAGTCTGAAAAGCGGTATATTGCTTGCTATTCTCATCAAGCGGAATTTGCCAATAACCTTTGGAAAGATCAATTTTAGAAAAAATCGTTGCCCTCGCTAACTGAGCAAAAAGATTCTCCTGGTTGGGAATCGGTTCCGCGTCATATATCGTAACCTCATTAAGTTTACGATAGTCAATACAAAAACGCACTGTATCATCTTTTTTTTTCACTAAGACGATGGGTGAGTTATATGGGCTCGTCGATCGCTCTATCACTCCCAGGTGAAACATGTTACGTACCTCGGATATTATAGTCTCCTGTGCGTGCAGCGGACGCGGATATGGTTTAACAAAGACGGGTATATCCGTCTTTAATCTTATAACATGCTGTACCAAAGAAGTATTACCTGGTAGATCAGTAAAGACTGTAGTAAACTCGTTAAGCAAATCTCTTAAATCTTGTCTTTGCGATTCAGATAAATCTGGATTTATATTCACATCCGAAGTGTTTTCAGAAGATCGAAGTGCGGGGATTGAATTCTCAATCTTAATAGGATCATCATCGTCAACTGAAACCAAGGCCGCATTGGCCTGAACAATTACATTTCGGCGATTATTCTGTCGATTATCATCGTCGGACAGGTATTGCTTTAACATATTTATATGGAAGACTTTGTCCTGTCCTCGAATCTTGATAAGATAATTTACTCGAGAAAGTCTCTTCAGAACTTTAAAAGGTCCCTTCCATGTAAGAAGGAGTTTATTTTTGGTCTCCGGAAGGAGAACAAGAGTTTGGTCTCCGACGGCCAAGGTTCGCAATCGGCTACCTTGATCACGATATTGTTTATAAAGACTAGCATGCGCAGCTGAAGACTTTTGTGCGAGCTGACATGCGTTAAGAATTCGATGGCGCAAGTCCACAACATATTGATATGCAGACCGCGTATCGTTGTCGTCGGTGTCTGATCCGGCGAATAAATCATGAAGTATGGCCATTGGACCACGCGGCTTACGACCATACAATAATTCGAAGGGAGAAAAACCCGTCGATGCGTTCGGTAGTTCTCGGTATGCAAAAAGAATAGCGGGGAGTTGTCGATCCCAATCACTCGGTTTGTCGGCGGAAACTCGTGCAAGCATACTTTTCATAGTAGCATTCCACCGTTCACAGCAGCCATTAGACTGTGGGTGGTATGGAGACGTCAATCTTTGTTTAATCCCGACCAATTCCAAGACTTTCTTAAAAAGCTGAGAGGTAAACTGTGGACCTCTGTCCGATAAAATTTCAACCGGAAACCCAAGACGCGAAAAAACAGTAATAAGAGCTTCAGCGACATGATCAGCTGAAATGTCTTTTAGCGGAATGGCCTCTGGCCAACGGGTTGCGTAGTCAATGACAGAAAGTATAAAACGATGTCCTCTGTCTGACTTGTGTAGGGGACCAACTATATCTACGGCAACGCGCTCAAATGGTCTGGAGACCATTGGCATCTCCTGCAGAGGAGCTCGCGATGCTCTTCCTTTAGGAATACGTCTCTGACATACGTCACATGTTGATACGAACCGGTTTACATCTGCGTAAATACTGGGCCAAAAAAATTGCGATAGTATTCGAGACTTAGTTCTGGCCTTTCCCTGGTGACCTGCCAAGGAAGTGTCATGCGCGAGACGAATAATGTCGCGACGAAAAGATCTTGGTACCACAAGTTGCATAACGGTCTCTCGCTTACTCCGAAAATTACGATATAATAAGTCATCTTTCATAAGAAACTTAGAGGTATCCGGTGCGGTAGGATCAACCTTAGCAAACAAATGTTTCAATGTGGGATCTGAATGTTGCTCATCATGAAATGCACTAGACGTTATGTTCACTTCAATAGTAGGATTACTCAATGGACTGTCTGCTCGTCGACTCGATTGTAGGCGTGTTGTCGCACAAGCAACACTCTCATCCTCGGTCCAAATTTCCAAGTTACCGATAGGAAACTTATTTACTTGAGGTACATTCCCTATGATTATATCAGCGACTGGATTAGGCAGTACACATGTAGTAACAATACCTGTGAGAAAAGGTGTATCAATATAAACTTCTGCAAGACGGAATCGCTCTACAGATCCGCCAAAAGTAATACAAGTTACCTCTTTATCCAAAAATTGTGTTGGACGGACTAGTGACTGTCGAACGCCGATAGTCGTGCATCCGGAGTCACGTAGAACAGAAGCGCGAATCGCGTTCACGCGGCCCTGGTAAAATGTTAATTCACCCAGTTCATGTAGGGCGGACATGACTGGAATAGTCTTTGATTGTGATGACGATTTATTAGTATAACCAACATCTGTATAGGGTGTAGATTGTACAGAGCAGGCATTTGCTGCTTCCACTTTGGCGTTACAAAATCTCTGTATGTGGCCTACCCTATTACACCTAAAACATATAGTACGATTAGGATCGTTTCCACGATAGGGAAGACTCTGTGGTCTATTATAATTATGATTATCATCAAAATGCACTCGTCGCGGCGGTCCATGAGGCCGGTTATATTGTTGGCCTGGATAGTTGCCACGATAATATGGGCGAGGCTCGTAAAAAGAATAACTCTGGTATCCTCGACGCGGGGATACATTACCTCGATTCGGAAAATCTCTCTGTCTACAAAAAGGCGGCTCTGATTGAGAGCGCGGATTTGGGGCCTGACGACGAGTCGGCCTTGAACGATCGTGTCCGGTTGGCGCTACTTTGCCTACGTTGGCATAACACGGTGCTGTAGTTGAAGGCTTTGCCAAAGGACGATTTGGGTGGGCGGACGCATACCGTTCCGCGCACGATGTGATTTCTTCAGAGGATGTCGGTGCCCTCTCTTTAAGGTGGGCAACCAAATCGGAATGACATGCCGTATAAATTTGGTCCTTCAAGACCAAATCGTAAAGTTGGGAATAATTTCCGGTAGTTACGTTCGCGAGCTCAATCCAGCGATCTAAATAATGTTTCAATCGATTGACATAAGTTGAGAAATTTTCAGATGGCTTAGGTTTACATGAGCGAAATCTTTGATGAAAGCCATCCTCGGTATGCTGGAATCGCTTAAGCAGTGCTGTTTTAAGCTTGTCATAATCGTTGGCATCTTCTACTTTAAGGCTGTGAAATACTTCTAAAGCCTTACCCGTTAATAAATTAGACAGGCATGAACTGTACATCGCCTGCTGCCATCCGACGCATTTAGCGTGTAGCTCGAACCGATGTAAATATGCGTCGATTCGGTCGAGTTTTTCGTTAAATGTCGGCAGTTTTGGTTTCTTAGCATAAGTATTGCTGGCAGTAGTGGGTGTTACAAGCGATTGTTGCTCTAACTTTTTCATTGCAAGTTCATGCTCTCTTTTTTTCTTTCTCTACGGCCTCTTTTTCTCTCTCTCTTGCTTCTTTTTCTCGTTCTCTTTCTCTTTCCTTTTCTCTCTCTCTTTCTTTTTCTCTTTCTCTTTCTCTTTCTTCTTTTTCTCTTTCTTTTTCTCTTGCTTCTTTTCGATCCTCGCGCTCTCGGTCTTGTTGTACTTGTCGTTCGCACCACGCGGCGCGTTCTTCCTCTGGTATGCCCAGAACTTTGGCAGATTCAAAGTATTTAAGAAAGTCAGCCATGATATGTTAAAGTCTGTAAATAGTAAGTATCTACCTACTATTAAGGTATATCGCGGTATCAATTATATTATATGAACAGATATTGTCTGTTAATATTAATTCAGTGTCTTATGTTAGCACTGCTTCGCGAAAAGAACGTTCTATCTCTCTCTCTGAAAATTACAGGCAGTATCACTTAAACTGCAAAAACTTTATCTCTCTCTCTGAAAATTACAGGCAGTATCACTTAAACTGCAAAAACTTTATCTCTCTCTCTGAAAATTACAGGCAGTATCACTTAAACTGCAAAAACTTTATCTCTCTCTCTCTCTGAATATGAATTCCAGTAAGGCAGTGCCGTCTATCCGTTGCTCCCACAGCAATAAAATACTATATATCGCCTTTACTGCGATAAATTAATGTCTTGAGTGATCACTCTCAAAATTTATGTCTCTCTCAACGCGACGAACCAGTGTCCTCTGTTATCACTGTGAAAAATGTATCGCTCTCTCAATGCAAGAATCAGTGTCCTCTGTTATCACTGTGAAAAACGAATCGCTCTCTCAATGCGATGAATCAAAAATATATCTCTCTCTCAACACGACAAATTTGAAATATCTCTCTCTTCTCAAAACGCGGACACGCAGTGTCTTCTGTTACCACTGCAAAATTATTCTCTCTATTCTCACCGTGAAATTGTCACGTGAACAAAAATTTATTATATCTCTCTCTCTCATATGTCAATACCAGATTACAATTCAACGTGGTTTTAGCACGTGAAACACCTCAGGCATATATTGTAAACATATCAATGTTAGTATAGTAGTTTAAAGCTCATAATAAGCAAAAAGAAATACAATAAAAAGGACGCTATACTGACAAGTAAAACGAACGATAACAGACCCTACAAGTCCTAACTTATATTACAGATAGTTTAAGATGAAAGACAGGAGAGAAATCTTCCTAAAGAAAAGTGAGGAAGTAAGAAAACGCCACAATCTATACGAATAATGGATCCCTAATAGAACTATTCACAGTGAAGCAAATCCCCCCGAGTTATTATAAATAGCCACCAAGGCACTCCAATATCCTTCGTAATGGCAAAGAAGATATGCTAAACTATGACCCCAACCAACCTCCCGCACTTAAACTAAACATATAGTAAATAGTAAAATGGCCTGGAACAAACACAGAGCGGAAAGTACGTCGCCCTCCCCAAGACTGTTAGATAGATGATTCACTTATCTTTGTTTTTGAGGAATTCAGATGTTAATATCCTCAATCCATAGCTCCAAGCCCAAAAAACTGTATTTCCGTCTGAGGTAGATCTGTACGGTGAAAGGGTTCCCTCGCCGGTGTCCACGGGTCAATGGGATGTTGAATTCACCATATGAAATTGAAACACAATATTAAATTAGCAGAAATTGTCTAACATCGATAATAAAAAGACCTGAAAACATAATATTACAAGAGTACAATATTAAATGATGGAATAAAAAAATACAATAGGTTTTAAAATAATCTATGGCATGGCGTTATCTAAAGTTCTTTTAAGGGTCCCTCTCCAGTGTTACGAGTGTGCCCTCGAGTGTTACGATGGGGATTACTGTGCTCGTGTTTTACGGGGATGGTTAATTATAAATTTACGTGTTCGACTGCATTTAATAAAATATCGAGAGGTTTTAGAAATTACTCTGCCATACCATGCCACATACACTAATAACAATTTCGAGTACGTTATATCAAGGACCTTGTAGGGCCACAAATTTACTTAAAATTCCTAACAATTTCGTCTATCTTACATATCAAAAAGACAACATCAGCAGCATCAAATGAAACTAGTATAATACATAACTAGAAGTCTCCTCTAGGATCTTAAAGATTAGAAAATCCATATCATTCTGACTCATTCACAGTTTACTTAGTAATTATTTATCTTCAGAAATATAGTCTGCCTACTATCTCACAAATAATATTCTTATGTCTCAGACGACAATGTTAACTCAGTTAATTACTTATAAAGGATCAAACCGTCAAGACACACTGACGTAGTTAAGATAGATCTAGATCTGCTCTAGGATGGGCTGGCAATCCCCAGCCTCATCCAGACACATCAATTACAATTTACAAATGTGTATACCAGTCACTCATTCTAGATCTTAATTGCAAGTAAAATATTATGGTCTTGCATTCCTTTGGTAGCACTTCTGCTGGAAAATTAGGGTCAGATTCACGTCATCTCGAATCATTGTGAAGACACTTACGATTGGTTCCCTGAAATGATTTCAGGGAACTGGAGAAAATAGCTGTGGATTATTTCATTGTCTATCCAGGACATAGACATGCATTTAACAGTCTTATGGTTCTCTCTGGCTGAACCTTAGCCGACCGCCCTCGCAGATGGAAGGATCTACATGGAAGTGAACTAGCATAAAGATGTCTCCGCTTATCTTCTGCAAATCCCAGCGAACTGCTCAAATTTGATTGGTGCATCCACTTCGAGCTCAGCTCGCAGCGCCAATAGATTCTATTAATAGTAACAGACAAAGTTACTCAAGTATGTTAAAAGCTTTCGCAAAGTCTCTACACCCTAAACGTTTAATGTACGAATTTATTCACTCCTTATTCGCCCCGTCTTTCCCTGCTAAAGTACACCCAAACCACGGGGTCGAAAACTGCATCGTCACTGTTAATTTATCCATTCGTTCTATCTTGCCCCACTTTCTTTCCATCCCCAAGAAAAAGCGTTTCAAAAACAAACTGTCCACGGGAATAGTTCAAGGACGTTTGCACTGGCTAAAATCAATGATGACATGAAATAAACAAAGCGTGACCCAGCACGGCAATTCAAATTCTAACCCTGACAATCAGTATATATTGTAATGATGTTTATTGTTAATGCGCCAATTGTTTTGCTGCAGAGCTGACTCACTTGCTTGTTTATTGTCCTTGGATGCTTTGTGCGGGGACTGATTCATGCGTTCATTTCGTTGTTGTTTTTTTAAGAGTTATTACACGTATATCCACTTTCTTTCATTTGTATTGCTGGTATGACTTTTTTTTCTGTCAAATAAGATACATTGGTTCGATATACCATGCTGTGTTTATTATTTTATACCCTTGAGGCTGATGTATGACTTCACCATTTACTTTTCTTTTTTATCCGTTTATTGTGGTCAATAAATGCCATGTAAAGTTATGATGAGCAGAATGCAGTTATGTACTGGCCATTTTTAAACAGGTCCTGCAAATGTAGATTTGTGTTTGTATGTAGTGTGTGTTTGTGTTTGTATGTACTGTGTGTATGTGTTCAAAAAGTATAATTCAAAATGGTACAAAAATGCAACTGGCTTTGCTTTGTTTTACTGGGCCCATACTTTCCAATTTGTAGTATTTCTATGTCATGTTCTACAGCCCCATAGCGAATTGCCTAGAGCACAGTAAAATGGAATTCGTCCATGGAAAAGCGGGTTATTTATGTACTGAAGCAGACCTGTAAATTTCAGTTTAAAGACACATCATGTGTAGATTTCATAAAATACCATACCAGCACAGGCTCAATTGGCCCAGCCCAAACTATATAATTGGGTCTCAAAATGGCACTTACTTTGGTGATTTATAGAAGGACCATCAAAACATGTTTTAGATGAAGTGTATTTTTGACAGTGCAGAATGCCGTGTGGTCAAATGTATAGCAAAAGAAATATATGAAACAACAAAGCTCATTGGAATTTGAACAAAAATACATTTATCATTCACATAGTATACATGGCAAAGCATTTACATTTCCTGTTTATGTGCAGCCAATGCTATCATGACTCCTGGAGAGGCTAGCAGCAGCGGCTGTCATCCTCAGGTCCACGCTGATGGTGGTGTGATCACGACCACCCTGCCAGTTATGGTGCAGGAGCCATCACCAACTCCCTCATCTAGCAAGAAGAGAAAAAACAACATGGGACGGGAGTCCCTTAAGGATCTGCCTGTGGATACTGTCTACAGACAATATTTAATATTAATAGCTTGTATGGAGTTGGTGGAAATTAAAAACAGAAAATATGAATTCGATTGTAAATTAATAGAGAGAAAGTTCCAGGAGTAAACTAATGTTCTAAATGTTGAGTACGGGACAGGAATCCTTTGAAGATCTGCCTGTGGACATTCTCTGCAAACATTACTTTGTAACTAACATAGTGTTGGTGGAATGTAGAAAACAAAGATACGAATGAGTATGTAAATTAATAGAGAAAATGTTACGTGAGTAAATTAAAGTTGTATTCAAACGTTAGTTGCTGTCTTTTTCATCATGATATTATAAGTGTGGTGCTAGTTTTTATCCCCGTGGTGATAACGGACTAATCATGTTGGAAGGCAATGATCTTTGTATGTTGACTTGTCCACGTGCCAACATTCAAATTTTTATCATAAAAATCAATTATCTAGTAGCATTTCACCATAATAAAATTATTAATTTATATTTATACTTCAATCATCATAAAAGTATTGAAATACAATATTCATACTATTCTTCACTTTGCCATATAATTCTAGTGGTGAAATGATGGTACTTTCAACTTACTGATGTGTAAAGTATCTGTGAACGAATAACTGCCTCGTGGCTCTGCCTGCGATTTGTCTGTTTGCAGCATGTACATTGGCGTTGTCAGCTTATGGATGCGGGGGGTCAGCGGATGGCATCTGGGAGGGCTCTTCCATTGGGGTGCCAAAGGCCATGCCCATGTTATGCAGCACCAGGGATGCCGTAATAAACGAGCATGCTTTATCTGGCTGATAGGCCATGGATGCTGCAAGACAGCGGCATTTCCTCTTCTGGACCCCATTGCACCGCTCAGTGGTCACCACCGTTGGTAGAACTGCATTATTGTAGTTCACCTCTCCTGCACTTCGTGGGTTCATGAAAGGTGTCAACAGCCAGTCCCTGAGAGGGTGTGCCGAGTCACCCAAGATGACACCATCAAGGGGCCTCGGCTGACCCTCAAATGCTGCCCAAACAGCGCTCTCATGTAAGATCCTCGATTCATGAGCTGATCCTTTAGAATATACATCAAATATAGAATACACACACATGGCACCTTTAAGACCTTGACATATATAATAAAACATGTATTATAAAACCCGTCCTCTAGTTTTTAATCTCGTAGGCGTATGCACTTCATGAGAGCTGGAAATTACGCTGATAAATGTGTGTTTGCAGTTGGTGGTGTCGTGTTACGACAAGGGTCAGAGATTGTTTCAGATGCACCAAATAAAGGCGTGTCAAATACCGTGTCCCTGTGCGGTGAGCTTGTCAAAAGGAGCACAAAAAGAGATCATTGTATTTCCCATTTATACAACTTTAAAAAATAATTGCCCAAAAACTTGAATAAACACAATAGGTACATATAAAGGCGTCTGGGAGAGATTAGTGGACATTTGAGAAAATTAATTTTATGATTTTTGAAACTGTCATTTAGGTTGAGCAACAACAACAAAAAAAATGACCAAAACTGGACCACAATGAAAAATATCCCCGCCAATGTTGCTTTTTTTTAAAAATAAGACCAGAGAGATCCCCGGCATTACCCGGGATAAACCTGTGCACCCAATTTTATCTTTCTGTCTCTTTCTGATCTAAAGTTTCCCATACCATTTTACAGTCTTGCTACAGATCTCTGGACATATCGATGGAAAAAAGAAATAGAGGAGGAATAAGAAAAGAGGCGAAAAACTCATTATTTGCATCCTCCTCATCCATTCTCACGGACAAAATAATGTATTCTTGACATGTGTTGTGTTCCCTCGCCATACTTGTCTCTCCTCACTCATCTTTTCTTTTAGTTGGATTGACGTCATTGGCCCAACTCTTTGTGTTTTATGATACCGTGCCATAGGAGAACAATGAGTTACTAAACGCAAACACGACCAATTCCAGAAAATGCAGCAAATCAAGGTATCGTCCACAGAGGACACACACATTAATGAACAGCCATTTACAGTAACTCTTCACATCATTCCTGATGGTAGCATCAAGCACATAACACATGATAATAAACCCCCCTCTGGCTGTCTGTCTGCCTTTCTCTCTATCTCTCTCTCTCTCTTTTCGGTGTGTGTGTGTGTGTGGGTCTCTCTCTGTCCCTTTCTCTCCATGTCACTCTGTCTATCTGTCTCTCTCTGATAGAGAAAATGTAACGTAAGTAAATTAAAGTTATATTCAAACGTTAGTTGCTGTCTTTTTCATCATGATAATATTATTATAAGTGTGGTGCTAGTTTTTATCCCCGTGGTGATAACGGACTAATCATGTTGGAAGGCAATGATCTTTGTATGTTGACTTGTCCACGTGCCAACATCCAAATTTTATGAGCTGATCCTTTAGAAAACACATCAAATATAGAATACACACACATGGCACCTTTAAGACCTTGACATATATAATAAAAAATGTATTATAAAACCCGTCCTCTAGTTTTTAATCTCGTAGGTGTATGCACGTCATCAGAGCTGGGAAATTATGGGGCTAAATGCGTGTTTGCAGTTGGTGATGCCGTGTTACGACAAGGGTCAGAGATTGTTTCAGAGTCTCTCTCAGTAATGTCCACCCAATTGGTTGGACTCTAATTGCCCATGAATCAAACCGTGGCGAATGGCTTGGCTAGTCAATTATTACACTAATGCACGTATGGTTAAAAACAAAAAATGAAAAACGAAAAACTGAAATGTTGCTTTCATTAAAACTTATAGTAATGTAGTAAAAACAAACTTTCAAAAATGGCATTTAACATTTTACTTATTTTAAAGACTATAAAATCTGGAAAATACCTCTCCTCTTTGTACATTTTATACACTCATGCCCACAGTTACACACAATATGTATACATTTTATATTATGCCCTACTTATCAATTACCTGGATATTTCACAACACAGTTCAGTATCGGCAGATCAGCATCACAGATGATCTGAACATTGATACAGTGGATGTTTTTTCTGTTGACATACTGGTGTTCCCGAACAAGTGGAGCTCTGATGAGGATATGTGTGCCATCCACACAGCCAGTGACACGTGGAAATCCAGCCAAGGCATGGCATTTTTGCATCTGACTGAGCATTGGCCCCCGGCTGATTTGGAAAATGATGACACGGCACACAATGGTTTTACTAACGTTTATAATGTCTCCCACCACTATCTGAAATGCTCCATTTGCATAAAAGCAGAGGGCAAGAAGAACCTGAAGAAGAAAATAATATGGCCACAGTAAAAGCAATGTCCACCCTGAGCACTGTATACCTCAACATAATATGGCCAATCGCTCTAAAATAGTAGAGAAACTCAATTTTCATACAAACTCATCACTCATCGAAGGACAGAATTTGAATTGTACCTTTTCTACCATTTAGTATGTATTTGTCACATACTCCTCATGAATTACTTGTTTTGTTTTATGACTAGACAGTCGAGATAGGGCAAATGTAACATGAAACCCACAAAGCAAACAAAACAAAAAGCTTATTACCATAGTGTTATCTGTCACAAACACTTGAATTACTCCATCTCTTGCTTTGTTTACAAACAACTCTCCTTTTTTTTTAAATTTGTGTCTCAGCTGTTAAGTTCCTTTGCTCTGCGTTTACTTGTTTACATTTTTTTAAAGGCCACGCTGATTTGCAGGCGTATTCGAATAAGATCAGAATCATATTCGCATATTATATTAGGATGAGCTCCTTTAGATCACAATTAATTACGACTTGTCTTGTTGAATAATTTGTCTCTACACCCGGTAAGATGGCTCGATTCAGAGTAATACAAGGTGTTTCTTATGGTATGGATGCACCAGGTTGTATGTTTTTTTTTTCTAGCGATGCTAATATGTTATCGTGTCCTCGGCAGCATTAGAGAGGCCATGCTTAGTGAGGCTTTTACTCAGGCTCCAATGTGGCATGCTAAGTAAACTCGCCTGCCGACTTGGTAAGTGGGTTTCTAATCTCCGCAAGAGCTTACTTCCCCTTCCCCCCCCCCCCACCCCCAATTGATCATGTTGCTTTGCTCCAGGGTATAAAATTGTGACTTTTTTTTTTTTAGATGCAGTAATAACCAATTTTGTCGGATGTGAAATCACAGCGAAGGTCAGACGAATCAAATAAAAGTGAACTAAACTTCCATGCAAACACAAAAGTAATAACACAAAACATGACAAACAGCTCGAGCACAAGACCTTCAAATACATTTTCCAGTAAATACAAAATACATCCAGGTTACCGTACAGAGAGACGAGCTGTTCAGTTAACACTGACTAAAAGAAATCATGCATGTTTAAATTTGATTTACATTTTTATTTCTAATTAGCGACTGTCCCTTTCAGTGAACGGGAATAAATAAAAGAAATAATATGGAGCATACAAGTAATGGTCAGTTTCCCCACGACATCAATTTTGCAAATTCCTTGGAAAAAAAAAATAATGAGCTGCACTAGGTTTAAAAAAAAAAAAAAAAAAAGTCTCCGGCGTGGGACTGAACCCATGACGGATTCAACTCATAGTCTGCGACTGAAAACCGCAGATGCTAGCCATCATACACTACGATAGGCTGAAGGAACTTTTCCATAGTATTACTATTAGTAGACATCATAAAAGTAAAACCAATAAACCCCCATCTGCGAATACGATCGGGAGGATCTTATTCGCAGACATCTTTTTTTTTTTTTCACAGCTGGTCCTAGTTGTAATATTATTATTACCAAAGGATAAAAGGTTTAACCGACCCCTCCCTCCCCCCCAAAATTCTACTTCATTCTCCAACAAGCAGGGAGAAACACATAATGCTAGACCTAGATCTGGATTTAGATCTATAGGCTATCGATGTTACGCAGTCTTGACGAAGCGCTTCATACATTCACATACAACGCGCGCTAACAATTAGCATTAATTAGCAGAGCCACAGATTTCATCTACGTTGTCTTTTCGATTAGAAAGCGCTTAACAATAGTCTTAAAGACTCGCCCCAACCATTCACACACAAACGCACATTAGCATAACAAAACACTACAAGTTCAATGCCAACCTACCTGAATCACTGGCGACAGACTGCCTTTGCGATTTGCATGCATCAGTTCAGCCTCCACCTCACTTTACATTAGTTACAATTCTGAACATGTCGTTACGACGAAAACGATATCGACTGTGTAGGCTTTCATCATCTCACACAGGGGGGGGGGGGGGGTGTTGGATTTATCCCCGGAAATTCGGTTTCGGCGAAGACATCTCCTCCAGTAATAATTAATACCAGTGTGCAGTCGCCATGGTCTCAGTGGCCCTTGGGTCTACTCCTTAGCTGTCCCAGGATCTGTGTCCCAAGTGACCGCCCGAACTGACGGGGCGCATTTCCTGAAACGCTGCCCAGCCGTGTCAAGTTCCGATGGACCTGTTTTCGCCATATTTGGGTAGGAACTTTGCCTTGGGCGCGTTTCACCGATGCCCAGACTCTTGGCAAAGGCCGGCCCAACCATAGACAAGGGTGGAAGCGCCATTCGAACTTCGAACAAGTGCTGCCAGAAGTCCCCTTCAATCTTCATTATTATTATTATATTTTATTTGTTTTCGACTTAGACTAGAGTAATGTCGGCCCCTTTGTATTGATGAAAAGCTTTTTGGATTTTATTTATTTTGTGTTTTTGTTAAAGCTAAAACATCATTTCCAGATTCTGTGATTCTAATAGTAGTAGGAGTATCATTTTTCATAGCTCTCTGAATCTTTCCTTTTTGATTATCAGAAATATTTAGTTGAACATTTTCGTACGCCATTATCAAATATTAAATTTCTCTAATATGAAATCTTATACCGTAACAACAGTTTCTTCTCTCAAATTTAAAGGTTTATCAATATCATTTTGATCCGTAATTTTAAATTCTAAAGTATTTATCGTTTTCATAGCTATTGGAAGGAAAACAAGATTTCTAGGTTTCCCAACTATTTTGTATCCTGGAGATACATTTGGGGAAAAGGAATAAATAACAGGAACGGACTTGCCATTAACTATACTTCCGTTTATGATACTCAAATGAACAAAAATACTGTTGGCGCCAAGGATGTTTATATTGTTTTGTAGAGGATAGGTGGACCCCGGTCTCGACCTATCTGTATATGATAGGTAGACCCCGTGGTTGACCTATCTGTATATGATAGGTGGACCCCGGGTTGTACCTAGCGAAATAAGTTCCGTAGGTTTAAGGATAGGTGGACCCCGGGCTGGGTTCATTGTAGTGAAATGTTTTAGGATAGTACTGCATGTAGTAGTTCTTAAAAGTGGTGTGTTCCATAAGAGTGATGTTGCAAAAAGAAAAATTCTGTTGTAATTCAGCAACAAATTCCAGTCATGAGTACTTATCTGGTGGTACCAAAAACTTGGCATTCAAGTCCACTCACTCAACCGCTGCACCACGGTGGTATGATCTCAGCCAATGTAGGCCTACTTGTGTGTACATCGATCGCCAATGGCTACCCCAGCCCCTTTTCGCCTGATTAGTCAATCTGACTACCGCCCATTGATACAAATTGACTAGACCCTCACGCCCCCAAGGTCCAACAAAACATGTAGACCTAGATCTAGATCTTTCGACATCCATGCCGCCATTCGAATGTTTGTTTTCTTACCCTAGCCTAACTTGGCGATGAAAGACAGCTTTTCATTGGTCCGGGGTCCACCTATCCTAAAACGCCTATATTTCGCCAGCTACACCCCGGGGTCCACCTATCAACTTTGATAATGTTTTCAGATTCACGAGTTCCAACGTCATAAATTTCATGATGAAATCCTAATTAATCAGCAAGGGTGTTCTTTTCTTTAAAACTTACTTAGTATCCCTGTTTGACAGTCAAAATGGATTTTAACGCATGTTAATTCGGTTCAAATTTTATAGCATCTCCAACCATGCTTTGAATTGCACAATGTTTTTTTTTAAAGCTTTAATTTTATAAGCACCTTCTGGTATTTTTTCACGTAGAACCGTTATGATATTCAAACATATTGTTTTCTGCACTATTAGGAAAAGAATAGTAGGTTTATAAATTAACTAATGCGATCTCATAATGTTTATCCACATCTAATTCTGATTAAACACTGTCGTAAATATGGTTTTATTACTGATGGCTGTCGCGATGTGGGTTAGATGGGGATAATTCGACTGACACTCTTGCGAGGTCCGCTCCCACAATCGACGAACACACAAAAATAAAATACTTGCATTCTAAAAACTAAATAAATCAATTGCATTGATTTTTAGCAGAACTGTAGGGCAGTTTAATTACATGTAATTAATGTAACAAATATAAATATAAATATAAATTCAATTCAAAGGCAACTGAATCTAACTAATGAAACTAAAGCTTTCTATAAAAACTAACTTATTCAATCTAACTATTTGCAGTTCATATGAGTTAAATGCCAAATAGAATCTGCGCACGTGGCGACGGATATTACAATTTAAATTCTATTATTCCAACGAAACACGTTATGATATTAACATTTCCTCTATACACGCCATGGAGAATGCTCTAACATTTCCTCTATACACGCCATGGAGAATGCTCTGTGCAACAGTGCGTTGTCTGGCGGCAGCTCTGCAACCGTCTTCAAAAGTAGGTGGAACGTTTCACTTCCATTATTACAGATTAGTAGTTGACTCTTACCATGCGGCTCTCACTGGGAGTGAGAGCGCTGGATGTAATCGCTGTGGGTTCATATATCAAACCAAGTAGCTTAGGCTCTGGAGCTTTAAAGAATCACGCTCCTCACAATATGGACTGCTCAACTGCGTCTCTATGTCTCTCATCTGGCTGAGGACTATCGCCGTCCACTTCGTAAATGGATTCTCTACATGTGGCAACTATCTAAGCTCTGTACGGGTTTAAATACTAAAGTTATGTCTCGACCTTCCGTCCAGATTCATACATTTGATTGGTGCAGCCACTCGGGCTCAGCCTGCAGTATTAATTTATTCTCGTCACGGCCTTGCGCCAAAATCAAGGTCAATTTTACCTAGACAATAAAATTTAAAATGTGAAACATTAACTACTAAAATCTTTAAACCCCGTGCTTTCTACTCTTATGCACGAATTTCCGAACGCCAACTAAGCGTCTAAATAAACTACCTTTACTCGCCCCTTCTCTATGTTAATGAAAATCAGGGGGGTCGAGAACTGCTCTGTCATTCCTAGCTATACATTTATTCTGTCTCGCCCCTCCTTCTCTCCATCTATAAGAAAAAATGTGTTTCAAAACAAACTGTTCACGAGAACAGCTCAAGGACAAATTACACTGGTTGTAATTAACAGCATCGTAAAAATTAACTCACTGAAGTCGTGACCTAGCACGGCATTTATGATACTAATCTGATCATGACAATGGCAATAATTTGATTTGACCATTTAGGTCTTGTGTTTGCAACGATTTCTTTTAAAATATCTAAATCCATTTTTAAGGCTTGTAAAATGTATCAAATATATATCTATATTTTCCGTTGCATTTATCGCTAGAATTGTCATCATCATCATCATCATTGCCTTTCTCACCCTGGATCAGGGTATAGGCCACCAACAAACACCTTCCATCCCTCTCTATCATGGGCCAGCCTCTTTACATTATTCCAAGTCTTTCCGCTTCGTTGCACATCATTTTCTCTGGCTCTTCTCCACGTTCCGCGCGGCCTTCCTCTTGATCTCTTGCCCTGGGGATTCCAGTCCAATACCTTCTTCGTGATGCTGTTTCCTGGCCTCCTGAGAGTGTGGCCGATCCATCTCCATCGCCTCCTACCAATTTCCTCTCTGACTGGGTTCTGTCTTGTTCTTTTCCATACAATTTCATTGCTGACCTTGTCTGTCCATCTGATCTTAAGTAGCTTCCTCAAACATCTGTTGATGAAAACTTGGATTCTCTTTATGCAGGCCTGGGACGCATTCCAGGTCTCACATCCATACAACAGGACTGACTTCACGTTCGAGTTGAATATCCTCAGCTTTGTTTTTAGAGATATTGTGAATGACAATAAATCCATGAGGCTTTTCCCAACATTTTTTACAAAGTTTTTGAAACTCTTGTTTCGTCATATCATTACTAACGGGATCGTTATAAATATGATTAAGATTTCTAATCTAATGTCTTGTTTGAACAGACAAAGAAATTTTGAATTCTCTCTTATTGTTTGATTCGGCAATTTGATGTAGTTTTGAGCTAGATAAAAACAATCAACATTGCTAGGCCTCCCTCTGACATTGTAATCTTCGCATTTGTTTTGTTTCTCAGTAAAAAATCATCGAAAACCATTAGATTTTTATCTGTTGAGCTGAATTCGCTCGGGTCTGGAACATCTACTGCGTTTTCATAAAACTGACAATTGCTTGGCGAGCTTCTTCTAAAATTTGGCAAGGAGAAATGTTCTTCTTAATGCAATAGTCCTTTTTGTTGAACAGTTTACATTTTTTATTATCTCTGTAACAGTTGATGTAAATTTCAGCACGTTATGATGGGGAGAGTCAGATGAACTGATCGTCTACCCCTTAAAAAAACGAAACTGTCTCGAACTGTTGTAGAAATAAATAACAGGATCCGATGAACAATTAATACTAACTTTAATAACTGTAAACACAAGCTGATATCCACAAGTTACTTACACCTAGCAGGGAAGGCACTATAATATATCTGACCACGACTAGATTTACACCTACGACCTGCATCCATGGTTTGCACACTTACTGCTCGCCTGGCCCTCCTTATATATATTCTGTCCAGGAACGTTCAGGAAGCGGCTTTACCGCCCCATAAGCACGAGACAGACCTAGATCGTTCGGGACACATACAGGCCACCCAATCGTACACAGACACGTCACAGCATTACATCACTCAAGGTCGACCTAGCGTAATCTCGGACACTGCAGTATCTTCCAGACGCTTCTGGATTTTCTACAGTGAGACAAACAAGCCACACAGCGACATCAAAGGGAAATACCGGCCTTGCTGGCGAGAGGGGGGGGGGAGGAAGGTCGCCGAGTGAGACGCGTCATGCAGGGGGAAGAAAAATATCGATCGTTCAACTAGTGGGACGCTACACAACTCCCCAATTTAAGTTGAACATTCTTCAACTATCTACATCATAAAGCGTCTACACTATCATAAAATACGTACCGTCTCCAATCTTACAATAGACATTGCTAATACTGTACTAGGTGCCTTCCCAATATCCTAAGTACAATACAATAACCATAGTATCCTTATAACACTAATACAATCTCATTACAATATCAGTGCAGTACCATTACAAAATCCTGGTCAACAGTAGACCTACTATTATAAACAATACAATACCACCACTGTGGTGAAACGATGGTCAATGATACTATTAAAAATCATACAATGGTGAAACGATGGCCATCGAGTACAAAATGCTTCGTGCACGAACCATAGCACATAAACGTTATGCATAACAATGATTGTTCTAAAAACCAAATGCATAAACTCATAGATACAATGGCAAAAATACCAACACATATCGACCACTGATCAGGGTCTAACTTCATCATATCAGATCAAACAAATTATAACAAAGCAATACCGATACTGCCCAAGCTTAGGCCACTCGTAAGTTACATCAATGCAACGTACAAAATCTCTGCTTGCTCGCAGTTCCCATTTGGGTTACAGTCTTCAAAAATTACATTGTCCCATTGGTAACAAATAATGAAAACGTCAAAATATGACTAATACATAGTGGCTCTCTGCCGGCCAATAATTCAATACTCATTCAGATATACCGCTACAGTACAATACATTCAACCCAAAAACTTATCTAATAGGCAAAACTCTGGGTTACAATACATCTCACTGAACTTGTACTATTCAAAACACACTACTCAGGAAGTCGGCGCCGACATTTTCCTTGCCCTTGACATACCTAATCCTGAATTTATATGACTGTAAAAATAGACTCCATCGTAATAGCTTTGGGCTGTCAAATCTGGCAGAATTCAAATACTCTAATGACCTATGGTCAGTCTGGAGCACAAACTCCTTACCATATAAGTACAAAGTAAACTTCTTTACGGCCCAAACGATGGCTAGGCATTCTCGCTCTGAGACTGAATATTTCGTCTCACGAGGTAATAGTTTACGGCTGGCATATGCCACGGGATACAACTTTCCCTTATATTCCTGCATAAGAGCAGCACCCAACCCGCGATCTGATGCATCCGTTGCTAAAACAAATTCTTTTGAAAAATCTGGCAAACATAACACGGGTTTGGAAACAATGGCATTCTTCAAAGAAGTGTACACTTTCTCCTGCACTTCTTCCCATTGAACTACATTGGGCTGACCCTTTCTAAGCAAATCAGACAGTGGTGCTGCAATCGCTGCAAAGTTAGGTACAAATTCTTGGTAATATCCCACCAGTCCTAAAAATGCTTTCACTTCCTTTTTAGTGGTGGGTCTGGGTGCATCCCGCACCTTACATACATTTTCTTCTAACAAGCCAATCATACCTTTTCCCACTCAGTGTCCAACAAAGTCCACTTCAGACGTTCCAATCAGGCACTTGGATGGTCTTGCAGTTAATCCAGCTTGGTCCATCCTCTGCAGCAATTCCTTGAGAGCCTTCACATGCTCGTCGAATGTCTCTGTATGGATCAGCAGGTCGTCCACATACGCTGTCACATTGTTCAGTTCCTGGATCAATGGCTTCACGACCCTGTTCAGTGTAGCTCCTGAGTTCATCATCCCGAAGGGCATCCGGGTGAATTCATAGTGTTCGCCCATGGTGACGAACGCTGTCTTGGAAATGTCTTGTTCCCGGACTCGCACTTGCCAGTATCCCTTGCTCAAGTCGATCCGAGAGAATATTCTTCCTCTCGACAGACTCTGGAACACTTCTGATGGGGCTGCTGTCGGATGAGGGTCGAACACAGTGATCTTGTTCAGCCTCCTGTAGTCGATGCAGACTCGGTTGGATCCATCCTTCTTCTTGACGACAACAACCGGTGAAGCATAAGCTGATGAGCTCCTGCGTATGATGACCAACCTTTCCATGGTGCTAAGCTCCTCCTTCAAGGAGTCGCGCATAGCATAAGGCACCGGGTATGGTCGTTGCCGAACAGGTACCTCTGATGTCAGGTCGATGCGATGTTCGCCTAACTGGCAGCATCCGGGGAGATTGGTGAAGATGCGTTGATACTCCTTCACCACGTCGCCGAGTTGTTGACGTTGTTCCGGCGTCAGCTGCGTTCCATATTGGACATCTTCGTAGCCTTCCTTCTGGTCCCAGCTCCCTAGGTTGGCAAGGTCCTCCGACGTTCCACCGTTGTCGCCTTCCAGGTCGCAGTCCTCGATGACTGTCATGCCAGCCGACTCCACATGTTGACTCTCGTCCATCACGTCGTCCTCTGCCAGCACAGTCCCAGCACCATCACCGTCGTCGTCCATCATAGCGTCGACATCTCCAGGTGTGGTGTCGCTCCTGCCGTCGTTCATCTCACACATCTCGGTCACGACAGATGCCGGTCCCATTGCCGTCGTCGCTGGTGTAGTCCTGGGGATATATCTCTTGAGAAGGTTAGCGTGCAATGTCTTCTCTTTCACACCCATCTTGACCTTGTAGTCGTTGACGCCGACAACCGAGACTATCTTGTATGGTCCCTTCCACTGGACTAGGAGCTTGTTGGCGTTTGTCGGCAGCAATACTAAAACTTCGTCACCATGGCGGAACTTCCTCTCTCGAGCCTTCCGGTCGTAGTAGGTTTTCTGTCTACCTTGTGCCTTTGAGAGCTCTTCCGTCGCTAACTTCCACGTGTCCTCCAGCCGCTCGCGTAGTTCCATGACATACTGGTAACTGGTCTTTGTCTCCGGCTCCTCTACGTCCTTGGTCCATAATTTTCGCAAGATGTGCATCGGTCCTCTCACCGTTCTTCCATACAGTAACTCGAATGGGGCGAACTTTGTCGATTCTTGGGGAACTTCACGGTACGCGAAGAGCAGCGGGTTAATGTATCGGTGCCACTGCTTAGGTTGCTCCGCGCACAGTCGCCTCAAGGTCTTCTTCAGTGTGCCATTAAATCGCTCCACCAGCCCGTTGCACATAGGGTGGTAGACTGTGGTGGTCGACTGTCGAATTCCCAGTAATCTGTTCGTTTCTTTCATGACGTCCGACATGAATTGAGTCCCTTGATCAGATAAGATCTCCTCGGGCACACCCAAACGGCTGTAGATATTTACTAAGGCTTCTGCTACTGTCTCCGCGTCATTCTTCTTCAAGGGGGTAGCTTCAGGGTAACGAGTAGCGTAGTCTACGTATACCAGGATATACCGATGTCCGCCTTCACTTGGGGGGTCAATAGGTCCTACTAGGTCCACGGCCACTCTCCTAAATGGGATGTCTACCACTGGCATACTCTGCAAATGCACCTTAGGAGTCGTTCCCTTGTTCACTGTCCTCTGGCAGATGTCACATGAGCGGCAGTATCTCGCGACGTCACCTTCGATACCAGGCCAGTAAAAATTGCTCATCACCCTGTCCTTCGTCTTCTTCACGCCGAGATGTCCTCCGACGATAGAATCATGGGCAACGCTCAATACATACTCCCTCAGTTTCTCGGGCAGTACCACTTGTCTTGTAATCGTAGCCTGTCTTATGTCCCTATAAATCCGGTACAGTACACCTCCGTGTCTCTCGAAGTGTACGGACTTGTTGCCTCTGTTGGTCGGAATTTTCTTCTGCCCCAACTTCTTGAGGTCTTCGTCTTCTTCCTGGAGTCGGATGAGTTCCTTCCTATCCACTCCCGCGTGCCGTTCTGCCCTCGGCACCCTCAGCGACGTAGACTGGTCCTTCCTCTTCTCCTGGGCCCTCGTGGTCACCGCTCCTACCATCACCTCAGTATCAGGGTCGTACGGGTCCTTCGCTCCGTCCACGTCCCCGACTACTAGGTCGCAGATGGTCTCCGGGAGACACAGTGCCGTCACTCTGCCCGTCAGGTAAGGCGTTCTCACGTCGATAATGGCTTCCTCCGCCGCTAACAAGGAGTTATCGATCCTCGCGATAAGTTTCTTCCCACCGGTGAGCTGTCCGTCGTCCACCAGTGATCGCCGCACCACTACACCTTCACAGCCGGTATCTCTTAGGACGTCTACTGCTCGATTTCCAATCAAGCCCTTCATCACTGGTAACTTCAGCTTCTCCACGGTCCCTCCGTCACTGCATCCTCCGCACGTAACAGGCACCGCTAACTGGAGCTTCCCGTCCTTCATTACCGCTTGAACGTTGATGCTGGTGTCAGCCGTGGTCGGATCCTGTCTCGACGACTCGTCCGCCGCTATCACTACGGCCGCCGCCGCCTTGTTCGGCTTGCCTCGCCCCGTATCCTTCTGGGCTGGACACATTCTCCGAACGTGGCCTGGCTTTCCACAAAAGTAACATTTCAACTCACCTTTGTCGTTTATCTTGGTACGACACTCCGTCGCCTTATGTCCCGGCCTCTGGCACCTATGGCAGACCTGTGGGCTTCTGTCTCCGTTGGGACTCCGTCGCACTGGCCGGCTTTGCAGTCCGGCGCTCCCTCTGAGTGTCCGGTTCCTCGCTACCAGGAACGCCTCCGCTGAGTCTGCGACGTCCTGTAGCGTCTTTGGCTTCCTCTCCCTCACATGGGTCGCAAGGTCTGGTGGGCAAACATCCATAAACTGCTCTCTAACGAACAGGTCCCTCACTCCTTCGTAGGTCTTCTCCGTCTTTGATAGCTTTATCCACCTCTCTAGGTAAGTCTTGATCCTAGTAAGAAACATCCCGACATCTTCTCCATCTTCAGGCTTACCTTGTCTGAACATGAGTCTGTAACCGTCCTCTGACAGGTTATACCTCTTCTGTAAAGCTTCCTTGACTTTGTCGTAGTCCTTGGCCTCATCAATCGGCAATCGACAGAAGCACTGCAGAGCTCTCCCAGTCAGCAGGGCAGACAGTGATGTCGTCCAGGTGGATTTGGGCCAGTCCGCTGTCTCGGCAAACCTCTCAAAACGAAGTATCCAGCTATCAAGGTCGTCCTTCCCATCCTGAAATGCAGGTAGCTTGGGTCTCTTGGAACTGGCGTGGTCGCTGGTCCCCTGCGTCGTCTCGCCTCCACGCTGATGGCGGATCCTCTCCATCTCCAGCTCGTGCTTCATCTTCTCTCTTTCCAGCTGAGCCTGTCGTTCCGCCTCCTTCTCCTGAGCCTGTCGTTGAGCCTCCTTCTCCTGAGCCTGTCGTTGAGCCTCCTTCTCCTGAGCCTGTCGTTGAGCCTCCTTCTCCTGAGCCTCTCTTTCCCTCTTCAGTTGCTCCATGCGCTCTTGCCTCTCTCTTTCCTCCCGTAGGCCTTCACGGATGTAGTCCTGTCTCTCCTTCCCAGTGAGCTCCAAGGCGTCTGCTTCCTGGCCAAGCCTTCCAATAGCCTCTGACATGTTGTGGATATCCTCGATGATCTTTACACACTTTACTGTACTTTAGAAACACTTCGATGGTTCTGAATTGAATCTGTTCTGATCTAATCGGATCCCGGACGAGCCCCCAATATGTAACAGTTGATGTAAATTTCAGCACGTTATGATGGGGAGAGTCAGATGAACTGATCGTCTACCCCTTAAAAAAACGAAACTGTCTCGAACTGTTGTAGAAATAAATAACAGGATCCGATGAACAATTAATACTAACTTTAATAACTGTAAACACAAGCTGATATCCACAAGTTACTTACACCTAGCAGGGAAGGCACTATAATATATCTGACCACGACTAGATTTACACCTACGACCTGCATCCATGGTTTGCACACTTACTGCTCGCCTGGCCCTCCTTATATATATTCTGTCCAGGAACGTTCAGGAAGCGGCTTTACCGCCCCATAAGCACGAGACAGACCTAGATCGTTCGGGACACATACAGGCCACCCAATGGTACACAGACACGTCACAGCATTACATCACTCAAGGTCGACCTAGCGTAATCTCGGACACTGCAGTATCTTCCAGACGCTTCTGGATTTTCTACAGTGAGACAAACAAGCCACACAGCGACATCAAAGGGAAATACCGGCCTTGCTGGCGAGAGGGGGGGGGGGGAAGGAAGGTCGCCGAGTGAGACGCGTCATGCAGGGGGAAGAAAAATATCGATCGTTCAACTAGTGGGACGCTACAATCTCTTTGGGCACCTTTTGTTCAAAACCCATCTTAATAATCTTGCATTCGGGTTGAAATAATGATTTCCCCAAAACATATAAATTATCATAATTTAACCATCCGTCGCTTGAAGTAGATTTAATAACAGATTTGTTTTCCCATACCTGCTTTTCCATACAACAATTCCCCTTACAGGGGTCATAGTACACAATGTTTTGAACCACTGAAAATTTTTTCCGGTCGCCAGTTTCTATACGCGCGTAACCCTCACCCATCCCCCCCCCCTTTTTTTTTTAAACAGTGCTTAATATATAAGAAATTAAACTTGTAAGGAAAACCTGAATAGTATAATGAGAATTAATATTGACTACTCATACATGCATTAAAAAAAACACTAAATAAATGGCATAAAAATGCTTACCTTGACAAAATTTAATTTTTTTTTTTTTTTAACCGCGGAGGGCGCCGCCAGCACGGAAAGCCTCAAAATCCCCCTCGCCTGAACCGCGGATCCGCGGAGAACTATGACCCCTGCCCTTACACTTTTGGGCAACAAAGGATTATGGTTTCTTTTCCTTAAATTCTCATTCCAAGATATATCTTTAAATGTTCATTTTTAAAGGGAAAGAGTTTATGAATTGGTGTATATAGATGGTTCATAGGTATATGTGGGGTGGATAGGGGCGTCTGGAAACCATTCATTTCTCGTCGTTACACTCGGAACGCCCCAAAACACTAAGTGGTATTCGTTTCTTTTTACAGAATGCCAACAAAGTCCAATTGGAGGGGAGGGGGGCATAACCTTCAGCACTCTTCTAATGAGTGATGGCACGGCTTGACCGAGTAGAAGATGTCTTGAATTCTTCTTGCATTGGTGTTGAGACTCCAGCCAGTTATGCATAACCGGGTGCTATTTATAGAGATGATGACGTATAGCTTGAAGATTTCCATGTCATCGATTCCTGTTTCGATCGTTTTTGCATTGGTGTTGAGTCTCCAACCGGTTTTGCATAACCGGGTGCTATTTATAGAGATGATGAAGTATAGCTTGAAGGTTTCCATGTCATGGATTCCTGTTTCGATCGTTTTTGCATTGGTGTTGAGACTCCAACCGGTTTTGCATAACCGGGTGCTATTTATAGAGATGATGAAGTATAGCTTGGGGGTTTCGATCGTTCTTACACTGGTGATGAGGCTCCTGGCTGCTGTAGTTCGGACGTAAAGCCAAGAATCAGACTCCAGAACTGTTGCTGTACCGTATCAATAACACCAATCATTTGTTCAAAATACCTTCGATGTTCTCGTAAAACTTCCATTTCATCATCTGCCCATTGTTGTGTGGAAGGTGGCATAGGGACATCCTGTGCTTGTTGAGAAGTTGATGCCATTGTTTCTGATAAAATTAAATTATCCTTTTGTTTGAATAATTCTAAAAGTTCTCCAAGTGCTGTTAAGTTCTTTTCTATTTCCCTCTGGTACACTGTCTTGGGCCACAACACAGTCAAGCTGAAAATGTAACGCTTTTCCTCAGCGAAGTGCAAGCGGTTGTAAATGAACTCGAGCAGACAAGTGAAACAAAATCATGTGTTTCCAAATGCAAAGTTTGATTGTATCTGCATTGTGCATAACTCAGAACCCTATCCGCGGTTGCTACAACAAATAAATCAACCTTGGCTATTAGTATTATTGATTTCATGAATCAATAATCTTTTGAAACTTGAAACGGCCAGGTGTGTATGGGGAACGACGCGGTGAAAAATTAATAATCATATGCAACGATCTATAGAAATTGTTTTATGTTTGCAACTTTTAAAACATGCACTAACATAGGTTATGCCCAGCAAATAAGTTCCAGACAGGTTTTAATCGGGCGATTTTCAATAGATTACTTACATGTTCATTCATTCCATTTCGGTTCCCTCCATTTGAAAAGACGTCCATTTGACGCAGTATGCGGGACTGAAGAGCGATCGATAATATATAAACCACTCGTTAGGAATTTTTTCATGGTGCACAATAAGCCGATCATTCGATGCCTGGTTTACCAAAGAGGTTTCCATTTGAACTTTCCTATCCGAAAGTTTTAGCGTGCGGGTATAACAAAGTATTTGGTAGCCCGTAGTGAACGTTTTCCTGGAACAAGTAATAATAATAATAATAGTTCGTCCATCAGGTATGATGATGACCTTAACAACACCAGAGGAATAAAGAACAGAAATTGTTGAGAATTTCAACACATGGACAATAAAGAGAACTAAAGGACACAGAGGACAGAATGGAAAGACTGTTCTTTCATGACTTATGGCTTCTCATGTGACTGATAAGTCCTATTTTTGCCCTGCAGACCCTTCCGCATAAATGACAAGAGTGCTCCGTTGGTTCAGTACCACTGGGCCTTTTCTTGCGCCGTTCTCTTTTTTTGATAGCCTGCTGGACTCTGTCAGCTTCCCATGCTTTGCTGCCTCTGGTAAGGGCCGCCCTCCAATTTGCACGATCAAGCGAGAGCTTTTCCCACTCACTCACATCAATGGCAAAGGCCTTCAGTGATTGCTTGAGAGTGTCTTTGTAACGTCTCTTTGGGCCCCAACATTCCTCGTTCCATTGGAGAGCTCAGAGAAGAAGATTTGCTTAGGGAGTCTGGAGTCGGGCATTCTGACAACATGTCCTGCCCAACGTAACTGAATTTTTTTCAGGTGGCAGAAGATGCTCAATTCCTTGGCACGATTGAGGACCTCAGTGTCTGGAATTTTATCCTGCCATTTGATCCTTAGGATCTTTCTAAGGCAGGCCAGATGAAAGTGATTTAGCTTTCTGGCATGCGATTGGTACACTGTCCAGGTTTCAGCCCCATAGAGTAGGGTGGGAAGGACCACAGCATTGTACACTTTCAGCTTAGTGTCTGTGCGAATGCCGGCAACATCCCATACTCTCTTTCGAAGCCTGCCAAATGCAGAGCTGGCTTTGCTGATTCTTGAGAGAATTTCAGTATCAACACGAGCCGCGGAAGACAGTGTACTGCCAAGATAGGTGAAGTTCTCCGACACCTTCAGAAGACTGTCATGGACTTTGATATTTGGGGTCACAGGATACTTGTCGTCTGGAGTAGGCTGATGGAGCACCTCCGTCTTCTTTGTGCTTATTGTGAGGCCAAAGTTGTCACAGGCACTAGAGAACTTATCAACACAGTTTTGCATGCTATCCTCATCGTTTGACAGAAGTGCACAATCATCAGCAAATAGTAGGTCACAGACTTGAGTACTTTTGGTTTTGGTTTAGAAAACCAAAAACCTGGAACAAGTACTTCATAGTTAAATGTCATCCGGAAGCGTAATTTTTTTTCGTACGAGCTTTAGCAAATTCGGGAGCCCGGCAGCAACAGACCCCCAAATACAGGTCATCGGCTAATAGATTTCTCGTCCTACCGAAAACTGCCATGGGTCGTGCAATCTCTGGACTGTGCCTGGTATGACTCCGAACAAACCGAAAATCCCTGGGATGTGTTGGAGCTGGCCTGTGTTTGGGGGTGTGTTGCTGCAGGCTCCTGAATTTGCTAAAGCAAAAAAATCACGTCACCCGGGACAAATACTTCATAGTAACAGTTCCCCTTTGCATTTCGCGAAAAATGAAGATTTTTTATAATTTTAATTTATATGGAGCTCATGAAATGTCACCATGGAAACCCTCGAATCTTAATTCTGTATCAGGAACGATTTTTGACATTTTTTTTTTTTGTTGTTTTGAAAATAGCGTTGGGGGGGGGGGGGGGGGACATTGTACTTCGTCCAGGGGAACGTTTACTTTGGAGTAAAAGATCCCGAGGGACAAAAATACTTCATAGCACTTTATCCCCCCCGGGACCAAATACTATGAAGTAAACGCCCCCCCCCCCCACCCCCCCACCCCGCAACCTTTGCTTCGTAGCAAAGGTTCCTCTTAGAATAAATACATATATGTATTGGAGTACATGTTTCCCCCGACCAAATACATGTACTACAAACGGAATGTGTAAGTTTGTGCAGCCAATAAATAAGGAAATGTATTTTACACTGCAGCCTAACTCCATTTAATTTCAGAGACTTAAGCCAGACGAAGAGAGGAATAAGAACAACAAAGGAAGGCCCATGTAACAATACGATAGTACTGATATGCTTGTTGTTTCTTTTCTTCTTATTCTCTTTTTCTTTCTATCTTTCCCGTTCTCTCCCGTTTTCTTTCAACCGCACTTCTTCATTTGCTGTTCCAATCTACATTTTGAAAATACATGTATCTACACATGTATTTATTTCTGTTGCGAGGATTATGTCAAATTTATATAAATATTTTTTGTTTGATCGTTCGTTTTTTGTTGTTGTTGTTGTTTTTTGCGTTTTTGATTTGTTGATTTACATCTGTTTATTTCTTGCTCTATCTTTGTAGTTACCTATAATTCTTATATTATACATGTTTATGGGTGTGTATGCGTATGTATTTGTATGTGAAGAAAGAAGGACAAATAGAATGAGATCGCTCGGAATGGTCAGACCCCAGTTCCTGTCGGGTATCATAGATTTGGTCCTAACTGGACCAGAAAAGGTAGAGAATGTCATTATTGGTCGCATGGCCCTCTGGAACAGATGATAAAATCATGTGAAGAGAAAAGCATGCTCTTCCTGCTGTGTGAAATGGTGGGGGGAGGGAGGGGGGGGTGTAAAACTCGTGCCATAGGCAACATGAGAAGTTGAGACTGTCGTGATCATCACAACAGCCCCTGTGTCAGCAGTCTTTCTCTTCCTCGTGGGCAGATGCAGCGTCTCGACGATGGGCTTTAGATTTGAGGCTTTGAAGATTGACCATCAAGCTTGCGTGTTCCTTTGCCGAGCGCATTTTTAACTCTTCTTGGTCCATACCATTTTGGAGTTTGATTTGTCCGCTTCCGTGTGTCTTGCCGACTGTTACCATACATGACTTTGTCTCAATCGCGTATATTGGCATTTGATATCTGCAGTTGAAAAGCTCCTTTTGCATTTGTTGTGCTTTCAACGGTTTCCAGTATTCTCGAGGTTTCAGTTACTTTTAAATGTTTTTTTTTTCTATTATCAGCAGCAAGAGTGACGAATCAAATTATTGTGATATCTTACTGCCATGGGTCCTGATATCGTACAGATCAAATCGACAGGCATTTTTGAAAGACGCACCTTTCCTTCCATTTGGTGTTCTTGCAGCAGATGTGACTTTCAGTGGAAATACAACAGTGTACAAATGAGGCTGGACTCATTCTTAGCCATGCCCCTGTAGTATGCTGGAATAAGGAAACACTTGGCAGTGTGAATCAAAACTGAGTCAGTGGTCAGTGACTGATCAGATCAGTGGGATCACTCACAAAATCTCAGTTTTTATACCCGTAAACAGGATGAATCCATTTCAGTTTTGGATGAAGGGATGCAAGTTTCAAGTTTTGCTAATAAATCGATGTTTTCTTTCATCTTCATGTCATCGTTGCTGACACACCACCCCTAGACGATGGAAACAGTCCAGATGCCTACTTTTGACACATGTCAGCAGAGCGGTTGAAACGCATGACATTTTGTTTTTGTATGAAGTTCGTGGAACCAAGGTCATTAACCATCGTTATTAAATTTCTTTTTATTCTAAATAATACAGGGGTATAAATGACATTAGAAAAAATTCTCTGAAAATGAAACGCCAGGGGCCACGTAGGCCCCTTGTAGGGGGTCCAGAGGAGGCAACGCCCCTCAGCCGAAATTGATTTTCACACATTTACAGCTTAAAAATTGGCCTCTCCTGAGCAGAATCTGGTTAAATTAATAGGGATAAAGAGATTTTAAAAAGGAAGAAATAAACTAGAAAAGACTATGTCGCGGATCGGGATTTTTGGGAATATAGATCAAGAGGTCCGCTTCCCAATCACACGAGCACAAAAAAAAAACAACAAATAAACAACTTTCACTCTAAAAACTAAATAAATCAATTTGAGTAACAGACTGCAAAGTTTATATATCTAACAAATTCAAAGATAAAATATACAATAGATAACGAATACAATAGCAACTGAAAATGCTCAACTAAGCTGAGGAGCAACTATGAAGTACTTAAGGCAATGTAATATGAAGTTATCTAAGTCACAATAAATTTACATTCAAAAGAACCCGCTCCCGAGGGCGACGGATCCTGTAAGGTTTAAAGTTCTATCTCTCTTCATACTAAAACATATTTATATAGCGTCTCTGCCAGGCGCGCTCTGGTGTAGTTCACACGTGGTCGCGGGAAATGCATGTGGTCTGGCAGTACTGGTCAACAGTCTACATGTGTAGGTGGCTGTAAATTCAGCATGGAATTAAAATCTTTAGCTCACCATTCGGCCCTCACAATGTGAGGGCTGTTGATATTAGCGCTGTGGGTTTAATGCTCAAACAAGTAGGCTTGGGCTCAGGAGCGTAGATTTCTGACAATGCTCCATCACTGTACATATCAGCTCAATCGCTGCGTCTCTATGACTTCTCATCTGGCTGAGAGCTCGCCGTCCACCTCGTAAATGGATTGTCTACATCTGGCCCAGAACTAAGTTCTGTATGGCCTTAAATACTGGACTGCATCTGCAGCTTACCGTCTAATTCCTGGATTGTGATTGGTGCAACCAATTCTAGCTCAGCTGCCGAACTGAGTTATTTTAAGTAACAGCCCTACGCAACGACCTTGGGTCGACATCAAAGGTCGAATCACTCAAGACAATAAAATGTAATTTTATAGCAATAAATTCTTAACATGTTCAAAACCCCGAGCTTTTACTCTGGATCATGGATTTTCTGTACGTCAACCGACGTCTCAACAACATTTAATTCCTACTCACCCCTTCCCTCTCTACTAAACCTAGTTCAAAACACGAGATATAACAAGTGCTCAGTCATGCACACCTACGCTGTCCGTCTATCCTTCCCCACACCTTCTGTCTATCTATTATAAAAAAAACTGTTCAAAACAAATTGTTTACGAGACCAAGTTATGCTGGCTCGCACAATAATTACGTTTGTAAAAATTACTCACTGCTCTCTCACAAAAATGTAGTCAGTGGAAACATTTATGAATTAAATCTATTCTTGACAGACTACACTGGACAATTTTAATGACTGGTACAAGAATAACTTCCAGAAGAAAAAAAAAGACAATGTGGTAATGGCCATAAGGTACATACCTTACTTTGCTTGGTAAATGTGATGTTTCATTCCTCTACAAGTTTTGGTTGATTATAGTTCTTATTTCATTGTCAAGAGTCACATAAACATTTCACTTCTAACTTTAGTGTAATGTGTGACCCTATCCTTGGGAGAGACTGGCTTAGGCACTGAAGCTACCTCTAAATCTGCCCTAGATCTATTGTGTTCTTGCTCAATGTTGGGAGCATCACCATTGGGCATACAGCTGTAAATCGAGGCAGAGATTTGACTACCGATATCTGCAGTACCAGAAATCTTACTGCATGCTGCCTGCATTGCAGAAGTAAGACTCTGGTTAGATCGGAAAATACGACAGTTTCGCTCGTGAGCTCTAGATCGGTTGGCGTGGTCCTTTAAACAACGCACACCACCACTACCGTACATAATCCCACACGTGCAATAACAGCACCAAGCAAACCCATCTTTCTCTATCTTAGGGAAGTAATCTGAAAAATAATCGCCGTTGTCATCTTTAAACAACAACTGTACTTGTTCCAACACTCTAGATCAATGGCATCAAATGATGTATCTTGTTCAACAAACTTGGGAAATCTTTGTGAACACGCCATGGTGTTGTTTACAACTAAAAACAATAAGAGTTACTTCCCTTGCCTTGCATCTATTTCCCCGCTTGGCTAGGCCTAGGCTATTTCTGTGGATCAGAGAATTTTCCTCTGAAACCTCGGAGATTCTCGGACTAACGATAGTGAAGGAAACTCGTCCGTCAGAGAATTTTCCTCTGAAAATTCATCGTACAGATAGCAAACCAATGTCGTGACAATAGTAGTTGTGAAATTAACTGTTTTTATTCGTAGTTTTTAGGTTTCGATATGTTACTGTTTGAAAAAATATATTATCAGTGAATAAAGAAAACAAAAACAACCTGAAATAACTAAAAATAAGGATAGATTTAGCTCTAGATCCAGGAATTTACCCTCAGAATTCAGCAACATGGAAAAATCTGAAATCAGAGAAAATCTGAAAGATTTACATACATGTTTAAATAATTGACTAAAACAGTAAATGCATGCAAGAGAGAGCGAGAGAGAGGCTGAGGCACAGAGAGAGAGAGAGAGAGAGAGAGACAGAGAGACAGAGAGACAGAGAGACAGAGAGAGAGAGAGAGAGAGAGAGAGAGCTCCAAAAGGAAGTGTTGTAGAAGTAGTATTACTTGCGGTAGTTGTTGCTGCCGTTATTGTTGTTTTGGTTGTTTGGTCATTGCTGTCAGAGGAGAGAAAGGTAGTAAGAAACTATGCCTAAGGATGGTCAGATGATCGAGAGGTCCCTGGTTCGAACCCGGGTGTCCCCTCCAGTGTCGCGGATCGGGATTTTGGGGAATATAGATCGAGAGGTCCGCTTCCCAATCACACGAACACAAAAAAAAAACAACAATTAAACAACTTTCACTCTAAAAACTAAATAAATCAATTTGAGTAACAGACTGCAAAGTTTATATATCTAACAAATTCAAAGATAAAATATACAATAGATAACGAATATAATAGCGACTGAAAATGCTCAACTAAGCTGAGGAGCAACTATGAAGTACTTAAGGCAATGTAATATGAAGTTATCTAAGTCACAATAAATTTACATTCAAAAGAATCCGCGCCCGAGGGCGACGGATCCTGTAAGGTTTAAAGTTCTATCTCTCTTCATACTAAAAACATATTTATATAGCATCTCTGCCAGGCGCGCTCTGGTGTAGTTCACACGTGGTCGCGGGAAATGCATGTGGTCTGGCAGTACTGGTCAACAGTCTACATGTGTAGCTGGCTGTAAATTCAGCATGGAATTAAAATCTTTAGCTCACCATTCGGCCCTCACAATGTGAGGGCTGTTGATATTAGCGCTGAGGGTTTAATGCTCAAACAAGTAGGCTTGGGCTCAGGAGCGTAGATTTCTGACAATGCTCCATCACTGTACATATCAGCTCAATCGCTGCGTCTCTATGACTTCTCATCTGGCTGAGAACTCGCCGTCCACCTCGTAAATGGATTGTCTACATCTGGCCCAGAACTAAGTTCTGTATGGCCTTAAATACTGGACTGCATCTGCAGCTTACCGTCTAATTCCTGGATTGTGATTGGTGCAACCAATTCTAGCTCAGCTGCCGAACTGAGTTATTTTAAGTAACAGCCCTACGCAACGACCTTGGGTCGACATCAAAGGTCGAATCACTCAAGACAATAAAATGTAATTTTATAGCAATAAATTCTTAACATGTTCAAAACCCCGAGCTTTTACTCTGGATCACGGTATTTTCTGTACGTCAACCGACGTCTCAACAACATTTAATTCCTACTCACCCCTTCCCTCTCTACTAAACCTAGTTCAAAACACGAGATATAACAAGTGCTCAGTCATGCACACCTACGCTGTCCGTCTATCCTTCCCCACACCTTCTGTCTATCTATTATAAAAAAAACTGTTCAAAACAAATTGTTTACGAGACCAAGTTATGCTGGCTCGCACAATAATTACGTTTGTAAAAATTACTCACTGCTCTCTCACAAAAATGTAGTCAGTGGAAACATTTATGAATTAAATCTATTCTTGACAGTTAGGTTCTCTTTTATTTTAGTATTTTTGTTTTTGTTTGGAAATGACGAAACTAGGACACCAACACTGTCGAGACTGACTTTCCTATTAACTGACAAGCATAAAAATATCGAATTAACCACATCATATGCAGTGGTAATTTATAGATTTTAGAGGAGTAGTATTCACTGGGCCAGAATTTCTTTTCTACAGTAGTTGTTACAAATTGTCGAAAATCTTCATTAATTTTGGTAAAATAAAGGTGGGGGCCTTTTAAATGAAACATTTGTTCCGGGGGACGATCTACAATAATATAGTACTTGTTTGTTCCGGGGTGGGGGGGGGGGCGAACTACTTCATTGCATTTACTGACCCTTGCCGATGAACACACAACCGCTGTACACGCGGTATGAAAACAATCGCTGCTAAGTGCTACGGGTTACCACGCTTGGTAATGAAATAACCAATGAAACATTTCTCTATACGGTAGTATACGTCTCTAACCAACGATCTGACTTATGATACCAAACTGACAGCTGTAACTTTCTTGAGAAGGAAACATGATAACTGGCCAACTGTTTCGAATAGATGGAAAAAGATGCAAAACAGCCAATGGCCTGAGACGAGTTCAGTTGAACAAGAGATGTAGCGGCGTCCGGCGTCCGCCCGGCACATTTTAAGCCTCCACTGAACGGACCGCCTCGCGACTAACTAGTCTGACTGAAGGAAAAGTTGGATGAATTTGTGCGAATTAACGAGAAAAGCACCAAATTTCGCACAGACAACACAAACGTCCCTGTGAACAAATGTTAATTTAGAACCATGTTGGTAGATCTGCTTAAAGGATGTGAATTTGAAGACCCTAAATATTTCCCTATTTAACATAAGACAAGAAAAAATGACGGCACGTAACAGCGGAAATAATGCTGTGGCCGTTACCCCTTTGATTCACACAACTACAGAAATGACAACACAAAAAAAAAAGGGTTTCACTGGAAAACTTGGTTTTCTACTTCTAAAGAAGATCGGTGGAGTTGTAAAGGTTTTGAGGAATTTTAATGGTGAAATAAATTGAAAGCGCTGTTTTGAATTGTTTGAGCCCCCAAATTGGAAAACTGAGGCAGGCATCTTGATAGACTATCTCCCTCCACCTGCAGGCAGCCTTCCTGGCTGGCGGTTCGCCAGAATGTTGTGCTGGCCAGGCAATTGCAGGCGCCCCTCTGCTAACAGTGACGCCAGAGAGCTTAAAGTAACTGTTATTGTAGGCTCTCTGGTGACGCTCAGTCCCCGCCTTCCCAACTATACGCTCTATAAGTTAACTCGCTGTCTTCCAGGAAGTACAGTGTATTATATTTGAAAAGCAGTTCCTCCGTTCTCACCCGGACATCAAAATTAAATTCACATCGCTATAAAACTACATTTGATCTGTTCACCATCTCTCGTTCAGGTAAGTTTATGAAATGTGTTGTAGCATAATTACTACTATGGTAGCCTCTGCTATAAACTGTAACACTTATTGAACTCAAACAATGCTTTTATTGGAACCAATTTATTCTTGTGACACGATATCTATGACCGCATGTAATCAATTAGATTTACGTTATGTCCAACAGAATAGATGAGGCAGCTAATGTTTTCGATCTATCCTTTGTGACAACCTTCACACAGCCATGCTTAGGGCTCGCTTTATACAAAAAAAAAATACGCTCTATAAATTAACTTGCCAGTTGCCGGGCAGTATTATATCTGAAAAAAATTCGTCTCTACAAGATCATAAGGTTGCTCTGAAAACAATTCTTCCAATCTTATTCCCACATCAAATCTCAACGTCATTATATCTACGTAAAAACTACATCTGATCACTTTCAGTTAAGTTTATGAAATATCCTGTAGCATAAATACTACATGCACTAGGGTGGCCTCTGCTATAAACTGTTATCTTCACCTGGAATAATGCTTTTGTTGTAACCAATTTATTCTAGTGACACAAATTTAGTCTTGTGACACGAAATGTAGGCCTGTAAGCAATCAATTAGATTTACCCAAAGAGGTTATATATACTAAATGAGCGTACAACACTGTTTGTCACTTTAAGTCTTATTGTTTATTTCAGAAATGACAATGAATGAAATAGGATGATGATGGGTGACCTGAAAAGAGATGAGAAAAAAAACAATCGGTTAACGTGATAAAGAGGGTTAATAGATGGACAAAAGATATAGATAATGATATTTCACTATGTCCCCCCCCCCCCCCCCCAAGTCTTTTGGAGTAACATGAAAAGACTGAAAATTCAGAGACTGGCTTAGTCAAAGTTCAGAGTTAAGATAAAAACAAATAGTGTGTTGTTTGTGAAAAATGAAAGTGTCATTCTGCCCTGGGGGCGTGTGAGGTCAGCCTTGTAGAGCGCCGGGGACACCCAGGAGGGGTAACTGTGTGAGGGGTGACAGCTTGTTCTTTCAGGCCAGGGGCGTTGCGCGGCATAAGGGCACGTAGAGCTCGAGGGGTGCTGGTAACTGTAGCCTTAGGAGTTAGAGGTATTGTTTCAGCGACAGGGCTCCGGTCTGGAGTGACAGGCTGTGGGGACGGTGGATGGTCAGGGGATGGCGTGTGTGCGTTTGAAGTGGGCGAGTTTGGGATGCCAGTGGGGGTTGGTGAATCCGGCTGGATGGGGGGCTTGGGCAGGGGAGCCTTGGGGTGTGTGGGCTCAAGGTGGCTAGCTGGCAATGTGAGCATATGGCCTGGGGCCATCATGACAGGCAGTCGTGGGATGACCGGTATGTATTTTCGAAGGAACTTCCTGTTGCGGAGGGTGACGCGACCAGAGCCGTCTACACGCACAACGTACTGGTCAAACTGGCGCACCTCGATAACCATCCCTGTCTTGTCCCATTTGGTGGGATGTGGTCCGGTTTGGTTTTGGATGCGGACGCAGTCGCCTACAACCAGTGGTGGGAGAGTGCGGGTGTGTTCGGACAGGTGCTCAGCAGTGCGCATGTGTCTGGCTCTTAGTGCTTCCTCACGGGATATGAGCGTCTCCCGCCATGTAGTGTGGGGTTGGTACTTCCCTGGGTGTATTGGGATAAAGTCCCGAATAGCGCGTCCAAAAATGCATATTGCGGGGGAGAGGCGAGTGTCTCGGTCAGGGGTGTTTCTATAGTGAAGTATTGCACGCTGAAACTTGTCGGTGTCCAGGGACCCCTGCGTGCCTGTGTTGTCCGTAATGAGGCGTTTGATTGTCTTGACTCCAACTTCAGCGCGGCAATTGGCATGAGGAAAAGCAACTGATGAGAGTCGATGGTTAACACCCCAGTTTCGCAGAAATGTTGCAGTTGTGAGGGATGTGAATTCAGGTCCGCCATCAGAAGTCAGTTCATCACTGATGCCATATGTCACAAAAATCCGGCGTAGTGCAGTAACCAGTCCAGTCGCGCCGTGTGCAGCCTCCTCCACTATTGGCCAGTTACTGTATCTGTCAACAACCACAAGGTAGTTGTGGCCGCGGTAGTGAAAGTAGTTAGCCACAATGCATTGGAAAGGGTATGCTGGGTTGATGGGTGGTATAGGGGGTGCACTGGGCTGGGAAGGGGCCATGCGGTTACAAGCCTGGCAACGAGCTCGCATCTCTGTGATGGCTGGGGTCATTCCAGGCCAGAAGAAAGATGACTCTGCTCGGGAGCACATTTGTGTGACACCCTGGTGCGCTGAGTGGAGACACTGGAGGACATGTTCTCGGAGTGATGGGGTTATGACCACCCGATCATGGTAGAGTATGACTCTATCGAAGGTGGTGAGAAAGTCACGAAATTGGTGGTATGGGCGGAGGTCGGGGTCCAGTAAAATTCTGTCTTCTGGGAAGCCATCCTCGATAGTATTACTCAAGGCGATCATGGTGGGGTCACTAGCTGTAACGTTGCGAGGCGGATGTTATCCCAAGTCACTGATTTGATTACCTCCGTCGATGCTGAATCAGGTTGCAAGCAGACTGGAGGGGGGTCGTCCTGCTGACGAGTGCGTATGGTGGATAGGAAAGAGTGTGGCAGTCCTGGGGGTAGCGGAGGGTCGATGATTGAGGTCATGTGTGCTACGTCATCAGGGAGTGGGAGGGTAGTGGGGCTGCCAACCGGTTTGCGAGAGACTGCATCTGCTGCAGCATGATGTAGGCCAGGGATATGGATAACCCTGAAGCGATATCGTAGTGACTTTTCCTTGAGATTGTGCAGACGGGAGTTGGGGATGTCAAAAAGGCAGCGATCACCAAAAGTCCTCAACAAGGGTTTGTGGTCCACAGCAATAATGAGGTCAGTGCAACCCAATGTGAAATGACGGGCTTTGTCAAGGGCATCGACCACAGCGAGGGCCTCACCTTCGACTGGTGCATATCGGGATTCTGCCTCTGAAGTGAAGCGGCTTCCAACCAACGTGATTCGCCAACCTGTCTTGCAGCAGAAAGGTGTGGAAGATGGACAGGAGCAATGCTTCTGGAGAAGCCAGAACCCAATGCCCTCACGGCTCCAGTCGGTGACGAGGCAGGTGGATCTAGACTTGTCAAAGATTTCCACTCCGTTGTGGATCTCATTGATGATTAGTGCCTTCGTTTCCCTGAAAAGGCAGTCGAGCTCATCTGTCCAGTGGAATCGGGTGTCTGGTTTGAGAAGTTGTCGGAAGGGCAGCATCCGCTCAGCAGCTGCAAAGGTGTAAGACACTTGGTTGACTAGACCAAACCAGCTCCTCACGTCTGTGATATTCTGTGGAGTCGGGAAGTGTTGAATGGCCTCAAGGTAGCGTGCACAAGGGCGCACAGTAGTGGGTGTTATCTCAAAACCAGCAAATTCAACCGTGTCCATGCAGAACCGGAATTTAGAGGGGTTGAGGATGATGCCGTTCTTGCCACAGATATCGAGCCACTTCACAGCCTGGAAGAATGAGTCTTCAATGGTATTGGACCACATGAGGGTGTCATCTACGCACTTGGTTTTTTGGGGAAAGTCAGCAACAATCTCATCAAAGCGGCGACTGTACCCGTCCCCAGATGAAATGTATCCCTGGGGGGCGACGAGATAGCGGTAGCGACCCCATGGGGTGATGAACGTTGTCAGGTGTGTGTCTCTCTCATCAAGGGCAATACTGTGGTAACCGTTCCATGCGTCAAACACGGTTTTCTTTGTGTGGTGTGGTACCTTGCGCGCCTGATGGAAGGGTGACTGCGGTTTATATAATATCCAATTTCCAAGTAGTTGAATGTGCTAATCCAAACTAGAAATAATCCAACACTGCTGAATGAAATGAATGTAATCCCATCCGAACACAACGAAAGCTTTTGAAGCAACTCTCAATAACTGAAGATAAAATCCAATAAATGAGAGGATCTTTGCCTCTTTGCAATCTGAGTGAAAAACAAACAGCTTATAACACAACATAAGATTGTCGGTGTTTCGGTACTTGGAACGTCCTCGGTACTGCTGGTACTTGTTTCGCCAATGGTAGGGAAGCTGGGTGGGATTATCCCAAGGGCAACGCATGCCTGCTTGCTCAGGAACATCCGGTCAGCGGCAGTGGTAAAGTATACCATCTGATGGGTTTCCAGCTCCGTGTTTGACGGCGATACTCCTGAGATGCGGAGTGCAAGGGCACCGATAATGTCTATAGTCCCACGATTTGCTGCTGTCATTTTTATGTTGACAGGTAGGAGGTGCTGCCGATCGAGGCCCATCTTAGTGAGTAGTGCTGTACCAGCCAGGCATGACTGGCATCCCGTGTCTGCCATGGCTGAGAAGGCGATGGGACGGGTAGGGGCATCTAGAGATGTATTGAAGCCGAGAGATTGGATGTCTCAGGGCACTGCGCGGACGGTGACATCCATGAAGGGTTGGGGGTCAGATGCTCGTTTCTCCCATGCCTTACAGAAGCCGTTGTACACGTGGTGGTCTAAACTTATGGAGTGAGTGTTGGATGCCGGGGTCACTGTGTCAGTGCTGCAAAGGCTGTTGAAAGTGGCAGGAGCTTCGTCCAGGACATTTGTTGAGGGGTTGTTGGTGCTGTGCTGTGTTGTTTTCCTACAGACGTTTGCAAAGTGGTTGGCAATCCCACACTTTGTGCACTTTTTCCCATATGCTGGGCATTTCTTCATCCGCTCCTGTCTATTGTCGCCATGTCCGGACCTGCCACATTAACTACATGTGGTGGGCGGTGTCGGGTTTCTGCCTCCATCTGAGCGAAGTTTGTCCTGGCGTTTGTAGGAGCTCACTGCCGCGACGACGGATGAGCTGCCTTTCAACGAGCCGGTTGGCAGATCTCTTGCCGCTTTCCTTTGCCTCGACGAAGCGTAGTATTTCCTCCAGCGACATGTCTTGTCTCGATTGACCAAGGATGTCTAGACGAATTTCATCATCGCTGAGGCCTCTGATGAGTACATCCCGAACCATGACGTCGCTATAGTTGGTACTGTTATTGCAAGATTCAGACGAGCACTCTATGCTGAAGCTGCAGACCCCTGCTTGCCCTCTGAGGCGAGCAGCGAAGGCCCTGACAGGCTCCTCTCTGTCCTGCCGCATCTGTTGTAGTTGTACTCGCGCGACCATTATGTTCTCCTGGCCTACTGCAAGGGTCTTTATGTTCTTGAGAAGGGTCTCTTCATCATTGGAGGCTAGATTGTCAAAGGTCCTTGTGAGATCTTTGCGTAGTACTTCATCGCAGCACTCCAGCAGTTGGAAAGTCATATCAGATCCAGTGAGGCGGGTGGCTTGTTTGTAGTCTGCCCACCGTCGGATGAAATAGGTCCACTCTTCACTGGTGCCTGCTGCGGACACGGTGCGGCGTCGCACCTTTTCTGCCTTAGCCGCTGCAATTGGAGTCAGTACGTGCGGTCGAGCTGGGTGAGCTGTAGCACTGTGAATGTCCAGGAGGCGGGTAAGGACTTCTGTCGGAGTGTCTGTGGGCCACTCGGCATCGCAGTTGGGTGCTGGGCATTTGATGGTTGCCATGACTATCTTGCTAGAAATATTTCATTCATAAATGAGCGTACAACACTGTTTGTCACTTTAAGTCTTATGGTTTATTTCAGAAATGACAATGAATGAAATAGGATGATGATGGGTGACCTGAAAAGAGATGAGAAAAAAACAATCGGTTAACGTGATAAAGAGGGTTAATAGATGGACAAAAGATATAGATAATGATATTTCACTATAGTGGTGTCGTCGGTAGGTGAAGTAAAGATGGCGGCCAACTTACGGCAAGCCTGCCTCGACCTAGACAGTACGGAGAAAGTAAAGCCAACTTACGGCAAGCCTGCTTCGGCCTAGACAGTACGGCTAAAGGAAACAAATCCAAGCCTAAAATAGTACCGTCTTTCAAATTGTTTGAACGGGGGAGTAATGAGAAGACTTAATTTATGGATTGGGTGAACCACGAAAATGTAAAAAATGTAATCCCACCAAAAGAAAAAAACTAACATTATGAATTATGACAAAATACAAAATGTGCGGATGAATTTGAACCTCCACCTCTAAAGAGGAATGAACAAGAATAAAATACTGAGGCCTTCTGACAAAAACTACTTTCGTTAGCACTGGCCTTGACACCGTGTTTGCAATCGCTTGCCGTGAGCAAAGATGGCTGTCGGGCTTTCTATTGCCGCTATATGACGTGACCGAGTCTTCCCACTAGGTTTATTGTAAACTCTTTGGATTTACCTCAAATCCAACAGGACAGGCCAGGCAGCTAATGTTTTCCATCTATCCCAGGTTACTATAATAATACACACAGTGATGATAAGATTATATTATGCCTTAGTTGTACGTCTTTGTGTGTCTCAAATGAGGGAACTAGAACTATCGTGGCACCAGTACATTTCGTGATAGGGCAATAATTTACTCATCTGAAGACAGAAATAGATAATTATGTAGGATTTATTCTGCCATAGTGTGATAACGGTTACGGATAGACAATGTGTTGGCACTGATGATTGATTATCAAATCCACAAATGAAAGAAAGTTATTGCATGCTCAAGTATGGATCAGAGACTACGTGAAATATCCAGCCATTTTTTTCGCCCTCTTTCTCTCCAACTTTCTTTCACATGATCCACCGGCACGACCGTGTGCATGGAAATATGTAATTTCTCGTCCTATGTCACTTTGAAATATTAGAGTTACATACTGACAGCTCAACACAGGGGTAACCGTTATAATATTATTTGTCTGAGCCAGTTAAAACTTTCAATAACTGATCCACTGGACAAAATGTTCCCATTTCACAAGTTTTTAAAAAATATCCAGGATACTAAGATAATTTTTTTTCGTATTTATCAAAACCGATAAATATTTTAAACAATCGACGTCACATAAATTGTAAAAGTTAAGCTGTAAGAGTTGAAATGAGAACACAGCAGAAATTTATCCGATATAATAACTCTCTCTAAGTCAAACCAAGTATTCCAGTAATACTGTACCCCATCTGCTACATGTATTTTGATTTTTAACTGATGTAGTGACCGTTATTCTGCTACTGAACTACAAGTATATCCATGTTCATTTAACATAATTGTAGTCACCAGCGATACGTAATTCATAACCTTTGTAATTCATGGATCCATTTTTTATATTTTATTTCTGTTTATTGTTATTGTGAAGATTCGGATTTTAAATATTTTGTATGAACATTTATAATTTTTAAATATCTTGTGTCTTCTCAGATGCTCAATTGTTGACAGTGAAACTCTTAGCGATCTCAGCCACACTCTTCGTTCTCTACTTCACGGGCTCAATCCCTGAACCGACTGCTGCCATTGACCAAGAACAGTTTGAACAGGCTATACTAAGTACTTCTGATATGTGTCAATACAAAGCTCAGCTCTGTTTCTCTGCATCTCCAACAGCCCAGCAGTATGCAAATGAAGGCAGGTTTTGTGATATCGTCAACTTGAATGAAAACGGTCGCTCCGCCCAGGACTGTGTGGTCACCTCGAAATGTACACAATCCGAGTTTACTAGTGTAAAGGATGTCGCCTGTGCAGGTGTTTACGGTGGGGTCTCAGCTCAAGAATTTGGTGACGCAACAAAAGCGACATCTACAGCGTGTCAAGATGCAGCTCAGTTCTGTGTCAGTATGTCTGCAAAGGCTCAGGAGTTACTGAGACAGGAAATGTTCTGTGACCTTATGAATCTAAGTGAAGGAGGTCGCACTACATTTGAATGTTGGACCTCGACCTGTTCACAGTCTGAGTTTGACAACGTAAAGAAAGTTGCTTGTGGAGTCGGTGCATTGGCTGCGAGTGGTCTGGTGCTCCTTATAACTATTGTCAACGTATTCATAGGCATCATTTGAAATTGCCAGGCACAAAAATGCTAAATCTGTTTTTAATATGTGTTTAAGTAGTATGAGCATAACAATGTGCCAATCCTTTTTTCTCTCTCTCCTATGTACATAAAGTAATGATGTCAAAAAATAATAATAAACAAACAAACAAAATGCACAAACCTCCAAACTGCAAGCTGTTTCTTTACTGATGTTTCTGGTGCTAAAACTTCCACCTACGTAAATGTGGATAAATAAAACGCATTATTTGAAACTGCCAAGCACAAAAGTGCTAACTCTGTTTTTAATATGTGTTTAAGTAGTGTGAAGATAACAATATGCTAATCCTTTTTTTACTTTCACATATACATAAAGAAGCGACGTTAAAAAAGAACAGAAAAAGAAATCCAGTGCCCTTCACAAACTGCACACTGTTTCTTTATTGATGTTTCTAGTGAAAGGCGAAATTTTCTGCTAAAACTTCCACCTACGTAAATATGGATATGAAACTGAACCCGCTAGTTTTTATCACAGAAAATGCATAGTCAGCGGCATGAAGAAATCAGTCGCACAAATGAACTTCTTCTTCTTCTTTCCTTCACCAAATATAAATCTGCAGGTTTGTTCTTTTAAGAAAATATGCGGTTTTCTGCAGTGCTAGCAGAGCACCACAAAGTTTGACATTCATGTAGGTGGGTTTGGGCCAATATGTTTCTCGCAGTGCTGAGAAGAGTGTGCAGTTCTGCAATATGTGCTAATTATTGTTGTTGTTATTTTTTTAGGAGTCTGGCTGCACTCACATATGGCAGATGTTCCTATTTTAAACTTGGTGAACATATGGTGATGGAGCCTAATGCGACCAGTTCTTCTTAGTCTGAACAATATCACTTGATCCTCTCTGTTCAGGAGATTAGATCTGTATTTATCCTGTTTGTTTATTTGCTGCCGTCTGTTGTTTTTGATGAGGTTTTTCTTCTCATAATAGTTTAAAAGGCACAGTGGCTGCTTCATGCCGAAACCCTCAATGGCCTTCTTATTGCATTGCACTCCAAACTAATGAACTAAATTGAAACAGATTTGGTCTTGGAAAGTTTGTGCAAATTGTTTTCTTTGAATTTAGGAATCCTGAAGAAATTAACTCGCCAATAAACAATGTGCAACAGTTTGCCTTTTTCACGACGCCAATTTCAAAATGAACATTTATGTTATAAATCACCGTAATTAGATTTACATTACAGTGACAAACTCCACTACAATTTACTCATAGCTCTCGACGTTACTTTCTCACATACGATTTTTACTCTTTTTTTAATTTTTTGGTATGATAGCGCCATAAGTGTGGGGTGTTTTATCCACTAAAACAACAGAAGCGATACCACTTGTATTTTTTTAATCTGTTGATTTGTAATTATTCTCAGATCTTATGGAACAATCGTGATTTATTGGGACACTAATGACACAAAGTCTCGAAACGATTTCTCGGATTATTATATAACACAATGTCTACATTATTTTACCTGTTTTTTCCTACGGTTCAACATTTCAACCCCAAATCCGTTTAGTAAATGCAAAAGGAAAAAAGTGGGACAACCAATCTATTTTTTTTTTCTGTATTATTTGGGCTCTCGTACACGTTTACAGTTCATACATAATTGTATACCGCTTGCAATTTCACAGACACGGCAGTTTTCAGTTTTGACCGTCTGTACTCAAATGTTTGTGTAAAGAAGTTCATATCTATCTTAAATGACAGTCACCATCCCCTTTTTCGACGAAGTTCTAGATCACCCAAGAGCAACAGAAAAGCACACATGAAAGCAAACTGAGAAAGATGCTGAAGATCGTGTTTGTCCTCTGCAATTCGCCTCAACAAGACACTTTAGCTAGATTTTTGTCATATTTCACTCGGGTTCCTTACCACATCACTTCATGTATGTCTGTTGTGAATTATGTTGATGTACCGTAATGATGTGTGTAATTTGTATGTGCCCATTTCCCACATGGGAAAACAGAGTGATTCTCATCTTATTATCTTATCTTATAGAAGTGTTTCAATTTCAATAAACATTGCTTAAACATAAGTCATGAATTTATCTTTTTTTCTTCTTCTATTGATCTTGATCTTTTTTTTTAATTTCTAACCAAACACGGACATTCTGAAATTCTACCTGCTGCTTTCTTGAGTATTTGAAGTAATAATTATCAAAATATGTACCATATTTGTGGGCATTCAGTACAAACAATACATTAAAACGTGCCGATATTTCATGCAGTGTGTACCACAGACTAATAAATTAACCAGACTGGATACACGAGCTTCGGGCTGTGTCGTTTTTTACGGAATTTCCCGAGCGGCGACTGTATAACCAACATGGCCGCCGCTCGGGAAATTCCGATTCTAGTTCTATCTGCAGTAGAAATTTATATTTATTTGTCAAGATTTGTTGTACATGTATTAATTTCTTGGTGCGGAACCAAACTTCCGCGTTCAGTAGGCGCCTCAAAATGGTATCATTCAAAATTGTAGCTATGCTGAAGCGTCGGTCGCTCCAGTAAACCTAAAATGGCGGATGGTTCATGACTTTTCGCTGTTTTGTGACGCCACACAATGGGATCATCCAGTCTGGGTATTTTATTAGTCTGTGGTGTGTACTGTTTCTCAACAAGAACGATTGCATCAGGAAAGAGCTTCTCAAAAATGGATCACAGAATCAAACTTATCCCAGATACCTATCAGTAAGCGCTCGACAAATCAGCAAATCAGTGGACGCACAAAACAATTTGTATGCCATTCAAACTGTTCAAAGTAAATATATCATTATTATTATATAACTTGAAAATGAAATCCTGAACAGGAAGCCTATTTGATAATTGGAAATAGTACATGTTGGAAATTAATTACGAAGGCGCTATCTGGGCACACAACCTTCGCCTTTCTCCATCTGTGCAATGTTCTGCAACAGCACCGTATTTTACTGCTGTGCAAATACTCAGAGCAGACACCGTATCTTATCTTACGATCATTGAGCTAGAGAGTGAACCTGTAAGCAGCTAAAGCTTCGCGACTACGCCATCAAAAATTATGAAACTTAGTGTACTGCATAAATTTTTGACGAAGAGTTACGTGGACACATTCATTTCGAACAAAAATCAGTCTTTACTATTATTTATATTAACATTTTTTGAGTCACAAAACAGAGACGTATTTTCACCGGAGAGAACCGAAAATTGTGACCGGAAATTGCGCTCTACGTCACTATTATACATTGCCGGCCGAAAGTCAAATTCGCTCCATACAACTTTTTCTTTTTGCCCAGTTTTGACATTATCACATCAGTGTATTCTGCAAAGAATTGTAGTGTAACAAAACGATATTTTAATCTTTGCATCGAATCTAGGTGCCGTTATGAATGCGGCCTAGATCTAGATATACAGCTGGATGTGGTACTAGGAAAATTTGCAAGATTTGTCTTGCCGCGATCGGCTAGTATGTCTAAGAAGATGCTGTGAACTTTCGTATTCAAAAGAATTTGTTACTTTCTCAATATTTATGGAGAAATATTCACAACCCGCATAAATTAGGACTAGTCTTGGTAGCTTCCTTACTCATTTTACATAAGACGTCTATATTGGCTTCCCAGATCTCACATATTTTCAGGTTCAACTTACAACAAAATCTGAGATTCCTCAGTGGGCCATAGCCACTTTCAATTCTCTCTCTCCCTCTCTTTCTGATTTAGAGAATTCCCATAATAATCTACAGTCTTTATTTCCTACCTCATGCTCGGCAAAGCACCATGCACCAAATAAAGGCGTGTCAAATACCGTGTCCCTGTGCGGTGAGCTTGTCAAAAGGAGCACAAAAAGAGATCATTGTATTTCCCATTTATACAAATTTAAAAAATAATTGCCCCAAAACCTGAATAAACACAAGAGATCCATATAAAAGGCGTCTGGGAGAGATTAGTGGACATTTGAGAAAATTAATTTTATGATTTTTGAAACTGTCATTTAGGTTGAAGAACAACAAAAAAAAAAAATTGACCAAAATTGGACCACAATGAAAAATATCCCCGCCACTGTTGTTTTCTTTCAAATAAGTCCAGAGAGATCCCCGGCATTACCCGGGATAAACCTGTGCACCCAACTTTATCTTTCTGTCTCTTTCTGATGTAAAGTTTCCCATACAGTTTTACAGTCTTGCTACAGATGTCTTGCGCATCGGGGCACTACGCACGAGTTTCTGCGCAGGGAAATAATTGCGCCAAACTGAACGCTTCTCAAATACATTCTCCCAGTGCAGTCGGCTTATAATAAGTCGGTACAAAAGCGACTGGGTTAAATAAGTTGATATTTTAGAAAACTAACTTTATAACTTTTAAATCTGTCTGTAGCGTCCCACTAGTTGAACGATCGATATTTTCTCACTCCTGCATGCAGAGTTTCACTCGGCGACCTCCCCCCCACCCCCCCCCCCTCTCGCCAGCAAGGCCGGTATTTCTCTTTGATGTCTCGCTGTGTGGCTTGTTTGTTTCACTGTAGAAAATCTAGAAGGTCTAGAAGATACAGCAGTATCCGAGATTACGCTAGGTCGACCTTGAGTGATGTAATTCTGTGACGTGGCTGTGTACGACTGGGTGGCTTGTATGTGTCCCGAACGATCTAGGTCGGTCTCGTGCTTATGGGGCGGTTAAGCCGCTTCCTGAACGTTCCTGGACAGAATATATATAAGGAGGGCCAGGCGAGTAGGAGGGGTGCAAATCGTAGGTGTGTAAATCCAGTTGTAGTAGAAGTGTAAGTGCCTTCCCTGATAGGTGTAAGTAACTTGTGGATATCAGCTCTTGTTTACAGTTATTAAACGTTAGTATTAAGTATTCATCGGATCCTTTTGTTTATTTCTACAACAGTTCGAGACAGTTTCGTTTTTAAGGGGTAGACGATCAGTTCATCTGACTCTCCCCATCATAACGTGCTGAAATTTGCATCAACTGCTACATATTGGGGGCTCGTCCGGGATCCGATCAGATCAGAACAGATTCAATTCAGACCATCGAAGTGTTTCTAAAGTACAGTAAATTGTGTAAAGATCATCGAGGATATCCATAACATGTCAGAGGCTATTGGAAGGCTTGGCCAGGAAGCAGACGCCTTGGAGCTCACTGGGAAGGAGAGGCAGGATTATATCCGTGAAGGCCTAAAGGAGGAAAGAGAGAGGCAAGAGCGCATGGAGCAACTGAAGATGGAAAGACAAGCTCAGGAGAAGGAGGCTCAACGACAAGCTCAGGAGAAGGAGGCTGAACGGCAGGCTCAGCTGGAAAGGGAAAGGATGAATCACGAGCTGGAGATGGAGAGGATCCGCCATCAGCGTGGAGGCGAGACGACGCAGGGGACCAGCGACCACGCCAGTTCCAAGAGACCCAAGCTACCTGCATTTCAGGATGGGAAGGACGACCTTGATAGCTGGCTACTTCGTTTTGAGAGGTTTGCCGAGACAGCGGACTGGCCCAGATCCACCTGGACGACATCACTGTCTGCCCTGCTGACTGGGAGAGCTCTGGAGTGCTTCTGTCGATTGCCGATCGATGAGGCCAAGGACTACGACAAAGTCAAGGAAGCTTTGCAGAAGAGGTATAACCTGTCAGAGGACGGTTACAGACTCATGTTCAGACAAGGTAAGCCTGAAGATGGCGAAGATGTCGGGATGTTTCTAACTAGGATCAAGACTTACCTAGAGAGGTGGATAAAGCTATCAAAGACGGAGAAGACCTACGAAGGAGTGAGGGACCTGTTCGTTAGAGAGCAGTTTATGGATGTTTGCCCACCAGACCTTGCGACCCATGTGAGGGAGAGGAAGCCAAAGACGCTACAGGACGTCGCAGACTCGGCGGAGGCGTTCCTGGTAGCGAGGAACCGGACACTCAGCGGGATCGCCAGACTGCAGAGCCGGCCAGTGCGACAGAGGCCCAACGGAGACAGAAGCCCACGGGTCTGCCATAGGTGCCAGAGGCCGGGACATAAGGCGACGGAGTGTCGTGCAAGGACAAAAGACAAAGGTGAGTTGAAATGTTACCTTTGTGGAAAGCCAGGCCACGTTCGGAGAATGTGTCCAGCCCAGAAGGATACGGGGCGAGGCAAGCCGAACAAGGCGGCGGCGGCCGTAGTTTTAGCGGCGGACGAGTCGTCAAGACAGGATGCGACAACGGCTGACACCAGCATCAACGTTCAAGCGGTAATGAAGGACGGGAAGCTCCAGCTAGCGGTGCCTGTTACGTGCGGAGGATGCAGTGACGGAAGGACCGTGGAGAAGCTGAAGTTACCAGTGATGAAGGGCTTGATTGGAAATCGAGCAGTAGACGTCCTAAGAGATACCGGCTGTGAAGGTGTAGTGGTGCGGCGATCAATGGTGGACGACGGACAGCTCACCGGTGGGAAGAAACTTATCGCGAGGATCGATAACTCCTTGTTAGCGGCGGAGAAAGCCATTATCGACGTGAGAACGCCTTACCTGACGGGCAGAGTGACGGCACTGTGTCTCCCGGAGACCATCTGCGACCTAGTAGTCGGGAACGTGGACGGAGCGAAGGACCCGTACGACCCTGATACCGAGGTGATGGTAGGAGCGGTGACCACAAGGGCCCAGGAGGAGAGGAAGGACCAGTCTACGTCGCTGAGGGTGCTGGGGGCAGAACGGCATGCGGGAGTGGATAGGAAGGAACTCATCCGACTCCAGGAAGAAGACGAAGACCTCAAGAAGTTGGGGCAGAAGAAAATTCCGACCAACAGAGGCAACAAGTCCGTACACTTCGAGAGACACGGAGGTGTACTGTACCGGATTTATAGGGACATAAGACAGGCTACGATTACAAGACAAGTGGTACTACCCGAGAAACTGAAGGAGTATGTACTGAGCGTTGCCCATGATTCTATCGTCGGAGGACATCTCGGCGTGAAGAAGACGAAGGACAGGGTGATGAGCAATTTTTACTGGCCTGGTATCGAAGGTGACGTCGCGAGATACTGCCGCTCATGCGACATCTGCCAGAGGACAATGAACACGGGAGCGACTCCTAAGGTGCATTTGCAGAGTATGCCAGTGGTAGACGTCCCATTTAGGAGAGTGGCCGTGGACCTGGTAGGACCTATTGACCCCCAAAGTGAAGGCGGACATCGGTATATCCTGGTATACGTAGACTACGCTACTCGTTACCCTGAAGCGACCCCCTTGAAGAAGATCGACGCGGAGACAGTAGCAGAAGCCTTAGTAAATATCTACAGCCGTTTGGGTGTGCCCGAGGAGATCTTATCTGATCAAGGGACTTAATTCATGTCGGACGTCATGAAAGAAACGAACAGACTACTGGGGATTCGACAGTCGACCACCACAGTCTACCACCCTATGTGCAACGGGCTGGTGGAGCGATTTAATGGCACACTGAAGAAGACATTGAGGCGACTGTGCGCGGAGCAACCAAAGCAGTGGCACCGATACATTAACCCGCTGCTCTTCGCGTATCGTGAAGTTCCCCAAGAATCGACAAAGTTCGCCCCATTCGAGTTGCTGTATGGAAGAACGGTGAGAGGACCGATGCACATCTTGCGACAGTTGTGGACTAAGGATGTAGAGGAGGCGGAGACAAAGACCAGTTACCAGTACGTCATGGAACTACGCGAGCGGCTGGAGGACACGTGGAAGTTGGCTACGGAAGAGCTCTCAAAGGCACAAGGTAGACAGAAAACCTACTACGACCGGAAGGCGCGAGAGAGGAAGTTCCGCCCTGGCGACGAAGTTTTAGTACTGCTGCCGACAAACGCTAACAAGCTCCTAGTCCAGTGGAAGGGACCATACAAGGTAGTCTCGGTTGCCGGCGTCAACGACTACAGAGTCAAGATGGGTGTGAAAGAGAAAACATTGCACGCTAACCTTCTCAAGAGGTATATCCCCAGGACTACACCAGGGACGACGCAAGCAGCGGCGGCGGCAATGGGACCGGCATCCTCGTGACCGAGATGTGTGAGATGAACGACGGCAGGAGCGTCACCACACCTGGAGATGTCGATGCTATGATGGACGACGACAGTGATGGTGCTGGGACTGTGCTGGCAGAGGACGACGTGATGGACGAGAGTCAACCTGTGGAGTCAGCTGGCATGACAGTCGTCGAGGACTGCGATCTGGAAGGCGACAACGGTGGAACGACGGAGGACCTTGCCGACCTAGGGAGCTGGGACCAGAAGGAAGGCTACGAAGATGTCCAATATGGAACGTGACTGACGCCGGAACAACGTCAACAACTCGGCGACGTGGTGAAGGAGTATCAACGCATCTTCACCAATCTCCCCGGATGCTGCCAGTTAGGCGAACATTGTATCGACCTGATGTCAGAGGTACCTGTTCGGCAACGACCATACCCGGTGCCCAATGCTATGCGCGACTCCTTGAAGGAGGAGCTCAGCACCATGGAAAGGTTGGGCATCATACGTAGGAGCTCATCAGCTTATGCTTCACCGGTTGTTGTCATCAAGAAGAAGGATGGATCCAACCGAGTCTGCATCGACTACAGGAGGCTGAACAAGATCACTGTGTTCGACCCTCATCCGACAGCAGCCCCATCGGAAGTGTTCCAGAGTCTGTCGAGGGGAAGAATATTCTCTCGGATCGACTTGAGCAAGGGATACTGGCAAGTGCGAGTCCGGGAACAAGACATTCCCAAGACAGCGTTCGTCACCATGGGCGAACACTATGAATTCACCCGGATGCCCTTCGGGATGATGAACTCAGGAGCTGCACTGAACAGGATCGTGAAGCCATTGATCCAGGGACTGAACAATGTGACAGCGTATGTGGACGACCTGCTGATCCATACAGAGACATTCGACGAGCATGTGAAGGCTCTCAAGGAATTGCTGCAGAGGATGGACCAAGCTGGTTTAACTGCAAGACCATCCAAGTGCCTGATTGGAACGTCTGAAGTGGACTTTGTTGGACACTCAGTGGGAAAGGGTATGATTGGCTTGTTAGAAGAAAATGTGTGTAAGGTGCGGGATGCACCCAGACCCACCACTAAAAAGGAAGTGAAAGCATTTTTAGGACTGGTGGGATATTACCAAGAATTTGTACCTAACTTTGCAGCGATTGCAGCACCACTGTCTGATTTGCTTAGAAAGGGTCAGCCCAATGTAGTTCAGTGGGAAGAAGTGCAGGAGAAAGCGTACACTTCTTTGAAGAATGCCATTGTTTCCAAACCCGTGTTATGTTTGCCAGATTTTTCAAAAGAATTTGTCTTAGCAACTGATGCATCAGACCGCGGGTTGGGTGCTGCTCTTATGCAGGAATATGAGGGAAAGTTGTATCCTGTGGCATATGCCAGTCGTAAGCTATTGCCTCGTGAGACGAAATATTCAGTCTCAGAGCGAGAATGCCTAGCCATCGTTTGGGCCGTAAAGAAGTTTACTTTGTATTTGTATGGTAAGGAGTTTGTGCTCCAGACTGACCATAGGTCATTAGAGTATTTGAATTCTGCTAGATTTGACAGCCCAAAGCTATTACGATGGAGTCTATTTTTACAGTCATATCGATTCAGGATTAGGTATGTCAAGGGCAAGGAAAATGTCGGCGCCGACTTCCTGAGTAGAGTGTTTTGAATAGTACAAGTTCAGTGAGATGTATTGTAACCCAGAGTTTTGCCTGTTAGATACGTTTCTGGGATGACTGTATTGTACTGTAATGGTATATTTGACTGAATATTGAATTATTGGCCGGCAGAGAGCCACTATGTATTGGTCATATTTTGATGTTTTCATTATTTGTTACCAGTGGGACAATGTAATTTTTTAAGACTGTAACCCAAATGGGAACTGCGAGCAAGCAGTGATTCTGTATGTTGCATTGGTGTAATTTGCGAGTGGCCTAAGCTTAGGCAGTATCGGTATTGCTTTGTTATAATTCGTTTGATTTGCTATGGTGAAGTTAGACCCTGATCAGTGGTCGATATGTGTGGGTATACATGCCATTGTATGTATGACTTTATGCATTTTTTGGGGACAGCCATCGTTGTGTACAGCGTTTATGTGCTATGGTTCGTGCGCGAAACATTTTGTACTCGATGGCCATCGTTTCACCATTGTATGATTTTTAATAGTATCATTGACCATCGTTTCACCACAGTGGTGGTAGTGTATTGGTTATAATAGTAGGTCTACTGTTGACCATGGTTTTGTAATGGTACTGCAATGATATTGTAATGAGATTGTATTAGTGTTATAAGGATACTATGGTTATTGTATTGTATTGGGAAGGCACCTAGTACAGTATTAGCAATGTCTATTGTAAGATTGGAGATGATAAGTATTTTATGATAGTGTAGACGCTTTATGGTATAGATAGTTGAAGAATGTTCAACTTAAATTGGCGAGTTGTGTAGCGTCCCACTAGTTGAACGATCGATATTTTCTCACCCCTGCATGGCGAGTTTCACTCGGCGACCTTCCTCCCCCCCCCCCTCGCCAACAAGGCCGGTATTTCTCTTTGATGTCTCGCTGTGTGGCTTGTTTGCTTCACTGTAGAAAATCTAGAAGGTCTAGAAGATACAGCAGTATCCGAGATTACGCTAGGTCGACCTTGAGCGATGTAATTCTGTGACGTGGCTGTGTACGACTGGGTGGCTTATATGTGTCCCGAACGATCTAGGTCGGTCTCGTGCTTATGGGGCGGTTAAGCCGCTTCCTGAACGTTCCTGGACAGAATATATATAAGGAGGGCCAGGCGAGTAGGAGGGGTGCACATCGTAGGGGTGCAAATCGTAGGTGTGTAAATCCAGTTGTAGTAGAAGTGTAAATGCCTTCCCTGATAGGTGTAAGTAACTTGTGAATACCAGCTCTTGTTTACAGTTATTAAACGTTAGTATTAAGTGTTCATCGGATCCTTTTGTACAACAGTTCGAGACAATTTCGTTTTTAAGGGGTAGACGATCAGTTCATCTGACTCTCCCCATCATAACGTGCTGAAATTTGCATCAACTGTTACAGTGTCATTAAATTTTGAATTGGGACTAGCATTGGGTGAAAAAAAAAACTGCACCACAAATGACAATGACAGACTCCCCGCACTATTTTTTTTTTTTACAAGATTATTTGTAAACAATAATGAATCGCTTATTACAAAAATATTAATTCATTTGTTATACTCATAATAAAACAATGTATCTTACTGTATCCTGGTCTTTTTCAAATATATAATAATAATAATTGTAGTACTGTAGCAATTGTCTCGATTTTATTGGAATCTTTTCTCCTGTCCCCGAGGCGTCTTTAAAGACTTATATTACAAACATGTATGCAGGATAGATATGCTTATCATCCCGCATGCCACGCAACCTTCATTTCATTCATTAACCTTCATGTCATTCATTACAATTTCTCCGCATGAATTCCCTGTACATGTACCACCCAAAAGCTTCTGTTCTAGGCTTACGTCCAATAACCACCATCTACATCAAGTTGAATATTCAAATGCAACATTCTTTTGAACTCACAGTGTTTGAATTAAAATACTCAAAAAAAGTTCAGTCTGCTTAAACAATTCACTTTTTCAAAACCATGATTTTGTCCATGCCTGACACATCCCCCACAAATCAAATGGCGACCAGGCTAGGCAGGAAACTTAATAAAAAAAACTTACTGGCCTGTTAAGCTACCTAAACTAACAATAAAACAATTCTCTTTCATGTCAAAGAAATGAACTGATAAGCACGAAGAATTGGAATTCCTACAAGAGCCTTACTCAATCATAGGCTAATTTCAGCACGTCATATTAATGTCCTACAAATACATAAAACTACGGCTTGTCCGAAGATTTAATGCATAATGAAGGCAAGAACTAAAACTTTTATAACTTTCATTTCCTCTCTCCCCCTTCACAGAATGTTCACCCCCTCCCCCTCCTCCCCAAGCCATTTTATCTTTCATTGCCCTCCTCTACCGTTCTGCCATAATTTTGTCTATTGTCTCTGCTTCTACTTACCTCTACAAGGCCGTCATTGTATCGGCCTGCTTTTTCCAAACCCAAACTCAAATCCAAAATCTCCTCCCCTTGTGAAAAAACAAACTTCCTCCCCATTCCCCTTCCCCGCCCCCTTGTTGTTGTTTTTAAATTTTCTTGTAAATGTTCTAGTTACATGGTAATAAATCTGTATTTCAGACAAGGCAAGGAGAGATACAATGATCTACCACTGTACCAGTACCGTTAGATTACACAGTGATAACCTCAGAGAAATTAAACTCTTTTTTTTTCTACCTTTTGCAAAATTAACAAAACCCATTCAAATGGTCAAAATAAGATGATTTTCTAAAAATCCTGTCAAAAGTTTCTTGGGCCCCAAGTAATTTTGTACAGTCTGAAGTTTCAAGCCCTCATACCTTCCAGTAAGGACATAAAAGAAGAACACAAAGTATGAAATTAAGATTGCTGTTCTCACCTTTCTCTGGACATATCGATGGAAAAATGAATAGAGGAGGAATAAGAAAAGAGGCGAAAAACTCATTATTTGCATCCTCCTCATCCATTCTCACGGACAAAATAATGTATTCTTGACATGAGTTGTGTTCCCTCGCTATACTTGTCTCTCCTCACTGATCTCTTTGCTTGGTTGGATTGACGTCACTGGCCACAACTCTTTGTGTTTTATGGTACCGTGCCATAGGAGAATAATGAGTTGCTAAACTCAAACACTACCAATTACAGACAATGCAGCAAATCAAGGTATCGTTCACAGAGGACACACACATTAATGAACAGCCATTTACAGTAACTCTTCAGATCACTCCTGATGGTAGCATCAAGCACATAACACATGATAATAACCCCCCACCCCCCTCTGACTGTCTGTCTGTCTGCCTCTCTGTCAGGAACAGATTAGTATCATAAATGCCGTGCTAGGTCACGACTTCAGTGAGTTAATTTTTACGATCTTGTTAATTATAACCAGCGTAATTTGTCCTTGAGCTGTTCTCGTGAACATTTTGTTTTGAAACACTTTTTTCTTATAGATGGAGAGAAGGTGGGGCGAGACAGACTAAATATATAACTAGGAATGACAGAGCAGTTCTCGACCCCGTGATTTTGATTAACACAGAGAAGGGGCGACTAAGGTTAGTTTTATTTTGACGCTTAGTTGGCGTTCAGAAATTCGTGCATAAGAGTAGAAGCACGAAGTTTAAAGATTTTAGTAATTATTTTTCACATTTTAAATTTTATGGTCTAGGTAAATTGACCTTGATTTTGGCGCAAGGCCGTGACTAGAATAAATTAATACTGCAGGCTGAGCCCGCATAGCTGCACCAATCAAATGTATGAATCTGGACGGAAGGTTGCAGATGTGACTTTAGTATTTAAACACGTACAGAACTTAGATAGTTGCCACATGTAGACATTTCCATCTGCGAAGTGGACGGCGATAGTCCTCAGCCAGATGAGAGACATAGAGACGCAGTTAAGCAGTCCATGTTATGAGGAGCGTTGATCCATTGAAGCTCCAGAGCCTAAGCCCACTTGGTTTGATATATGAACCCACAGCGATTATATCCAGCGCTCTCACTCTTAGTGAGGGCCGCATGGTGAGAGTCAATAGTTGTCATAATGTAATTGAAACGTTCCAGCTACTTTGAAGACTGTTGAAGAGCTACCGCCAGACAACGCACTATTGTACAAGCACGTGTGATTGGGATTCTCCATGGCGTGTACTGAGGAACTTTAATATTATAACATGTCTCATTGGAAATAAGAAATAATAGAATTTAAATTGTATTTTCCGTCGCCACGTGCGCGGATCCTTTTTTGGTATTTAAGCTTCATATGAGCTGCAAATAATGAGATTAAGTTACCAGTATTATAGAAAGTTTTTAGTTCCACAGCTTAGTTAGAAATTCAGTTGCCTTTGAATTAATATTTATATTTATATCCATCATTGTTACATACTGTAAATAAACTGCCCTACAGTTCTGCCGAAATTCAAATCAATTGATTTATTTAGTTTTTAGAATGAAAGTATTTTCTTTGTGTGTTCGTCGATTGTGGGAGCGGACCCCGTAAGAGTGTAAGTCGAATTTTCCCCTTAACCCACATCGCGACACTCTCTCTCTCTATCTCTCTCTCTCTCTCTCTCTCTCTCTCTCTCTTTTCGGTGTGTGTGTGGGTCTCTCTCTTCCCTTTCTCTCCATGTCACTCTCTGTCTCTCTGTCTGTTTGTCTCTCTCTGTCTGTTTGTCTCTCTCTGTCCCGGTCTCTCTCTGTCACTTTCTCTCCATGTTCCTCTCTTTCTCTTTCTATCTGTCTCTGCCTTTCTCCCTGTGAGTTTGTGTGTGTGTGTGTGTGAGAGAGAGAGAGAGAGAGAGAAAGAGAGAGAGAGAGGTGGGGGAGTGAGGCGGCGCTAAGGATGGAGTGGATTAGATTATAATGTTCCGTAATAAATTTCCCATCAATGTCTAGCACAAAAAATGATTTTGAAAGAAAGAAAAACCAACGTCCGCAACGAATATCTTTCTCAACAAAATACCCAGTTTCGGTCTAAACACGGCTGACAACACGAACGAACCTATCAGTAGCAGACAAAGTGTCCAAAAGACAGCGTGAAATACAATCTGTTCAATACAGTCATTGACACCAACGCCAAGGACTCACTTATTATGCTCTATCTAAAGGCGTGTCAGTGAGATGTAGGTGCACTAATATCTCACTGCCAGTTGCCGCTTTCACATTCATTCATTAAACAACTATCAGAATTATAAATGATCTTAATCAGCTGAACTAGTATAATGAATGACATTACACACTGTCTTGTTACAGTTTGTTTAGAGAACATGCACTATCTACATGCACCAAACGCTCCGCTGGTTTAATTAAATTCCTGCTAACGCATTCAACCCTTTATCAGCGCATAAGCTGTAGCCTGGCTGTCCAAGCTCGAGCTTGCAGTTTGCATGCATGGCTAACCATCAGCATGTAGATTTCATTACTCCCACCTTTTCATGCCGAAAATATGAAATGAAATGCCAATACCTGTTTGGAATGTAAAATTATAAAGGCAGAAAAATGCTGTTTACGGTCACCTAGACACAAAACTCTTTACATTTGACGTTGACGGTACTGAAAGGATATGCTAAATGGTTTGGCCATTCATACTATTATTGGAATTCAATTGCACGTTAAGCTGTCCCAGCCCCGAGGCCTTGCCTTTATCCTTGTTGAAAACTCAAAGAATGTAGAGTAGTTTGCAATAATCTAAAGTACCGTGTGTCACCATGTGGTTTCGAGGAGCTGGGGCAGGGAAGGAACAGAAACAAACAACACAAGACGGATATAAAAACATGTGCTGCCAGCGATATCACTTACACAGGGTAGTTAAGGCAAGCCAGCCTTGGGTATAATTTATATCTTTTCTTAAGTTACTAATCCACAAATCTCACCATATCAGCCCCAAATCAATTCCAATCGTGCATTTTCCCTCGTTTTTAATGTGTTACTTTTTTAACCATTACTTGATTATTTTATAATCATCACAAAAAGCTGTATTATCACAATATACTGAGGAATGTGTTTCATCCATGGCGTCTGTAAAATGCTATGACAGTCCCGTTTTAAGGCGCTGGATGAATAGACAATCAAGATCTCTAAAACAAAACAAAAGACGGAATACCACAAAATAATAAAGAAAGAAAGAAATGGATATATAACAAGTAAATAAATAAATAAATAAATAAGTGATCCTGTCCTCTATGATAGTGGAAGGATATTTTTATGTACGTGTGTGTGTGTGTGTGCACGCGCGTCTTTCGAGCCCATTATATAAGTAGTGGATGGGATACACGGTAGGTCTAACCTCGACATCTCAGTGCTCAAGGGAAAACTACGTGTTTGACCAGGTTTACAGAATGAGCAGGTTGGCTAAATTGATATTATCTGCAACTCCGATGTGTGAAATCCTCCAGCAAGGCAAAAATGAAAGAAAAATTAAGCACCAGGGGGAATTAAGGCAGTGGTTTATAATACTCATTATGAATATCAACTAGGTCGATAAAATTTTAATTCTTTCTCTGTGCTGTAATGTAATGAGACTGTCCCACTGATCATATTTGTGGTAGGAGTCATGAAGCTAAATGCGGATGCTGAGGCCACTTTGGGGAACGATCTGAAGTCCTCACTCCAATCCCCGTACTGTCACAGCCACAGACCAAAAAGGAGATATTCACACGCCGTCACGAGCGAAAGCTCGACCGGTGATGGATGAACATGTTAGGTGCATCACCTTGTTTGAATTTTGTATATTCGATCGGATTTTTCTCATCTCCAAACCACCCCACACCTTTTTCAATATACAAAAGACAAAATCAATGAACCCGTCAACCACAAAAGTGAATACAAACAAAACAAAAACGCACACAAGCAACAACTGCTACAGCCCAGACGAGGTATTGAACCATTGCAATGTCTCATTGATTGTTTATCAATACGGCGGAACGCCAGTGATGAGACTGGGGCTGATCCAGTCATGATTAATTGATCACTTTGAATTTATTTATTAACTGTTAAATGAATAAATCTTTCTTATCTCAAAGATTGGGTTTTCCTTTGTATGGTGCACCAATAAATATTCCAATACATTCATCACCCATTACCGGCCTGGTCATAAACCACACTACATTTCAAGAACTAGATCTATCCCACAAAAACCGTCGTCCCTATAGCTACCACCAGCCTCAGATTTATAGTTCTGCCCCCTAACAAGCGTTCTAATTTCAACTCTGACGTGGAGACAAAAGAAGGGCAAGAACGTTTTGGTGATTTTCATTTCCCGTCCCCTCTTACCTCAGTCCACCTCAGAAATGTTAACTTAGTCACCCTTCCCTAGCCCTTCTAGTTGTCATTTCTTCTACTTGCAATGCAACATGCTAGGTCCTCTTATTTACTGGAAATATCTCTGCAAACTTTCCCAGGACGTCCTTGAACCTATGCAACTGAAATACTGCATCTAGAGCACATAAACAATGCATGTATGATACTGTAACACTGACATCCAATCGCTTTAGCTAGTTTAGGAACGTCGATATTTCCTTTCTTCTCCTCCTCTGGGCCATGATCAACAAGTCCATATAACTACATGTATAAGGGAAAATTGCCCAGCCAACTGATCGGAAACAGAAATCAATGCTGAAAATCACCAGAGGCGAGTGGCGTTTCCTGGAATGCGCGCCCTTTCCCCTCCAAACTGAAACTGAAATCATACTTTAACTTCTTTTCCTATTAAGCAATTCCTCCTTAGAAATCTCTCTATCTTGAGGGCTGACCAGAGCCTCAATGACATGCTTGATGCAACACCTCCTCTGCTGGTATATAGACGATCCAAAAACTTAAAAGACATTTTGGTCCGGAGCAGGCTCATTCACACTGATCGTTGCGGTACTAAACCGTGTGGCAATTCTTGTTGCAAGACGTGCAAACATGTCCTTCAATCGTCTTCCATCGAGTGCCCTTTGTCGACGTTCAGCATTAAGGAAGGCTTCACTTGCCATAGTCGCAATCTGGTGTATGCTATCCGCTGTGCCAGGTGTCATATGTTGTACATTGGTGAAACGGGACGTCAGCTTCGCACTCGGTTTCGGGAGCACCTCCGTGACATTGAAAATCGAAATGGAAAGCCTGTTTCTGCCCATTTTAATCGACCAGACCATGAGCCATCCAACGACATTCAAATTCTGGGGCTCAAGTCTTGTCACGCAGACGCTGATGTACGCTTTGAGACCGAACAACGATTAATTTTCCAGCTCGGCACTATCACTCCCCATGGCATCAATGTCCAACATTGCTTTCGATAATTCCACTGTTGCTAATATCACTATATATATATATATATATATCAAGGACTACTATATGAAAGGACGCGCACGGCCGATCTTCTGACTTCGCTAGCGAAGGCCATTGCATTGACCCAGTTTCTGATGAATAGTCTATTTTTAGACCGAACGTAATAGTGCGCTTTAGCATAGTAATCTAGACTAATAAGATGCGATGAAGTTTATGTCAATTAAGTAAGTAAACAAATTTTACATGCGATTTGTTGGCATTAATTTTACTTAGTGAATATCCAACACGCCAAAACTTTTATTTCTAGGTCTAGATCTAGTGCAGAAAGCTTGCACTCTTTTTCTCCCGGATGTTTACGTTACCGGAACAAGTGCTTTGGTTGTGTGGGAAAATATAAACATTGAAACAGAAATGTGAAACAATGTGATACTGGTGGATATTTTTTGCAAATTGTGGGATTTATATTCTTTCAAAATGCCAAACAAGTGTGGTGTTGTGAACTGCAAAGGCAACTACAACGAATCTAACAAATGCCGTGTGTTTAAACTACCTAAAAGACGAACAAGAAAAACAGAAATGGTTGAACGTTCTCCCCCCACGTGAGGATTTCGTTGTCGACCCAACAAATTTTTTTATAAGTGAGAGACATTGGCCAGCGGATACACCTATGGTCAAGATACCAGGTGGACATACTCGGCCGGTGTTGCCACCAAGTATTTTTAATGTTCCTTCTTCTTGTTTGCCAACACCAAAACCAGCACGACGCGAGCCTAAAGCTGAGGATCAACAGCTGAACTATTTCATCAAGAAAGACAGAATCACTTCGTTTTCTGAGTTTTCTCCTGACAAAGAGTTGTTAAAAAAGTATGAAAATCTTCTCATATCTCGTCCAGAAGACAAATTTGTGTGTATTTTTATTGTGAAAGATTACAGAGAGAGTTTCTTGTCAATAATTGTTCACAACAAATCTACTTTGTGTTCACCTCTTACTCTTTCTGCTTTCAAGAATGGGAAATCCTATGGTTTTGGATTATTTTCTAAACAACTCTGCGACGCCTGGCAAAATAAATGTTCTTCTGCATGGGATTCATAATTTGGAAAAGGACCATCAAAGAAATTCAGCTCTGTACCAGACCTCCATCAAGAAGGCACGGCTCGCTGATTAATTTGGGCTGCAACATGGTGAGTTATTTTTCGTTTCTGTATACAGAGGAACCATTGCTATACGACTACAGAAATGGTCCTGATTCATTAAGGTGGTTAAAAAAAATCCAAAGAAAAGGTTGATTTCAAGGTCAAATTGCATGTGTTATTACATACTGAGGTCTTATGCCAGAGGTTCTACTGTATGGTATCGTCATTAACTGTGGTAAAACTGCTTCATTTAATGAGACTATGTCTGGATGCAACATTGGTTACAATTGGTTAGTCTTAGGTGTCATAATAAGGCTGTAGGTGTCAATAATCAAATGGCCTTCGCTAGCGAAGTCAGAAGATCGGCCGTGCGCGTCCTTTCATATAGTAGTCCTTGATATAAATATATAAATTTCTTTATTATTATTATTTTCTTTCATTTATATATATTTTTTTTTTTTTTTTTAATCTCCTTTTCTTTTTCTTTTCATTTACTGCGACTCCTGACATTGCGCACCATCCCTGTCTTGTGCTCTGAGGCACTATATGGCGACTTGATCTTGGTTACTAACCAATTGCGTCACTTCGTGCTTCCATGCTTTTGGCGGACGGACGTGCTTTGGTGCTGCTAACGAAGCAAGAACTCGCAGCTAAGTAAACTGTTTCACTTCGTTCCTGTTGAAGTCTTTTATTGTTCGTTTTTTTTTCACTTGACAAAGGCGAAAGCCGAAAATTTGTGTATTTTCTGTCTTCTCTTTGGTTTGCTTTGTATTGTTTGAGTTTTATTTCTCACGCAGGGCTTTGCAACATACAACCTTTTCTTTTTGCCCAATTTTGACCCAAAACTTCGCGTCAAAGTGACCAAACATTATAAATCTTTGTATTATCATCATCAGTTCCCCTGTCTGGAACAGACATTAGGGATCGTGGCTTATCGCTCAGATCTGTCTTCAGCCAACCTCAAGAAGTTGTTGTTGTTGTGACGTTTATTTGTTGACCATGACTGACTCAAAATTTGACGATAAATTATGTGGACACATCCATTTGAGACCAAATTCAGTCTATTATATTATATATTTATGATGTTTTATAACCGCCAAAGAAGAGACAGATCTTCATTGAGGACAATCCAAAAGTATGACGGAAAATTTCACTCTTCGCCTTCTTTTCGTTGTTTGCCTTTCTTTTTTAAAACGTTATTCACACGTTGCTGGTCGAAAATCTGTGTATTTTGTAAGCAGCTGCACTGTTAAAAAATATGCTCTCGCAACTTTGCCTTTGCATCGAATGCAAGTCCATTAACGTCGTAATAAAACATCCAGATCTAGATCCACAGTTGGGCTCAAGCAGCATGTTAATATGTGTGTTGTGTGAGGCTGAAATAAATAATTATGTTCAGGTTATGTTAAGGAGTTAATGCAACAAAATTTTTGTTTAAGCATTGGTACAGAATCTATCGGGGGGGGGGGGGGGATGTAGGGTGATAGGGGAGAAGAGGGGAAGAGATGGGGAGAGAAGGGGAAGAGATATATCATAGAGAGAGGGACAGGAGGTGGCCAGGAAGAGATGCGGTAGAGAGCGGGAGAGAGAGAAAGAGATGGGCGGGTAAGAAGAAAGCGGGGGGGGGGGAGGAGACAGGTGTATCCTTGCAGGCCTGGGCACAACATCTAGAATCTAGATCTAACCATAGGACATCACGGGCGCTTTGGCTGCTAATAATAATGATAAATACAAAGGAAAATCAAAACAAAACGTTTGAAAATGAAGGGAATGCTATCACTCAGCACACGACAGTTCTGGTGCAGCTGGAATTTAAATCACTGGCTTTTCAGTTCCACGGGCGTATAAATCCCTGCGTCTCCACTCAGCCGTTTCACATTGCAAACATGAAGTAAGTCACATACTTGAAGTCAGATTTTATTATTTTACAGATCGAAGTTGCAATTTTGTCATCTCAAATTAGTTAACACTTGCAAGCTATTACAACCAAGTAACCTCTTGCATTCCACAGCATTGTCTTGGCACGTTTGCGGTGGCAGCTAATATTAATGTTCCAGCTTCCGCATGTTCGGTAATTCATTTGCTTTTAATTTTATTCATTTCCTTGAAAATTGTGTACATCTGCCTAACTTGTAACAAGGAACTTAATACATGTATACAATCATTCGACTGAAAAACTCTACAAAGCCTTAGGTCGTTCAAATGTATGATTAAATCCGCTTCAGCGTGATAACAAAACAAAAAACAAAAAAAGGCAAGAAATTATACCATTTTGCTCCAGTTCTGATAATAAATCTTTAGCAAAACTTTAAATATAAAGTAATGAAGATTGTTCTGGCTCAGACTGTCGTGGCCAAAATATTTTGCACAATTCCGCTTCAGTCACTCACACTTTCAAGTTCCTGCCAACCCTGACTCCTCGTTGTTGTTGTTGTTGTTGTTGTTGTTGTTGTGTTTTTTTCCCTTTTTTCCCCAGCAATGTTCATCCTGAAGACGATATGCACATTCTGCATCAGAGACTCAAAATGTTTTAGAACCGTGTGTGAGTGGTTTCGATGAGATGCGCTGGAGGAACTCACCTCGTCCTCTCCATAGCATCCGCTGTTCGACTAATTAAGGTCGTCCAGGAATGTAATATCAATGGTGAACTGAATTCTTCTAAAAGTCCCAAACACTAGGAAACTTGCTCGCCTTGCTGTCCTTACTCATCTTCCATTAAAACGGAGGGATTGCTGAGCTGTAGAAATTTGCTACGGGCAAGCTTGGACTAACTTATCGCCATCTCTTCTGCCCTACACAAGATCGCTGTCATAAACAGTTCTCAAGTGGAGGAAACATTTCTCGTATCTCAGTTTCTTCAGCCTGCCTCCATTTATCTCCACGAACTCGCTATCCTTTGATGGTGTAATGGACATTTCTTTCAACCATTTGCACTTTGACAAACAAGGGGCGGGCTGATACTGACGGTGCTGTTTCTCAAGCTGTGTTCTCATGTGTACGGAAACGGAAATGTTAAAAATTGATCATGTAATAAAACAGAAAGGGTGTTTCCGTGACTGTGTACGGAAACGGAAACGCAATCGACGTGCAGAAATGTCTAAAAAATTATTTTCGCACTGGGTTGCGAATTTTAGCTGTTGCCGCACAGCCGCAGGTCGGAACTTACGTCATTCCCACCCTTTTTTTTTCTTGTGCTTTTTTTATATGAACTGAAGCGTGGCTCTCTGGGTCAACCAGTGTGGCTCTCTGGGTCAACCAGTGTGGCTCTCTGGGTCAACCAGTGTGGCTCTCTGGGTCAACCAGTGTGGCTCTCTGGGTCAACCAGTGTGGCGGAAACCTTCGTACTGCAAAGATGCCAAGACCGTCGCAAATATCAAACATTGATACGGAGAAGCTTACTGAACGTGTTAGACAAGACACCTTTTGACGTGAAGAGGCCAGATCACAAGGACGCCCACCTACACTAGTATAATTATTTGGGAAAGTGTAGCAAAGGCAATGGGAAGAAATGAAATGAATGCTGAGTTTGTGCTTCATCATTTACTTCATTTATTTGACTTCACGTGATTGCACTGAAGTGTTGTCTGTTATTTATAACTAAAGAATCTGCTGCTACATGAACACAATACATTATCAGCTAAACCAACTCCTCCCCCCCCCCACCCCACCTCATCCACCCACCCACGTACGAGCTGCCTTCAGAACATCAGAATGGTGAATGTCCATGACAAGGCCGTGATGTTTTTAAACTTGGTAGCATTTTGTATGGACTAGATCTAGATTTGCACCATTTGACTGATGTATAAGAAATCAGATCTATTCTTTGATTTCTATAAAATCCAACAATTTAATGTCCTTTTCCCGCTTTCATCTCCTAAAATAAAATCATTACCATAATTAAAAACTACGTTTCCCGACCCCTCCCCCTGCACTCGTGTACAATTTTCATTCGCTGACATCCTCCCCTCCCCCTCCCCTTTCCCACCTTACGGCTCTTACAGCAACTCTATGGAAATACATACATTTATATATAATAAACATGTACATATCTGTTTCAGAAAATGATTGCTTTAACTGTGGAGTCTTTGGAAACAGTGAATTAAAAAAAAAAAATCAGGGCTCTGAAAATGCTGAGATTTTCTACTACAGATGAGAAATCACAACTACATGTATTTGCAATTACAACACTAACAGGCAATGACAGATTCGTTTAAAAAATGGGAGAAAAGGGGGGAGGTGGTCGTGTCTGTAATGAAACAGTTAACATCTGTTGCATTGTTAACCATTGCTTTTCTTGTGATAAACAGTAATTATGAGATAATATAATATATAACTTTATTATCCTATTGTCAGGAAATTTGTCGTCACAGCGTCAATAACAGTAATACATTACATACAGTGTCAAAGACACACAGGTGCTTAATGCATACCGCATACACGCAGATTGGAAGAAAGAATAGAGAAAATAATCGTGGACCCACCACCGGTGCTGGTGACGGCGCATTTGTTTGTTGTTGTTTTTTTATATATACATATCTGTGATAGAGAAGTAATAGTAAAATCAACCCCCCCTCCAAAAGCATGAAATTGCATTCGGCTGTGGACAAAAAGGTGCCATGGTGGTAGAGAGAGTGAAAAGGGGACAGCAAAGAATGAATCTCATGATTAGAGAAACAGAAGTGATACTTTCCATTATTTTTGGCTGTTTCCGTTTCCGTACACATGAAAATACAAAATTTTTATTTCTGCATGTCGTTTCCGCATGTCGTTTTCGTTTCCGTCTCCGTGCGCATGAAAACACAGATTCGGACTTGCTGTGGCAGCCTGCGGAAAATGGTGGCGAAGGTGCACGCCCAAGCACCACCCTTTCCTGTAATAAGACCCGGGATATCGTGTGCACATCCCTCTTGAGCTCATAAGCTCACGGGGTCGTGTACCTCGGATTCACCATCAGTAATAAACTTGTCTCACAACACAGATTGAAAGCAGAATTGATAAGGCTGCAACAACTCTTGCTCGCCTCAAGGCTCGAGTGCAGAAAAATCTCAAGCTGGCTGTGATGACGAATGTGGCTGTGTACAATGCCCATTAGCACTCTGTTGCACCGAGACCAGGCAACCTATACCAAACAGGAGAGAATTCCTCCTCCAAAAAGCACAAAACTGCATTCGGCTCTGGGCAAAACAAATGCCATCGTGATAACGAGAGAAATAGCGGACAGCAAAAAAGATCGAATCTCATGACCGTTTCCGCACTTTGTCGAAGGCGGTGTGGTTGCCTTGACAAATTGGACCCTTCGGCCCGGCTGTACAAGCCGTGTTGTCCGCATGATCCGTGTCGTCCGCATGATCCTTGCTGCCGCAGCGAGCGCAAATTGCTGATTTCTTGCCGTGCGATTTTCCGTGTCCATACCGCTGACAGTTAAAGCATCGCACAATTCAAGTTTTGGAACGAATGGCATGACCGGAATCTGTAAATATGCCACTTTTATATAAGCTGGAGGCTTGACTGTATCGAATGTGAGGATGATGGAGCTGGTTGCAATCAGCTCATCTCTTCGGCAAATCTTGATAAGCCGGGCATGTGTGACGCCTGGGACGTTTTTTACACTGTCGTCTTTACTCTCATCATCCTACTCACGGATGCAGATGACACCACGTGAGCTGTTCAAGCTTCTGTGGGGTGGAACTGTTATGGGAACACCATGAAAGACAGTCTGCCTGAGCAGGTTCTCTGGGTGTTGTTTTTCTATGTACTCTGCCAACAGTTCACAATTTCTCATCCTTGTTTTCGATTAAGGCTCCCCTGCAATGCTTTTCAGCGTTTCACAGATCACAAAGACGCTCATTTTTGATAATTTCTTTTCAGGGTCTTGGCTTCTAATCACCAAGACAGGTGACCAGACCCGCCCGTAAAGACGTGATTTGTCGTTTCCGCTGACTGGAGGCCCCACCTGGTTCTTCCTGCATGCGTCTTTTATGCAAAGTCGGGGGTTTGGGGAAGTGTTTAAATTTTTGAAAATATCCATAAGAATATATTTTAATTGTTCATCCCCGGAGCTCCCCGCCCGCCACCAAGTCCAACTAATGGGACATATTTTGATAAAATATTTTTATAACAATGCTAATTTTAGTATTGTAATGTAATATACTGGTTAACTTGTATAGCGCTCATATCTACACAAATAAAATGGCATGCTCCAAGGGGCTGAACTAAAATTCAAAACAGGATTAACATAAGATCAATTCATTATGCTCCCACTCACACACAGTAACAAACACTTGATCTACTCCCATCCTCAAACCTCTGAGACAAAACAGGGACATCATTCAGTTTCAATGAAAACAGTCCTAAACATTTCAGTTTGGAGCCTAGTTTTAAATGTGACGATGTTTTCACTTTCATGGCGTCAAAGCTGATGTTGTTCCACAATTTAGGCCCACCAGTAGAAAAAGCCTTTTCAACAAGAAACAATCTGACTGCGGATATCTCGAGAAGTGTTGCGTCTAGCCTGCTGATCTTGAAGTATGTGAATTGTGATGGCCGGTATGATTCCACAAGCTCTGAGAGAGAGTCTGGTGCTAGCCCTTTTAAACATCGTAGTAAGAGTCTTCATAAATTTACAGTGAACCTTTCCTCTTCTCCCCTCGGCCACTTAAAGGCTTACATTTACAAACATATAATATTATATGCATGATCGATGAGTTCCAATATGTCCTTCTTGGCGATGACTTACTTGTTACCCATCATTCATGTCACGCATTGTAATTTCTCTGCACCAATTCCACATGTCACCTAAACCTGTTGTTCTAGGCTTACGTTAACTAACCACCGCCAACATCAAACTGATTCAAATGTGCAAATTGAAATTCTTTTCAACTCACAGTGTTCAAGTAAAGATACTCAAAAATGGATCAAGTTCAACCTGCCTACACAATTTACTTGATCGACATCCCTGATTTTCTTCATATTTGGCAAATCATCCAGTGATTGAGGTCTTTGTTTTTGGAGGTTCACTGCCGTTGGCATTTACGCCTCCTGTTTCTTGTTCAGGGGAGACAGACTGTAGTGGATTGTGTTGGGGGGGGGGGGGGGGAGTGGGGGGGTATGTGGCCACGACTGGAGGGGGGGGGGGGGGTATGTGGCCACGACTGTGTGCCAAAAAAAAAAAAAAGGAGGGGTGGCCATGGCGGGGTGCCGATGGCGCTAGCTATATATTTATTTATTTACTTGTTTTGGGGTGCCATGGCGGGGTGCCGATGGCGCTAGCTATATATTTATTTATTTACTTGTTTTGGGGTGCCATGGCGGGGTGCCGATGGCGCTAGCTATATATTTATTTATTTACTTGTTTTGGGGTGCCATGGCGGGGTGCCGATGGCGCTAGCTATATATTTATTTATTTACTTGTTTTGGGGTGCCATGGCGGGGTGCCGATGGCGCTAGCTATATATTTATTTATTTACTTGTTTTGGGGTGCCATGGCGGGGTGCCGATGGCGCTAGCTATATATTTATTTATTTACTTGTTTTGGGGTGCCATGGCGGGGTGCCGATGGTGCTAGCTATATATTTATTTATTTACTTGTTTTGGGGTGCCATGGCGGGGTGCCGATGGCGCTAGCTATATATTTATTTATTTACTTGTTTTGGGGTGCCATGGCGGGGTGCCGATGGCGCTAGCTATATATTTATTTATTTACTTGTTTTGGGGTGCCATGGCGGGGTGCCGATGGCGCTAGCTATATATTTATTTATTTACTTGTTTTGGGGTGCCATGGCGGGGTGCCAATGGCGCTAGCTATATATTTATTTATTTACTTGTTTTGGGGTGCCATGGCGGGGTGCCGATGGCGCTAGCTATATATTTATTTATTTACTTGTTTTGGGTGCCATGGCGGGGTGCCGATGGTGCTAGCTATATATTTATTTATTTACTTGTTTTGGGGTGCCATGGCGGGGTGCCGATGGCGCTAGCTATATATTTATTTATTTACTTGTTTTGGTGTGCCATGGCGGGGTGCCGATGGCGCTAGCTATATATTTATTTATTTACTTGTTTTGGTGTGCCATGGCGGGGTGCCGATGGCGCTAGCTATATATTTATTTATTTACTTGTTTTGGGGTGCCATGGCGGGGTGCCGATGGCGCTAGCTATATATTTATTTATTTACTTGTTTTGGGGTGCCATGGCGGGGTGCCGATGGCGCTAGCTATATATTTATTTATTTACTTGTTTTGGGGTGCCATCGCGGGGTGCCGATGGCGCTAGCTATATATTTATTTATTTACTTGTTTTGGGGTGCCATGGCGGGGTGCCGATGGTGCTAGCTATATATTTATTATATTTACTTGTTTTGGGGTGCCATGGCGGGGTGCCGATGGCGCTAGCTATATATTTATTTATTTACTTGTTTTGGGGTGCCATGGCGGGGTGCCGATGGCGCTAGCTATATATTTATTTATTTACTTGTTTTGGGGTGCCATGGCGGGGTGCCAATGGCGCTAGCTATATATTTATTTATTTACTTGTTTTGGGGTGCCATGGCGGGGTGCCGATGGCGCTAGCAATATATTTATTTATTTACTTGTTTTGGGGTGCCATGGCGGGGTGCCGATGGCGCTAGCTATATATTTATTTATTTACTTGTTTTGGGGTGCCATGGCGGGGTGCCGATGGAGCTAGCTATATATTTATTTATTTACTTGTTTTGGGTGCCATGGCGAGGTGCCGATGGTGCTAGCTATATATTTATTTATTTACTTGTTTTGGGGTGCCCTGGCGGGGTGCCGATGGCGCTAGGTATATATTTATTTATTTACTTGTTTTGGGGTGCCATGGCGGGGTGCCGATGGCGCTAGCTATATATTTATTTATTTACTTGCTTTGGGGTGCCATGGCGGGGTGCCGATGGCGTTAGCTATATATTTATTTATTTACTTGTTTTGGGGTGCCATGGCGGGGTGCCGATGGCGCTAGCTATATATTTATTTATTTACTTGTTTTGGGGTGCCATGGCGGGGCGCCGATGGCGTTAGCTATATATTTATTTATTTACTTGTTTTGGGGTGCCATGGCGGGGTGCCGATGGCGCTAGCTATATATTTATCTATTTACTTGTTTTGGGGTGCCATGGCGGGGTGCCGATGGCGCTAGCTATATATTTATTTATTTACTTGTTTTGGGGTGCCATGGCGGGGTGCCGATGGTGCTAGCTATATATTTATTTATTTACTTGTTTTGGGGTGCCATGGCGGGGTGCCGATGGTGCTAGTTATATATTTATTTATTTACTTGTTTTGGGGTGCCATGGCGGGATGCCGATATTGCTAGCTATATATTTATTTATTTACTAGTTTTGGGGTGCCATGGCGGGGTGCCGATGGCGCTAGCTATATATTTATTTATTTACTTGTTTTGGGGTGCCATGGCGGGGTGCCGATGGTGCTAGCTATATATTTATTTATTTACTTGTTTTGGGGTGCCATGGCGGGGTGCCGATGGCGCTAGCTATATATTTATTTATTTACTTGTTTTGGGGTGCCATGGCGGGGTGCCGATGGCGCTAGCTATATATTTATTTATTTACTTGTTTTGGGGTGCCATGGCGGGGTGCCGATGGTGCTAGCTATATATTTATTTATTTACTTGTTTTCGGGTGCCATGGCGGGGTGCCGATGGTGCTAGCTATATATTTATTTATTTACTTGTTTTGGGGTGCCATGGCGGGGTGCCGATGGCGCTGCCTAAAAGTTGGAGCAGAGTGGATAGTGAAGTGGCCATGGTGGTCTGCCGATGGCTCTAGATGGGGGAATGGGTAGGGTGTGGATAGCAGAAGTAGGTTAGGGAAGAGAGAGGTGTGGGGGTAGGGACAATCTTCTGATACTGGGGAGGGGAGGTCCTATTCCATATTGGGCCCGCTGGCGGCCCTGTGTAGCGGCCCTGTGTAGCGGCCCTGTGTTGGTTAGTTGAATAAAGGAGGGTGAGATTAGATCTGTCGGGGTGGAGAGGGGCCCATAGCATCTCGCCGGCCGAGGTTGGCGAGTGCCCTTCCAGCTATAGACCTGCTGGAGTAGGGGCCCGCCATCCCCCGGGCCGCGATGTAGGATAAAGTATTAGTAGTAAACGGGTGTTAATAGGGGCGCCAACCCAGTGGCAAAGGGCAATTTCATCTGAAAACCGCAAATCCTCCCCTTATCAAATACATTTTTATACCAGACTACAAGGGAACGTTAACTAAAACTTGATGACCTTTTTTTGGTAGTGTAGAATAAAAGAAATCTCTTTCATGACAAAGAAATGAACAGATAAGCTCGTAGAATTCGAATTCCTACATTTAACAAGAGCCTCGCAAGATAATCGGCTAAGTTCAGTAGATCATAAAAAATGTCTTAATTCTGGATGAGATAACCGGCGCTGCCTGGGAACTAACTAACTCTCTCTCTCTCTTTCTCCTAGGAATTTTCCCACTATAATCTGCAGTCTTGTCACAGATCTTATGCCTTCCACACCCCCTCTCTCCGCTCCTTATGACCTTGTTTAAAGCTACGTGGAACGCTCTCCATGATGCGGAAGCAAAAAAAAAGTTTTGGAATGGGCTAGGAAAAGAAACAAACCAACCAATGGCCTGTTGACACGGATGATTGGGGCCCCGCCTTCCAAAGGTACGCGCCTTATAAATTAATTTGTCATCTCCCGGACAGTATAATATTTGAAAAGAACTCCTCTCTATAAGAGCATACCACTGCAATGAAAGCAGTTCCTCGGTTCTCATTCGGACATCAAAACCTAGCATCGCCATAAAACTACATTTGATCTGTTCATCTTCTCACCTTCACGTAAGTTTATGAAATATTTTGTAGCATAAATACTACCTTGGTGGCCTCTGCTATAAACTGTAACACATGTATTGAACTTAAATAATACTTAAGTTGTACCCAATTTATTATTGTGACACGATATCTATGACCGCAGGCAATCAATTAGATTTACCTCATATCCAACAGAATAGATGAGGCAGTTGATGTTTTTCGATCTATCCTCGGTGACAACCTTCGCACAGCCATGCTCAGGACTCGCCTTATAAAAAAAAAAAATACGCTCTGTAAATTCACTTCCCGATGTATTTGATAAAAAAATCGTCTCTACAAGATCATAAGGTTGCTCTGAAAGCAATTTCTCCATTCTTATTCCCACGTCAAATCGTAACGTCATTACATCTACATAAAAACTACATCTGATCTGTTCATCATTTTACTCTCTGTTAAGTTTATGAAATATCCTGTAGCATAAATACTACATGAAGGTGGCCTCTGCTATAAACTGTTATCTTCGACTTGAATAATGCTTTTGTTGTAACCAATTTATTCTTGTGACACGAAATCTAGGTCCATAAGCAATCAATTAGATTTACCTAAAATCCAACAGAATAATCCAGGCAGCTGATGTTTTCAATTTATCCCTATTTACTATCCCGCAGACATAGTGATGCTAACACTGAACATTACTTGTACATTTTGTGTGACTCAAATGAGGGAACTAGAACTACCGTGGCTCCGGTACATTTTGTGGTAGGGCAATAATTTACTCATTTGAAGACAGAAATAGTTGATTATGTAGGATTTATTCTGCCATGGTGCCATAACGGTTAGGGCTAGACAATGTGTTGGCACTAATGATTGAATATCAAACCCACAAAAGAAAATTATTGCATGCTCAAGTTTGGATCAGGATACGTGAAATATCCAGACGTTTTCATCGCCTTCTTTCTCCCCAACTTTTCTTCACATGGTTCACTGGCAAAGGCCGTGTGCATGGAAATATGTAATTTCCCGTTCTATGTCACTTTGAAATATTAGACTTTCCTACTATTGCACATTAACAACTCAACACAAGTGCAACCGTTATAATACTATTTGTCTGAGCCAGTTACAACTGTCAATAGCTGATCCATTGGACAAAATGTTCCAATTTTTAGAGTTTCTTAAAATATCCAGGATATCACGATCATTTTTTTTTCGTATTTATCAAACGTATGACAATTATTTTAAACAATCGAGGTCACATAAATTGCAAAAGTCAAGCTGTGTAAGATTAGAAATGAGAAAACATTAGAAATGTATCCGATATAACAACTCTGTGGATTGTAGAATGTTCTAATGGCGTTTTCAGACAGTAAAGTAAAACCTGGTATTCCGGTAATACTCTACCCCATGTGCTACATGTATTTTGATTTTTAACTCAGTGATATAGCGACAATTATTCTGCTACTGAACCACATGATATCCATGTAAATTTAACATAACTTTAGATAGTTTATTCCATCATCAACTAGGATGTCACAATAATGTCGTCATCTTGATCGTAATCTGTGTACAGTTGAATTGTGTCCTGCGTGTCAGGTCAATGTGTTTTAGTGACGGAATCATATTGTGTACACTGTTAATTTTGTTTATTTATTAGTGTGTGTATATTGTGTGTGTGCGCTCTATATATCATACTTTCTGTTTCTGTAACTGTATTGTTATGTATTCGATGATCAAAACAAATTTCCTTGTACAAGGACAAATAAAATTTATCTTATCTTATCTTATCTCATCTCATAACCAGTGATACCTATTCATAACCTTGTACTTCATGGATCCATTCTGATATTTTAATGTTGTTTGTTGTTATTATTATGAAGATTCGTGTTTTAAATATTTTGTATGAAGAATTATAATGTTTTAAATATCTTGTATCTTCTCAGCTGTTGACAATGAAAATCTCAGCGATCTCAGCTGTACTGTTCGTCCTTTATTTCACGGGCTCGATCCCTGAACCGACTGTTGCCATTGACCGAGAGCAGTTTGAAGAGGCAGTACTGGCCACTTCTGGAAACTGCCAATCTGCAGCTGCTTCCTGTATCAATTTCTGCAAAAGCACAACAATATCTACGGGAGGAACAATTTTGTGATCTCGTTAACCTAGAAGAAGATGGCCAATCCGCTCGTGATTGTCTGATCCGTGAAGGATGTACACAATCTGAGTTTGACAACGTAAAGAAAGTTGCCTGTGGAGTTGGGGCATTGGCTGCAAGTGGTCTGGTGCTCCTTATCACCATTGTCAACGTATTCATCAGGATCATTTGAAACTTCAAGGCACAAAAATGCTAAATCTATTTTTAATCTGCTTTTAAATAGCATCAAGATAGCAATGTGCTAATCCTTTTTTTTTCTCACTGTCTCTCTCGATTGTACATAAAGTAATGGTGTTCAAAACAAAACAAAACGAACGAACAGGAAAGAAAAAAAAATCCAGTCCCCTTCAAAACTGCAGACTGCTTATTATACAAGTTGCTTGTGAAGCCGGAGCATTGGCTGCAAGTGGTCTGGTGCTTCTTATCACCATTGTCAACGTATTCATCGGCATCCTTTGAAACCTTAAAGCACAAAAATGCGAAATCTATTTTTAATCTGCTTAGTATCAAGATAAAAACTGTGCTAATCCTTTTTTCTCTTTCTCGATTGTACATAAAGTAATGGTGTTCAAAACAAAACAAAACAAAGAACAGAAAAGAAAAAAATCCGGTCCCCTTCAAAACTGCAGACTGCTTATATTTTATTGATATTACTGGTGAATTTTCTGCTAAAACGCCCACCTTCCTAACCATAGAAACAAACTGAACACGAAGGTTTTTACCGCAGAAAGTGCATGGTCAGTGGCATGAATAAATCAGTGGAACTAATGAACTAAATTGAAACACAGATTTTGTCTTGGAAACTTAGTGCAAATCGTTTTCTTTGAATTTAGGAATCCTGTAGAAATTAACTCGCCAATAAACAATGTGCAACAGGTTGCTTTACCAATTTTTCCCACTCCCCAATTTCATAATGAACACTTATATTATAAACCACAGTACTTAGATTTACAGTGGCAAACCCCGCTACAATTTACTCATAGCTCTCGACCTCACTTCCTCACATATTGTTACGATTTGGGGTATATTAAATTATGGAATTTAGGTGTTCGACTGCATTTAATAAAATATCGAGAGGTTTTAGAAATTACTCTGCCATACCATGCCACATACACTAATAACAATTTCGAGTACGTTATATCAAGGACCTTGTAGGGCCACAAATTTATTACTTAAAATTCCTAACAATTTCGTCTATCTTACATATCAAAAGACAACATCAGCAGCATCAAATGAAAATAGTATAATACATAACTAGAAGTCTCCTCTAGATTCTTAAAGATTAGAAAATCCATATCATTCTGACTCATTCACAGTTTACTTAGTAATTATTTATCTTCAGAAATATAGTCTGCCTACTATCTCACAAATAATATTCTTATGTCTCAGACGACAATATTAACTCAGTTAATTACTTATAAAGGATCAAACCGTCAAGACACACTGACGTAGTTAAGATAGATCTAGATCTGCTCTAGGATGGGCTGGCAATCCCCAGCCTCATCCAGACACATCAATTACAATTTACAAATGTGTATACCAGTCACTCATTCTAGATCTTAATTGCAAGTAAAATATTATGGTCTTGCATTCCTTTGGTAGCACTTCTACTGGAAAATTAGGGTCAGATTCACATCATCTCGAATCATTGTGAAGACACTTACGATTGGTTCCCTGAAACGATTTCAGGGAACTGGAGAAAATAGCTGTGGATTATTTCATTGTCTATCCAGGACATAGACATGCCTTTAACAGTCTTATGGTTCTCTCTGGCTGAACCTTAGCCGACCGCCCTCGCAGATGGAAGGATCTACATGGAAGTGAACTAGCATAAAGATGTCTCCGCTTATCTTCTGCAAATCCCAGCGAACTGCTCAATTTTGATTGGTGCATCCACTTCGAGCTCAGCTCGCAGTCTATTAATAGTAACAGCCAAAGTCAAACTTAGGATGTCAAAAGCTTTCGCAAAGTCTCTACACCCTATACGTTTTATGTACGAATTTATTCACTCCTTATTCGCCCCGTCTTTCCCTGTTAAAGTACACCCAAACCACGGGGTTGAAAACTGCATCGTCACTGTCAATTTATCCATTCGTTCCATCTTGCCCCACTTTCTTTCCATCTCTACGAAAAAGCGTTTCAAAAACAAACTGTCCACGGGAATAGTTCAAGGACGTTTGCACTGGCTAAAATCAATGATGACATGAAATAAACAAAACCGTGACCCAGCACGGTAATTCAAATTATAACCCTGACACATATGATTTATACTTTTCTTTTTTTTCGGTATGAAAGCGCAATGAGCGTGGAGTGATTTACCCACTAAACGAACAGGAGGGACATCACTCTATTGTTTAGCCTGTTGAGTTATAATTATTCTCCAGATTTTATAGAACAATGATGATTTATCAGCATACTAACGATTAAAGTCAATACACGATTTCTCCCACAATACATTAGGCCACGCAGCGTATACTATTGTCTTATTTATTCTCTCCAATGATCCAACATTCAACTCAGAAATTAGTAACTGCATAAAAAAATATGTGAAATGACGAATCTATTTTTTTTTATTGTATCATTTGGGATTGTCAGACATGTTTAAATTTTATATAAATAATTATATGTACCGCACAGAAGTATTTCACTTTCAATAAACATTGCTTAAACATGAGTAATAAAGTTATATATTTTGTTGTTCATATTTTGATCCTGTACTTTTTTGCTTCCAATCACAGACATTCTGAAACTCTGGCTCCTTCTTTCTTGAGTATTTTAAATAATAATCATCAAAATATGTACAATACTTGTGGGCATTCAGTACAAGCAATGCATTAAAACGTGTCGATATTGCATGCAATGTGTACTATTTCTCAACAATTACTATTGCATCTGGAAAGAGCTTCACAAGAACGGTTCACAGAATCAAAGTTCTCCCAGAAACCTGTCGGTAGTTGTTTGACAAATCAGCAAATCAAAAAACGCACAAAAACAATTTGCATGCAATTCAAAGTAAATACATTTGTACATGTAGGGCCAAATCCACTATTATGATATAAACTGAAAATGATTTCTTCAACCGGAAGACTTTTTGTCATTCGAAATTATAAATTCAGAAACTTAATTAAAAAGACCCTATCTGGACACACAACCTTCGTCTTTACCTGAGTAATGCTCTACAATCGCACCAAACATAAATGTGCAAAAAGTCAGTCTGCATACACTATAAAATAATATGTCTGTGAAGATAAGATATACTAGTAACGTTCGTATTCAAAAGAATTTGTTATTTTCTCCTCGTCTATAAACTGTATAAACTAGTCTTGGTGACTTCTCTACTCGTTTTACATAATTATGGGTGTCAGTATTGGAGTTCTCACACATTTTGAGACTTAATTTCCAACAAAATCTGAGATTCCATAATGAGCCACAGCCACTTTCCCATGACAATCTCTGGGGTTGAAGAATATGATAGAAAAGAATCATAAAACATTCAGATGCGAAAAGACAAAACAGTTTTCTTGCTGTTGTCAGTGTTATTGATATTTCATATCCCTTTAACTAAATTCTGACCAGAATTCTGCAAAATATCCCAAGAGATTATAAAGTTGAACCTTTTTTCTGGGCGGGGATCGAACATGGTCCTTTCACAACCATTGGGTTACCGTGGCAACAAGAATTTTATCATTAACATTAGAATTTTCGCGCCATTTTACCACTCACTTTCAAACATCTAGACAAACACTCTCAGTATTATGACTTTTCATAATCGGGATCTACAACATTACTTGCTGTCAGGCTGAAGGAATTCTGATGCACCTGTGTATCATTACACTAATAATTTAGCTATTCGATTAGAACGTTATCTTAGTTTTTGCCACACAGTAAATTGAATTTCATAAAAGAAATACAAACATCTTAAAGAAAATCTGGTGCAAGAAGTTCGTACAAAATCCAAATTAAAAAAACAACAACAAACAAACAAATTCCAAATTCAAATATAGATTTCCAAAAAATTTCAAATATCCCTTAGTAAAATCAAGCATCATCAATCCAAATCGTGCACGATCTCACAGTATAAAATGAGAGATAAGTAAAAAAAAAAAAAACAACGTATCAGTCTCTTCTCACTTCCCAAAGAATTTGACCAATATAAAGCCTTCTATGTTTTCATAAGTGCGGACACGAAAACAGAAACGGAAACCCCAAAACATCCATCAACTAGTAAAATAGAATATTTCCCTGTTCACAAGGTAGCAATGTTAGTCGTTGCCGCATAGCCATCATGCGGAACTTGCATTATCACCATCTTTCATGCCCACTTACGGTAATGAATTTGGCTTTATTGATATTTTTAAAACAAAACCATTCTATATAATTCCAGAGAAAGTGATTCTAATGAAAATCCATTTACAGTTTCAGAATATCAAGGTCTTTTTATGGATATTCAACATTATGACCATAGGGCCGTGCAGAAGGGGTGGGGGTTGAAGCCAATTGTGTGAAAAAGCATCATCATCATCATCATTGCCTTTCTCACCCTGGATCAGGGTATAGGCCACCAACAAACACTTTCCATCCCTCTCTATCATGGGCCAGCCTCTTTACATTATTCCAAGTCTTTCCGCTTCGTTGCACATCATTTTCTCTGGCTCTTCTCCACGTTCCGCGCGGCCTTCCTCTTGATCTCTTGCCCTGGGGATTCCAATCCAATACCTTCTTCGTGATGCTGTTTCCTGGCCTCCTGAGAGTGTGGCCGATCTATCTCCATCGCCTCCTACCAATTTCCTCTCTGACTGGGCTCTGTCTTGTTCTTTTCCATACAATTTCATTGCTGACCTTGTCTGTCCATCTGATCTTAAGTAGCTTCCTCAAACATCTGTTGATGAAAACTTGGATTCTCTTTATGCAGGCCTCAGACGCATTCCAAGTCTCACATCCATACAACAGGACTGACTTCACGTTCGAGTTGAATATCCTCAGCTTTGTTTTTAGAGATATATCCTTGGTTCTCCAAATCTTGCTTAAGGACGTGAAAGCTGCCTGTGCCTTTCCAATTCGTGCTTTGACTTCTGCCTCTGTTCCTCCCTTATTGTCAATGATACTACCAAGATAGCTGTAGCATCTGCGGGCTACCCCTTGCCCTCCCCCGGTTTTGTTGTTGTGCTGGTGGCTGAGCATGTGTCCACTACTTCTTTCATTTTATTGTTGACAACCGCCAGAGTGTACTGTACTCCGTGACCTGACCTTCTTTTCTAGTGAGTAGTTTTTTTCCTCGCTCGCTTGTTGTCAGGTGTTTTGACTCGTTCAGTAAATATTAGTATGTTCCCGAACATTCGATAACACTGTGGATAAGGATGTTTACGCCAGATTTGGCCTTGAGTGATGTAACCTGATGACGTATTGATGCGTGATTGGTTAGTTTGTGCGAGGGCAAAGGTAACGTTTATTTCGGGAACTTTCTGTAGGAATGTTTATATATATAGACCTGTGTGAGTGGTTGGTCGGTGAGTAAGTGAGTTTCCTTTTGTGTGGCGTAGATATTTAGTTTCGCTGGTGTCTTCCTAGTAATTTATTGTTCGCTATACAGTTATTAAACTTTAGTATTATTTAATCTATCGTCGGATCTCGTGTTTATTTATTTTACAGCTGTAATGGTTTCGTTTTCTAAAGGGCTGTAGTTAGATCAACTAACTTCCCCCTACTATAACGTGCTAGAACAACCTCAGCTGTTACATATTGGGGGCTCGTCCGGGATCCGACCATATTCGAGCGGACCAGATCAAAATTACTAGATTTATTTACATAGTTTATTGTAGGAATATCATCGACAAGCTATCTACAACATGTCAGAGGCTATTGGAAGGCTTAGCCAGGAAGCAGACGCCTTGGAGCTCACTGGGAAGGAGAGACAGGATTACATCCGTGAAGGCCTAAGGGAGGAAAGAGAGAGAGAGAGGCAAGAGCGCATGGAGCAACTGAAGATGGAAAGAGAGAGGCAAGAGCGCATGGAGCAACTGAAGATAGAGGCTCGGGAGAAGGAGATGAACCACGAGCTGGAGATGGAGAGGATCCGCCATCAGGGTGGAGGCGAGTCGACGCAGGGGACCAGCGACCACGCCAGTTCTAAGAGACCCAAGCTACCTGCATTTCAGGACAAGAAGGACGATCTGGATAGCTGGTTTGAGAGGTTTGCTGAGACAGCTGAATGGCCCAGATCCACCTGGACGACATCACTGTCTGCCCTGCTGACCGGGAGAGCTTTTGAGTGCTTCTGCAGACTACCGATCGACGAAGCCAAGGACTACGACAAGGTCAAGGAAGCGTTGCAGAAGAGGTACAACCTGTCAGAGGACGGATACAGACTCATGTTCAGACAAGGTAAGCCTGAAGATGGAGAAGATGTTGGAATGTTTTTGACCAGGATCAAGACCTATCTAGAGAGGTGGATAAAGCTGTCGAAGACGGAGGAGACCTACGAAGGAGTGAGAGATCTGTTCGTCAGAGAGCAATTCATGGATGCTTGCCCACCAGACCTTGCGACCCATGTGAGGGAGAGGAAACCAAAGACGCTACAGGACATCGCAGATTCAGCGGAGGCGTACCTGGTAGCGAGGAACCGGACGCTCAGTGGGAGCGCCAGACTGCAGAGCCGGCCAGTGCGATGGAGGCCCAACGGAGACAGAAGCCCACAGGTCTGCCATAGGTGCCAGAGGCCGGGACACAAGGCGACGGAGTGTCGTGCAAAGTTAAACGACAAAGGTGAGTTGAAATGTTACCTTTGTGGAAAGCCAGGCCACGTTCGGAGGATGTGTCCAGCCCAGAAGGATATGGGACGAGGCAAGCCGAACAAGGCGGCGGCGGCCGTAGTTATAGCGGCGGACGAGTCGTCAAGACAAGATGTGACGACGGCTGACACCAGCATCAACGTTCAAGCGGTAATGAAGGACGGGAAGCTACAGTTAGCGGTGCCTGTTACGTGCGGAGGATGCAGTGACGGAAGGACCGTGGAGAAACTGAAGTTACCAGTGATGAAGGGCTTGATTGGAAATCGAGCGGTAGATGTCCTAAGAGATACCGGCTGTGAAGGTGTAGTGGTGCGGCGATCACTGGTGGACGACGGACAGCTCACCGGTGGGAAGAAACTTATCGCGAGGATCGATAACTCCTTGCTAGCGGCGGAGGAAGCCGTTATCGACGTGAAGACGCCTTACCTGACGGGCAAAGTGACGGCGCTGTGTCTACCGGAGACCATCTGCGACCTAGTAGTCGGGAACGTGGACGGAGCGAAGGATCCGTACGACCCTGACACTGAGGTGATGGTAGGAGCGGTGACCACGAGGGCCCAGGAGAAGAGGAAGGACCGGTCTACGTCGCTGAAGGTGCCGAGGGCAGAACGGCACGCGGGAGTGGATAGAGAGGAACTTATCCGACTCCAAGAAGAAGACGAAGTCATTAGGAAGTTAGAGCAGAAGAAGATCCCAACTAATAGAGGCAATAAATCTGTTCATTTTGAGAAACATGGAGGAGTACTGTACCGGATCTACAAGGACCTGAGACAGGCGACGGTTATAAGGCAAGCGGTACTACCCGAGAAACTAAGAGAGTATGTACTGAGTGTAGCCCACGACCCGATCGTCGGAGGACACCTCGGCGTGAAGAAAACCAAAGACAGAGTTATGAGCAATTTTTATTGGCCTGGAATTGAAGGTGACGTCGCGAGATACTGCCGCTCATGCGACATATGCCAGAGGACGGTGAACAAAGGAGCGACACCAAAGGTGCACCTGCAGAGTATGCCAGTAGTGGACGTACCATTTAGGCGAGTGGCCGTGGACTTAGTAGGACCTATCGACCCCCCAAGTGAAGGTGGACATCGGTATATCCTGGTGTACATAGACTACGCTACTCGCTACCCTGAAGCCACACCCTTGAAGAAGATCGACGCAGAAACGGTAGCAGAAGCCTTAGTGAACATCTACAGCCGTTTGGGTGTGCCCGAAGAGATCTTGTCGGACCAAGGGACCCAGTTTATGTCAGATGTCATGAAGGAAACGAATAGACTACTGGGAATTCGACAGTCGACCACTACAGTCTACCACCCTATGTGCAACGGGTTGGTGGAGAGATTTAACGGCACACTGAAGAAGACCTTAAGGCGACTGTGCGCAGAGCAACCCAAGAAGTGGCACAGATACATCAACCCGCTGCTCTTCGCATATCGTGAAGTTCCCCAAGAGTCGACCAAGTTTGCCCCATTCGAGTTGCTGTATGGGAGAACTGTGAGAGGACCCATGCACATCTTACGACAACTATGGACCAAGGACGTAGAGGAGCCGGAAACGAAGACCAGTTACCAGTACGTCATGGAACTACGTGAGAGGCTGGAGGACACATGGAAGTTAGCGACGGAAGAACTCTCCAAGGCTCAAGGTAGACAGAAGACCTACTACGACCGGAAGGCGCGAGAGAGGAAGTTCCGCCCCGGAGATGAAGTGTTGGTGCTACTGCCGACGAACACTAACAAGCTCCTATTCCAATGGAAGGGACCATATAAGGTAGTCTCAGTTGTCGGTGTTAACGACTATAGAGTCAAGATGGGTGCAAAAGAAAAGACCTTGCACGCCAACCTCCTCAAGGGATACATTCCAAGGACGTCAAAAGCAGCAGCAGTGGCAATGGAACCGAGACCTATTGTGACCGAGATGTGTGGGATGGACAACAGTAGGAGAGATACCACGCCTGAACATGTCAACGCCATAAAGGACGGCGGCGGTGATAGTGCTGAGACTGTACTGGCAGAGGACGACCTGATAGACAAGAGTCAACCCGTGGAGTCATCTAGCATGACAGTCATCGAGGACTGCGACCTGGAAGGCGACAACGGTGGAACGACGGAGGACCTTGCCGATCTAGGAAGCTGGGACCAGAAGGAAAGCTACAGAGATGTCCAGTATGGAACGCAACTGACATCGGAACAACGTCAAGAACTCTGCAATGTGGTGAAGAATTACCAGCACGTCTTCACCAATCTCCCTGGATGCTGTCAGTTGGGTGAACATCGCATCGACCTGACGACAGAAGTACCAGTTCGTCAACGACCATACCCGGTGCCCTACGCTATGCGCGACTCATTGAAGGAGGAGCTTAGCACCATGGAACGGCTGGGCATCATTCGAAGGAGCTCATCAGCTTATGCTTCACCTATTGTTGTCGTCAAGAAGAAGGACGGATCCAACCGAGTCTGCATCGACTACAGGAGGTTAAACAAGATCACAGTATTCGACCCTCATCCGACAGCAGCGCCATTAGAAGTGTTTCAGAGTCTCTCGAGAGGAAAATTATTCTCTCGGATTGACCTGAGCAAGGGATACTGGCAAGTGAAAGTTCGAGAGCAAGACATTCCCAAGACGGCGTTCGTCACCATGGGCGAGCACTATGAATTCATTCGGATGCCTTTTGGGATGATGAACTCAGGAGCCACACTGAACAGGATCGTAAAGCCATTGATCCGTGGAATGAACAATGTGACAGCATATGTGGACGACCTGCTGATTCATACAGAGACATTCGACGAGCATGTGAAGACCCTCAAGGACTTACTGCAGAGGATGGACCAAGCTGGATTAACTGCAAGACCATCGAAGTGTCTGATTGGAACGTCTGAAGTAGACTTTGTTGGACACTTAGTGGGAGAAGGTATGATTGGCCTGTTAGAAGAGAATGTATGTAAGGTACGAGACGCACCCAGACCCACCACTAAGAAGGAAGTGAAAGCATTCTTAGGATTAGTGGGATATTACCATGAATTTATTCCTAACTTTTCAGCGATTGCATCACCATTGTCTGATTTACTTAGAAAGGGTCAGCCCAATATAGTTCAGTGGGATGAAACGCAGGAGAAAGCGTACACCTCTTTGAAGAATGTCATTATCTCCAAACCCGTGTTATGTCTGCCAGATTTTTCCAAAGAGTTTGTCTTAGCAACTGATGCATCAGATCGCGGATTAGGCGCTAGTCTTATGCAGGAACACGAGGGAAAGTTGTACCCTGTGGCATATGCTAGTCGTAAGCTATTGCCTCGTGAGACAAAATATTCGGTCTCAGAGCGCGAATGTTTAGCTATTGTTTGGGCTGTAAAAAAGTTTACTTTGTATTTGTATGGAAAGGAGTTTGTGCTCCAAACTGACCATCGGTCATTAGAGTTTTTGAACTCTGCCAAGTTTGACAGTCCAAAGTTATTACGATGGAGTTTATTTTTACAGTCTTATCGATTCAGGATTCACTACGTAAAAGGCAGAGAAAATGTCTGTGCCGATTTCCTGAGCAGGGTATTTTAAAGTAGTACACTATCAGTGAAATGCATTGTAACCCATACTTTTGCCTACTTGATGAATTTCTAGGACGGCAGTATTGTACTGTAATTGGGGACATAGTTCATCTGTGATTGAATACTGAATTGATGGCTGATAGAGAGTCATGATGTGTTAGTCACATTTTGGTTTTATGCTATGTCATATTAGTTACCAATGGAACTTGGTGTAATTTTTGAAAAATGTAACCCAAATGGGGACTGCGAGCAAGCAGTGTTTGTGTTATATTGCAATGTTGTAACTTGTTTTGACCTAATATGATGAAGAAAGACCCTAATCAGTGGTCGATATGTATTGGTATTTTTGCCATTGTACGTATGAGTTATACATTTTGGAGATAACCATGTTATGTACAACAAGTTATATGCTATGATTCGTGCACGAAGCATTGTGTAAACGATGGGCCATCGTTTGACCATATATGATTTGTAATAATATCATTGGCCATCGTTTCACCTTATATGATTTGTAATAATATCATTGACCATTGTTTCACCACATTGGTGGCGTTGTGTTATTTTGACTAGTAGGCCTACTGTTTACTATTGGGAAGCAATGACGGTATTGTATTAGTTATGGTATTAGTGATGCAAAGTACATTGCATTGTATTGTATTTGTGATGACATTCGGGAAGACACTGAAATTGTTATTAATTGTAATAGAATTAGCAACTACCTTTGTGAGATTGGGAGTGCTATAAGATTATTTCAAGATATTGCAGACGCTGAATAATGTTTTGGAGTTGAAAAATATTCAACTTAAATTGGGGAGTTGTGTAGCATCTGCGGGCTACCCCTTGCCCTCCCCCGGTTTTGTTGTTGTGCTGGTGGCTGAGCATGTGTCCACTACTTCTTTCATTTTATTGTTGACAACCGCCAGAGTGTACTGTACTCCGTGACCTGACCTTCTTTTCTAGTGAGTAGTTTTTTCCTCGCTCGCTTGTTGTCAGGTGTTTTGACTCGTTCAGTAAATATTAGTATGTTCCCGAACATTCGATAACACTGTGGATAAGGATGTTTACGCCAGATTTGGCCTTGAGTGATGTAACCTGATGACGTATTGATGCGTGATTGGTTAGTTTGTGCGAGGGCAAAGGTAACGTTTATTTCGGGAACTTTCTGTAGGAATGTTTATATATATAGACCTGTGTGAGTGGTTGGTCGGTGAGTAAGTGAGTTTCCTTTTGTGTGGCGTAGATATTTAGTTTCGCTGGTGTCTTCCTAGTAATTTATTGTTCGCTATACAGTTATTAAACTTTAGTATTATTTAATCTATCGTCGGATCTCGTGTTTATTTATTTTACAGCTGTAATAGTTTCGTTTTCTAAAGGGTTGTAGTTAGATCAACTAACTTCCCCCTACTATAACGTGCTAGAACAACCTCAGCTGTTACAATAGCAGAAGGACTCTACATCTTCCAGTGGTTGATCTCCTACTCTGACTTGTGCGCTTGGGAGTGCAACAATTTTTAGGACCTTCGACTTCGCAGGATGTATCCTCAATCCAATAGATTCTGAAATTTTGTTTAGAGCTGTAGTCTTTGCTTGCATCTGGTCGTGTGTGTGCGACAATAGTGCCAAGTCATCTGCAAAATCTAGATCGTCCAGCTGTGTCCATGGGGTCCATTGTATGCCATTTCTTCCTCCACTGGTGGTTTCTTTCATAGGCCAATCAATCACCAGGACAAACAGAAATGGGGACAGCAAACAACCCTGCCTAACACCAGTCTTGATATCAAAGCTGTCAGTAAGCTCGCCATCGTGTACGACTCTGCAACTTGTCCCGTCGTACATGCTCTTGATAAGGTTCACCATCTTCTCTGGGATTCCATAATGTCTCAATATTCTCCACAGTGTTTCTGTGAAAAAGCATACGAATCAGCTAACAGAGAATAAAAACAGAACCTAGAGAATTCAAGATTGCAGAATAGTCTGCTGTTAAACTAAGTAACAAAAAAAATGAATATGCTCCTTCATTTCGACCGTTTACGTCTCCCAATAAAGAAACACAATATTTTATTTCCGCAAATCGTTCCCTTTTCCATTTCATTACGCATGAAAAAACTGCTTAGTGTATGCGGAAACTAAAACGGCAAATTCAATGAGTGTCACGAGCAGAGTTAAGGTCTTGGGGATTTAACTCGACTGCACGAAAGGCAGCTAACTCACACTCGGACACAAACACACAAGAAATTATTAAATAAACAAGAGTATATGTTTGTCAGGCCGGCCGGGCCGTAATATTACATAAATATTAATATATGAAACAAAAGACAATAGAGGTATGTTCAAAAATAAAGTTCCAAATGCTAACTTATACTAAGCTATCTACCGTAATCAATATTCAATTAGTGTATCATTATAAGAAACAAGATATCAATCTATAGTAGCAGTTGAGTCGCCACTGGCCAGTCGTCAGGCAAACTCTCCAGAAATAATATGGGTTCCCAATGCACACTGAATGCTAGGAGAGCCCAGTACGTTCAAAGCCTACAGAAGCACGATTTCGGCTTGCAGGTATTAAGTAGCTTGTACATATAATTCTATACATGCAATCACTCTAATATTCATATCAATATCAATGGGCTCGAGCCGTGATGAGTCACAATAAGTCTTCAAATGCCTATACTATAGATAATTTTGCTATCAGCTGACGCTCGTTCGTCGAGTCCAAGCTGTGGTTTTCTCGGACTTCCTATGAGGCTGTGGGTTTTCTCTCTATCTCTGAACTTCTATGATTATGAGTGAATAAGATCAGTTACCGTTATTAACACCTACTAACTCGTAGGCGTGAAAATCAGGATAGCGAAGTGTGGACTCTTTAGGTCAGTCCACCCAGACCTTTCTTTCTAGGGCTCTCTCTGTTACTTCTATCAGCTCTCTCTTTCTATATATATGCTACGTCAGTCCGATGACAATGGACTGCTCATCTTCGTGCCACATAGTTCAGGTACTGGCCAACCGGAGATACTTTACGGGAACGATGCTTGGCTTCTCGTCTGTACACAATGAATTTCAACGTTACACGATCTTTTATACTAGCCAAATACCCAGCAGGGTTAGTCCGCTGGTAAAATTAGTTCAGCAATCTCATTGGCCAAACCCCACCATTTTGAATGTATGGATATCTGCACTGTCCACACTAGTCAGTTAACGTGCAAAACCTTGTCTAGTCATAACAATGTCGGCAATCCCCACCTTATCTCACCCCTACTCCATTACTTCTAATCACGAACATCAAAACCCAAAAGCGTAAATCTAATATTCTAACTTTGTAATTTCTTACTCACAAACAATAATTCGCGGGGGAGAGGGGGAGTAGAGACAGAGAGAGCCAGAAGGAGAGAGAGAGATGGAGAAAGAGAGAAGAAGAAGAGAGAGAGAGAAAGATTCGGTGTAGCAGCCAGATTATACCCCGCCAAACTATACCCGGGGGTTAAACTGGCCTAGCCTGGAATATAACCCGGGGTATATTCTGGGCTAGGCCAGTTTATACCCCGGGGGAGCCTATACTTTGGGCTAGGCCAGACTATATCCCCCTAGTCCAGATTATACCCCCTATTCTTTTCTTTAAACAAGTCAATACCACAGTTTATTTCAACCTTAGTTTAAACTGTTCACTGTCACTGTCACCAGGTATCGTATTGAAGCATACATTCTTGACTCTAGTAAATCTGAGAGGACATAATACATGCATTAAAAAGCATTGATATACAGGATGATTAAAAACGAATTAACCGATTTTATGATGCATTGCTGGGATGAATTCTTTTATCATATTGATGTTGCCCGTGCTGCTGGTGGTGGCCACATTGAACACTTGTAAGACTGGAAATAAAAGTTGACTGTGAGTACAATACTTGTGACTTGGCTTGAGTTTTCTAGTGCTTTTCCTTATTAAAATATTGCGTCATAAAATCGGTTCATTCTTTTCGAATCACCCTGTATATAAGGATTAAAAATCCATTCAAATTGATACGATTAGACTTTTAACAATAATTCTACTTGTGTCCGTTGGTATTATTATGTGTTGTTTTTTTTTAATTTTATATCATTAGTTGTCCATGAGTTAAACATACATTGCATTTTTTGTTTGAAACAACTGATATACACTTAGAAGCAAGGTATGAAATAGTTATGAGGCTCATAAATGTAAAGTCATCTGAATTTTATTTTAATTTTTGAAAATCAGAAATGTCCCTGACATGTCAGAACAATCAGACCTACATACAAAGTTACAATGATGCAGAGAAAAAAGGCCGGAAAAGAACACACAGAGAAATACAAAAACATTTTGATAACCCAACTGACAGATGGTGGCATTCCATCATCCAGCAGAAATTTAATACTTCACATAAAACTAAATACACACTCAATCTTTTCACATGATGAACTGCACCTGTCCAGATCCACTTGAAATATTACACAATGCTAACCAGCCATAAACAATAAGAACACCAAAAGTAAATAATCTTATTTACACTTGAAAATAAAGAGAAATATCAATATCAGAATCATCACCATCATCATCTTGGAATAACATAAAGATAAGAGGGAATGTATAAATGACCTACACACTATTCTAGAATATATAAGCAGCAGCGTGTGTGTATCATTTACATGTAAAAAATGTGTTAAATCTTTTCAACTATTCAAATAGAACTGGACAGAAAGCTTTAGTAAAGTACCCTTGATAGCTGTGTTAACTGACAGATTAAATCCACTGAGACAACAATGCACTGTATAAAATAACTATAGTATGTTACGGCAAAAACTCGATGGATCATGTTGCATTAACAACATTTCTTGTTAGTAAATTCTTCGACAGCTTATTTGTAGAAAGGCACTGTATTAGTTTGCAGGACATTTGAAAGACTGTAGTTATGTGTTATAGTGAATAACAGTATGTCTCTTGTGGATGAAATAAAATCTAAAAAACTTAATGTTGTATCCTTGAATCTTTTGTCTGAATGTGGAAGTATAATCTGGACAGGTGGAATATAATTTGGCAAAGCCTAAAGTATAACCTGGGGTATAAACTGGCCTAGCCCAGAATATATAATATTTAATTCTTGTTGGATTACATTGCGGATGTCGGAATGGCACCATTTGTCAGTTGGGTTATTACATTTTTCTTTTCTCTCTGCGTCATTGTTACAAAAAATACAATGCATGTTTTACTCATGGACAACCAATCATCAAATAATATTCATAATATCATCAATACACACGCGTGAAATTAATGTTGAAGTCTAATCATATCTGTTCAAATGGATACTCAACCCTTTTGTACATTAATGCATTTTTATGCATCATGATTTATAGGAGTCAAGAATGTATGTATGTACACTAATTTAAACTAAGACTGAAAACAAACTGTTATAATTATTTCCTCTAAATTGTATTATGATTTACGGGTGTCAAGAATGTGTTCATGCATGTATTAATACGATGTCTGATGACAGTGATAAAGAATAAGTTAAAGTAAGGCTGAAATAAACTGTGGTATTGATCTGCATTTTAAAAAAAAGTAGGGAGTGTAATCTGGACTAGGGGGATATAGTCTGGCCTAGCCCAAAGTATTCCCGGGGTATAAACTGGCCTAGCCCAGAATATACCCAGGGCTACGCCAGTTTAATCCCGGATATGGTTTCGGCGGAGGGTATATTTTGGCCTGTTACACCGGAACATCAACAAAAAAAAAAAAAACTCAGCCAAAATGAGAACATATTGTGCATTTATCACACAAATTTTATTTCATCCTAGTCACATTTTTAAGCACAACACTAGATCATCTTTTACCTACTCAAATCACAGTATAATCTGACGACATGACAAAAACTTGAATTTACTGAACGATGAAACTAACTTGAAGTAATGTCCATAAAAACTGATTTGAGAAATCTCATACGGGGTCTTTTCTAAAAGTCTGCGCTTGTTTTAAGATTGTTTATGCAGTACAGATTTTGAAAAGGAAGGACGGATCCTTTCATTGCGCGCCAAACACATCTACGATATTTTGAAGACGATGCGCTTCGTGTGCAGTGCTGTACAAAGCCACCACCGAAAGTATAACAATGTACTACATTATAACCTGGGGAATCAAGACCAGAGAAAGTGAAAAGAACAAACTTAACAACACAGACATCAAGAAAATATGCAACATGACGGACACGACATCTTTCACTTTTCACCAATTGTACTCAAATGCTTGTGTAAAGAAATTCATGTCAATCTTAAATGACAGACACCACACCCTGTTTCACCAAATTTCCAGATCATCCAAGAGCAACAGAATACTACAAAAGAAAGCAAGCAGAGAAAGGAGATCGGTTTTGCTCCCCCCCCCCCCCCCCCCCCGCAATTCGCCTCAACAAGACACGTTAGCTAGAAATATGCCATATAATTTCATTAATGTTCCTTACCATGTTACTTCATGTGTGCCTGTTATTAGGTTTATGAAGAGATGCATAAAATGTGTGTATCGAGCGAATTTCCCATGTGGGGTAATATTAAATTGAGTTTTATTTTATTTACTTTATGTTATCTGGAAAATACAATCCTTTTATGCGGTTCTGTTGTTGCCGTTGTTGTTGTCGTCGTTGCTGTTGTTGTTGCTGTTGCTGTTCTATTTATTACTTCTATACCACAATAAATTTGCTATTCAAATCAATTTACTGTCATGACATTAAAATATTTTGATCATGATATGTTTTGATAAAATAATATTTTTATAATAATGCTAATTTTAGTATTGTAGTAAGAGTCTTCATAAATTTACAGTGAACCTTTCCTCTTCTCCCTATGGCCACGTCACAGGTTTACACTTACATGCAATATGTACATATGCACGATAGTTGAGTTTTATCTGTGCAGCTTGGTTCTGACGTACTTGTTACCCAGTATTCATGTCACGTATTATAACTTCTCTGTACCCATTCCCCATGTCAATTAAAACCTGTTGTTGTAGGTTTACGCCCAATAACCACCGTCAACACCAAACTAATTCAAATGCGCAAATAAATATTCTTTTCAAATCACGGTGTTCGTATAAAAATACTCAAAATTGGATAAAGTTGTGCTGCTGATTGTTCACTGCTGAATATTTCCCAACAGCAGCGGCGTACGACATTGGCATCGCTGTCTTTGGTTTCAGCGCACTTACTGCTCCTCTCGCTTAGGCTAAAGTACCTACGTTGTCGGCCTTGTACTTTTAGATGGCCTTTACTTCTTGCCGTTTCGGGCAGCTTTTGTCGAAGGCGGTGTGGTTGCCTCGACAATTTGGAAACTTCGGCCCGGCTGTATAAACCTCATCGTCCGCATGGTCAATGCTGCCACAGTGAGAGCAAACTGATGATTTCTTACAGTGAGAATTTCCGTGTTCATACCTCTGGCAGCTAAAGCATCGCTTAGGGTTTGGAACGAATGGCGAGACCGGAATCTGTAAATATGCCACTTTTAGATGAGCTGCAGGTTTGATTGTATCGAACATGAGGATGATGGAGTTGGTTGCAATCAGCTCATCTCTTCGGCGAATCTTGATACGCCGGCTACGTTCTTGACAATGTCCTCTTCACTCTCCTCGTCCAACTCCTGGGTGCAGATGACACCACGTGAGCTGCTCAAGCTCCTGTGGGGTGGAACTGTTGTGGGAATACCATGAAAGAGTCTGCTTGAGCAAGTTCTCTGAGTGTAGACTTTTTATGCATTCTACCAACAGTTCACCATTTCTCATCCTTGTTACCGATTTAGGTTCGCCTGCAAATGCTTTTCAGTGTTTGAAAGATCACAAAGACGCTCATTTTTTATAAATTGTTTTCGGGGCTTGACTGCTGATTACCAAGGAAGTAACCAGACCCGCCCGTCGTCAGTGTTTACGTCCAGCAGAGACGTGATTGTCCGTCTGCGCTGACTGGAGGCCCCACCCGGTTCCTCCTGTTTACGTCTTTTACTTAAGTCGGGATTTGTGGCAGAGTCTAAATTTTTGAAAGTATCCATGAGAATTTATTTTCATTGTTCATCCCGGGGGCTTCCCAACCGCGACCGAGACCAACAAGGAGGACACATAGTGCTCGGATATCCAAAGCTGTTATGCCAGGGCTACCCCAGAGATATACTCCCCACATTGTGTTACTCCCACCAGGATTGACCCAGGTCTCGAATCACTAAGCGTTCGGGGCCTCACCGATTGGGTGGCATGGGATATACCACACTCCTGTCTTAGGGGAAGGCCGGATCAAAGTGGCCGAAATAGACTAGTGTCGATCTTACTAGTCTTCCCTGCCATATTTCATATGGATGTCAAAATTTGTAAGATGGCCTTGGTAACACATATATAACACGTTATTCAAAACATATTCAAGTGTCAAACAAAAATGATTCGAAACGCCGGAAAATTGCCAAGTGTGACATTTCGTTTACTGTGGGATTGACTTATTTATTTACAAGCTGTAGTAATGGACTACAAATGAAAACTTCAACTTTATGAAAGTGTTGTTTTTTTTAATATGTCTTTCCTTATTTTCATATTTGACACCTCAAAGAAAAATGTATAAAATTTATATTTTACAAGTTATATTAACACTAAAGAGTGTCTTCTTGCAGCCTACTATCTATACCTGACTTGCTTTGTTACAGCATGTACAGGTTGTTTCTTGTTGTTTTTTTGTCTCTAATGGAAAATGAAGCTTTCAGTACCGTAAGTAAACTGAAACAATTTTATGAAAAATAAGTGTGCCATCGTTGCTTGCACTGCGAATACAGTTCAAGATAACGGTCGGCTGGCCTCAAGTGCTGCGCCTCGATCGACCCGGCTACCTGGCCTGTAATTCTGAAAGCCTAGCCCAAAGGCCTATAATAGTCACACATCACATACACTTCTCTCCAATACTTTTGACCTTGTTTCAAGCTGAGCAGAACGTTCTAAATGATGTGGAAACTAGGGATGGGAAGAGAAACAAACCAACCAATGGCCTGTTGACATTGATGCTTGGGCCCCGCCTTACAAAGGTGCATGCCCTATAAATTAATTTGCTATCTCCCAGACAGTATTATATTTGTAAAGAAGTCGCCTCTGCAATATCATAACGCTGAACAGAAAGCAGTTCCTCCCTTCTTAGTCGGACATCAAAACCTAGCATCGCTATAAAACTACATTTGATCTGTTCATCATCTCACATTCAGGTAAGTTTATGAAATATTTTGTACCATAAATACTGCCCGGGCAAAATTGAAAATTGAAATTAATAGATTAAAATTTATTCATATCATCCCCCCCCCCCCGGCAGAATTTATTATTCATTATTAAATATATATTGTTATTAATAAATATTCAAATATTATTTGAGTTGTGAGTTGTGTACTGATGTGAGTTGTGAACTGTTGTGAGTTGTGAACTGCGCCTAACAGGCTGCGTTACAATTTGCTCTGAGATGGAGAGAGAGAGTGAGCGAGACAGGGAGAGAGAAAGAAGCAGTGTAGTGTGTTGAGCGCTTCGCAGGCAGCTCCATTCTGCTCTGTGGTTGACATGTTGTTTCTGTAAAGCGCATAGAGCATTTTAAATGGATATGCGCTATATAAATGCTATACATTATTATTATTATTATAGGTATTGAACTTAAATAATACTTATGATGTTATTTGCTAGACTATTACCAGGTCATACGTACTTTCATACTTATCTATTTATTCATTTAACTAGCCACTTTGAACTAGACTTCTCTACGTATTTATTTGCGAACTCACTTATATGGATACCTTTTTAAAGTAGGTTTGTTTGTTGTTTCTTTTAAATGTCCGTTAGTTATATAAAATATACCACACCTATTAAGTGATCTCCAATCACTGACTCATGCACGAAATGAATGCATTGCATTTGAATCTGAGCCCCCCCCCCCCCCAAAAAAAACTTATATTGTAACCAATTTATTCTTGTGACACGATATCTATGTCCGCATGCAATCAATTAGATTTACCTCATATCCAACAGAATAGATGAGGCAGCTAATATATTTTATTTATCCTTTGTGACAACCTTCGCACAGCCATACTCAGGACTCGTCTTTTAAAAAGAAAATACATTCTATAAATGAACTTGCCAATTCCCGGGTAGTATTTTGTATGTGAAAAAAAATCGTCTCTACAAGATCATAAGGCTGCTCTGAAATCAGTTCTTCATTTAAATCTTTGCGACATTATAAAACTACTTCTGATCTGTTCATCATTTCACTTTCAGTTAAGTCTATGCAATATCTTATAGCATAAATACTACTAAGGTGGCCTCTGCTATAAACTGTTATCTTCGACTTGAATAATGCTTTTGTTGTAACAATTTATTCTTGTGACAAGAAATCTAGGCCCATAAGCAATCAATTAGATTTACGTCAAAATCCAACAGAATAGACCATGGCAGCTGATGTTTTCGATCCATCCCTATTCACCTAGTTGGTCTAGAGGCAAGGTGCCCGCCTCTCATGTCAAGGGTACCGAGTTCAAAACCCGGCTGGCGCAGGCATGTTGGAAGTTTGGGATTTTTCTCATATTTTCGTGTCCCTGATCCTATTGGGAGGTAGATCGAGTACCTAGTCTTCTTGGATAAGGACAAAAAATTAGGAGGGCACCATTGCACGTTGCTAACGTTAAAGATACCTTGGCAGTTGGAAATCGAAAAGAGCAGGCCGAACAGGCCGAATAGGCCGCTGTCCGGGCAAAAATTGAATAAAATCCATCCACTCCCTCCCCCAACCCCTTCCTAAAAAAAAAAAAAAAAACGCCGACCGGCGCTGCACTGTGGCAACGTGCCTGCTCCAGTTGTAACTGGGTGCAATGACACAAAGGCAAATTTCCCAAATGGGATTTAAGTAGTTACAAATACAAATACAAATACTACATGTAGTGATGATAACATTGAACTTTAGTTGAACGTCTTTGTGTGACTCAAATGAGGGAACTAGAACTATCATGGCCCCAGTACATTTTGTGGTGGGGCAATAATAACAGAAATAAATAATTAATAATAATAATAAGTGTGTTGGCACTGATGACTGATTATCAAATACACACAAGAAAGTTATTGCACGCTGAAGTATGGATCAGAATACGTGAAATATCCAGACGTTTTCTTCGTCTTCTTTCTCTCCAACTTTCTTTCACATGTTTCACTGGCACGGCCGTGTGCATGGAAATATGTAATTTCTCGTTCCGTGTTGCTCTGAAATCTTAGATTTTTCCTACTATTGCACATTAAGAACTCAACACAAGTGCAACCATCATGATATTATTTGTCTGGGCCAGTTAAAACTGTCCATAATTGATCCACTGGATAAAATGTTCCAATTTTACGAGTTTTTTTTAAATATTCAGGTTACCATGACTATTTCTTTTTTCTTATTTTTGAGAAAGTACTACAAATGTTTTAAACAATCGAGGTGACATAAATTATAAAAGTCAAACTGTAAAATTGCAAATGAGAACAAAGTAGAAATTAATCCGATATAATAACTCTGTGGATTGTACAATGTTTCAATGGCGTTTTCAGACAGTAAAGTCAAAACTGGTATCCGATTATACTCTATCCCATGTCCTACATGACTTGTATTTGGATTTTTAATTCAGTGATACACTGACAGTTATTCTGCCTTTGAATGTACTCGTACTAAAACTATATCCATGTAACATTGTAAAATTAACGTAACCGTAAAAACCAGTGATACCCATTCATAACCTTTGTACTTCATGGATCCATTGTTATATTTTACTGCTGTTTGCTGTTATTGTTATTACGAAGATTCGTGTTTTAAAAATTTTGTACAAAGATTCATAATATTTTGAATATCTTGTATCTTCTCAGGTGCTCAATTGTTGACAATGAAACTCTTAGCGATCTCAGCCACACTCTTCGTCCTCTACTTCACGGGCTCAATCCCTGAACCGACTGCTGCCATTGACCAAGAACAGTTTGAACAGGCTATACAAAGTACTTCTGATATGTGTCAATACAAAGCTCAGCTCTGTTTCTTTGCATCTCCAACAGCCCAGGGGTATGCAAAGGACGGCAGATTTTGTGATATCTTCAAACTGAATGAAAACGGACTCTCTGCACAGGACTGTGTGGTCAAATCCAAATGTACACAATCCGAGTTTAATAGCGTAAAGAATGTCGCCTGTGGACCCAACGAATCAAATAAAGCCACACCTCAAGAATTTGATGATGCAAGAAAAGCTACATCTGCAGCGTGTCAGAATGTAGCTGAATTCTGTAACAATGTGTCTCCAGGTGCTGACCAGCTACTAGGACAGCAAAAGTTTTGTGAACTGTTGAATCTAAGAGAAGAAGGTCACACTGCATTGGAATGTCTGACCTGGACATGCTCACAGTCTGAGTTTGACAAAATAAAGAACACTGCCTGTATAGCTGAATCATTTCAGAATGCAGTAGCTGCCACTTCTGGAAACTGCCAAGTTGCAGCTGCTTCCTGTATCAGCATTTCTGCAAAAGCACAACAATATCAACGTGAGGAAAAATTTTGTGATCTTGTCAACCTAGAAGAAGATGGCCAATCCGCTCGTGATTGTCTGATCCGTGGAGGATGTACAGAATCTGAGTTTGACAACGTAAAGAAAGTTGCCTGTGGAGTTGGGGCATTGGCTGCAAGTGGTCTGGTGCTCCTTATCACCATTGTCAACGTATTCATCAGGATCATTTGAAACTTCAAGGCACAAAAATGCTAAATCTATTTTTAATCTGCTTTTAAATAGTATCAAGATAGCGATGTGCTAATCCTTTTTTTTTCTCTCTGTCTTTCTCGATTGTACATAAAGTAATGGTGTTCAAAACAAAACAAAACGAACGAACAGGAAAGAAAAAAAATCCAGCCCCCTTCAAAACTGCAGACTGCTTATATTTTATTGATGTTTCTGGTGAATTTTTCTGCCAAAGCGTTCACCTTCCTAACCATAGAAAGAACCTGAACATACTGGTTTTTACTACAGAATGTGCATGGTCAGTGGCATGAATAAGTCAGTGGAACTAATGGACTAAATTGAAACATAGATTTTATCTTGGAAACTGTGTGCAAATCGTTTTCTTTGAATTTAGGAGTCCCGTAGCTCCCTAATTAATGAACAATTATATTCCAAACCACAGCACTTATATTTACAGTGGCTACAATTTACTCATAGCTCTCCACGTCATTTGCTTACATATGATTTTTACTTTTCATTTTTTTTCCGGTAAGAAACGCCATAATTGTGTGATTTATCCCCCAAAAAAACAGAAGGGACACCACTCTATTGTTTAGCCTGTTGGTTTATTATTATTCTCCAGATTTATAGACCAATGATGATTCATCAGCATACTAACGACATAGAGTCTCTACAGGATTTCTCCCATATTTCATTAGGCCACGCAGCCTATAAGTAATATTGTTTTATTTATTCTCTCCAATGATCCAACATTCAACTCTGAAATTAGTAACTGCATAAGAAAAAATGTGAAATGACGAATCTCTTTGTTTTTCAGTATTATTTGGGATTGTCAGACAGGTCTATATTTTATATAAATAATTGTCTATACCGAATAGAAGTATTTCACTTTCAATAAACACTGCTTAAATATGAGTAATAAAGTTATATTTTGTTCTTCATCTTTTGATCCTGTACTTTTTTTATTTCCAATCAGACACAGACATTCTCAAACTCTGCCTGCTTCTTTCTTGAGTATTTGAAATAATAGTCATCAAAATAATTATGTACCATACTTGTGGGTCTTCAGGACAAGCAATGCATTGAGACGTGTCGATATTGCATGTAATGTGTACAATTTCTCAACAATTACTACTGTATCAGGAAAGAGCTTCTCAAGAATGGATCACAGAATCAAACATCCCAGAAACCTGCCGATAGGTGTTTGACAAATCAACAAATCAAAGAATATACAAAAACAATCTGTATGCCATTCAAAGTAAATATATCATTATTATCATATAAATTGAAAATGAAATCTTCAACCGGAAGATTTTATGTCATTGGAAATTATAAATTCAGAAACTTAATTAAGAAGGCGCTATCTGGGCACACAACCTTCGTCTTTACTTGAGTAATGCTCTACAATCGCACCAAACATACATGTGCAAAAACTCACAGGACTGCAAACACTGTATATCTCAATGGAGATAAAATATGCTAGTAGTACTAACGTCCGTATTCAAAAGAATTTGTTATTTTCTCCTCGTTTAGAAAACTGTAAACTAGTCTTGATGAGTTTTATACTCGTTTTACATATGGATGTCAGTATTGGCTTCAGATTTCTCACACATTTTCAGACTTAATTTCCAACAGAATGTGAGATTCCATAGTGAGGCACAGCCACTTTCCCATGACAATCTCTGGGGTTGAAGAATATGACAGAACATAATCATATTACAACGTTCAGATGTGAAAAGACAAAACAGGTTTCCTGCTCTTGTCATTGTTGTCAAGAACAGATTTAATTCATAAATGTTTCCACTGACTAAATTTTTGTGAGAGAGCAGTGAGTAATTTTTACAAACGTAATTATTGTGCGAGCCAGCATAACTTGGTCTCGTAAACAATTTGTTTTGAACAGTTTTTTTTTATAATAGATAGACAGAAGGTGTGGGGAAGGATAGACGGACAGCGTAGGTGTGCATGACAGAGCACTTTTTATATCTCGTGTTTTGAACTAGGTTTAGTAGAGAGGGAAGGGGTGAGTAGGAATTAAATGTTGTTGAGACGTCGGTTGACGTACAGAAAATCCGTGATCCAGAGTAAAAGCTCGGGGTTTTGAACATGTTAAGAATTTATTGCTATAAAATTACATTTTATTGTCTTGGGTGATTCGACCTTTGATGTCGACCCAAGGTCGTTGCGTAGGGCTGTTACTTAAAATAACTCAGTTCGGCAGCTGAGCTAGAAGTGGTTGCACCAATCACAATCCAGGAATTAGACGGTAAGCTGCAGATGCAGACCAGTATTTAAGGCCATACAGAACTTAGTTCTGGGCCACATGTAGACAATCCATTTACGAGGTGGTCGGCGATAGTCCTCAGCCAGATGAGAGACATAGAGACGCAGTTGAGCAGTCCATTGTGAGGAGCCTGATTTAAAGCTCCAGAGCCTAAGCTACTTGGTTTGATATAAACCCACAGCGTTTACATCCAGCGCTCTCACTCCCAGTGAGGGCCGCATGGTGAGAGTCCATACTAATTTGTAATGATGAAAGTGAACCGTTCTACTTACTTGTGAAGACAGTTTCAGAGCTACCGCCAGACAACGCATGGTTGTACAAGCATTCTCCATGGCGTGTCTAGAGGAAATGTCCATATCATAACATGTCTCATTGAATTAATAGAATTTAAACTGTTATATCCGTCGCCACGTGCGCGGATTCTTTTTGCCATATAACTCATATGACCTGCAAGTAGTTAGATTGAATACGTTAGTCTTTATAAAAGCTGTAGTTCCATTAGTTAGATTCAGTTGCCTTTGAATTGATATTTATATTTATAATTATATTTGTTACATTAATTCCTGTAATTAAACTGCCCTACAGTTCTGCTAAAATTGAAAGCAATTGATTTATTTAGTTTTTAGAGTGCAAGTATTTATTTTTGTGTGTTCGTCGATTGTGGGAGCGGACCTCGAAAGAGTGTCAGTCGAAATATCCCCATGTAACCCACATCGCGACAATTGTTATTGATATTTCATATCCCTTTAACTAAACTCCGACCAGAATTCTGCAAAATACCCCAAGAAATTATAAGGTTAGACCTTTTTTCTGGGTGGGGATCAAACATGGTCCGTTCACAACCACTGGGTAACCGTGGCAACAAGAATTTTGTCATTGACATTATAATTTTCACGCTATTTTATCACTCACTCTCAAACATCTAAAAAAAAAAAAACACTCTCAGCATTTATGACTTTTCATAATCCGGGTCTACAACATTACTTGTTGACAGGTTAAAGGAATTTTGAGGCACCTGTACTCTTTACAATAATTATTTAGTTATTCGATTAGAACATTATTTTAGCTCTTGCCAAATAATAAATTGAATTTCATAACAGAAATGCGAATATCTTAAAGAAAATCTGGTGCAAGAAGTTGGTAAAAAGTCCAAATTTGAAAAAAAAAAAAAAAGAAACAAACAAATTCAAATATAGATTTGCAAAAAAAACTTCAAACAGATCTATCCCTTAGTAAAGTCAAGAATCATCATTCCAAATCCTGTACGTTCTCATAGCACGGTATAAAATTAGAGATAATTACGGAAAAAAATAGATCCGTCTCTTCTCATCGGAACTTGCATTATCGCCATCTTTCCTTCCCTCCCCCCCCCCCCCCCCCCGCTTTGAGATGAAGCAAAAATGCTCTTTGGTGCCATCCTGCTCCAAGGTATGCTCGGAGGAAAGGTGGGAAACGGGGGCAGAGAGTCCCAGCTTAAGAAAAGTGTACTTGGGGGAGGGGGGAGGGGATTCTGAGGGAAGCAATTACGGTAATGCATTTGCTTTTATTGATATTTTTAAAACAAAATAGATTTTATATAATCCTACAGAGAATGTGCTTCTAATGAAAATGCCATTTACACTACAGTTTCAGAATATCAAGGACTTTCAACAGTATGACCATATGCTCATACGGAAGGGGTGGGGGAGGGGGGGGATTAGGCCACGTGTGGAAAAGCATACAAGTCAGCTAACAGAGAATGAAGACAGGACTAGAGAATTAAAGATCGCAGAATAATCTACTGTGTAGGTAACAAAAATGAAATGCTCCTTCATTGCTCGGGGACAATGCTACGGGACAAGGTGGTCTAGGGGCAAGGTGCTCGCCTCTCATGCCTAGGATACCGAGTTCAAAACCCGGCCGGTGCAGGCTTGTTGGAAGTTTTGGATTTTTCCCATATTTTCGCGTCCCTGATCCTATGGGGGGAGAGGGGGTAGGATCGAGTACCCAGTTTTCTCGGATAAGGAAGAAAAAATTCGTTGCGCATGTTAAAGATACCTTGGCAGTTGGACATCGAAAAGAGCAGGCCGAACAGGCCGCTGCTCGGGCAAAATCAAATAAAATTCATCCCTACCACTCCCTCCCGATCCCCCATCATCTCCCACCACCATCACCACACCCCCCCCCCCCACCACCACCCCGCCCAAAAACGCCGACCGGCGCTGCACTGTGGCAACGACGTGCCTGCTCCAGTTGTAAATGGGTGCCATGACACAAAGGCAAATTTCCCAAATGGGATTAAAATAGTAAAGAAATACAAATACAAAATTTCCACCGTTTATGTCTCCCAACATAGAAACACAATAGTTCATTTCCGCAAATCGTTCCCTTTTCCATTTCAGTACGCATGAAACCATAGTTTGTTGTATACGGAAACTGAAATGGCAACGTCAACGAGCATGGGGAGACAATGTGCGGAGACGATGTGCGGAAATAAAGATTGTTTTTCTATGTGTTCGGAACAAAGTAAACTAGGAATCAGGTGACAGTTTAACAATTAATAAATCACGTCCATTAGATTTAAGCTGATTTTTGGTGTGTACGGAAACGGAAACGGTGAAGATCCATCACGTAGTAAAAATGAAATAATGTTTCTATGAAAAAATTGTGTTTCACTACTTGTAGGTTTTTGACGTTTACGTTGCCGTTTCCGTTCACATGGTTTGTTTGTGACACGGGGGTGGGCGGGGGGCGGGGGGGGGCGGGGAAGAGAGAGAGAGAGAGACAAGGGGGCAAGGAATGAAGCACAACAGAGAAAGATATGCTTTGAAAAATGTGACTTGTTGAAGAGAGGAATAGTTATAATGCGGCAAGATTTGTGCAATGTTTCATCAAGTTACATTTTCACCTTTTCCTGTAATGTTTATTTGAACGTTTTTTTAACGCCGGTTCGACCAATTCAGATGGCCAAATACTGTAAGTAGCATTCCTCATGCTTGCTTCAGTTTTATACACTTCTTCGTGGTTACTGCAAAACTATGTCTATTCAGACACAACTCATCTATTACATACGTGCACCAACTTTATAGTTTGTACAGACAACGAAAACAGTTCTATAAACTCTGCTGGATTACAAAGCAACTGATCGACTTGTAATTATATTACACACAGTCATTCGTAATCTCACTCACCAACCATGCACACACAGCTGACATAATGGTTTGGTCGTCACACTACTGAAAAAATGCCAGAAAAGAGAACTGATCAAAACTGTTCTGGAAAAAGAAATACAAACAGAGGCTAATTAGTGAACAATACCACTGCATTTGCAAAAAGCATATTCATCTATTTCATTTCTCAAACGATGCTTGATTTTGTTATATAGACCCTTTTAATTTACCGTCCTCCATATCACGTGATTTGCAAACAAAATGGCGGCGTGCCCCACTTGTAGGGCGGAAGCGATGGACAACGGTCGAACGATGCCATCCTCTTGTTGGGCACCCAACTGTACAAACCCTTTACTTGCTGGTTCTGGCATAAAAATGCATATTTGCTTAGACTGTGCACATTATTCAGATGCCATGACTAAGGCAAGTGGAGGTTTTTGCCCTGCACGGTGCTTTTCGAAGCCGTGCGGCTCCCCGCAAACAACAGTAATGCGGAAGTTGAAAGAGTCTATACACGTATATAAAGAATTCAAATAGATTTTTTATTCAGCCATTCAATATTTGATATACATCATATTGTATTATAAACTATTTGAAGAAAGGACAAAGTTGTTGACTAACAACTGCAATAGCTTATGTTTCTGAAGTATGTTGTACACACGTAAAACATGACGGTGTAAAATTCTGACATCTGCCAATCACGGTTGGGAGACTTTACTCTGGTAACTTCATCATGTATACATCCAACTAGGAAAGTTGGCAATACAAAATTTTAAATGGCTGCCAGTCTGTTGGTTTGGGGTTCATTTCGCCTCTAGACAAAGTGGTTCTATGATTGGAGTGTTTTGCCTTCAAACTATTTGAACCTGGCTCATCCATCCATACCGACAAAATTGTCACAAATCCCAGACTGGGAGATGTAATAGTTTATGACAGGACGACAATCACGAACAAACAAGTTTAACACTTAACAAAACAACCCATCAGACTCACACATTTATTAAACATAATTATACATATAATAGCGCAATTACATACATTATATTATTGAAATGACTGCCGTACAACGGCCTTATTCTCACACACACTCTCCCTCGGATCCACAATCCGGTAGTCACTCCTAAAGGCACTTCGGCCTCAGCCTCTCCCCTCAGGGTCTTAATAGTACATTAATGATTCACGGGCACCGCCGTCTCTCAACATCACCTTCCTATTGCCCTACAACTGATCAGTTCACTCGCCCATCATCATGGCAATAATATAGTATCTCATTCACTCTCATATCTACGTCCCTGTCCGTGGCCTGACTGCCACGACTTTATGTGCCTCTACTGTCCTGCACTGACAGCCTCACTTCTGGCCTATGTGTGGCCTCCGGCCCTATGCTGGCCTATCCCCTGTGCTCATCGAGGTGGCTCTGCGGCCCGTCCTCGACACCTACAAGAATAACATTACATTGGTATAATACCCTACCATTTCTATTCACTCCACCTCTCCTTACAACCCATGAAGCGTACACACACTAGTTCACCTTTCACTCACCACACATCTTACGGTAACACACTTCCATCGGAGTACACACTACTCACTCGCGCTACAAATCCATGACTCACTTTCATCTATCGCTCGTGGCGCACATTGCTATATCCAATATCAAGGACTTCCACATTCCTCACATATACTTATTCACATCATGGTAATAGACGAATATAATATAATACATCAATCATAATAATCAATCAACGTTCTACATACCAGTCATTACTGGAAAGACTCTTCCACTAGTCTTCTCGACTGCTCCCTTTATGTCCGCCCGATGGGCTCTTATTCACAGGTCCGCTCCGTCGGACCTTCTAACTTGCAGTGATAGTAATACCGCGCTTTCGCCTCATTCAGACCCCCCCACTACTCACAACAGCACGCTTAACTTGCTTGCCTACCGTGAGCCCTTCTTACTCTACACCCGATCTGTAGCAATCCCCTTAATTGCACTCACTCCACTCGTGACATCATCCCCCACCCCAAAAAAATTAATGCAATTAATTTCAAATCGCATCAAGATGACTGTCAACGAGTGAGCGTGAGCAATACCTACACTAAAAAAAATGACCTAGCAGTTCCCCCTAGTATATAAAATACCGAAATCAGGGGAAAATATGGGGATCAATATGGCCTGCAATATGCATATATGTGTCACATCATGAATAGCTAACTAACCACAATACTTAATACAGAATCAAAAACCACTCAACCTATCAACCATTCTTCATATCATATTTATAATGTCAATATTTTAAAGTCGACTCATTCACACAGATCCTGTCAATGTTCCTGTCCTCCGATGTATAAGCCGCTGAACTCTTCCCCTAGGCTCGACTAAGGTAGTCGGCGATATGATTGCTGGTTCCTGGAATTGGTTGAATAACGAAGGTATACGGCTGCAAAGCCAATGCCCATCTAGACAAGCGTGGGCTGGACGAACGGTTCTTCGACAAAAATGTCAGTGGCTTGTGGTCTGTCTGGATACAAAATTCTCGTCCCATGAGATAACGTCCCAGTTTCTGGACGGACCAGACAATGGCAAGACACTCACGCTCTATCACAGAATACTTTCTTTCTCTCTGCAATAACTTCCTACTGACATAACATACAGGATGGAGACATTCGTTCTTCTCCTGTAGAAGACAAGCGCCGACACCAGAGTCCGACGCATCCGTTCTGAGGATAAAATTAGATCGAAAATCGGGTAATATCAGAATGGGTGACGATGATAACGCTGTCACCAAATTATCAAATGCTGTCTGACATTCAGACGTCCACTGGACCTTATCGGGTTGTCCTTTCTTAGTAAGGTCAGTAAGAGAAGATGACAAGGAGGAAAATTTGGAATGAACTTTCTGTACTAATTTAAAATTCCCACTAAGCTTCTGACTTGTTTCTTTGTTTTTGGGATTTGCAACCCTACTAACTTGTCAATTTTTGTTTCTTCAGGTCTCTGAACACCTCTACCCACAATATGTCCTAAGAATATTATATCTGGACATGCCAAATCCATCTTTGCGGGTTTAGCAGTTAACCCAAAATGACGTAATCGTTGAAAAATTACTGTTAGTGTCTGAATATGATCAGACCATGTCGACGTATGGCATGCTATATCGTCAAAGAATGACACGACATTAGGTATGTCCTTCAACACTAGTATGAGAATACAGATACTCTGGTCTCTCATGAAACCTCTGCAGCATATCAACGTGGAAAACCTTTACTGATCCATCAATGTGGATAGCGTAATCTACCTTCGAAACAATTCGCTCAATAACATAAGGACCTTTCCATGTCATCAATAACTTATTATGGTCCGTAGGTAATAACACTAGGACCCTGTCTCCTGGCTTAAAAATTCTCAGTTTGGAACCTCTATCTTTATAGTCTTTTGCTCTTTTCGAAGCGATACTAGAAGCTTCTTCTGCTATAGTCCGCGCTGAAGATAATCTTTCTCTTAAATCAACAAGGTCTATCGAAACCTTTTTAAACGGTTCCGAAACCGTGGGGATCTTTTGAAGAGGAGCCTGGGGTGAACGACCCTTATGCGTCGTCTTTTGGCACGCACTGCACGTCTTACAATATAAACATACATCTCTGTATACTGACGGCCAATAAAAATCTTTCAGAACTCTCTGCTTGGTTCTAGTACTTCCCATATGACCCGCTAATGGAACATCATGGGCCAGACGCAATACTGTAGCAATCAACGACCGTGGCACGACGACCTGCTTTTGAACGGAAGCCACTGTGACGTACATACGGAACAGAATGCCCCCCTGGACAAAAAAAGAAGATGACCCGTTTTTATATTTCCTTGTTTTCTCGGTTCGCGCTTCCCCAAAACATGGGTTTAATGATGGGTCCTCCCTTTGTAATCTCGCCAAGCGCTCTGGCGTGATATCTAGGTTGACCGCTGGCGTCGCCAAAGGTCTAATCTTATCTTTATCCGCTACCCTTCGACGTGTTTCGACCGCGGCGCAAAAGTCAATACCTTTTGATTGCGACCATGCTTGCACGTTCTCATCGGAAGGGGAAACCACCCGTGATACATTCCCAATGATGAGCTGGGCGCCTGGAAAACAACCAACGACTGCTTCGACTTCCCCGCTAAGGAAAGGTGTATCTATCATTATTCTTGCCATGGGTAATTTCTCAATGGCCCCCGAAAATTGGATGCACGGGACAGTCTCACCTGTAAGCTGTGAATCCCGAATGCAATCCCTATGCACTCCCACAACGGTAGATCCTGTATCTCGTAAAACCGAGACCGGTTCGTCCCCAACAAACCCCGGATAAACCCTAAGACCACCTCCTGTATGACATGAATTTATAATGGGGATCTTTCTCCCACAAGGTAAAACACCGGAAGATAATAACTTCTCACAACTGGGACACTTAGAATACTGTCCGCCTCCGTTGTCCGATGTAACACACGCAGCCGCATGATGAAATTTATTTGGGGCACATGGACTGGAGCTACTGTCCACGTTCGCCGCTATCCTACCTGCAGGGCAGTTCACGCTGATGTGATCTGCTCTTCCGCAGTTCCAACACTTCGCGGCCCTACACTCGCGTGAAAAGTGACCCACGCGTCCGCAAGTCCAACACTCCGCTCCCTGTGCTGTACTAGGCCTGGGTCCCCGTGACCCATCGCGACCGGAACTAGAGTCCCTATGCCGTCGGTCATCGGCAAAGGTCACAATTCGCCCCCGGCCATTACCGCGACCTAGCCCTCCTGCTCGGTCAAACTTCCCGGATCCATATGCCGGTGATTGGTGATAGCCCCTACGCTGCCCCTGGGCTTGCCCGCTATAGGCACCACGCTGACGCGACCTGTCCCTAAGTCCTGCCGGCGACCCCTCCACAACGGCGACGTACCCAGCATCTTGGACGTACGCCCTGGCGACTGGTTTGGACGGATGTGCCGTACGGTATGCCTCCGCCAACTTAGACGCCTCCTGCACCGTCGCGGGTTCGTTCTCTTTCAGGAAAGCCACCAGATCTTTGTGGCACGACGCGTACAGCTGGTCACGGATCATTAGGTCTTTCAGTTTAGCGAAATCCGTGCCCACATGCGCCAAGTCTACCCAGTTCGCGAAATACTCCGTTAGTCTCGCGACGAAGGCAGCAAAGTCCTCCCTGGTATCTGCACGTGCCCGCCTAAACTGCTCCCGGAAATATTCCTCGGTACGCGCAAATCGGCGAAGCAGCAAAGCCTTCAGCTTATCGTAATCTTTCACGTCTTCGCGCTGTAGCTCTTTAAAGTAGGTTAACGCTCGCCCCTACAATAGAGACGCCAGGTACGTGGCCCATAATTCCTTATTTTCCCCCCATTGCAATTGTGCGTTCAGTTCGAACCTGTAAAGGAAGGCGTCTATGTCGTCCTTCCGGTCGTCGAACGTAGGGAGCTTAATCCTAACGCCACCTTTATTATGTACCTGCCGCTCAGCCGTTTCCGCTGGCGTATTCTTCTTGAGTTCTAACTCCGCAATCTTTACTTGCGCCTCTATCTCCTTTAACCTTATCTCTTGCTCCCTTTCCTTAGCCTGTCTCTCCTGTTGCTGAGCTTCTAACTCCTTTAACTTAAACTCTCTTTCCTGTTCCTTATCCTTAGCCTCTCTTTCCTGTTGCTTATCCTTAGCCTCTCTTTCCTCTTCCTTATCCTTTTTTTCCTGTTCTCTATCCTTAGCACGCTCATCGCGCATTTCTGCCTGCTGTTCTTTAATCCAGCCGCGTAGCTCTTCTCCCTCCAGGCCAAGTTCCTTACCCAACTTCATTAGTTGTTGGAGTTCCGCCATTTCGCAGATTTATGGTTATGGTATCTATTATAAGACGACCAACCTGTCGGTATGATCACTAACGATACGACCAGAGACCTGAGATCACAACAGATATAACAATACCCAGTTGTCTCAAATACAATTCAGAAATTTACCTTTACAGCACAACTAATTCTATATCTATAAAATGCCTTGCCCTATTAATAATAAAAAAGAGTAGAAAAGACAATAATAAGGAAATTCAGTAGAAGGACCACAAGTACGTCAAGGACAACGAACCAGACTAGGACAAAGACCTAAAAAAGAAAGTATAATGGAAAAAAGAATGCAACCTAACTACGCCGATTACACTACACGGTACAAACAAGAACAGAGTCTGAAAAAAAAGAACGTATCTATAGATAGGTAGAAAGAGGGACAAGAGAATACGTCTTCCTGCGGAACAGAGAAGATATCGACGCTACAACTAAACACTAACAAAGCCCTACAGAATGTTCACCGTGATGAACGAAGTTCCAAGTTTATCACACCTTTTTCTTTAAAGGATAAACTAGGTTCAACACAGCCAACGAAAACAGCAAAAACAGAGAAAAAGACAGATTAAAGGGACAGCCCCCGATCCAGGGTACAAAATTTCAGTTTCACTTAACTTCGACCCTAGATTTCAATTTCTCCCCTTCCTCGGAGCTCTGGCTGCTTGACCTCTACAGGCTGGCACACACACTCTGCAGAAATTTAAGTACACATTAATACATACTCATCAAAATACATGCATCAATACATATTATTATTCATAAACATACATAAATCATACCATCATGAAATTTCCATTCATCCCACGAACAAAGACAACAGCACGAATTCCTAGCACAACAGAAAAACAACTAGATATAACGAATACACAATGTCAAAATGACCACAGGTAAACAGGACGAGCCCCCAGTGTCACAACGGACGAGCCCCCAGTGTCACAAATCCCAGACTGGGAGATGTAATAGTTTATGACAGGACGACAATCACGAACAAACAAGTTAACACTTAACAAAACAACCCATCAGACTCACACATTTATTAAACATAATTATACATATAATAGCGCAATTACATACATTATATTATTGAAATGAACTGCCGTACAACGGCCTTATTCTCACACACACTCTCTCTCGGATCCACAATCCGGTAGTTACTCCTAAAGGCACTTCGGCCTCAGCCTCTCCCCTCAGGGTCTTAATAGCACATTAATAATTTACTGGCACCGCAGTCTCTCAATATCCCCTCCCTATTGTCATACACCTTAGCACTCCCCTAGCACCTCAGCAGGGCAATAACACATTATTATTTCCATAGCCATCAACATGGCAACAACATAGTATCAGTTCACTAGCCTATCAACATGGCAACAACATAGTATCAGTTCACTAGCCTATCAACATGGCAACAATATAGCATCTCATTCACTCTCATATCTACGTCCCTGTCCGTGGCCTGACTGCCACGACTTTATGTGCCTCTACTGTCCTGTACTGACAGCCTCACTTCTGGCCTATGTGCGGCCTCCGGCCCTATGCTGGCCTATGACTTGTGCTCATCGAGGTGGCTCTTCGGCCCGTCCCCGACACCTACAAGAATAACATTACATTGGTATAATACCCTACCATTTCTATTCACTCCACCTCTCCTTACAATCCATGAAGCGTACACACACTAGTTCACCTTTCACTCACCACACATCTTACGGGAACACACTTCCATCGGAGTACACACTACTCACTCGCGCTACAAATCCATGACTCACTTTCATCTATCGCTCGTGGCGCACATTGCTATATCCAATATCAAGGACTTCCACATTCCTCACATATACTTATTCACATCATGGTAATAGACGAATATAATATAATACATCAATCATAATAATCAACCAACGTTCTACATACCAGTCATTACTGGAAAGACTCCCTCACTAGTCTTCTCGACTGCTCCCTTTAGGTCCGCCCGATGGCTCTTATTCACAGGTCCGCTCCCTAGGACCTTCTAACTTGCAGTGATAGTTATACAGCGCTTTCGCCTCATTCAGACCCCCCCCCCCACTACTCACAACAGCACGCTTAACTTGCTGTCTACTGTGAGCCCTTCTTACTCTACACCCGCTCTGTAGCAATCCCCTTAATTGCACTCACTCCACTCGTGACATCAACAGCAGTTTGTTCCTGTTTTGTCAAGTTGCTTCTGCATCTAGACACTTCTTTAATACTGTAATACAGCTAACGACAACAATCATAATTTTTTAGCTGCTGTCCTCGACCTCAGTCAGGTAGTGATTAATCTAATAATCATTTTTGGTAATAACCATTTTATCCGTTTTCCTTTAAAGAAACAAAGCGACAGACGTGTCAGAAACCATCACAAACAGCACCAAACATTAATGTTGATGATTAAAAAAGTAATGGCAGCAGATTGGTTGCCTATTCTTATCTGAGGGGAGGGGGGTGTAAGAAAAAGTGACAGGGAAGCTGGGTTGGAGGATCACACGTGAAATCTCGGCATTAGCTCAAACATGATGAATAGCTTTAGGTTTACCGGTGAATTTGCCAATTCAGTTTCAAGCCCCTCGTATCTCACTGGCTGCTGCCCTTGGCAGAAAACGAATGAATTCATTCACGATGTGTCTATGAGCTATACAGATATTTAATTAATAAGGTAAAAGTCGTTGGCTCACTCGAATCGCGATTCGCTCCTGCCGCCACTGGCTCGCCGACAACTAATTCTAATACTGTACAAGTACCACGATTCAAATCAAATGAACTAAATTTAGACCAATAATAATTCCACACGTTTCGCGATGACGTAGTACTCTATCTTCCCTACCTATGCAATGTGCATAGTGAGGGAATATCTTCCCTACCTATCCACTTCCATAAATAATTAGAGATCTATATATAGGGTATATAATTATTTCAGTTCCAATAAACATAGTAAAGTTTAAACATGATTTTAAAAAGTTACATTTTGTTCTGTATCTATTGATCTTATATTTTCTTATTTCTACTCAGACACAGACATTCCGAAACTCGACCTCTTTCTTTGTGCCATGCTTGTGGGCACACGCTACACGCAATGCATTAAAATGTATCAGTATTGCATGCAATATGTACTACATGTATTTCTCAACAATTACCACTGCGTCGACAGAAAGCTTCTTAAGGACGGATCACAGAATCAAACGTATTCCACACACCGTCCTGCCGGTAGGTGTTTGACAGATCGGCAAATCAAAAAATGCACAAAAACAATTTGTATGCCAATCAAAATGAAATAATACATCATTATTATCATTTAAATTGAAAATGAAGTCCTCAGTAGAACGGGGTTTTGTGATTGGAAATTACAAATTTGAGATATTACTCACTAATTAAGAGGGCGTTATCTGGGCACACAACCGTCGTCTTCATCTGCGCAACGCTCTTTGATCGCACCGTATATTTACATTACAATTGCAAAACTATGACGATTGCATATACTGTATATGTCGATGAAGATAACATATGCTGGTAACGTTCGTATTCAAAAGAATTTGTTATTTTCTCCTCGTTTATGAAACTGTATAAATTAGTCTTGATGGCTTCCATACTCGTTTTACATTGTATTTAGGCCGTGGGACCAAACTTGTAGCTTGTCATTCCGTTACGCACCTGAGGGGATAAGCTGATTTTTTGCATGCAAGCTCTTATGCATCTCCCCTTCACAAAAAACCAATGTTGTCATTTCAAGTCTTGAACATTTTTGTATAATTTGTATGTGAAGTGTGCCAATAAATGATAATTAATGATGCGAATTGAGTTTGCCATTTAAACAATGCTATTTTAATCAACCAATGGAATTGAGCCTTTCGCCACGAAATCCAAAATGGCTGCCTCCATGATGGAATGCTGTATGCACACTAAGAAAGATGTAAATAGCAATATAATTCAGTTTTCTTTGAAAAGTTGGATGAAATTTCGACAATAAACAATCACGTGCTTTCTCTGTCTCTCTCTCTCTCTCTCTCTTACAATAAAAGTAGTAATCTGCAGTCCTGCTTCGGAACTCATGCGCGCCAGGACACTGAGCACCAAGCGTTACTTTTTATGACCTGCACGGCACTATAACAGATGGAGCGTTCAAATGTGGAGATTTTGTGAAATATATAATTATGTAAAACGAAACTAACATGCAAAAATACAGATGTTACATAGCAATAAACATTTTTTTAAAGTAAGTTATTAATGTGCACAGTTATGGATGACAACATTTGATTTTTAGTCAAAGATGGTTACTGGGAACATATTAAAACCATACCTTGATTTTCCCTAGAGGGTGCGTAACGAAATTTACTTTAGAGACTAGCTACGATTTTGGTCCCATGGCCTAATTGGCTTCAGAGTTCTCACACATGTTCAGACTCAGCTTCCAACAAAATCTGAGATTCCACAGTGGGCCACGATCACTTTCCCATGACAATCTCTGGGACAGAAGAACGTTACAGAGCATAATCATAATTCATATTCAGATGCCAAAAGACAAAACAATCTTCCTGCTGTTGTTATTGTTGTTGGGATTTCAACTAAACTCTGTCTAAACTCTGACCAGAATTCTGCACAATACAGCAAGAAATTATAAGGTTGAACCTTTTTCTGAGCGGGCATCGAACATGGTCCTTACCCAATCTTTGGCTGACGGTAGCATCAAGAAATGTGTAATTAACATAATTATTTTCATGTTATTACCGCTCACACTAAAACCTCAAGAAAAAACACAACTTAAAATGATGACTTTCCATAATCCGGATCAAAATTACTTGCGGACATGTTGAAAGAGTTGTGAGGTATCTGTACTTATTACAATAATTATTCAGCTAAAAGATTAGAAAATTAAGGTTTACTCACTGAAATGCAGCGCATTTTGACATAATTATATCTACTCAGGCAAACTTTATCTTGGCTCTTGTAGCTCTCACATGTTTCTTCAAACAAAATACGCTCACCGGTTTCGAGGACAAGCTGTGCAAAACATTGATCAGCTGTTGTTTGTTGTTGTTTTTTTTGGTTTGCTTGTTTGTTTGTTTATTTGTGACTGTTGTCACTGTCGTGTTCATAAATATCACACAAAAATCTTAGACACTCGTCGACCAAAACTGTTGCATTTTTCGACATGTATGTATTAGTGAAATCACTGATTAAATGGCAATGGATCGGTACTGCGACAGAGCATAGAAATAAAAATCTTGTCCTTCGTCACCAGACTAGCACAACTGGAAGCGCCAGAAGAAAAACATAATATCTGACTCAAGCTACCGTTACCACTACCAGTATAAAAAATGTTGTGCTTCTAACTTGCTGTCTGCCCCATACATTACGCTCAAACCTTTGTGAGCCCGTACTTAACATTCTCCGAGACCATATCATTCCTTACAATCAATCGTTCGGTGTCACCAGAGATCCCGTAGATAAGGAGGGAAATTGTGGATGTAAATTAATTGGTGAAGTGGAACCACCGCGGCTGCGAAGGAAGTAATGCACAGTGTACAGCACTGACTGCAAACAGCACAGATTATTAATGCGCTGGTTTTTTCATTTCTATTCCATATTTTACTTTTCCTAATACTGTCCTACACAGAGGTGTAAATACCGATAAAATTATAATAAGACTGCTGATTACTATTAATCTCTCACCATTGTCCTCCTGAGAGAGCAATATCACTACTTAAACCTAAAATACTAGATCTAGATGAGGCCCTGCATTATCATCAGGGGTAAACCTGTGAACCCACCACAGCACTGTACACCCATTTCTGGTAGGGTTATTGGGCGCACCGAATTGAATGCGCATTAATATCGTTTCCGGCGAGGTGGGCTTACTACACTACATCTCTGTATTTTACATTTTTACATACCTGAAACTTGAATAAATACAATCGGTCGATACAAAAGCGATTAGGCTGGATTAGTTGACACTTTTGAAAATTAACCCTAACCCTAACCACTGTAAGAAAATGGATTATTGAGGGACAGGCGAAAACAAGAGAAAGAAAAAAAAAACGATTGTAAACGACAGCTTTTACTATCATTATGAATGCAAGTGCTCGAAAACTCAGGCAAAGTAAAAGCTTCCTTTGATATCAGCTATTGAGAGATGGAAAGGATTCTGATTCAGTCGAGTATCTCATACGTGAGATAAAATACTTGTAAACGTTAAGGACAAAGATTGGGAACCGGTGTATACATCATGATAATATAAACATGAAAAGTGAACCATTTAATATTCAGACAAAGTTTGTCTCTACATCTATTTCGAAAGTTGGACACTGTTAACAGCGGTAGATGGCAGGTTCCGAGCACAACTGAAAAAAAGAAAAAAAATAAAGAAAATATCTGGAATTCTCATTGAGGGTATATGAACAGATCTGTCCATCACACAGATTTCTCTTGAGCTATCAAAAAAATACCGAAGGCCGATTTTGGCTATATATTCAGACACACATTCCTGCCCCCCCCCCCTCCCAAGCTTGACTTCAGCTTCTCCTACCCACGTACGAGCACACGGCCATTAAAATGGTAAATAGTAAACTATTAGGCCTTGATGTTCGCAAATTTCAAGTGGCATTTTGCGTGGGTTATTTCACAATTTCATGAGAAACTTGATTTTTTTTTTTTTTTACATCATCCATTAACTTAATCTGGTGGTGGGTGGGTGTGATGAGCTCCCCAGAGACCCATTCTCTCTCTTCCCATGAACGCTTTTCATACGCTGGGGGCGGGGGGGGGGGGACCTCCTTCCCCATTCAGAGCGAACCTAATTTATGGATGAAAGATTATAAGAAACCACAGAAAATCTGTGGGGCCGCAAATTGGCTTGAGGCCACCACACATTGACGGAGATACTGCTCTCCCAAAATCCAAGTCTGGAATTCCCAGTATTTGTATAACATTCTACAATTGTTTAATTTGCTCAGTTTCGTTATTTTGACAATTTTCTATCCTGTAATTTTTTTTCCTAAGGAAGATCCATCGATCGAAAGCTTGGTTTGTCTTTTCCTTTTGCTTTGTGTTTTATTGTGTCGTTTCTGTTCTATTTCTAACGCAGGGGTTTGCTGTTTACAACTTTTTCTTTTTCTTTTCGCCATTTTTTGACCAATTTATGAATGGCCTCTTTCTATTTCAAAGCTTAGAATGCCTTAGATCTATCTGTTTCCAGCAACCCAACAAAGTGGCAGGGTCTTTTAAGAATAGATCATGCAGGGGAAGCCGCTGCCAATTACTCGGCGTCAAAATGATAAAGAATGAACGGATTTATAGTACAACAGTAAACAAAATATTATGGCTTGGACATTTACAGAAAGAGTGGTAATCCAATCTGAAGTCCCGAATGGAATTAGAAAAGGAAAAATATTCACGTAAATGCAATTCCACATCCATAATTATGACAACCTGACCCTCCCCCCCCCCCCCTTCCCTCCGAAAGCGGTAGTGAAAATAATGTGCTGAACGTTTTGTCTATTTTTCTGCTTCGCTGGTGTAAAACGGACTTCACGGAGTGAATGCAGCGCATGATTATTCGTTCCTCTACGATATCATACAGAAATACAGTGATAGTGACACTTCATATAAGTAATCAACATAAACCATCTACTTCTCAATGGTGGAAATGACACCAATTTTTCACGCGTTAATTCTGCTTAACATTCCGGACTTTCTGTTGCAGCAACAGTCCTAACCTATTCCATATCAATTAATGGCAATTCAAGGCTGGCGAAACAAGCAACAGTATGCCAAGCCTCTAGGGCAGAAAATCTTAACACCAAGCTCAAACAGTTTACTGAAACACGAAGCGGACACTGTTACTCCTCAATACGTTATTTCACCTGTACTGTTCCGCTTGAGATCTTGCCCTAACGGCGTATGAAAGGCTCAGTTTCTCTGTTTTTTAATCTCTCCTTCATTGTTGGCAAATTTTCTGATAATGCACTGTCTACCTTTTAATTTTTCCGCACCCTAAAAACAACGCAAAGAGGATTGCAGTAATTTGAATAAATAAACATCTACAGTTGACTGATTTGAAGGCACTCAACTCGCCAGTTGTACCTGCCCTTTCTTATTTTATTTGTAATCAGATATTTAAATGTGGCGGGGTTTTGTTGTTTCTTAAGAATTGGGGGGGGGGGGGTAAATTTTGTAGACCAGACACACATGTGTGCGGAAAAAGAAAGCCACAGAATGAAGAAACGAAAGAACGAGGGGAAAAAACGTGACTGAGCAGCAAATAATGCAGAATTGAAACTGAACTATCCATGAATTCACGCTGTATTATAATACTGAAAAATTGCAAACGATGCCTGTTGCCGAGAAATCACAAATTAATGTTCGGATCATTCATTTCACTCAAATGCCATGTCACCACCTTCGTCTGTCTCTACCTTGCATAACCTTCTGCTCTTCGCAGACAAATAAGTTACTGATCGAGGGATCGCTGGATCAAAAACGATTATACCTTTCGACTGATTTGATCCTGCTGTGGAAGAGGGGAGGGGAAGGTGGAAAAGTTCAAATGGAAAAATAGCTGGACTTTCTTCATTCATTTCATTATTTTATTTATACTTTTACTGGTTTGTAGAAAAGAATTGCACTGACGTTTGTTAGACATTATTTCAACAATTAACTTCTCCATCCCAATACTACTGGCCATGAATATCAACCCACTTAATCAAAAATGTCACTTTGGGTTTCACAAAGGTCATCAGTTCGACTTTGGGTACACGTTGTCTTGCACGGACGAGAGAGTCCAATTGTCAAAATTTGAGAGTACGCTGTGACCTAAAATCTGGGAAGTGAAGGGGGTGGGAGTGCTATGTATCTATATAAAATGTTTAAAAAAATAACTATCTGCTAACAGTTGAAATTGATACACGGGGCGGCTTTGGATATTTTAGGAAGGAACGGGTGGTGTGTGAGTGTCTAGCCGAACCTTACACCAATACTTAGCCTATAGACAAACTTTATGTTGTTGTTGTTTACTGATATCCTATGCAACCACGTAGTAAATACTGTGGAAGTAGCCTTTCACTCGGCTTTAGTGACCCTCAATATAGACTATTCCAATCTCATCTCAACGGTGAACAAAAATACAGAGACAGTCTCTGTGCTTTGTATAGAAAGAAGGAAAAGAGGATTTAAAAAGGATTTCCATCGTTGTGAGAGATTCCCCCCTCCTCTTTCGTTCTTTTTCAGTCAACTGATACCTTTTCCCTCATTCTTCTTACCCACTTTCGCATACACCATCCAAACCCTCTTCCCCAACTTTTTTAAAAGGATGGCGCACGCGCAAAGAGCTTAGAAGAATAATACTCGAGTGGGCAGTACTTCTTCCATAGATCGGATTGGCTGTGCCGCTAACACGGCCGACAATGGCGGTCCAACTGCTGGCAGCCTCTCGATTTCTAAGTCATCTCTGTCTTACGTAAGAAAGGGCGACCAATGACATACCTGTTTAGTGACAGAATTTGAATAACCATAGGTACCTGGCATTCTCTGTGCTTCTATCGCAGAATTATATAATATGAACAGGTCGCAGCTGAACTAGGTGTAAGACGACAGTTGGCCACACAAAAAAAATAAAAATTTTCCTTAAATTTCTCTATTTGTATGTGCCTGGTGGAGGTCCCACAGACGGAAAACTTATAGGTTTTTAATTAATGTTTATTTTTTGTTTTTTATGATACAGATTTGGGAAGGGATGAACATTTTTCAACCCAACAATAAGAAGAAAAAAGAATGGCTTTCCTTGTTCTCCGTTCTACTGTTTTGTCTCTTTCGTCACTTGCTTATTCATGCGCAAAAGTTTGGGAAATCTCCACGGCCCCTAGGAGACGATGATGGCGCATTGACAATTATTGACAATATGAAAATGAATATAAATATTTCATGGACTGAAACCTAACCTGCCACGTAAAAAAAAAAAAGTACTTCCATCGACTTTGTTACGACAAGCAGAACAGCCAGGCACAGTAATTAATTTATGCATTAATATTATAGTAAGGCCAACGCTGCAAATCCTCCTTTAGCCGTCAGCTACACCCCCAGGTCAAGGAATTGCTAGCGCAATGGGCCACGTGGTACACTATGTGCTGTAGTTGTTACCCCACTTCAGTTGATGTTAAAAATAAATTGTGAAAGTAATTGCGAAATTCGGTTATTCGAGAATGATATACGTGATAAAAGGGTGGAAAATACACCGGAATTTCCTCCCAGAATGGGCGTAATCCAATGTAAAACTGATCTAACACTGATTGACCTTGACCATGAAGTGCATTTTTACAAACCCTACGCATTTTCTTTCACACATGCGTCTTGCTAACGTCATGCGCGCTTTTCATTTCCACGGTGCGTGTTTGTCATGGAAATGCCTACAAAGGCGTGGTAAGACGCATATTTTAAAACTGCGCAAGTCATCTGCGGCTGCTGTTTCGGTCCGTAATACCTACGTAAAACTTGCAACAACAAAAAAACAGACCCTGGATCATGGAAAAGGGCATTTATTCTCCAACCCTTTACAAGCTTAACTATAATACATATGCATAAAGACAACCACAATTATTATGTCGATTGTTTGACTGATACCATCAAGATTGACATCAAAATCTATTAATAAGCCTTTCATAAACTTAGAGAACAATAATAAATGATTAACGGTACATGTATCATAAAATTCCGATACCAGCGACTGGTATCAGTCAGATTGTATCTACTTAGCTTGGGCGGGCACCAGCCGATTTTGATCGGCCGACCAGTTGGATGATGACGATACTGAGCTCCAACGAGTTCCCGCGCATCAGCCAACCGGCTTTTTCACATTGAAACTTAATGTCGTGACGTCATCCTCCAACTAAACTGCCACTCAAAATTGGCTGGAATCTTCTTGTGTCTTTATTTCAAAGCCTGCTACTGAGTGCTGAGTCCACAGACACCGTTTTAATTACAAATGGCCGGGCTTAAGTACGCGTACTCGTGGAGTTTATTATTACATATACGCTTATGTTATATTCACAGTCTCATCTGATCTCAGAAGTCCGTGTCACGCCTGAACAGTTTCTGTCATTCTAAACTTCTCATCAGGTTTGGAGATCTTTGCCACTTACTTTGACGGGTCAGGCGCAATGCCTCTTGCGATCAACACCAGAAATAACAGTGCTATTTATACACCTAATGCGTAAGATATGGATATAAACGATCTTTGTTTGCCTGAATTATGCAAGCACCCAACAAATATTAGTTGCGTGGAAAGTAAACTCGGTCCGCTAAGAAGTAAAGTGTTGGATAAATGAAAACCCAAACTCTGAACTGTTTCATTATGCACCTTTTTATGCAGATCTATAGTATTTGATTTTACATCACGAGACTGTGTACTTTTTTTCTTTTGAATTTCTTTCCGTAAGCCTGCATGTCATAAAATCTCCATAGTTAGCAGCTTCTACTGATTCGTGACTATGAAATATTAGTTTGTATTGTTCATGTGGTGCCGTCGTGACTGATTGTCTGAGCGCTTTGTCACAATGTGTCCTCCCATAAGAATTTGCCAACTGGTGGTAAATCATTTATGCCTTATCCCCTTGGACATTTCGAATTATAGTGCACCAGTGTCATTAAACAAAAAAAAGGGGGGAGGGGGGTAATCTCGATTCCCAATGACAACCAAAATCACAGGTCTAGCTATATAGACTAGCAAAGCATCAAAGTTAACACAATTTTTGCGTATAGAATCAGCTGCAGGACGGCCACACATCTTAAGAGCTCTAAACACAGGCGACGAATCTGAATGGGAATTACAACAAAACAAAAAAACGTAAAGTTGACGCCTGTGTCAACTACCAATGGTCAAAAGGGAATTGTTGATCTGCCTTGTTAACACATCTCCAGACATTATTGTCTGTGCTGTTGGTCCATTGTTGTAATAACCAGTTTCAATATAAAAGCATTGTCACATAATATTATGTTTGGCTATATTTCTGCCTGCCTTTTTTTCTTTTCGTTATACAGATGTTTACCATTAACAGTTTTCACATAATGCATGTTCGATTAATAGGCTTATTTGGAAACCAGTCTTTCCTGGGCTAAATTACCAATAAGGATGTCGTTGCTGAAAGCCAACTTTTTACAATGCACATCTATGAATGGCAATTCGGGACACGAATTAGCTCTAGAGGAGTGGTTTTAGTGCCATAACACTATTTCATCTTTAAAATATTCCCATGGGTGAGCAAAATTTGTCCAACTATAGAACTGACAAGGAAGACATTTTGACAACCGAGAAGCATATTATCATATTCAAAATAATATTCACTTGTCAATAGCTGCAGTTTGTAGGTTTTTTTCATATTTCTACAATGATCATGCATTTTTAACCCTAATCCTACTGCACACACGGTTTTGCTTTTTCTCGAACTCTGGAGCTTTCAATTTAATAAAATAAAGAACAATTTTAAAAAAATAAGTAAAACCTTTGCTAGATTGCCCAAGCTGCCGCTTGAGTGAATCGAGGGTGCAATTGGAGAACTGTCCCGGCTGCTAATTTTAAACATTTAGGGAAGGATTATCAATAGAATAGTATTCTATTTCACTTGGGTGTGGTATTTCTTGTCACGCTTTCATCGCCGCGTTTGTCACTTTCTGTCGTAGCAAAGATACAAACTACACTGTTGTGCTGAACATTGAAAGCTAATGTTTTCTTTTACTTTACCACTTGCTCAACTAAAATTTCGCAACCACAAGGGAGGAAAACAGTTTTCCTTCTGGGTTTTCATACAGGTTTCTGTGTTTAAGTTCATGTGATATTGCAATGGCGTGAAACAACTTTAACTAACACAGTAACAGTTTATCTGAAGCGTCAAGTTGGCTTTAATCAATACAACATGAAATTATATTTCAGGTCTTGCCGATACATTGCAGCAGTTATTGACTAAATGACAAACAATATAATCTTGAATATTTTTAAAACAGGTTGCTTTACTCAGATAATAACACAGCCACTGATAAAGACATCAGTTTTTTTCCCAATAAAAAAAGAATGCTTTGACGGTTAATTTCTTCCCCGCATGGTGTCAACTTTCGGCCTCTTTAGTGTTTATTTGACTGTCTTTAAGAGCATTCAATTCAGTGGATTTTTTCCAGAAACAGCGGGCCCAGCCTTCTACTTCGCAAATTGAGGCTGTATGTGCTAAGGAGGAGAGAAGGGGGGATAGGGAGAGAAAAACAGGGGTGGGCGGAGAGGGTAGAGGGGGGGGGGGAGCTGATCAGTGACCCCAGCTAATCCTATGGCATATTTAAACATATATATTTTTACCTTTTTTTTTTTTTTCGATGTTGCAAACTGTTCAGTTGAAGCTATGGCACCCAAAATGAGCACCCTTTCAATTCGTTAATGTCATGACTTGAATAGTTGAATCGCTAGTTCAATCAAAGCTGTTGTATCATCTCAGCATTGAGTTCACTTTGTCCATGTGACCGAAATTCACAGTTTCCTTCTTCATTCAATTCACCCCTTGCTTGAAATATTTTCTCCTTCATCAAACTCGTTCATATTCTTAAAGAAAAATAATATATCAATTTCGAATCTGAAAATACAAAGCAAACAAAGCAAACAAAGCGATCACAATGACGCGACTCGCCCATAACATTCCGTAGACTGCAGTGTGAAGGCGACAAGTCGGGAGCTACTCAAAGCTGTAAAACAGCTCAAGTACTGGATTTTGCAAGGTTTTAAACGCGTATCTGCGGTCGAGCCGTTCTTGCAAGGTCAGATATGCAAAACCAGGTGTTCAAAACGTGCAAGTACAATTGTAAGCAAATTTCTCAACAAACACCCAATTTTTAATACTGATTTACATGTTGCAATAATATTGTGATGGTGGATAAGTTGGTTAACATAAAACCGATTAAGCTAGCTTTTTCCCACTCCAATAAAATTTCATATGATGGACTTACACATTTATATGAATGAAGTGACGATTTTATACAATATTTTCTGTAGTGCTTTCAACAGGAAATCACTTCAGTGACAACTGTTTTTTTTTATGAACCTGTGATGAGAATGAAGCCATGGATGGACGGACACCTGGAGGAGGAAGTTCGAGAGAGATCGGGTTATAGGGAAGATGATGAGAACTGAGGCAATGAAGAAACTGAAAAAGAGAGATCGAAATGGAGAACCAAGACTAACATGTGGAGTCACATAGAATTCTGAGCTGTACAATTTATTGCCCATTCTCCCCTCCATCTATCTGGCCATTTATGTCTGCACGATACGACGGTAATGCCTAAATTCCGCGAAGCTATTTTATTATGAAATTATATTTTGTAAAACAAGGCTACTTAGGTAACTGTGCTTAACATCCACTGAGCCATTTAATGTGAAATATTATATGACCTCATTCATTGCAACAATGTAGAAACTCATTCATTTTCTTTACATTACCAACCCAATCCCCATGCTTTTCACGGCATAGTCATATTTTCTACTTCATCTCTTCTAAAACATTATTTCAAATTAATTTTTTTGTACATGTGTCGGACATTTGAATCGGACGACCCCTATCGTACACTACTAGACATTTTCATATTTTAGTGACAAGTTTCTCATCGATAAACCATATTGATCCCTGCAAAAAGCAAACTCAATTCCCATGTCTATAAGCCAAATTGTAGTGCTATTTCTACTACCATGGCTGAATACTCGGATGTTTTTGTTGTTTTTTTCACCTGGTATCTGACAGGAAGTTTGCTACTGCGTGCTGGACATTTTCAATGTCACTCTGAGTTTCACTGTTTATAATGAGTCTATTCCGCATGGTTACACGTTCTGAAATTAATATCCCAATGAAAGGATCACAACGATGCTCAAATATTCTACTTCTTGCGCCTCCTGCGTCTTGCATCAGTGCCTAGAGTATTCAAAATACCGGTGCTGCTCATTTCTCACTGAAATTTTGCAATTCATAGAGTTGATTAACCACTTTTGTGGGGCCGATTTAGAGATGTACCAAAGCTGCTAATGGCCTCAGTAGCAAGGATTATCACGGCAGAAATTTCTCCCCGAGAAGTCAAATATAAAATATGATGTATATGTTACAAGATCTGGGCGTGTGCTGGTGATTTGTACCAGAATGTGTATGTGCTGATGTCATGATAATCTTGCGTTTTTATGTATATTTAAGTCTTGCATTGGTGAAGAGTCAGTGGAGCATACGGCTGTTTTCCTCGCTCTATAGATCAGGGAGGGAATGTGCAAGATCCAAGCCATGCTACTGTTTGTATAGAATAATAATGGATAAATTTGCACACATATTTTGCTACCTTCGTATCAGCTCACTGCCTTTGTGGGTCAGTGCGTGCCAGAACTTCCATCTGCCAAATTAGTACCTTTTAATCCACTTTGACTTGAACAGATATGGATATTAGCTCTGGGGCAATTTCAGGTACGGTTAGGTCCCTTGCAAGGTTGTTTACCACGCAGCTGCATAAACCAACTTAATAAAAAAAAATAAAGATAAAAGCTACCTTGATTTTCAGCTTTCAAATTCCCAAGAAGAAAGCCACCCGTGGTTGCCGTCTTTGTGGAAATCCTGTTCATATTCAAAGTATGGAAATCCTGTTCATATTCAAATTATGGAAATCTTGTTCACATTCAAATACACACACACACACACACACACACAGGCAGACACACACATACATGCAAATGATCCCATGTGGATTTGAAAACAAATTCGGCTGAATAACATTCGACCCATTCAACAAACTCCTGGTAGCGGCGGCCTATAAAGGGGAAGGAACAGGGGAGGGGGCAAATCATTGGTACATATTTATCATGCAGCAAATAGCAGTGATATCTCTGCCCTGGTTTATCAGAAAAACCCGACATGAAAAAAAAAAAGAGGGAAGGGGGTGGGGGTGGGGGGGGGGGGGCTATTTGCCGGTGACATGACAAATGTGAAAACAAATTCCTACATAAATGCAATGGAAATGAATATTTTTATACAAGTTTTATACAGCACTTGCGCCTTGCAGATCTGATCTAAAAATAATGTTTCACGCCGTCTCTCCTTTATGCATATGAAAATTGTTTAGGCCTACCTTACAATTATCAAATCTGACGCGGCAAACGTCCTATTAAGATCAGCACAGAATCGGTCAGCCTGTCTGTGTCAGTGCCAACGCAAACAAATTGACTTAAGCTGCAGATTGATTTTAAGAGATCGATTTGCTCTTCTCCGAATTTTCTAAACTATTATTTTGTACCCAATACAACAACGGGGCATCCTAGGCGATCTGCGTCATAATTTCGATAGCCCAACAAAACCTACAAATGATTATAGAGGTCTGAGTTTGGAGAGAGCACGTCCATATAACAATGGCCATCTTGTGCTGGGATGATGCCAGGCGATAGACAGAATAAGAAACAGAATGATAGGACAGAAGGAGACCCTATCAGAAGCGTCCACCAACCATCCGTCCACTAATACAGAAGTGCTACCTTACATGCGGGAAAGGAGTTTGCAGAACCATGGCATACAATGGATCTGCAATACGACAGCACTGACAAACGCAAAGTTCTAGAATTCTAGAAGTGATGCATTTTTTTTTTCGGGAAAATAGGTCTTGTTGGCTTGTATTAAAGTATGCGAACTATCAGCATAATTTATAGAAATTAGGGAGACGGGCGTAAGAGAAAGTTGTATACCATTTTTTTTCCACTCATTTTCATTGAACATCCCAACAACTTTGTCCCGCATGACAATGATCTAGATCTTCTTAACGGAATATCAAGAGGACACACCCTTATATTATATGATTTAACGTTAATACTCCGCATTCAAAGATATGAAAACATTTTTAAGCAGACATCGTATGACTTATACTTGACAAAATAAAATGAATATTTACCGAGGAAATTAAAGATGTAGGTACAAGTAAACGACAATTAACTGTTTTAGAGATATATTTTTCTTCACTGCAAGTCAAAATGAATGATTAATTGATTTTCTCTTAAACCGACCGGCTCTACCGGTTATTGCGCCATTAAGAAATCGTTTTAGATTTATTTTTGGGACAACTAGTAACAACATGCGCAGTGTAAACATTCCCTTCTACATTAAGGATTTAAAAAAATAATAATAATAATGAATGCAAGCTATTGCGAAAGTGCAAAAAAAAAAAATAATAATAATGAATGCAAGCTATTGCGAAAGTACAAAGTTCAGTACCCCCGGTCCACATTCGCCATAGAATCACGGATGAATAATTATTTCGAAACATTATTATGTCGTCCTAATTCAGCACCCACCCCCCACTACCCACATCATCCCCCACCACGCCACACACACACACATGCGGCCCACCCAAACCACCTTTATATAATTATACTCTCTCTTTAACTTCTTCTGCCCTCAAAATGTTAATGACCGACTTAGAGTCAGCAGGAAAAATAAATGAATCACAAAGTGAACGGAAAGTTTAGGCCTTGCGCAAAAACATACATGTATGATGAACTTCAGACCAACTTTGTGGGCCTTTAGTGCATCTGCACCAAGTTCATACACCCGGTATGGCATCTGATTGGACCCCCTGGCTATAGACCCTCCATACTATATTTCCGAAGCATACTCGGTTCAGATATGTTACAGTTGGAACTCCCCATCCCCCTGGCTATAGACCCTCCATACTATATTTCCGAAGCATACTCGGTTCAGATATGTTACAGTTGGAACTCCCCATCCCCCTGGCTATAGATCCTCCATACTATATTTCCGAAGCATACTCGGTTCAGATATGTTACAGTTGGAACTCCCCATCCCCCTGGCTATAGATCCTCCATACTATATTTCCGAAGCATACTCGGTTCAGATATGTTACAGTTGGAACTCCCCATCCCCCTGGCTATAGATCCTCCATACTATATTTCCGAAGCATACTCGGTTCAGATATGTTACAGTTGGAACTCCCCATCCCCCTGGCTATAGACCCTCCATACTATATTTCCGAAGCATACTCGGTTCAGATATGTTACAGTTGGAACTCCCCATCCCCCTGGCTATAGATCCTCCATACTATATTTCCGAAGCATACTCGGTTCAGATATGTTACAGTTGGAACTCCCCATCCCCCTTTTTATTATATTTGCACCCCCCTCCCTCCCCCCCCCCCAAAAAAACGCAACACATTTTAACAGTCTACATTTTATAACATTTTATATGTCACCTGAACTAAACGGTTTGCCCACTTAATTCATAAAACTTTCTGGACACAACAGTACGACATGGTCGGCAAAGGCCACTTACACACTGTGCTTTTATTATTGATTATTGAAAGAAACCGGAGCTGAGTTTTGAAAGTCAGACTATAATTTCAAAGTATTGATTACTGGCTTCTGTCATGCTGCAGTTTTATTTAAAGGAGTTGAAGTTTTTTTATACAGTTTTCAATCTGTGTTGCTTTTTCCCAGTTTTACATTCCTATTATTGTTTGTTGCAGTTTTCCCATCAGAACTGAGATTTCCAGTTTGTTTGTAAAATATGGCATGAAAGATCCATTCCCTTGAACTTTGTTTTGCTCAAAGTTCTTCTACTTCCTTCTTGTTGTCCATTGTATTGAGTTTGAACTTGCAAGATATTCACCAGCAATTAAAAACGCAACAACAACACATGTCTATGGTTTTTATATTCTTTGTGTTTGTTGTTGTTGTTGTTGTTGCTGTTCTTTAGATCTCTGAACCCAGACCACTGCAGTAGTTAAACAACCATTTCGCGACAAACACCCTCTCTCTCAAAGCGCTAATCAGATTCCAGCGACGGCCATGAACAACATGGATAATCAAGAAGCATTCTCAAGAAATTAAGCACAACAATAAGATCTTGAAAAGGTGAGCGAAAGGATAATTCAAAATAATATAATAGACGGAGTTCTTCTGCAATATTATTTTTTGGCGGGGGGGGGGGGGTTGCACGTATGATCTCACACGGGCAATCCTGGGCAAATCAGAGGCAATCAAAGGTGATTTTTTCACATTTTGAGGTCCTATTTAAGCCCAAGCAATAGGCAGAAACTTTCAGAACGTTTTGGGATTTTTACAGAATAGGCCTATATTATATTTATAACAGATTGGTATAATAATATACTGGTAGAACAGGCGTCCCTTCTCTCCCCCCCCCCTACCCCCCCCCCTCATGTTTTCATGTGAATACTTGTAACCCACTCATTTCTACGATTGGTTAAAGTCTAAAGGCACCGTTTCAGACCGAAAGGAATCGGCACAGAAAGTCCGATTGATCATCGGTATAGGTGCCATCATGATGGTTGCTTACGATCTCACCACAAAATTCAGCGAGGACTAAATATAGATAGATTTATTCATATTTTTTACACATGGCACAAGAGAGACATTGCCGTGGCAAAACTTCATTTAAATGCCAGTCGTTTCCTTTCCGTCTGAAAGGTGCCATTCATAAAGTACATTCGCTCTATGCTGGCTAATTTTAACACCCGCCTCCCATACATGCCTTTCAGTTATCGGCTTGGTCTCAGCTCCCCTCTCCCTGTATGAGCGTACGGCTGCTAGAACGGTGGATGTTCCCGTGGGTGATGGTCGCCAATTATTGGTTGATAAGTATTAACTTGTTCATTTAAAAGTCAAGCGTTCATGTTGAATCTGCATTTAAATAACGAAACCAGCAGCCTGAAGAAAAAGGCGGCAATTCGGTAATACATGTACTAGGACATTTAAAAGTAGAAAGGAATCAAAACAAACAGTCTGACTAGCATAGGTCACATTAGGTGCCGAAGAAATTCAGCTCACTATAATGCCGGTTCTTTTTTTTTTAATATAAATTTTAATGTCTGATATCTTGACATTACCAACCGGTACCTTCTGATCTCTTCAGTTTTCTGAATAAAGTCAAACAAGCGACAACAATAACAAAAAAAAACTTCCTGATCAACTATATCGACGAAACGCACACGCACATTTCTGACCTGTACAAAGTTTCAGTTTGGATGCAGTTATGGCCGCTGCGTGGTGTCGGTCAGAAAAAAATCTTTTTCTTTTTTTTATTATTACTTTTCTCAAGATGTCAAAATTGATTGGTGGGGATTGACCTGTCAAGACACATTTGGAATTTTGAAATCGGCCCCGTGACTGGTTGTTCGATCCCCAATCTCCTAATTTGTCCCAGGAAAATCAAAACCGTTCTTGAACGATATACATCTAATTAGGCCTATCTATTTCAGACAGTGACATCATCGTGTGACTTCTGAAATTAACCTATAATCGGTTTCGGCAACATACAGACCTTTCAGTTAGACCTATTTTTTAAAGTTTTCTTATCAGGCAAATGGTTATATTCAGACCTGAGCAATACTATTAGAAGGCAGGTAATTTTGCATTATTTAAAATATTTTTAGAATCCTGTGTCATTCAGATCTTCTGAGCTTCGCAATAAGAGGTTGGGCCAGTGGTTTCAGCAAACTGCAAGGAGGAGGATGTTTAACTTCTAGCCAAAGTACAATGTATTTATATCATTGAAAAAATATCCAAGTACTAAGTAAATTCGGCTTACCGTGAAACGGTATGAAAAAAGTCATCATCTTCGGGGACACACCGTCCATTGCCATTAATGGTTATGAAATTGGGTTTTCCTCTCAGCATTGAGGAGGGAACCTCTCAGCAGTATGACTATGCGCATTAATCCCAGATTGTGCTGTGGTAGAGTTTCTTCATTCTGCTGCTACACAGTCTTGACAGGATTCAACTCAACTTTTGAGATATCCCACTACCTGTTGGTGAGTTTGCCGACTGTCTGTCTTAGTACTCAGATATTCTGTTCGCCCAGAACTTTCCCCGCACATGTTTGAATGTCCTACCAATCACAACAGCCTTCAAATTACTTCACTGCTGGACTTCGTCTCAAAATCTGCTGTCTATCACAATAATCTTATTGCTTTAGCAATCAAATTCTATTGTGACAATTGCTCTGCATCTGGTTGGGCTATATCGTTTAACTTTGCTATGGGCCGATCCTCAACTGATTTTCTTTTCTTATGCCACAAGAAAGGGCCTATTCAAATTTCCCTGTTCTCCACATTTCTCCCGATTCTTTGTTTCTTCTGTAGACAAGAAAAATATATTTATTTCTCTTTATGCATGTCATTAAAATGGATTGTTGCTGGGTCTGGCTGTAGGATATTAACAATAACATGGGCAAACTTCGTGAATATCTTCGAAGTCGTTTTATAAACTTGATGTCAAGTTTTTTTTTATTACAATCCTCATTATGCTAGAGCCAAGATCTGGCTAGATATAAACTGTAAGGGATATGACTATGAATATCTTTTTTTCCTGTTCCAAAAATACTTTGTCAATCTATACCTAGAATCTAGATGTACAACTGATTCACTGAATCAAAAAGCAAAGTTTTCTTGTAATACCAAAAGTAATGGTACAACTTACAGCTCTATGGATGAAATGCGTAGGCCTGCGTAGACGGATGGTAAGTTTAGCAATCGCCAAAATCGAGAGTAGACCTATTCTAGAAAATCCATATTAGATTTTCATCTAGACTAGATCTAGGCCTAGAGTCTAGATCTAGATCTCGTCCCCGAACATAATGGACTGGCCTATCCCTAATGCTGTGTGATGTTTCAGTCTGTCTTTCCGCGGCTATGAACTTCCTGTAACTTTAACATTGTGCATCTTGCGTCCTTGCTTTGCGATCGATGTTCATTCAATATCCATTCAACATGATTCTGGAAATTCATTTCATCCACTCAATGCACATGGCTTTACACGGCCATACATGCTAATGGAGTTCGGCATTTTGAACAATTTGACAGTTTGCATCGAGTTAAGGCTGGGTGGCACCGGCATTTTTTCAGTGCCACCGATCCCGACTCCCACACCATAACTTCTCGTTGGAGTCGACACCGGCTCCGACTCCAGTGACATCACAGGTCCCTGCTCAAAGGTTCCGACACTGGTGTTGAAACTGTTATATTTATTCTGTGGTTGACACTGACCTCGAGATGTGACGTCATGACTCCATCACTTCCCTAGTGTCGTCTCCGAGGCTCGACACCGGCACTGGACTGTGAGAATTTGCATGATGCAAAAGTGAACGGTCAAACTGTCTCCTGTATGGTGTGGGGCACTGGCACGGTGATGTAGTGTCGGGGGGAGGGGGGGGGGCGCAGAACGAATTCTCTAAATAATAAAATCTTTGTAATGTATTAAATGTAAATTAAGCAATGGTAATGAGAGGGAAAACTAGGGAGCCGCCGTACCAGGCTCTGGTGTCGGTACCCAAGGTGAAGGCCAGTACCTAAGGAGACGCCACTGATGTGGAACCGTGCCCAATACGATCCGAGTACCTTGAATACTTATCATGGAAGTAATTATTAATCGATTAGTAGAAAATGGCCGATTATTGACTGGTTAATTAAATAATTAATTGCGCCTCTAAGGTTTCATTTTCTCATAACAAAAATTCTTTCCCTTTTTAATATTTGTTGAAATTACCGGTACAGTTATTGAGGCCCGGTAAGTGATTATTACTGCTGAATCATTCAATAACTTATTATGACAAATTATATAGGTAGAATGGGCATATCCGCCATCTTTGGTGTAAGGACCCCCGCATTACCATGGCGATTGTGGCATTGATTTTGATTCGTTAGCTGATTTGCACTGCGAACACTTGAGGTGTCGTGAACAGTAAGCAAGGGCACGTGTGTACGTGCACATGGGAGACCTTCGGTCAATTCTTTCACTTCCTCTCCCTTGTTTACACGGCTGGTAGGGAATCTGACCAGCTTGGATTCATCCTTTCCACCCCTGTCACAACAGTCAACTGCAATGCAACCAGCAGGCATTTCAACCGCTTAGACATATATCTAGAAGTTACAGTCATCAGCTGATCCACCGGCCATCTTGGGTGTCGGAAGAACAAAACAAAAACACTCTGTGACGTCATGTACATAGGTAGATATCCGATTATGAATCTGTGAACAATGATTGTTTACTTCCATCACATAAATGTGTGATGGATGTTTTTCTTGCCATACAGAATTCAGGCAATTTTTATTTTGTATTATGATACATTATAGTTTCCATGTCAAAGGTTTCCAGAAGTATTATATGAACATTTGTGTTTGTAGTTTTACGTGCATCATACTTTGCTTGATAGAGACTTGTTCTGTTGTCCCAACACCCCCATGCCTCCCACCCCGATTCCCCAAAGATAACCTGAAAAAGAGTAATCCTTAAAGTAATCGATACTTCCCTTACTGTATAGGATAATCAACAATCGCAGTTACTGAAAATTTGTGGTACCGCCCAACCTCAGACGACAGGTTTGATAAGGCATTGCCAGATAAAGGAACACAGCTATATGTTAAACTAGATTAGAAAAAAAATGAAACAACGTTTCGTCATCCAGCCAAACTAAGTTTCGGAATGTTATCGTTAGGAGTAACCTTTTGTAGTCCATTGCCCACAATAGCCTATTCGCCGGTGAAATAGTCATCATAATTTTTTTTTCTTTTTTAATCGGTAAGAATGTGGCCCCTAAAACAAACAAACAACCAGTGTATTTTGGGGTCACTGGCCACAAATACAGCTCGTTAACAAGCTGTTGCCAGTGAAGATTTTCAAAAATCCCAAGACTTCCGAATAAAAAAGAAATCCAAGATGAGGTACAAAATCCCAACATTTTTTCCCTACCCAATAAAAAAACATTTAAAATGTATAATTTCGTTATACTTACACTGAATTTTAACTAAGCAACGAAACTGATCAGTTCGTATATCACGCAAAAGATCCTCTCACACAGGGAATCTCAAACTGTCCCTTAGCCCATTTGGCTTTATTCATCATTTAAGTAGCAAATATGGTATTGTGAGAGAAAGTGCAATTTCGTGACTTTTTTTTCTTACTAAAAAATAATAGCAAATAGTCTACACAAACGCTAAAAAAAATCCCAAGATCTTTACCCCCCAAAAATGCCAAGATCCCAAGGTCACCCCTAAATTCTCAAGGTCTTGGAGAAAATGCAAAAAACGTTGTCGTTAACCGAGGGCCAACTGATGCCCAAGGCATAGTCCAGTCCTGGTAACCTAACCCTCGACCATTCCGTTGGTAAGACAGTCAAAACTGACAAGACGCTGAGATTGAATTTAAACGTTGAATGTGAAATATTAGATTCAACAATCACCGACCTTACAACTCTATTGTATATAACCGTTTCTTGTTTCAGTTGTTGTTGTTGTTGTTGTTTTATTTTTTAATTAAACGCTATATTACAGAAAGCTGTATGAGCAAATTATTTACTTGTAATTATGTCAATGAAAATTATGCAAATTTTCAACACATTGTTCATTTTTTAAATGTTATAAGAGGTAAAATAATAATAATAATAATAATAATAATAATAATAATAATAATAATAATAATAAATAAATAAATAAATAAATAAATAAATAAAATACAGCGATTCTTTCAATAGAAATCGATTCTGATAGTTAATTTTGGAAAAAGAACAAGACATTTTATTTAAGGAACGTCATTATTTGCACACGCTAAAACGGCCATCTTTTAGCTCGATATTGTGATCCATTTTAAGTTAAACGTTATTCTATACCGTATTATATAACGTAATGATTTAACGTAACGTAATTATATATGTATGTCCAAGCCCCTGCCTTAAACAGTGATGACACGGAAACCGTTGGACGGATTGGCCTGGACATTTTTTTATTTTTCAAGTTAGAACATTCTGACGCAGCTTGGGGAGAAAACTTATGCTCCGAAGTGTTGCTTTTGCTGTTTTACGGTAAAAAAAAAAGATACAATTTGACACGGGCAAAAAAGGTAGAGAAGAACCAGTCTATCCAATACTAGGCGTACTACTAAAAGCTCACCGAAGTTGTTGTTGTTGTTGCTGCTGCTGCTGCTGCTGTTGAAAAAGGCTTAACAGATGTGGATAAAAATGGACATACGCCTATAGGATGCCAAACACAGAAACTGATTAGAATTTCAGAAAAATCCGTTATTTTGGTAGCCTTACTTTGATATAATCCTGAATGTGCGTACTGACAGCCTACTGGCTGCTCTGGGGCGTGTGCTGAAGTCTAGGTTGAAGTACATTTAATATTAATAAACAATCATGTGATCCCCCCCCCCCCGACATAATAAAAGTAATAAACTACAGTCTTGCTTCAGAACCCATGCGCACCACAACACTACGCACCAAACTGAACGCTTGATACGGTTACTTTTTATGGCATGCACGGTACTATATAATATTACGAAACAAACATGCAAAAATACAGACGCTACATAGCGATCAATATTGTATTTTTTTTTAATACATGCTTGAAGTAAACAACTTTTAATTATAGCCATCATCTTCCTTATCTCAATTGTCACCTTCCTGCCAAATTTAAGGCCTGAAGAGTGTATAGTTTGGTCAGTTAGTCATGCCAAAGGTTGCGAGTTACTGAAATATATAATAGATAATTTAATATCGCTCTTTTTATACACTGATCATTGCTGCTGACTGACATTCCCTTTTTTTTTTTTTTTATTGTCCATCATCTCGGAGATGAAACTTTGAAATAGACAGGCGTGTTGCCACCAGTTTCGCCAGTTTTGATGGCCAAATACTTTAGAATTTTGACTCAAATTGTAATGTAGATAAATCTCTGGCCGACTTCAACCGACGTGACACAATCTTTAATGGGCATACGTTCTCTGTCTTGACTTGAAAATTAACGACAGATTTGGACAAATCTATAATAATAATTCAACAATAAGTCTGGAACAGCACGTCAAGCAAACGAAACAAACCGTCCTCTCTATGACGAACCGGATTGTCGCTAAAGAGATGTAGCATTTGAAATCTACATGCCATTAACTTATCCTGAAAGGGGTGAAGCAAAATTCGACACTTTTTGTTGTTGTTTCTGTTTGTTTGTTTGTTTCTGTTTCTCTAAAAACGATTTGTCGACCTGGCGTATCTCTATTCAGTTGCTTCCTGGCAGTATGAGGGAACCGACGTGTCGGCTCTAATTTTTGAACAACTGCTCTTGTGGCCTCGCACTTAGGGGTGAGCCAGATCAAAGCTGGAATTGGCGCCAAACTGTGCGGGACATTTCGAGAACGACAATGTGTCACAGGTACAAGCCAATGATTTGGGGGGGGGGGGGGGCTATAATGTTGACAGTAATCATACACTGGGCGAAAAAAATAAAATACATTTTTAAAAATCAAATGCAAACACAAGTTTAATATTTTTCTTTCCCTAAACCGAGCCTATAATATTGTACTCTATCATAAGCTTCAAAGTTTGTATGCAGGTTACAACTGATACTCAAATCATAACGCCAGCTGATCAACAATGTTGGAGCCCTCACCTCGGAAATACATGTAACTGGAGAAAAGAAGGAATGCACATGGCAGTGGCTTGAGGCTAGGTCTAGCTATCGTCAGCCGCAACATTACTTGCACACTTGCATGTCACTTGCTTTTCAGTGTTTCTTCTTTTTTTTTACATCACGGTCGCACCAAAATTTTTCTCACGATACGAGCTTATAATCTATAATTTACAAATTCGCCACCTTTCAATGCAAAAGGCTTTTTATAAGGCCTTTATAGAGCAACCAAATTTTGCATGAAGGTTTAAAATACCGTGGAGGGTGCACCGAAGCGGGGCGTGCCTTTTAACCTTGTATTTCCATCATAGTTAACCCCAGGCATTGAAGAAGGTATTTAATGTCAGTCTGGAGCAATTTAATTCCACCCAGAAATGAGTGCGTGGCGCTCTGGCGCACATCAGATCCATAACATAGCTTTAGATTATTATGGTAAACGTTCTAGCTGAGTGAGAGAGAGAAGGGGAGAGAGAGACAGAGAGACAGAGAGAAAGAGGAAGAGAGAGAGGGGGCTAGAGACAGGGGAGAAAGATAGGGTTACAGAGAGGGGGAGAGAAAGGGACACCCACCCACACACACACACACACACACACACACATACACACACAGAAGGGCTGGAACACAAGTTTATCCCGGGCAACGTCGACTCCTTTATCTGATATAGGCCTAAGTCATAATTTCAAAGTCAATAACAGTAGTAAAACACAACAAATACAATTACAAAGTAACTTTTTTTTTTATCAGGCTGTTTTTATTACAGACATCACAGGTAGGATAGAATATTCATGCGTAACATACAATAGACAAAGTGTGATATCAGTGCAGGCAATGAATACAGTGGGAAGTATCAAAACTGCAGTGTTTAACCAAGCACTCGTGAAGTTATGATTTAACTGTAGATAGCTGTCAGACATAACATGTATATCGTTGGTCAATACCTTTAATCACCAAAATATCACTTTTTTTAGAATCTTATTTGCTTGTTGCAATCTTATTATCTTTCAGAAACATTGTATTAAATTCCTGAAGCTGATTGGACAGCAGAAAGTGCCAAAAAAAGCATTGTTTTAAATTTACGAGCATTCCTTGTATCTCCGTGCATGGAGTTGACATGCTTTAAGTCGCCGATACAAGGTCTTGCCTTCGACTACTGACCACAGATGGTCAAGCCTTCTATCACCGACCGCGGAATAGGCTACATAACCTATACAAACATTTCATGGCACACTGAGTTGTTTCTATCACTTCCATTACAAGTATCAAAGTGGATAAAACATAGATGCAAATGTAGAATTGACATGATCTGATATTGTCCTGTTTTATGAATGATTTACTAACAGAGACGGTTAACACAGCAAATATTCATTAGGCCATCATACAGACTATCAGAATGTTGAATCACGACAACTGTTTCATGATTACCAAACCAACAAAAGTATCACGGTGCGTAGTCTACAACTGGTTGAAACTGTCTTCAAGTGTTTGTTTTTTTCTCAGATCTTACCATGAAAATGATGCAAAACATGTTGCAAGAGTAAAGTCTGTCGTTAATATCATTTATGTGTAAAGAAAATAATTTATGATTCACTTCTAACCCCAACAATTATTTGCTACGTGTCTAACATATTGCCAGTAATGGACGCATTTATCCCACTATACGTAGGAAATCCCTTGAAAGGAAGTAGACCTTAAACTGTGAAAAAAAGAAGACATTTCTCTGAAAAGAGGGAGGGGGGGGGTGAATACGACCCAATATGAATTTTTCTTGTGAGGAGAAAAGGGGACGAACAATGTACCAGCGCGCTGAATTTGACAATATCGAATTGAAGCCGGTGTGACATCCTGGAATATCCCCCATCCTATTTTAACCCCCCGGATACTCTGGGATATCCTAGAATATGCCCCCCTATTCTAAAGTATCCCCCAGCTCACTTTCACTTTCTTTAGCAGTGGTTCTCAACCTTTTCAGGCAATCGCCCCCTTAGAGTCCAACTTTTCTTTCATCGCCCACTTCCCCCTATTTCCCGAAAAAGAAAAAAATCCATAGTCAAAACAATAGAGATCACTCACAAGTTATGATTTTAAAGTTTTTCAGTGCCTTATTAATGGCAATATGCATGCTGATGATTCATTATAATTATATAAAGCAGAAACCAGTCATTGCCAAATGCACAAAAAGAAAAACCTTTTCTGTTCATCAAACCCATCGAGGCACTGAAGAAGTCAATGATTGTTGTGTATTTGTCCCCAAATGGCTCTCCATTCTGGTTCCCCCTCCCCACCCCCATATCGCTCCTGTTCCTCGTCCCCCACTCAAACCCTGGAAATCGAATAGGGGGGCGATATCGCTCCCGGGGGGAGAGGGGTGCTATCGCCCGCCTTGAGAACCACTGTTCTAAAGTTTTACAGACATCACTGGCGGGGTTGCAGTCGTTCAAGGTCAGTAGGACACTCTGCCCGTCCGTGACAAAATGCAGTATGTGCATTATAATTATAGTGCGGGGAAAAGCAGCTGTTGAATGAGGCGGGGTTGGCAGCGAGAAGGAGGGCGCACAAGAGTTTTATACTATCGTTATTATTATGGAACGGTCGACTTCCAAGGAGGGAAATGGATGGTGTGACAGGAAAGATTGTCTCAGATGAGGCTGAAGGAGACGAAAGTTTTTAATGATTAAAACCAAGGATGCAATTCCCTGTAACCCAGGACAAGTTTTTGAAGGATCTCTAGCTCAGAACACGCTGTCTCTTTTTGCTTTAACTTTGGTAAAGCATGGAATGAAAATGAATAGACAGGACCAAGGTCTACACCAAGAACAGAATACAGCAGACTTACTATCGTGAGATAATGACAGTGTGTGTTTCGTTTAGTCTTGAAATAATGAATTAATAACAACGGCCTATTGTGTCGGGCAAGCGCGCAATGGGGGCTATCGCGTTAACAAGGCTTCTTGCCCTCGTGGACGCACCTGCATGCTCCACATTCGGCACGCGTCATGTCATCAGTCCGCTCAAGCAATTGTAGGGGTCGGCTCAAAACCCAGATTATGTTACATTTTGCTAAAAACTGTGCTGACACCAACAGAAACTACAAGGAAAAGCTCATCTTTTAAAAGCCTTGACTTCATCATTGGACCACCCAATGTGCCTGAACTGTGCTTGGTATAATACATGAGATGCCATTTAGTGTTGTTTTAAAGAAATAATAATTTTGGATCGGGCATAGTTGTTTGTCTTCTCAGTACTCTTCTAATCAATAGCACAAATCACAACACGGATTCTTCTCTTCAACATCATAAGATGGGATGAGTTTCAATTGATGGACCAGACTGTAAAGAAAGGGCCAAGTCCATGCACTATAGTAACCTACGATCCAAATTTATTATTTTTAAAAAAAATAACACTAAATGGCATCTCGTGTATTATACCAGCACAGTTCAGGTTATTGTTGCATGTTTATGTTGTATAAGCCAGGATGTACCACAGCGATTGACTGCCTTTGTACGCTGAAGTCTTGCAGCAAGAACAGCATCATGAATTTCTGAGTGACATGTTTTAATGTGAATAATGATAGGGAATATAACAAATGGACCTCATGAAAAAAAGCACACCCAAAAAATCTCTCATAGCCATAGAGGGTTAACTGGCGCTAGCCTGTGCTCAGAGTTACTTGATCCCATTAATGTATCGGGAGGGCTTGAAAAATGTAAAGGGATTGGTTCAAAACCACGATTACTTCTTATGTAACTTTCCAAAGAAAGACTAACATGATGACCAAACAATGCTGTATGGATAGGAAAGACAAACTTTAAAATCTCCATATACAAAAAGAAGGTCAAGACGATGCCTTTGACTTTTACCCATATCTAACCCCATAAAGTCATCGTGGAACCCTGTGATGTTAAAGCACGTCGGACTGTTAGCGGAAGTGGAATGTCTTGCGTGATAAGATTATATCGTCATTATCATAACAAATAGCGGTAAAAACTGTCAAAAATATATTCTTTCCAGTGCACTGAGAAAAAGTCATGATAATTTCAGTGCTTCCCATTGACATACTCATAATGCATGTTATATGTAATGTATTGTTATGTTTGGAAGGTGAAAAAAAAACTACTGGGTGGTTTCAGCGTGTCTGAATGGCAAAGTATTTGTCATTGACTCATTGTATGAAGAAATCAGCTCCGACCTAATGTCGCAACTGGTGGAAATGTACAATACCTGCGAAACACTGCCTTTAGTGGTCGATGTGATGGCGTGCCAAAAACAGGAGGGTGGAAATGACTGTGGCTTGTTTGCAATTGCTTTTGCAATAGAGATAGCAATGGGTAACGCAGATATTTCATCCTTACATTTTCAGCAGTCTCGGATGCGGTCACACTTGGCTAAATGTTCGAAATTTAAAATGCTGGAACCGTTCCCTAAAGGTACTAATTAAAAATTCACCATTAGCATATCTCGGTACTTTTTTGTAGGACCTTTGAAACCTCAATGCCAGCTGCTTTTGGTGACGATTTAGATAATATCACCGGTTTATAAGGCTGTTGAAACCTATGTTAGATTTTATTGTCCATGTTTTGATTTGCTGAATATCTATATCAGAGCAAGTTGTATGTCATTTGTTATACATGTAATACTTTTCCTTTTGAAGCAGTCTCATTCTCTCTTATTAACAAAATTAATTAAAGAATGGATCTTTAATAGTTAGATCATAATTACTTCTATGGTTCATCTCATTACAATATTATTTTATGCACAGATATGCATATAGAATGTGATCTAGACAAAGAACGCGACTAGAGCTGTATGAAATTTGTTTCAGGTTCAGCGCAAAATTTGTGACATTTCACTGAATTAATTTTTTGCTGTTAAATTTTTTTAATTCTTACATGTTGTATTCATTCCTTCATTTAAAAAAATAAAAAATAAAAATAAAGTTCCTACGTCAAAGGAGGATGCTACAGTGGAATGTTGTGAAATTAAGTTTGGAAGCCAAGACTAAATCTAATTTCTAAGTTTATGATCTTCTGCATTATCATTGATTATTGGTATTGTTCTCAATGAGTGCAGCGCCCAATTGACTTTCTTCCATGTAAACTCGGATACCTCGCTTCCATTGCAACATCCTCATTTGATGGTGCCTTTAAAAACAAAACAAAACAAACAAACAAACAAAAAAAACAAAAAAGGAAAGATAAGAAAACACAAATGACCACATTTTTGCATAACGCTCTGCAAAAAATTAGCCCCGATGATTACAACTCTGCATCTTCTGAATGCTACAATATGAGGGGCTACAGAAGAGCTAGAGAGGAAAAGAGCAAGACAGTGTTATGTGCTGGTTGTTGTTTTCTTGCTATTATTTCACTAAGTCTTTGGGTGCTGCACGCTCGACATGGGTGTGAGAGGACACACGCCCACATAAAACAATGAACGAACTGGTGTCGGCTCATGTATTTATTTACATCAGTACAAATAGTACTTGCATGTAAATGAAAAGGTTCTTTTATTTTACTAATCTAACTCTCGAATTTTCCACTAAGTCTATTTCTGATAGAAGTTACTAATGTGTTAACCCCACGCTGTCTAGGTCCCGACTGACTTGTTTTTGCCATAAAGTTTCCTATACTTTAAAGCTCTTACTAACTTGTTTAAAACTCGGGGGATGGCGGTACCATAGCACTAAAAAATATTCTAAGGCTCAAAATCAGATAGTGAGGGAAGTGCGATAACAAGTGACCATCACTGTCTCCAAGTAAATAACTTACAACTAGTGACATTCCTATTCAATGTTAGGAGTTGAGTAACCCTGGGTACCTGGCATACCCTATTCTACCTGGTTGTCACGAGCAGAGTTAGGGTCTTGGGGATGTTACGACTGCACGAGAGGCAGCTAACTCACACTCGGACACAACCACACAAGAAAAGTACTAAATAACTAGAGCGTATATATGTCAGGCCGGTCAGGCCATAGTTTACATAAATATTAATAACAAAACAAAAGACAATAGAGGTATATATTCAAACCAAAAACTCTAATTAATAACTTAACCAATGATATTCATGTAACTATGGAGGTACTGCAATCAATAGTAAATAGGTATATTATACGAAACTGGATATCAATTTAAAGTGACAGTTGAGTCGCCACTGGCCAGTCGCCAGGCAAACTCTCCATAAATCATATGGGCTTAAATGTTAGGAGAGCCCAGTACGTTCAAAGCCTACAGAAGCACTCTTCGGCTTGTAGGTAATTTAAGCAGTTGCCAAAAGACTATATTTTATGCACAATCACTATTCAATTCATCAACAATGTGCTATATTATTCCAATCATACTATGGCAATAGATCTATCATACAGGACACTCGTGGTCGAGTGCCAGCTGGGGTTTCCTTAGTCTTCCTATGAGGCTGTAGTTCTCTCTCTATCTCCGATCTCTATTATACTTGAACAAATAAAATATATTACCATTGCTCACGCCTACTGGGAGGCGCGAACATCAAAATAGCGCAGCGTGGGCTTTCAAAGGTCCGCCCACTCAGACCTTTCTTTCTAGAGCTCAGTCAGTCCGTTAGCAAGGACTTCTTAGTCTTCAGACCACACAGTTCAGGTACTGGCCAACCGGAGATACTTCACGAAACGATGCTTCTCTCGTCTGTATTCCCTAAATCTGAACGTTACACGATGTTATATACTAACCAACTACCCAGCGTGCTAGTCCGCTGGCCCAATTAGTTCAGCTATCTCATAGGTCGAAACCTCCCACCATTTTAACTGTAGTAATACGTCTGCACTATTCTACCAGCCAGTTAACGTGCAAAACTTGTCTAGTCATACTTAACAATGTCAACTGTCCCCACCTTGTTTCACCCCTACTCCATTACTTATTAATCACGAACATTAAAACCGACAAGCGTGACTCCAGCAGTTTAACTTTACATTTATTTACTCACCAACTATAATTTGGCGAGGACCGTTCAAGGCCACCAGCCAATTTCTCATGGCCCTGGTAAACAACAACAACTCACTCTCTGCGTGAGTTTTAATAATATCCGAATCATGACACATCCCCCACCCCAGTTAAAATTTGCAATTTTAACGATATAAATTATTATCGTAAAGGGAAGGCATGAGTCGAGAAATTGCTCGAAAGGTTAACTTAACTAAGAATACTAGGTAATAACTAAGACTAGTACTAAAGTTGAAAAAAACCTACAGGACGGGTATCATTGATGGACAAAACTTCATGAAAATCTTAAGGCTCCGTCCAAAAGTATATATCTCTCTGAGGATTAAATCTTACCTCTGAATACGTAGACATTAACAATCATAACTCTAAAATTTTAGAGTACAACACTGATCCTGTGCGAATGTCATCAGGAATGCATACATACAATGAATAATACTGAAGAAAAGATAACTATAGTAGCATCGATGGCATTAGTGGATCTGGACTCCTGGTCTGCCATGACCTCTCGTCCTCGACCCTGGGCAACAACGTCTGGTGTGGCCAAAATACGGGTCGACGTCAGTAAAATAGCTGTTGGAACAAAGGAAAGCACAGGGGTAGGTGAAAAGTGTTCACAATGGGTGAACAATATGTGATACCATCCCTCGGTCTCTGAATGAGGTGCTAATCAGTATCCAACGCCAATACATATGACAGACTAAAATACAACAAGATTAAGGTAACCGTGATAATAGGTCGGCATGGACATTATCTCCACCAGGAATGGCCTTTATAATGAAGCGGTATTCCTGAAGGGCCAGACTCCATCTGGTCAAACGAGCGTTCTTGGCTCGGTTCGATTTTAAAAATAACAACGGTTTATGGTCTGTCTCGATGACGAATTCTGTCATAAGTAGGTAGCGGGAAAACGCGTCTACGGCGTATACAATCGCCAGGCATTCTCGCTCTATAATAGCGTATCTCTGCTCTCTCGGAAGTAATTTCCGGCTAGCGTACATACAAGGGCGCAATAAGCCATCTCTTTCCTGAAGCAAAACAGCTCCAATTCCCTGGTCCGACGCGTCAGTTCGGACGGTGAAGGTGCGCCTAATATTCGGTAGTATAAGCAGCGGCGAACTGGAGAACAGTTGCTGCACTGTCGCGAGCGCGGTGGCGCACTGCGTATTCCAGGTAATTTTGTTGGGTCTGTCTTTTCTTGTAAGATCGGATAACGGGGCCGTAAGGGCCGAAAAATTAGGAACAAATTTCCGATAATAGCTTAAGAAGCCTAACAGGCTACGAACCTGCTTCTTAGTATGAGGAGCCTGGAGTTTTAAAATCTTACTTATCTTACTGTCGTCCGGTGTTTGGACGCCTTTGGCGAGAGTATGTCCCAGAAAGTTAATCTGCGTATAACCCAGGAAGACTTTGCTAGGCTTAGCTGTAAGCCCGGCATCTCGAAGTTTACTAAGCACTTGACGAAGTGCTTCTAAGTGGCCTTTCCAATCCGTATGGAAAGCGCAAATGTCGTCGAAGTAGCTTAGGACGCATGGTGTCTGCTGCAATAGGATGTTCATCATCCTCGCAAATGTCGCTGGTGCCGTTACGAGACCGAATGGCATGAATCTCCATTGCATGAGACCCATAGGGGTCTGAAACGCTGTGTACTGTTTACTGGCCTCTTCCATTGGGATTTGCCAGTAGCCTTTAGCCAAATCTATTTTCGAAAACACGGACGACTCGGCCAATCGCGCAAATAGATCTTCCTGATTCGGGATAGGTTCAGCATCGTAAATGGTTAGAGCGTTAAGCTTCCTGTAATCGATACAAAATCTAACGGAACCGTCTGTTTTCTTTACTAGTACAATCGGCGAGCAGTAAGGGCTCGTCGAGCGCTCAATGACTCCTAAGCTGAGCATCTTTTCCACCTCGGACTGTATGGTGTCGTGCGCTTGCAGCGGGCGCGGGTAGGGTTTGACAAACACGGGTACGTCCGAGTGCAACCGGATGACGTGTTGAACTAAGGATGTTTTACCCGGCAAATCAGTGAATACTGGCGAAAACTCCCGAACAAGATTCATGATGTCCTGTGTCTTACTTTGATCCAGCTCTGGATTGATATTAACGGAAGTCGCGTCCTCTGTGGCTTGCAAGGATAGGAGCGATCTTGTCATAGATAATGGCTCCCGGTCGTTGTCATCGATAGTGACCATCGCTGCGTTTGCTTGGGCCACAACATGGCATGAATGATCGTGATGAGTTTGATCATCGGTAAGATACTTTTTCAACATATTAATATGGTACACCTTATCGTTACCACGTATGGTAATGAGATAATTAACTCTCGAGAGTCGCTTTTTAACTAGAAAGGGGCCTTTCCAAGTGAGGAGTAGTTTGTTATTCGTTTCTGGTAACAGCACCAATGCACGATCTCCGACTGACAGGGTTCTTAACCGACTACCCTGATCGCGATATCCTATAAATGACCTGGTCCGTACGCATGCAAATTGTCGAGCCAGGTCGCATGCATTAACTATTCTATGTCGGAGATCGACTATGTACTGATACGCGGATCGCGTATCAGGAACGTCGGTATCAGAACCGGCGTATAAATCGCGTAAAATGGCCATCGGGCCACGTGGTTTTCGACCGTATAACAGTTCAAACGGGGAAAAACCCGTTGTCGCATTTGGGAGTTCCCTATATGCGAACAAGATGGCCGGAAGTCGACGGTCCCAGTCACCAGGTCTATCGGCGGAAACGCGTGCCAGCATAGTTTTCATGGTGGCATTCCAGCGCTCGCAACAGCCATTGGACTGTGGATGGTATGGCGACGTAAGTTTCTGCCTAATGCCCGTGAGTTCCAATACTTTCCTGAAAAGGTCAGAGGTGAATTGCGGACCTCTATCAGATAATAATTCGGACGGGAATCCGACACGTGTGAATATGGTCACCAATGCCTCGGCGACGTGATCGGCCGATATTTCCTTTAAAGGGACAGCCTCAGGCCAACGGGTGGCATAATCGATTACTGATAGAATAAACCGATGGCCTCTATCCGACTTCGGTAATGGCCCGACGATGTCGACGGCAACTCGCTGAAATGGAGTGGAAACCGGCGGCATCTCTTGTATAGGCGCCCGCGAAGTTTTTCCTTTGGGGGTTCTTTTCTGGCATGTATCGCAACGCGACACATAGCTATTTATGTCCCCGTAAACCCCGGGCCAAAAAAACTGAGACAGGACTCTCGATTTTGTTCTCGCTTTGCCTTGGTGGCCCGCCAATGGCGTGTCGTGCGCGAGGCGGGTGATGTCTCGGCGAAATGATCTCGGTATGACCAATTGCAAAATAGTTTCGCGCTTTCCCCGAAAAACGCGATATAGGAGGTCGTCTTTAAGGCAGACCCTGGATGTATCCGGGTTGTCCGGATCAATCTTAGCAAAGAGGGGCTTTAGTGATGGATCTGTGCGCTGTTCGTTACGAAAAATCTCGGGGGTTACATCCAAATCGACGACAGGCGATCGTAATGTGTCGTCACTCTGGCGACGCGATTGTTGTCTTGTCGTGACACACGCAATGTCGTTATCATCCCAAATCCCGAGTTCGCAATCGGAGACGTCCTTTAAGTGGGGAATATTCCCAATGATTAGGTCGGCGACCGGATTTGGTAGCACGCAGGCCGTGACAACACCAGTTATAAACGGTGTGTCAACATATATTTCCGCCAAACGAAAATGTTCAACTGAACCACCAAAAGTAATGCAAGTTGCATCGCGATCCAGGAGTTGTGCAGGACGGACCAGGGATTCACGTACACCGACGGTCGTACAGCCTGAATCTCGCAATACGGATGCTCGTATGGCGTTTACTCGTCCCTCATACAATGTCAGCGCGCCTCGCTCGTGGAGGGCGGACATCACTGGAATAACTTTATCTACGGTTTCGGCATTCCTAGTTCTGTAACCGCGGTTTTCGGTGAATGCTACAGAGCATGCATTTGCCGCATCTAATCTAACTCTGCATTGTCGCGCAATGTGGCCTCCGGCGCCACATCTATAACAGTAGACTGGATTATCATCCCTTCGAGGTGTACCTCGATAAGAAGGAAATGTGGGCGCTTGATAGTAGTTGTTACGCGGTCCTCCGGTAGGGAAAGGACGTGTATATCGGGGTTCCCAGTCCCGAGAAAATTTATGGGGATTCGGTTGCCTCCTGCTAACCGGCGGCTCGGACCGTGGACGAACCTGCGGCGACTGTCGAAAGGGCTGTCTTGATTGTCTCGACGGTACCGGTGTCTTAGTAGCAGCGCCGGCGTAACACGGTTCGTTTACTTTAGCTTTAGCTAACGATCGATTAGGGTGAGCTGCAGCATACCGTTCCGCTATCGATGTGATCATAGCACAAATAAACACCAGTAAGACCTTTCCTGGGAGAAATCTTCTATTGATCATAAAACTGGCCCGATTGTTGCTGTCTAAGTTGGGGGGGGGGGGGGGTGTTCACTTTCTTTAGCAGTGGTTTTCAACCTTTTTCAGGCGATCGCTCCTTAGACTCCAAAATTTCTGTCATCGCCCACTTGTTCCCCTATTTCCCCGAAAAAAAAAAGAAAAAGACAAAAAGCATGTTCATGATTCATTATAAAGCAGAAACCATTCTTTATCATATGCACAGAAAAAAAAACAACCCTTTTCTGTTCATCAAACCCATCTAAGCTGTAGAAGAAGTCAATGACTGACAATTGACATGTATTTGCCCCCAAATTGCTCTTCATTGCTGGTTCCCCTTAACTCCCGTATCGCCCCCGTTCCTCGTTTTCGTCCCCTTGTCGCCCTTTTCTTCGTCTCCTCCCCTCCCCCCCCCCTTCCCCCTGGAATTCAGAATCGCCTCCCCAGGGGGCTGATATCGCCCACGTTAGGAACCACTGTTCTAACGTTTTACTGACATCACTGGCGGGGTTGCAGACGTTCAAGGTCAGCAGGCCATTTTGCCTATCCCATGAGTGAAGGCTGACAAAGTGCAGTATGTACATTATAACATAGTAGGGAAAAATAGTTGTGGCGGCCTGGACTAAAGCTCCCCCTTTCACATTTTGCTGATTGTGTCCTACTGTATTGGAAGAAATGCTTCGAGCAAATGAGGCTTTATGACAGGGAGAAGGAGGACGCACACGAATATTATGCTATCGTTATATAATGGAATGATAGACTTCCAAGGCGGGAAAAAGTTGGTGTGACCCTCAGAAAGGAAAGATAGTCTCAGATGAGACTGAAAGATGGAAAAATTTAAATGATTAAAACCAGGATGCAATTCTCTGTAACCCAGAATAAATTTTTTAAAGGATCTCTTGCTCAGAACACGCTAAGTCTGTAAAAAGGGTTGGATCTGGGAGGCAAACAAAATTTGGGACAGTATGGGTACACTTGAATGGGATCAGCTGCTTGTCACTGAACAGATCTTCACCTCGACTTCTATGTATATCCCTGAATGGTCCAAGAATCTTTTTTTTTTTTTCGTCTGTCTCGAATCTGCATTGTCTTTGAAAGTTGTTTGATTGAATTGATGATGGAATCCATTCTTGACATTGCGACCCTGATTAGGACGTTTTGTCCATGAGATCCCAAAACAGGACAGTCTGTAGGTTTTGATGACTATTTCTCATGTAAACTAGAAACAGACTCTCCCAGTTGATGCTGCCATTTGCTCGGATTTGGTGACAGACTACTAATGTCTTGCAACATATTAGAGGATTGATAACAAAGGGCCAATTACATCTTCGCACTTCTGTTGATACTGAATGTACTTTATTCTCATTGCTCCATAGACCACCACCGAAATTTAATCCCTTTAATTACTACTACTACTGCTAAAAGCTCCAGAAAAGGGTTTGGTGGGTGGATGGGAGGAGAAAGATTTGTGCCCCCAGTTATGTCAGGCTATTTCCTGTCACTACTCGGTCTAATATTAAATTGTCAAACATTTGGAATGGTCGGCTTAAAACACATGTTAAGTCACACTTTGTATATGTGTGTTTTGTGTGTGTGTGTGTTTTTTGTGTGTGGCAGAGAAAGATTGTACACAGAAACGCACACGAAAAAAAAAAAACGGGGGAAAGGATACCCAAAAACAAAAAAAAGGTGGGGGTTAATTTGTTATGGGGGGATAAAATAGGATGCCGCTTACCCATTGGCAAGTATCCCCCCATCCTATTTTAACCCCGGGGGATAAACTGTTATAGAGGGGGTTATTCTAGGATATCCTAGATTATCCGGGAGATATTCTGAAATATCAGGGGGGGATAGATTTTGGGGGGGATAATCTGGGATACCACAATCTTAATGGACCCCTTGTGATCTTATAATACGCGTCCACAGAAACGTGTATCCTTTGATAAAGCACCGTAGGTGTAATTTCCGCGTTTTTGAGGGACTACCTCATGGAAGAGGCTATCTGTGCAGCGCAGTCGGTAGTAAGTTGTTGACTTATAATTGTATGTCAAGCACAGTGACACATCACTCAGTAACGAAACTGGTGCTGATGAGGGATTTGCCAACTTTGATAGAATTTCCCTTTTCGAAGCAATATTATGTATGTGAGGATGTTAGTGAAAATTACACAGCCAGCTACAGGAAAGTCAATCATTGTCATCAGTTCTGAGAGCTGTCATTTGGAAAGACCAACCTACTTGCCCCTTCTCCCTTGCATTTTAGACATACATCCATCTCAGAAATATTCTAAACAGCCCCAAGGACTGGCTGCACGAGTGCAAAGATGTAATTGGCCCAGCATCCCCATTCTCCCTTGTTATCAATCCTCTAATTATCATTATGATCCGCACAAAACCCTGCATGTTGCAAGTAGTCTGTCACCAAAGCGGAACAAGTCGCAGCACTAACAGAGAGAGTCTGTGTCTAGTTTACACGAGAAATAGTCATCAGAACCTACAGACTGTCCTGTTTTGGGATCTCTTGGGCAAAACCTCCTAATCAGGGTCGCAATGCCAAGAATGGATTTCATCATCATTTTAATCACACAAGTTTCAAAGACAATGCAGATTTGAGACAGACGGAAAGAAAAAGATAGATTCTTGGACCATTCAGGAATATATTCTAAAGTCGAGGTGAAGATCTGTTTAGTGACCACCAACTGATCACATTCAAGTGTACCTATATAAGTTTAGTCCCAAATATTTTTGCCGCCCAGATCCAACACTTTTTACAGACTCAGCTTGTTCTGGGCAAGACATAAAAACCTGTGCTGCGGTACAGGGAATTACATCCTGGTTTTTATCACTAAACTTCTTCCATCTCCTTAAGCCTAATCTGAGACTATCTTTCCTTTCCTAACGGTCACACTACCGTTTTCCCTCCTTGGAAGTCTATGGTTCCAAATTAATTTTTAAAAGATAGTATAAAACTCTTGTGCGACCTCCTTCTCCCTATCACCCCCGCCTCATTTTCTCAAGGCACATCTTTCATTATTCAGTGCAGTAGGATACAATGGGCAAAAATGTGAAAGGGAGTACTGGGTTCTCTTTTACTTTAGTCCATGACATTGGCCACAACATTCTGCATTTTGTCAGCCTTCACTCATGGGACGGGCAGTCAGAAATGTGTAAACAGGAACGAAGACAACGAACTCGCTTTCTCACGATGTGGCTACAACGACCCTAGGACAGGGGGAAAGGAGACAAAAGACAAGGTTAATTGTGAGAGCTTAAATATGCCAGTGTCGCCGTGTGTGTAGTCTTCAAGACGTGAGACCGACACAAGAACAGTTATATTTTGGCCTGTTACATTGCATTATATTATAAACATGTATTTTCTTCCTTTCGACGTTACAATAAGGTGGCACATGGAGGGGGCGATAGTGGCCCAGAGAATGGGTATAGGGGAGGGGATTAGGGGCACCATGCATTGACCATGCAATAATTATATCAGTCAGACAGCCAATCCAAATATGTAACACGCACACACACACGCAAGGGATGGGCCTGGGGGCAGGTTTATTCTGTGGATCTCATGTATCTTATCTAAATAGTCAATTTTTTTTATTGCGCTAACTGCTGTGTCTTTGTCAAACTATAGCCTACTACTAGTACTAGTCAATTACCAAAGCGAAACCCATTGATATGTACTGAGGGTTAAATCGTTCAGTAGAGTGAGATATGGGGTTGGCAAAGCAGAACTAAATGCAAGACAATAATTATTTTTTCCACAGATATCAAAACAAATTTTAATGCAAGCTATTCCAGATTTTATGTGTAAAATAATATTATTTATGACCGTTCACTAGTGTATATCTATGTTTATGACCGATTTATCTCACTATCAGAACATGTCATGATTTTCTCTGATTTACAATGTATAAGAATAAATATGATGTAAGACGGGGTCATTTTTTTTTCTGTCAGTGGCTAATATTTGCTGGTCGACTATGCCACCAGTCAACAGTTCATTTGTAATGGACAAATTGTCTAAAACAGAGCAAGTCTGAGAAAGATGGCAGAACAAATGCAATCATAGTCTCGATTTTATGTATAAAACAAAATTGTTTATATTAAATGGCCTCTCCCGTGGTCTGATCTCTAAGATTTCCTCCGAGTTACATTGAACATTCATTTTTTTGTCGTTATTGTTGTATTTCTGTATTTTGTATACTTCTTTAATCTCATTTGGGAAATATGTCTTAGTGTCATTGCAGCTCAGTTACAACTGGAGCAAACACGACGTCTCCACAGTGCAGCGCCGGTCGTCGGGTTTTACACCTATACATGTCATGTGCACGTATACAATGGTGTAAAATGGGATTCTGTATTTTTTTCTTTCAGCAACTACATGCAATTACTTAATCAAATAACTAAGCTAATATTTGTTGATCCTTGAGGTTAAAAGGTTTGTTAATTTCTTGACTGAACACTGTGGGCTTACTAAATTACTGATTCACTGTAGTGAAACATTTTCTTTCGTGCCAAATTTGGGTGTAAAATGCGTGTTCTTGGGGTCTATGGAATCTCAGCTTAAGTGCATCTGAGGGTTTGGTAAATATATCGCATGAACACCTAACCTACTGTGTTCAGTCGCAGCAGATTGGCTGTAGTGACATGACGCAGTGTGAAAACTTAATGACCAGAAAGTGAAACCGGTGTGAACATTCCGGTTGAGTTCTTTTTGCATCTCGGGGGCCTCAGCGAAGCGGTGTGTGAACATTCCTTGAACGCTTTCTTTTCTTTTTTTTTATAATATATCAACTTGTTTGAGATTACTGACAGTTTTATATACCAGAAATACCTCTGTGTTTACTGTTTGATATTTACTGCAATTTGTCATAGACATTCTCTTCTTTTCCTTTGTAAGGACATAACATTCGATGATAATGTCCAACTGAAGAAACTTGAAGAAACGTTCATATTTCCTTTGTCGTTTTGAAGATATTAGATGTAGAATTTGGCTCAGGGGTGTTGTAAAATTCCATTGTAAAGTAAACAGTTGGCAGGGGGGTTACTTAAAAAACCACCCCAAAAAAAAAAACGAGATTGTAATAAATGTTAGCCATACGGCTTTCTGATCTGTACAATGATGATTACACAATTGTTCAACTGCAAATCCTTTGTTTTCTCGAGGGCTGAAAAATGACTACATACATTACAACCAGTTTATTAAATCAGACTACAATTGATTGTGCACCATTGTTCTTAGTGTGTACATTATTTTGTGCACCTTTATTCTTTGTCTGTTCATTATTTTGTGCACCTTTGTTCTTTGTCTGTACATTATTTTGTGCACCTTCGCTCTTTGTACATTATTTTGTGCACCTTTGCCCTTTGTCTGTACATTATTTTGTGCACCCTCGCTCTTTGTACATTATTTTGTGCACCTTTGCTCTTTGTCTGTACATTATTTTGTGCACCTTCGCTCTTTGTCTGTACATTATTATGTGCACCTTCGCTCTTTGTCTGTACATCATTTTGTGCACCTTTATTCTTTGTCTGTATATTATTTTGTGCACCTTCGCTCTTTGTCTGTACATTATTTTGTGCACCTTTATTCTTTGTCTGTATATTATTTTGTGCACCTTCGCTCTTTGTCTGTACATTTTTTTTGTGCATCTTCGCCCTTTGTCCGTAAATTATTTTGTGCACCTTTATTCTTTGTCTGTACTTTATTTTGTGCACCTTCGCTCTTTGTCTGTACATTATTTTGTGCACCTTTATTCTTAGTCTGTACATTATTTTGTGCACCTTCGCTCTTTGTCTGTACATTATTATGTGCACCTTTATTCTTTGTCTGTACATTATTTTGTGCACCTTCGCTCTTTGTCTGTACATTATTATGTGCACCTTTATTCTTTGTCTGTACATTATTTTGTGCACCTTCGCTCTTTGTCTGTACATTATTTTGTGCACCTTTATTCTTTGTCTGTACATTATTTTGTGCACCTTCGCTCTTTGTGTATTATTTTGTGCACCTTTATTCTTTGTCTGTACATTATGTGCACCTTTGTTCTTTGTCTGTACATTATTTTGTGCACCTTCGCTCTTTGTCTGTACATTATTTTGTGTGAGTTTGTTCTTTCTGCGTATAGTTTTGGTCTCAGACGTTTGAGTGTGAGAGTAGCTTAAGTTTTGTGTGCGTGTGTGTGTGTGAGCATGATGAAGAAAAATTCATCTTATGTTAATCTTGTTTCTAATTTTAGTTCAGCGCCTTGGAGCACTTGGTTTTATTTTTTCTTTCGGGGGGGGGGGGGGTTGTGCGCTGTACAAGCTAATTATTAGGCATATTGTTCAGTGTGCCTTTGTTCCTTGTTTGTTTGTTGTTGTTTTTATTCTGTGTGCCCATAATTCTTTGGTTTTCAATCAGCTGTTGAAGCCAATGATGGAATTGCGCAACCCATGGCGCATTGTAGAATATAATTAATACGTTTCCAGGCCACTGCCTGCCCATGAGCCATGGAAAGTGCAGGGAATCCGAGCCAAAGTTTGTGACTACAAATATAATACATATATATTTTGTTTTGGTTTCATTCCAGGCCTTCACCAGAGAGGAACGCAGGATCTCGCTTTTCAAATACAGTAGTCACGGCGTGCAAAAAACCAGATGCGAGTACTTTAGTTGGCCGCCGGTGTTACATCCTGGAATATCCCCAATCCTATTTTAACCCCCCGGATAATGTAGGATATCCTAGAACTCCCACCTCTATTCTAAAGTATCCCCCCCCCCCCCCCAATTTCCCTTTTCTTTAGAAGTGGGTCTCAACCTTTTTCAGACAATCGCCCCCTTAGATTCCAAATTTTCTTTCATCGCCCACTTTTTCCCCCTTATTTCCCGAAAAAAACACAAAACCCGAACTCAAACCCAATGGAAACATTTCACAAGAAAATAGATTAGTTATTATATTACGTCTTTCAGTGCCTTATTCATGACAATAGGCGTGTTGATAATTCATTATAAAGCAGAAACCATTCTTTGTCAAATGCACACACAGACACGCACACGAAGAACATTTCTGTTCATCAAACCCATCTTAGCATGCTGTTGAAGAAGTCAATAATTGTCATTTTAGTGTCATGTATTTGTCCCAAAGTCGCTCTCCAGTCTGGCTCCACCATCCCACCCCCATTCCTCGTTTTCATCTTCTTATCGCCATTTTCTTCGTTTTCTCCCCCCCCCCCTCCAGGAATTCAGAATCGCCTCCCGGGGGCCGATATCCCCCGAGTTGCGAACCACTGTTCTAAAGTTTTACGAACATCACCAGAGGGGTTGCAGTCGTTCAAGGTCAGTAGGATACTCTACCCAGAGATACCTTTCACACTTCTGACTGCCCTCCCATGAGTGAAGGCTGACAAAATACAGCATGTGCATTATAACATTATAAGTATAGACGAACAATTATCTTTCAGTAACTGAGGAAAAGGGAACGAAATGTAAAAAAAAAAAATTCCCTTGTGATTTTATTTCTTATCAGTATTCTGTAATTTGTTGACCATCTTCATTATCTCACCATTCATGCACACACCGCCATACACACAATAAAAATTAACCTTCTGGTTCAAGAGTTAGTATATGGCTGATTAAAGGGATGACGGGAATGTATAAATTATTACAAAATTTTCAGTTCACTCTGGCATGAAACCTTTCACAGATCTCATCTGATATAAGTAGATTTCTGATTTAGCAATGCAGTCATAAATCGACCTCATGAAAATAAATCCAATACATAATTATATATTTTCCCACACATTGTACATGTAATTTGCCCATATGCCTGGAAATTCTCATTTTCATGTGCAGGGCTTAATTACACTACATGTACATGTATATTGTCATATATGTGAGCAAATTTGTCATTATCATTTTTTTTTTAAATACACAAGTTCACACATAATGACTGTGCTTGAAATGCGCAGCAGAGAAAGACAATTTTTAGGACAGGTTGCATAAGCATATGAACAGGCAGGTAGGTGCAGGCATTACATGTGTCCCCTTAAAATGACAAGATTCTATCTCCACTTTTTGGCTGAATTGAGTTACACACTATGTACTAGTTCAACGGGCCTTCTCCACTGTGTGTCAAAGCATCAAGCAGATTCAGTGTGTAATTTGTATGTATTACTAAAAAGAAAGAAACTTGTATCTCTAAAAGCTATAAGGACATGAAACTTAAATCATCAATTTCTCAAAAGTTGACAGAAAGGAGTTAGAACCTTGTCATCCCAAGGGGACAACATAGTACAGTATTTGATGTCCTGGCAGTATTTGTGTGTACAATCATACACATAATACAACAGAATGGTTCACAGACAGGCCAAGAAGATGAAAATTAGCCGCACATCAAAAGTTAAAAAACCATAAAATATCATTTCCTTTGTCTTTTCACTGATTTATACAAAACAGTGTGCCTGTGGTGGCAGTCAAAAGTTACACCAAAAGGCACCAAATTTATACTTGAAATTTGTTTTCATAGGCAAAACTGTAAGGCAGCATGAGCCTCTCAGAGAAATCTTCAGAATCACTTTGGCAGACGCTAGCTAAGGTTATGCATTGAAGACAAGACAGTTTAATGAAAATGGCCATTAGTAAATGAGTATTGAAAATTATCAGTGAAAGCAAAAGAAATTAAAACCCACTGCAATCTGCATACCCACAGAAATGTCAGACCCATGCATACATATAATGCTGCTGTGTTACAAGAGAAAAATGAATAAGTGACATAAAAAAAGGTGCATATTAAGATACAAAACAAATTTCAAGTTGCTCCCCACTTTATTGGCTTTTATGACCTTCTTCCTTAACTCTTTCAGGACGTCAGTGTTAGGGGCTTCCGTCAAGTCTGGGCATAATTCATTTTTTCTCACTTTGGGAGAAAAAAACAGCATGGTTCAGAAAAACGTTTACAGAAAAAAAAAAAGTATTGATCGTAAAGTAAAATGTTACACATCAAGTAAAAGAGAATTGAATGTAGAATGCAATACACAAGGTTTCAAAGATAAATGCATATTTTCAGTAGGTAAAAACTGCAAAATAAACATGGAGTGATTAGAATTTTTTTTTAAAAAGATAGCCATGTCCTAACATCGATAATCGGCGTTTTTCGCTGGGCTGATAAATTGGCTATATGTCCCAAAAGAGTTAAGAAGGTGGTTATAGGCTATTATAAAACAATAGTCATATTTTACATTCTCCTGCTCCTGTCTGAAGAAAGCACAAATTATGAGGGCACAAACAGGCCCTCATATTGAATGGTTCACACTTCAGTTTGCAAATGTTCATTCAAATACCCTCTGACAGTGTTGTTGTTAACTTAACACACTCCATGCACCAAACTGCAACAATAACACAACTTGGAATGCATATCATCACCGCTCTATGATAACGGAATGTGTCAGACTTACGCTAAAAAGTAACCGACGGTTCACTGCATTCCTGAGCGAGAGGGTCATCAGATAATATTACAGAAAAAGAAATGCACCAAAAGGAAAATGTAACAATCCAATAGAGTCATAATGGCATAAGTCGCCAAAAGACAGGAAAAGAAACAGGTTTTTCTTAACATTTCAAAAATGTCAAAAACAACTTATGCCATTAACGCAGAGCAGTGACAATATGCATGAAGTTGCAAAGTCAGTGAGAATAAACAAAAAGTGACTTCAAAAAATTTGATGAATAATATTTTAAAAAATTTCCATCCAGTGCACAGCCGTGAGATCCAAACAAAACAGGCAATAAATTACACAGAAAAATTACCAACAAACCAGAGAAATTAAATGAAAATTGAGTTGAGGATTTAAACATTAATATCATTTATACTGCATGAGAAAAGTTGAAACCCCAACAAAGTTTTTCACCCTTTACAGTCACATCTGAACATGAACAGGATTGAAGAATGAACCTCACTAAATAAATCCTTATCCTGCAACCTCCATTTGTCAGTCAATTTCACTGACCTTTTCCATACAGATGTTGAACGGATGAATCTCCAAACATGTACACTACTGTATACATGATCTGATTCTGTTCAAGTTCAAGAACTTCACTATCTATAGCACTAGCTTCAACTGGAAATATAACAGTTTCCTTTAGGAATTGCATTAGTTTATAAGAAAATATCTGTCTTTGTTCTCCTGCCATAAAAATGTCATTCCTACACTTGAACAGCTATAGTGAAATTAATCTGATTCTCTCAGTGGTCATGTGACTGCAATGGTATGTAAATATTTGAGGACCTGTTGAAGAAAACAATTTTTCCCAGGACTTTCAACAACTGTTCACACATTGTCACTGCTCTGTGATAATAATGTCAGACTTATGCCAAAAGGCCACTAACAGTTCATTGCATTCCTGAGCCTGAGGGCTATCAGATAATGGTGTAGAAATAGAATTGTGCCAATAGGTAATAATCTAACTGAATCATAATGGCTTTAGTTACCAAATGACAGTTCTTTTCTTAATATCTCAGAAGTGTCAAAAATGACTTACGCCATTAGTGTACAGCAGTGACGATATGGATAGTTCACGTAAGAACATGAAAGCCACTACTAACCACCTATCATGTGATATGGTGAGTGCGCACTCCGAGCAACTCCATATTAGGACCAACATGTCCTTTCACAACTGAACATGATTATAATTATAACAAAACAGCACGCATTAAATAGCACATAAAATATTTTCCTTGCTTGAACTGCTATGAAAAGTTACGGGAAAAATCAACAACAACAACAACAAAAACATTTGAATAACTCGCGAGTGTATTAACTGAACTAGGACGAGCAGGTGAAGGATAAAAAAAAAAAAAAACAAAGTGATGAATATAAACATCTTCATATCCTGACAGCATTAAATTAAATTATTTGTTTCCACGGCAAGTAAAATAAAATGACATTAGATCCCAGAGTTAATTGTTGTACATAGACTGAAACATTCTGATTTCTATTGGTTGTCTGATCATCAAGGAATTCCTTTGTACCCTCTGTGAATTAACATTCATGATGGCTTGGGATCATGCTGAGACTGTTTTAAAATTGAAATGATGGAAAGTGAGAGCTGGAGGTTAAGTGTACCTTTCAGATTCAGGCTAAAATTTAAAGTAAACTTTGCCTTCAGGCCATACTACACAAACATGCTGCAGAATGTTTGTCTTCAAAACATTCAAGTTACAGCAACTGATTTGACTCATAAGGACCTGCCTAGTAAATTGTATTTTAAACATTCAAGCAACAAATTTTACGATAAATTTTACTATTTACAAAAGAGCAACAAAAAACCCTTGAATATTGCAAAAACAATTTTTGGTTTTATAAACCCCATACAATTCTCTTAGTTGATGTCGCTATGATGACTATGTCTGAGACAAAAAAAAAAAAAATTTCTTGATCAAGTCTACAGCAAAATTATGAAAGTAATTTCTCACACAAGGATGATAATCCAAAGTGAGCACTGCACTGAGTACACGTATTGTAAACATAATTGTTTTCTGCATAAACTTATGTATTATCCACAATTTGATATCTGAATAATTTGAGCAAAGGAAAACTCAGAAATGAACATCCATTTGACACAACTAAAAATACCATTCTAATATGCTACATCAAAAGTCACAGGGCCAAGTAACATCTCAGACATATAAAAAATATTCCATTCTATTTATATAGACCATATTTTCAAGTCCCTGGTCCTATTGGGGGGTAGGATCGAGTAGTTCTCGAAATCCCAAATTATTGATCGAGAACTTCAGCTACTAAACATCGACATCGCTGCCCTTCAAGAAACTCGACTTCCCGACTCCGGGTCAGTCAAAGAAGAAAACTACACCTTCTTCTGGCAGGGCCTTAGCAGCGAACAGCCGAGAATCCACGGCGTGGGCTTCGCCGTAAAAAACTCCCTTATCAATTCGATCGCAACTCCAATTGGAGTGTCAGAACGCATCATGACACTCAGACTGAACACCCGGTCTGGTTTTACCAACATTATCTGTGTCTATGCCCCAACACTTACCTCCTCTGACGAAACCAAAGACATTTTCTACGAGGCATTGCAGAGGACTCTCCACAACATCCCTCTCACCGAAGGCCTGCTAATTCTGGGTGACTTTAACGCTCGAGTGGGAGCAGATCACTCCGCATGGCCAAAGTGCATTGGGCACTTCGGCATTGGCAACATCAACGAAAACGGGCAGCGCCTTCTGGAGCTATGCTCCGTAAACTCATTATGTGTTACAAACACGTACTTTGACCTTAAGAGATGCCAAAGAACATCATGGCGCCATCCCAGGTCTGGCCATTGGCATCAATTAGATCTTATTCTCTCAAGGAGGAAGAGTTTGGGCTGTATAAAAATAACTCGTTCCCTCCACAGTGCTGACTGTGACACCGACCATGCACTGGTAGTCAGCAAAATCAAAATTTCGGCCAAGAAAATATACAGATCAAAAGCCCCTTCAATCCCTAAGATCAATGTAACAGCAATCAGAGATGAATCAAATAGAAAGTCATTTGAAAAGTTATTTGCTGAAAGCATGGATAATGTCACCCAATGTGACTCGGTAGATGAAACATGGAACACTCTCAGTTCAAAAATTCATGACTGTGCCATCAAGTCTTTTGGACAGCATAAAGTTTCAAACAACGACTGGGTAGCCCAGAACAGCGAAATTCTCCTACCTCTCATTGAGCAAAAGAAATCTGCTTTCAATGAGTATAACAAAAATTGCAATCAGAGTACAAAAACTTGTTTGAAAAATGCAAAAGCTAAACTTCAGCTGGAGGTAAGACGTTGCGCCAACAAATACTGGACAGACTTGTGTAACAGCATACAAGAGGCAAATGAAAAGGGAGATATGAAAACCGCCTTTAGTCAGATGAAAGTAGCCCTTGGGCCAATCATCACCAAAAACGCCCCACTTAAGTCTGTAAATGGTGAACCCATCACAGATAAAAATGAACAACTGAATAGGTGGGTAGAGCATTACTCTCTGTTGTATTCAACTGAGAAAAATATTCCACCAGATTTTGAGGAACACCTCCAAAAACTGCCAATAATGGCCGAACTTGACGCTGAACCTTCCTTAGTCGAGCTTTCCAATGCAATCGACCACCTGTCTGCTGGAAAAGCCACAGGAAGTGACAACATTCCTGCAGAGGTATTAAAAGACCTAAAAGGCCCACTATTACCACACCTGTATAATCTGTTACTGCAGTGTTGGAAAGAAGGCGTGATACCACATGATATGAGAGACGCCAAAATTGTCACACTTTACAAGAACAAAGGAGACAAAGGCGACTGCAACAACTATCGAGGCATATCCCTCCTCAGCATTACTGGAAAGGCTTTTGCTCGCGTCATCCTCTGCCGCCTTCAACAACTGGCGGAAAAAGTCTTACCAGAAACACAATGTGGCTTTCGAAGCAAACGATCAACTATTGACATGATATTTGCACTTCGGCAAATCCAAGAAAAATGTAAAGAACAAAACAGGCCGCTTATAACATGCTTTGTGGACCTAACAAAGGCTTTCGACACCGTAAGCCGATCTGGCCTGTATGCAGTCCTTAAATCCATAGGCTGTCCACCAACATTGCTAAAACTTATTGCATCCTTCCACACTGACATGAGGGCATGTGTCAACTTTGAGGGCTGCACATCCAATTCATTTGCTGTAAACAGCGGTGTGAAGCAGGGATGTGTTCTTGCTCCTACCTTATTTGGTATATATTTTGCAGCCCTACTCAAGAATGCCTTTGGTCAATGTTCAGGTGGAGTACTTATTAACACCAGAGTGGACGGCTCCATTTTTAATGTTGCCAGACTAAAAGCAAAATCTCGTACAGAGCATATTATGTTACAAGAGCTCCTCTTCGCAGATGATGCTGCAATCGTGGCCCACGATGAAACCACGCTCCAGGCTCTCATCAATAGCCTTGCCAAAGCCTGTGACAAATTCATGCTAAAGATCAGTGTCTCAAAAACTGTAGTTTTGACACAAGGCTTGAGAAACTCCAACCCAATCATGCTGAATGGCTCTCCTCTGGAGCAAGTGGGAAAATTCTGCTACCTAGGCTCAACCATCAGTGGTAGCACAGACATAACAACTGAAATAAATGCCAGAATAGGAAAGGCGGCCACAGCTTTTGGCAAACTCTCAAAAAGGGTGTGGAACAATAGCAAGCTGACCATCAAAACAAAGGTACTCGTGTACCAAACTTGCGTCCTAAGCACCCTGCTGTATGGCTCAGAGACATGGACCACCTACTCCAAACATGAAAGATCCCTCAACTCCTTCCACCTGCGCTGCCTACGCAAAATTCTCAAGATCAAGTGGCAAGACAGGATCTCAAATATCGAAGTTCTGAGCCGAGCCAACATTCCATCAACTCAGGCTCTCCTAGGCAAAAAAAGACTGCGGTGGCTTGGACATCTCCACCGTATGGAAAATGATCGCATCCCCAGACAAATTCTCTACGGGGAACTTGCTACTGGCAACCGACCCAGAGGTAGGCCACATCTGCGATTCAAAGACACTTGCAAGGTCACGATGAAAGCATTCAACATCGACCCCAATGAATGGGAGAACCTTGCAAGTGATCGAAGCAGATGGAGACAAAAATTGTGCAGTGGCACGCTCGCAATAGACTTCAAGGCAAAAGAAACATACCTGACAAAACGACAGAGGCGGAATGAAAACACTCGCCAAAGTGAACCCAAAAGACTGACCTGCAATCACTGCCATCGCACTCTCGGGTCAAACATTGGTAGAATAAGCCACGAGAGATGCTGTCAGTCAAAGTGAAAGTGAATATTCTAGCTGCTAAGACCGTCTGTAAAGACGCTAAAGGCCATATATATTTTCAAGTCCCTGGTCCTATTGGGGGGTAGGATCGAGTAGTTCTTGGAAATTGGATTTTTCTCATATTTTCAAGTCCCTGGTCCTATTGGGGGGTAGGATCGAGTACCTAGTCTTCTTGGATAAGGACGAAAAAATTCGGAGGGCCCGTGTGCAAGTTGCGCACGTTAAAGATACCTTGGCAGTTGGAAATCGTAAAGAGCAGGCCGAAAGGCCGCTGCCCGGGCAAAATTGAAATTAATAGATTAAAATTTATCCATATCATCCCCCCCCCCCCCCCCCGGGCCAGAACAAGAAATAATTAAAAAAAAAAAAAAACAAGTAAAGTGAGGTGTAAATGCCAAGGGCAGCGAACCTCCTAAAATAAAGACCTAAAATCAATTATATAGACCAGATGGCCCGGTGACTCGGGGAATATGCAAAAAATGTGACTTTTAAAGCTGAGTTTCGATCACGAGTGTGTAAACTGAGGTGCAGAATGAAATTTCCTGTAATACTTTTTAATTCTACTAGAAAAAAATGCGTCTTTTTTTGCAGCTCAAAATGTCGGAACACTTCCTTCTCTTCAACTCTGTTGTGGCTCAAAATCAACAAAAGTATTAAAAATATAGCAAACTTCAAGACATTTTAGAATATGCCCTTGTACACCTTTACGTCTTTCTATGTTTGGTATGATATTTTGTAGAATTTATGGCTCAGCGGTTAAAGAGCCTTTCATTGAAGGCCTTTCTTCCGTTATAATATGATTTAAAATCTTTATATCTCTCCTCTTATTATGATGGAAAAGCTGCTATGTATGTGAGGCAACAGCACATAATCTGTAATATGTCATAACCTCACAAGCTGAGAAAATCGAGCACACTGATGGGAAGGATAAAAAAATGTCTTTCCTTTCATAGAAGATGACAGCAGGAAACTGCATTATATTAAATATTTTTTTATATTGTGTATAATCTGGAAGAAATTATCTCATTCCCCCAGCCTTCTGGAAATCAATGTATCTGTCACGCATAATGTTTACAGTTGCCTAATGTGTACATTAGGCAGGCCAAGTTGCCTAATGTGTACATTAGGCACGTCCTCTGCCTATTGTTTAACTCAGGCAAAATGCTTGCCTAGTGTGCACATTAGGCAAGGTTTTCAGATTAGGCGAGGGCATTTTGCCTAATGTGAACAGAGAAAATGTTTTCAGATTAGGCAAGGCCATTTTGTCTAATGTGAACAGAGTTATGAAAGTATCAACTCACTTGAGTGAAACTATAAACAACAAGCTTAACCACAATGTGCCTTAGTCAGTGTGTTGCCAGTGAGTGAAGTGAATTCAGACCTTGGATCACACAACACTATGCCTTAATCAGTGTGTTTCCATACATGACTTGAAATTCAAGAGGTCTACAGACGTGTGCACACTGTCTTTTTTTTATTCCATTTCAATTTTGGTTTGGATTTGATTCTGCAATCTACCACAGAGCGTGATTTGATCGAAGGTAAATATTACTTATGTGATGTATCTCTCTGTTGTTTCTGTCTGCTATTTTATTGCTGTTGTTGTTGTTGTCGTAATTGTTGTTATTGTTGTTGTTGAACACACGAGACGTCACTGTGAATTCAAAACAAGCCGTGGTGATAATCTAAAGACTTAAGGTAATTAGGCCTACGTTATTGTTGTTGTTGAACACACGAGACGTCACTGTGAATTCAAAACAAGCCGTGGTGATAATCTAAAGACTTAAGGTAATTAGGCCTACGTTATTGTTGTTGTTTTTTTTTGTTTTTTTTGTTCCCGCTGTTGCTGTAGCTAAGTTTTTTTCCTTTCTATTTTTTGTTTCTTCAGCAACATCAAATGGACCGAACTGCCTTCGAGACTAAGCTGAGGGAAACTCTGGAGGGCAAGGCTTCCAATGTTGTTCTGCAATCTACCACAGAGCGTGATCAAGTCATCGAAGAGTTACTCAGAATCAATTCTGTGGGTGCAAAGACAACTTCTGATTTCAACTGTAAAAGAAGGTTTGAAATTTTACGTGTCGGCAATGCGGACAGACTCATTCGCCGAAGGAAAGAGCCAGACGCTGTTAATTTTAAGTTTGTTGCTTCCCTTGAAGAAGTCTTTGACATTGTCAAAGTTGCTCACGAGACTATTGGACATGGGGGTGGTAAGAAAACAATTGCAGAAGTGAAAAAAAAGTATTGTAACATCACCCAAGAAGCATGTTATCTGTACATATCGTTTTGTGAACACTGCCATCAAAAGAGGGCAAGAAAGTTGCCAAAAGGTCTGGTAGTTAAACCCGTGCGCAGTCATCACATTTTTTCCAGGTGTCAAATTGAGCTCATAAATTTTCAAACTTTGCCTGACGGTGATTTCAAATATATCATGACTTATGTGAACCATTTCAGCAAATTTTGCATATTGCGTCCACTTGCGTCAAAAAGAGCAGAGGAGGTGGCAGCCAATCTTCTTGATATATTTCTGACATTCGGGCACCTGCCATTTTGCAATCAGACAACAGGCGAGAATTTGTAAATGCCGTTATTGCGGAGCTATCAACCCTCTGGCCAGAAATGAAATTGGTGACTGGCCGCCCACGGCATCCCCAGAGCCAAGGTGTGCGGTTGAGCGCCTGAATGGAGTTATTCAGGATAAACTAGTGATTTGGATGAGAGAAAACAATAGTAAAAAATGGTCAGTGGGTCTCAAATTTGTGCAATGGCAAATAAACATTAGCCAACACGAAACTACCGGCTTTAGTCCATTTAAAATTACGTTTGGCAACGATCCGCAAGTTGGACTGGGGTCGTCTCTCCTGCCAGGTGAAGCTTTGCGTGAAATATCGACCGAAGAAGATATTGAGGCATTTTTAGAAACCAGAGGGGGAGATGTAAGAGAGACAGAGGAAGATGACGACACAGAAACAGCAGCAATGGGAGAGATAATGACAGAAACAGAAGCAGTCACCGAGATGGTTGCTGTGACTGAAGAGGTGGCATCACCCACAGAGGACAATGAAGTGGAAGATGATGAAGCCACTACAATGGCAGGAACATCAACATCAGCGGCAGTGGGAGCATCAGACATAGACTATTTCCGGCAAATAAGAAACATCGCCAATGCGGGGCAATCGAAGGCAGCAGACAGAATGGCACGTCGCGGGAAACAACTGCTTAGGCCATTACTTGTTGGACAATGTGCAACGCTTCGAGTTCCCGACGTGGATCGAGGCCCAGCAGATCCAAAAAAGATTCTAGTGGTCGTCATCAAAGAACAGGATGGTCTGTACACAGTTGGTTGCCGCGAGGGAATACTGCATTCCAAATTTACATCAGCTGATCTGGATCGTATAGACCACGCTTTAATGACGGTCAATGATGTTCCTGAGGTTTATTTATCATTGAGATCAGCAACAGCAAAGGCAACTGGTGGTCAAGGCTTTCAGAAATGCCAATGCAAAACAGACTGTACGTCAGGAAGGTGTACCTGCTTAAAAAAACGAATGATGTGCAACTCTCGTTGCCATCCCGGCAGAGCATGCAAAAACGTCTGAAAACTATGTATTATTATGTATTATAAGTGCATTAAATTATGTGATTTTGTCCCTTTGCATATTGGACATTTGATGCTTTATAATTGTTTCCCAATATTTTTAATAAATGTTCTTCTTTTCAAATTGTTCAATATGTCTCAAAGCTATTGTAAACATTGTAAATGTTATGTGTTGTATCCTATTCTAAAAAGTGAGCGTGACATATAAATTTATTTACCAACTGTACACATTAGGCAATGTTATTCACTTTCTGTTCACATTGGGCAAAATGTGCCTGCATAATGTGAACATTAGGCAATTTTCTGCCTAATGTTGACAGCATTCAACATTAGGCAAACCATTTTGCCCAATGTACACGTTGGGCAACTTGATGCCTAATGTACACATTAGGCAATTGTACACATTATGCGTGACATATCTAATATATCTGTCCAGGTGTAGGGTTTACATGAATGGAACACGGATTCAAACTCAACACTGTAACCCGGGCAGTGCAGGCATGTTGGAAAGTGGATTTTTCTCATATTTTCAAGTCCCTGGTCCTATTGGGGGGTAGGATCGAGTACCTAGTCTTCTCGGATAAGGACGAAAAAATTCGGAGGGCCCGTGTGCACGTTGCGCACGTTAAAGATACCTTGGCAGTTGGAAATCGTAAAGAGCAGGCCGAAAGGCCGCTGCCCGGGCAAAATTGAAAATTGAAATTAATAGATTAAAAGTTATCCATATCACCCCCTCCCCCCCCCCCCCGCCAGAATTTATTATTCATTATTAAATATATATTGTTATTAATAAATATTCAAATATTATTTGAGTTGTGTGTTGTGTGAACTGATGTGAGTTGTGAACTGCTGTGAGTTGTGAACTGTTGTGAGTTGTGAACTGCGCCTAACAGGCTGCATTACAATTTGCTCTGAGATAGAGAGAGAGAGAGTGAGCGAGACAGGGAGAGAGAAAGAAGCAGTGCAGTGTGTTGAGCGCTTTGCCGGCAGCTCCATTCTGCTCTGTGGTTGACATGTTGTTTCTGTAAAGCGCATAGAGCATTTTAAATGGATATGCGCTATATAAATGCTATACATTATTATTATTATTTAAGTGCATTTTACGCATTCTAAAATATTTGAAGAGAAATATTTGGATCCCTCATATCCATTTAAAGACAGTACAAAACACACATACACAATAAATTCCAGTCATCCCTTTACACATCTAACTTTACTGATCAGCGATTTTACTAGGTTTTTGATATGTGACAGCCTGTACTGATTCAACTTACTCTCAAATTATCATTTCCCCGTGATTACAAAAAACCCACAAAATTTAAAAGAAAAAAAAATGATGACCATTTCAGCATCTGCTAACCCACAATATCTCAATACATTAATTTCTCATAAAATCAGCAGCAGATAGAGTAACCAGTTATTTACAAAAGACACCAGAAGCTGTAAAACATTAAAAATCACAGTACTTCACTATAGCATATAATTTTATATAAAACTAGCTGAACAGGTTTGTGCAGGTTTTTTTGTTTTTTTTGGTAAAACTTAAGTCGCCTGTAAACTAAGAAAGGCATTAATGCTGCATAGATAGCTTACAAGAGAGATGCAACAACAAAGGACACCACTTCAGACCGAAAGGCATAAGAAAAAAAGCCGAGATGCCTAGGGTCATCCCAAAAAACTCAGCATTATGAAACAGGACACAGTGTGCAGTGGTGTGCGCCGAAAATTTTCAGAAAGTGATGATGTCATAAAAACCTAAAGCATGTCAGTGGGCCTAGTGAAAATTGGGGAAACAATAAATTTCCAATAAAAAAAACTACACCGATTTGAGACTTCTATTAAAAACTGTGCACCCTTACATCCATTCTGATGCACCATAGAAAATTTAAAGTCTGAGTGTTGAGTGGTTCAGAAGCCTTTTGCAATGAAAAATCTCAAGTCCACAAATATATATAGTATAGACGTAGTGTTGATTACACAATATAAGTTTGTTTTAACCCTTTCATGACGGAAGTGCGCTGGGCCCGTCTAATCAAACTAGGATGGAGTCAGAAAGGTGTAAAATACAGCAAGTAAAGTAAATGCAACAAAACTGGCCATAAATAAATCAATTAATTGATTCATTTTTTTAAAAATCATAAATACATAAACATGGATGAGTTTTACGTACACAGACACTCTATACAGTCAATCCCAATTTATAAACAAAAACTCTTTGTATAAAATCCAAAATAAAGTTCAACAAAATGTAAGCCAAGATGGAACTGGAGTACAGCTGGAATATTCCTAAGAAAGAACTATTAATAAAATAAACTACAAATATTTTTAATTTGTTCATATTTAAAATAAAATGGATCCACAAATGTTGTAAGTTAAAAAACTTGACATTTTAAAGGACAGAAACTGCAGATTTATAAAGAATAAACCTAACGGTTAGTAAAACTCAGAGGGTAAAGTTGTAAGGACACTCAGTTAACAAGGCATGTAATGTTGTAAATGATGTAATATTTAAAAACTAGACATCCAATAACAGAGTTTAAGTTTTACAAGCCTGTAAACTTAATATCCAATGTCACCGGATCTGATTGTATAGACGTCGCCAAATATATAAATACGACAACCTGTAACATATGGAAGCTATTATGTGCAGTATGTCACAGATTTTGGATTTCTCAAACCAGTACTAAGATATGCACAGAAACAGCAAGTTAAATAGTTTGGAAACCTCATAACAATGCTACCAAATACACAAACTCGAAGGGAATACACATGAAATGCAATGGCAGAAATGCCAAAGGATGACCGCAGAGACAATGGACTGATGACATTAAGGAGACACGTGAGGATCACCTCATATCCCTATCAAACGAGGTATATCTCATGCACTCCAGATCCCTGTATCTCCCCCCGACACCCCAAAGGTACAGAGGGTGAATAAGAAGAAGAGGTAGATGGAGAATACATTTGGTCTGCAACATAACTACATGTACTACGCTATCTCTTGCACTTTGAATAAAGCCCCTCATATAGGCTTGGTCCCAGCCACTAACGTCCAGTCTAGGAAAGTCAACTTTGAAGGAGAAAGAAAAAAGCTGATTAAAAGTGGAAAGACAACCATTTTCTTTCTAGTGGCCTGAAGACCTGGAATTCCCTGCCTCCAAACCTAAGTGATACATAAAACACTGAAATGTTAAAGAAACCTCTGAAAACACACCTCATTAACTGATGGAGTGCAACCACAACTGTTCTTGACCACTACCACATCTTTTGGTATATTCTTTGAATTTGTGAATTGAATGTGAGTTGAAGAATGACTGCAATGCACTAAGACCTTGTATTTGATCCAGTGAAGTGCCATATTTATATATATATTGTCCTATATTGTTATTTATATTATTATTATTATTATCAAGAGCCAACAGAGAGAGCCAGCCTGATCATAACATATTTTTTTATATTTCTATTGTCTTTTATGGTAAGCTATTTGATGTAACAGGAGATCTTTCTCCGTTTCTACAAAACAAATCAACTGCGTCATTTTGATGTTGGGTGGTTAATGCTGGAGATATTCAATCTGATGTCAAATTGTTGGAAAGTTGTAACGCAAACTAGCTATTTTGCAAACAGTCTATGATGCAAATCAAACACTGTTGAAGTATAACAAACCGCCATTATAGCATGAAGATTTAGTAAAAACAACATGTTGCTATTGCCAGAGTCACGAGGCTTACTGCAAGTTGCCAACAAAGACTGCTTCCTTTCTATAAACTGTTCTCTCTCCACTAATACATTCTACTAAACTAATCCTTGCAAACAAAAGTAAACAATTTATGTAAATCATTAGTTATCAGAAGACATTATTTTTTTAAAATGCAACCCAAATAATAATTTGTGAGAAAATTCTGGGCAAAAAAGCCTGCATGACACCAAACAGGTGATTATTTGCCTCAGCTGTTCTAAGTCGCTGGCCACTGGTGGAAATGACTTCCATCTGAGGAATTTTTTCGTCATGTTCGCCTAAAATCAAGTAATAAAAATAAAGTGGAGTACATTTATGTGGTGCCTGTCTCCACAATGGCACCAAAGTGCTTTAACAATGAAATAGTAACAACTCTCTACTTCTCTCACTCCCCCCCCCCCCCCCCCCCCCCACACACTTTTATGTAACGTGCAAATAATACATTCATGCTGAGCAAAACATACAAGGCTTAAGGGAGACATTTGTCATTATCAAATAAGTCTGGTCCCATATATTCAACTATGAGCATAGTTATACAGTATGAATTAAGACTGGAAATGGTTCATTAAAGTAGCTCACCAAAAGAAAGCCGTGACATTAGAAAATTATTTAACTTGCTCTTTGAAGTATCACAAGCACAATCATCAACTTTAAAACTTTTAAGTATATAAAGACAAGCACTGTGTAAAATATATGTATGAGGTATGTACATTATGCAACTCGTTGTTGATCTAAATAACCAATTATGCACTGCTGAAGCCTCGCTCTGATTAAAATGAACTTATGTTAAAATAATCTTTCTTTAAATCACCACAGAACATTGATTTATCACGCATCAACAGTAGACACAGTATAAAACCTATCAAAATGGATAATTCCATTGGATTTGTACATGAATTTTAATTTTATGAAAATATATACTGTGAACACTGACAAGTACAGGGTTACTAATAATTTTGTATCTATCTTATCGTTGGCTATTTGCATTCCTTGGTCTGATTTGATCTAAAAAGACTTGATTTCTTCTTGTGGTCATTCTAAACATGAAGCACTATCAATCATCTCCTCACACTACAGTAAAGTTCAGATTTTTCAATGCATTTTTCTTTCTTTGCAATTTCCAAAGGCAAAGCTACTCTATCAACTATGTGGTACTACATGAGGATCATTTTCTTTTGTGGGCATTGCATTATATCACAACTCATTTATTTTCTGGAATTAGATATACAGTCGAGCATGCGAAACTCGAACACACATAAGTCGAAATCATGGATCCCAGGAACAAAGATCTAGGTTCTGAATTTATTTCTCAATATTCTTTATAGTTATTTCACGTGAGGCTCGAACTTTGACACGGATTCGTCAAACCAGTTTTCCTGCTGCGAGGGTGATTCAAGTAGCCTAGAAGCAGAAAAGAAAAAAAAAACGAACGCCAGGAACTTCACTCGGTTAGCCGCAGCATAGCCTAGTGGTGGTAGGATAGTGCGTATTGTCGCCCCCTCCCCCTCCCCCTGATAAAAACGGCGTCAAAATACCAGAGACGACCGATTCAGGCAGGAAATGACCATTTTCTTTTTTTTTAGGAGAAAAATTTTTTTGGTTTGTCCTGCGCTCATACCCCAATAGAAAAAAAGAAAAAAAAGAAAAGAAAGGAAGCGCTGCTGTACGAACGGGAGTAAAGCCGGACAGAGAAAAATGGTGAGTTGTGTTCACCCTTTCGTTTATTTTATCACTGTTGGGTTTGACTTGGGGACAGTCCTTACCAAAGCACTTCCACAAGAGAAAAAAAAAAAAAGAAGTGTTCGGGCACAAGGTCGCGTGCCACACGCGCCAGTTTAACTTGCTTCTCTTTCAAGTGACCACAGGAGGGGGGAATGGGGAAATAAATGAAAACATGCCAATGGTACAGATGACATATATATATAATTTAAAAACAAAAACTCTACTACTGACACACCAATAGTTGTAATACTGGAGTAAAGCTTGTTCATAAGGCCAATACCACATGATCGTCTGCCTGAAGGTCACTGGTTTCAATGCAAGGGGCCTGGGTGGTTGCGTCTTGAGTGATATTCCATAAATCATTCTTGTTGCCAACAGCTTCTAACAAGTAATGTTAAAACCAAATGCAGGGGTAGGTGTAGCTTCCTAGACAACTTCATATTTCTAAAATCAAATGCTGAGGCAATTCCCGTCTTCCAACAGGGCTCGAGTCAGGGAATCATTTTCCCGGGTATCTCAACTGTCTAGAAATGTTTCTGCATGAAGTCAAAAGCTGTCTCGTACACCAGCAACATGATTGCTCCACCTGTAACAAACAATCACTTTATGAGGAACAAGTATAAACGTTTGCTTATTTGACATTCTTCATGGGACTTACATCTTAAACAATTGAATATTTTCTGAAATATCTGTGAGAGAATTTTTACTTACACAGATACAATAAACTGCTGATTAAACTTTCTCAAACAAAAACTGGAGTTAAATATATATAAAAATTGATTTACTGAATTTTTAAGTTACTACAGACTTAGGAAATGGTGACAATTTCATCCACATACACGAAATCAGCTTTGTCTGCAAAAATTACTTCATCCAAAGCGACCAAATTTGGCAGGGAAACCTTTTTGAAGGATAAACATTAACATAAAGTCAGCCAGCTTGTTGGTTTGTTTTCTTGTTTGACTTTTCACTCTATTTTGTAAGTGTAAACTGTTTGAGCCTAAACACCACATGCGATGATATAAAATGCAGAAAGGACAGCGCAGTGCACTGAAGCCCCACATGGGATCTGGAATATGACTGCCTCTGACAATCTTTCTGATTATTGGAACTTCCCCACCCAGACAACTCCATCTCAAAAAGAAGAGACTGCATGACTGGCAAAAGTCTCGCAACCAAAGGCAATAGATAACCACAAATTAAGCCAGGCGGTCTCAACCTGCATTTTCTATTACTTTCAAATCAGGTTTTTTTGAGGGGTTCTATGTGACACACACAGACACATACAGTTTGCAGGGTGACAATTCTGCCTTATTTGTAGCCAAGGAACTGTTCTGGGTATTCCCGTTGCAATGGAAGTGAGATATGTTTAAGCTGGCAACACTGAGGTCTTGTCTGAGAAACAGTTTATTTTTCCGAAATTTTCATTGTAGTTGGAATTTCCTGATTACTACACAAAGATCTCCATTAATCTCCTCAAGACATAGTTCTTCTTCATTATTACTGAACATTCCAAATCTTTCATTATGAGTTTAAGTTCTGGTCCTTAACAGGAATACTAAACATGTTTTTCTTCACACCCAAGACTATGCAAATTTTCCTGTGTTTTTAAGAAGACAGAAAAGTGAAAACAAATCGTTTTCCTCCCTTCAAATTATAACTTACCTGGTCCTAAACGTAAAACTTTAGGAATCAATCCCTTGTACAAGGCAAAATATCTGTAAATAAATAAACAACAAGTGAGTGAAAACTGGATTTCAAACGAAATTGTGGGGCAAAGATATATATATGTTCCTACATGGGTGCTGGTGTTTAAAACTTGAGTAGATCTAGAGATATAAAATACATCATACATAGTACTCATATTTAGACAACAACAAAAAAACGGAGCAGAAAAAAGATTTTCAAAAAATGCAATCTATCATTAATGCAGAGATAATTTGCTTAAAAAATGTTTTACTGTTTACACTTAATGTGGCACTATAACACTGTCTGGGAGTCGATTTTAAAGTGTCGAAAAGTTGATCTAACACTTTGCAACGTTTAATGACAAATGTTTACAAGCAATTTTCTCGAAAAAATGTTGCGGTGATAAAATAAAGCAGGGGGGGGGCTTTGTTTAATCAAAACCAGACAATTTTTAAACTAATGCAGGGGAGACAACTGTGACTTATGGAATCAACTGCTAAATAACTGTGATCCTGTACTACCAAATGCCTTGCTGGATCCAGTTCAGATGATGCTAACAGAATAAGAAAAAAGGAAATCAGCACTAAACCCGTTCAATCATAGCAATGAACTATGAAGTGACATAATTTTTACTAAAACCAGTTTTTCTTATTTTTTTTCACTGATTGGATTACCCTTCCTCTTTGTAGACAAGGGCTATAGTCTGGAAACAGCTTTTGTATTTGATCTGGCCTGGTATGGGTTGTGGTCCTTGAATTCTGCTCTTGGCAACATCAAAGGGAATGTTGACGATGGAAGACAAGGTGCCAGCTACAAGACCAATCAAAAATCGTCTGAAGAAATCCGTGACTGCATCCTGGCAAGAAAAACAGAAACCAACTATGATGCAATCCACATATCGATGGCCTCGGGCACAAACCGTCTAAGTCCGGACAACTCTTTAAATGCTTTATACCTTAAAATAGATAGATAAAAAACAAATTCATAATAAACTAAACCAGTCTAGCATACAGTCCTAGAAGTGATACCCATCTGTAACAAATCCCAGATTGGGAGATGCCCTCAATACGACAGCCGAACAATCACAAACAAACAAGTATAGCAATTAACAAAACAGTCAAGCAGGCTCACACATTTATTATAACATTAATAAGTACAATCCAATAAATACCACACAGTACTCGTTCCCCTCAATCATTCATTCCACTTCCAGTTCCACGACAGTATATTCACTTCTTTAAAATATGAAATTTTGGCCTCAGCCTAACATCAATGTCTGCACTACCTTGCAGTACAATATCTTAATACATATAACTCATAAATATGGCCAGCCTCGATTCCCCGAATCAGACTGCCACGGATACTGTGCTGCCTGTCGGCCTTACGCCACAGCTACCCTTGGCGGAGGCACCCAGATACTGGCGTACATCCCCAGCCCTGTCTATGTCCTCTAGGTCCTGATGGTGGCATCACAGCCCGACCCCGTCACTTCAGTTACGGCCGCTACAGCTTACAGCCTGTACCCGGCACCTATAAAGAATAACATCACATCTCTATAATACTATGTACTTACTATACACTCACCACTCATTACGACCCATCAAGCGTACACACCACATTCCACATTTCACCCACCACACAGCCAACACTCACGCAAACACTACACAGCCGCACATCTCTACTGTAACACACACTCACAGTATTACACAGTACTCCCACTATGCTAAGAATCCATGCTCCTAACATACGTATCTCGCTCATTGTTCACATCTATTTATATAGTAATGAATTACTTGCACACTCCTTAAGTCCTCACATATAACTTATTTGCATCATCATCATCATCAGAATATAGTAGATTTATCATCACAATTACAAATCCTTATAATTCAACCTACCAGTCTTCACTGGAATACATCAAACTCCCGACTGCCTCTCACACGTCTGTTCTCTTGAACTTCTGAGCTTGCAGTGACTTTTTATTACCCAGACGCTACCTCAATAACTCCAACACTTTTCTCGTGTCATTGCACGCTTTCACGTTAACTGTCTGCCTCAACTATCCCGTGAGTTAATCTTACAACTCTATACCCACTTTACAGCAATCCTTTTAATCGCACTCACTCCACTTGTGACACCATCAAATAGGCAAAACTTCTAAATAGCTATAAGAGAATAGTTATGGCTAAATTAGTTTTTTCCTTGCTCTGAAAAATTTTTGTTTACGGTCTTAGATGGTTTGTGCCCGAGGCCATCGATATGAAATTCAACTTCAACACAATGTTTAACTGGCTTCATGAAAGTACTGAAATCCTTGTAAAAACAGCATTACAAAAACACATTTTTTTCTCATTTATAACAGCCTCGGTTTTCAAGAAACATCTTTACAGGATTATCTTTTTTCTATTTCAGAACTTTGGTATCGAGGATGCATTTTCTCTTGGAATTTATTTCTGTTGTGATGACCCAAAGTCACAAGCCATTAACACTTAAGATGAGGAAAAAAGTGGCTGATACACAATTTATGCAGACATAACTGGGGATCCAATATATGAAAGAAAAACCAGATCAGTTTCGTACTTTTTTGTTTGACATAAATTATCAGAGGTGGGAATTAGACATGAAAATAATTCCGGAGCTTAATGTGGTAATTTACCAAAGCAGCCAACATAATATCCATTGCGTAACACTGACGCACAGTTTTAAAACAGTTTCCTCTCTCGTTTACTTATATCAGATCACTTGAAAATAAAACAACGAAAAAAACACCCAAAAAATTACGTATTCCTGATTTTTTTCAAAGAATTCCCACCTCTGAATTATGAATGATGTTGATCTCTGATGGCACAAGCAACAAAGCTGTCTTAGAAGTCTCAAATGTTCTCTTTCAGATTATTCACATTTTTTTTTCTCAACCATTTGAAACCCAGATTAAGATTTAATAAATATACTAATCAAGACAAAAAAAAAAAAAAAACCTGAGTTTCATTCCATTTATAGATGTAAAAATCTTAAAAAGCTGCAGTTTAACCAAGACCTGGAAAATTTATGAAATGATGGACAAATTTCGTCAAACTCTTTGTATATTTGAAATCAATTCCCATCACGCTATGTTGTCATCTTTGAATAAAATTATGCGCAGATGAGTTTTCTCAAGTCTCAGGGTACCACCAGAATGGCAGTTTCAGAAGTTTCATCAGAATAAGTCACAAACACTGGAGTTGATAAGGAAAAAACTTGAAACTCACTGGCTGTTCAGGAATGAGACCTTTAACATTGTGATAGAAGCTGAAGTACACCATGTTGAACACACCATGACGACCCAAGGTTGCTGTCAAACCTTTGTTCAGTCCTTTAAAACCAAAACCATCCCTGGCTACAATCTCTCGTGCAGTTCTGATTGTGCTAGATTGCTGAAAATCAATAAACACTGAGAATTAGATCACATTGTGGTAATTGCCATGTTCTCTTTGTGAAGTAAAGAATTTACTCTGACACTTCTTAAATTCTTGAAGTCTTTCCATACTTTTTGCTAATACATCAGCTAATAATACATCAATTTGCGCCAATACAAGGAGTGAAATAGACGAAGGCTGGTGTCGGTGCCAAACCGGTGGTTTGCCACCCATAGATTGTTTCACACTGGCACAATAGGCACTGCCCACACTGCGACCCAGCGTAAAGTAAAATTTATGGGCGGCGAGCCATTAGTCTAGCACCTACACCAGCCTAAGTCTGTTTCATCCCTTATGTACTGTTGTTTTCAGCCATTCATAATATCTGACCCCCAAAAAATAAAACCATTTCAAACCATTTCCCAGTATATTTTCAGAATTGCTGTCTTTTACAGTGATATGTTTGCACTGTAACTTATCATCAATGAAGCAAGTAAACAAATAATGATAACAAAATCAGCCTAACACTAACTGTGGTCCAGAAGGGCTGCGATTGTGGTATAGCAAAGAGTTAAAGTAAGAAAAACTACATTTTAAGGCAATCAAAGTTGCCTTGACAAACAAGAAAGAATCACGCGCAGATAAACATTCACTTTAGACCTACAGACAAAGAAAGTTGAATTTCCCATACTAAGCTGTATACCAAATTTCCATTCAAAACTTAACACCACTTCAACATTATCAATAATGTCAAAATGGAGCAGAAAGAAAGAGCTGTATATTGCAAAGCCTTGCATGGGAAATAGTACAGAAATGACACAATAAAACATAAAAGAAGAGGAAAGACAAATCAAGCTCTCGGTCAAAGGGCCTTCATCAGGTAAACACAATGGCATGCATAATAAAAAGATAATTACAACTTCTTTATTTGTTTAATTTTCTTTTTATATGCTTACATTGCTACAACTCAACAGATTTTCTGGTTTCTTTTAATAATACTAGATGATGTTCCCGGCATTATGATTATCTAGGGTAAACCTGTGAACCCACGGTTCTATCCTCTCTCTTTTTGGTCTAGAAGGCTTTTCATATTCTACAAAGAATTCATGCATAACACAGCAGCACTATGCACTCATTTCTAGTAAGGAAATTACGCGCACGGAATTGAATACGTATTAATATCATTTCAATTTGTTTCCGGTGTGGTGGGCTTATCACAGGAGCCAAAAGAAAGATCACTGTATTTTACATTTTTACACCTTTTTATTTAAAAACATCTGAAACTTAAATCAACACAATTGGACGATACAAAAGCAATTGGGCTGGATTAGTTGACACTTAGGAAAATTAACTTTATAATTGTTCAAACTGTCATTGAGGCTGTAGAGTCGAGCAAAAAAAGGGGTCAAAATTGCATACAATGAATTACTCCCGCCACATTTTTTTTATAATAAGATTTTGTCAATTTCCTGTCCATAATGGTACACATCTATGATAATATGAAGCTGCCTCAATACATTCCTGTATTTCAGCATTAGTTTGTCTAGTAATGGCAAGATTTGACTTTGAATCCATGCTTACTGGGAGTTGGGAGTTTTGTATCTTTTCGATGTCTGTATGCAAGATCAGATGGGGCTTGGTCTCCCATTAGGCTGCTGGTGAGAAACTGCCTCAAAAATACCATAAAAAAGATCCAAACCTGGGACTTCTTGCACATGGCATCAAGCACAATTTGCATGTTAATCTTTCCACATCGCTGGGATCATGGCTCTCCATGCCCGCCATCCAATCCATCTTGCAGGCTATAACTTCTGTACGGACTATTTTGGGGCATTTTTGAAAATTCATGTAGAATCCTCTGACAAAGTTAGAGTATGATATTTGGCATCATTGGAAAACTTATTCAAAGAAGCATAATGACAATCATAATTTTACAAGAAAAAAACAAAAACAGTATGTGCTACGAAACCATTTGTTATCCTCAAGCGGTGCGGGGTGCCATGAACAGGTGTGTGAGTGGCCATACCACGCAGGCGACCAGGTATCATGGGGTTGTAAAACAGCCCACATCCGGCAGTGCAGGGTGATGTGAAAAGATTAATATATAAATAATCCCAGAGGAGGGATGCAGAGTATATTATGAACTCAATGACACAACAATATCTCACTTCGCTAAACTTTGTTCTCTCTGACTGCAACTTTACTTTCACTACTTCAAAAGGGTTAATGACAATGGCCTCTGTCAAACCAGCAAACAGACCAGCCAGGGTCAAAACCTGTAAATTTAAGAGACAAGATTATGAAAATGTAAAACAACCACTACAAATGAAGATCTGAAAGACAAAAAGTGTTAATTACTCCTTAGTTGTTTCTGTTTGTTTTGGCTACTGTCCAGCATCCACAAATTAGCTTACAAGCATTTTTTGTGTATGTCACCATGGTGTGAATTTCTCAAATAACATAGTCATTTCTTGAGGAAGGCAAACGAAGACAAACACCTATTTTAATATACTGTATGGCGACTGATGAGAATGTTACTGACAGAAAAAAGTGACACTTCAAGTGGAAATTTCATCTTTTTGATCATGCATCATCATATCTGCATCTGTTAATCATTCACACAGCAAAATTTCAGATATAACAATGATACATTGTTCAGTGATCAGGAAGAAGCAGTGGCAAGATGCCGAATATGCTTAAACTTTACTCATTTTTTAAAGAGTTTTATGAGATAGATGCCTTGTATATTCCATAGCTTTACTCTTCTGCTTCAGGTGCTCTAGATTACAGGAGAAGATTAAACTGGCTACACTCAGCCTAACTGGTCATTAAGCCAACCACTTTCTATAAAATTCAGATAGTATAAGAGGTAAATATCCTGAGATGCAACATCTGTCCACTACAAGTCACCAATGAAAAGCTAAGAGTTTTACATTGCTAAATCAATATACCTGCATAAATGTACAACAAAGCATCCACATTTTTTTTTTTTTTTTGGTCATATGAATTTGACTGAAATTATATTTCACAAGCTGAAGGGCCCGCTCTACGAACGGTACTAAGGGCGTATTTTGACATAAACTGGGCAGGTCTAGATGAGGCCTTGCCAAGGAATAAACCTGAATCCACCCTCCTTCCCTCTCCCGACCCCCCCCCCCCAACCAATTTCTCCTATCTGTCCCATCTCTTTCTCTCTCCCACTCCCGTTACCCTGTCCCCCATAATGTATCTCCCTTGTCTCCCTCCAATCTCCATCCCCTTTTTGTCCTCCAAAGCAACCCCTCTCGTCCATCTCTCCTTCCCTCCCCCTCTCTCTCTGACAGATGCTTTAATGCCAGATGTGCTCATACATAGCTTCCCCAAGCTTAGGCGACTTGACAAAGCTGTTACAATTTTCAAAAGGCACTGCAAGAGTAACTTCTTGAAACAACCTAAACACAATTTATACTTGGTTCAACAATCAACACACACTGACACAGGCTGCCCTGAGCCCAACTCTAGATCTAGATCTAGGTCACATTAATAATGGAACTTAGATTCAATGCAAATACATGTACCAATAAACTTATTTTCACATTCACACTACAGATCCTTACAAAATACATGGATGTGATGTTCAAAGTTTATTTTCGACCAACAATGTGTGAAGAAAGTTTTAAGAAAGGCGAAGAACGAAGACGGGGCGAAGTAGTCACCGAGTCAAAGTTTCGATCACGCTTTTTGATCCTGAGGCACCCGGCATTATCCGGGTAAACCTGTGAACCCACCATTCTATCTCTCTCTCCCTCTCTCGTCGGTCTAGAAAACTTCTCATTTCCTAGAACCTTACTATAGATTTCATGCGCACCAGCACAAAACGCACTCATTTCTGGTAGGGATTTGCACTTTCGGTGTCTTTCAGTTTCAACTTCAAAACAAACAGAATGCGCATGCGCAGCGTCAATGCAACCTTGAAATGGCGAACCATTAAATTTCCAATAAAAAAAACTACACCGATTTGAGACTTCTATTAAAAACGGTGCACCCTTACATCCATTCTGATGCACCATATAAAATTTGAAGTCTGAGGGTTGAGTGGTTCAGAAGCCTTTTGCAACAAAAAATCTCTAGTCCACAAATAATTGTATAGATATATTTCAATATGTTGAAAGCCACCTACTCACTGAGACACTAGGGGCACAAAACAAAATGAATATGAAATCATGGGTGCCAGCTTTTAAACAATGTGTTTCCTGCAAACCCACTTCCCAATTTTTTGTATTCCTGCAAGGTCTTCGGTGTACACGGAAACACCGCGGTCGACCCCCAAAGAGGAGCTAACACAATATGAAAAGCCACTAAAACCCTGTTTGTGCTTTTAAAAAAGAATAAAAAGAATGCCAAAAAATAAAAAATTATCCGACACGAAAAAAAAACGGTATATTCAGAAAACGATCGTTCCCGGCGAGATTCCAGCAGAGCGTGTTTGGGACAAACGAAATTCCGGATTGCCGGAAAAATCCGGCGATCTGGCACCCATGCATGAAATCAAACTGCCTATCAAATGAAAAGGTTGCTGACTAGTCTAAAATAATAACTTCGGACTTCACTTGCTGGAAGTACAAAAATCCATAAAAATATATTTTGTTTCCTTGACTTCTCAGCTCTCTACTGCATACTCGTGGATTTATTGAGGGTGCACGGTAAACTATCATGACTCGGTTTTTACAAATTTGTCATAAGCGGCAAAATACTGAATAACTTTCTTTATCAGACTTAATAGTTACAATATAAAAACAAAGTTATTTAAACCTCAGTTTTCAGAATTTAACCCCCAACTTATGTCACAATCTGTGGGCTGTCAAGGGCCACGAGCATGCCACATATCTCAACTGTTTAAAAAAATCAAATTGCTATAGTTTATCAAGCAACCCTCATTATATTCATTACCAGTTCTAAGATGAAAATGCTGGTGACTTTATGCATCACAGGTACAATACTTGACAGATTTTAGAACTAGCTGCATGCAATCATTATGTGTTTTACTTCATCAGAAGCCTTTAAAAAAAGGCTGCTGTTATAACTACATGTGCACCCCTAGCAATTTGCGCTTGAATGTCTAACACTGCCCCCTACCCTTTCAAGCAAAAAAACAGGGGGAAAACAAAAACAAAAAGCTGAAAATTAATTAAGGCTGTTGTTAGGAGTATTTTGGGAGGGGGTCTCTAGTTCTGGAATCGCAAAAGGCTTTAAGGTATGTACCCCTAGGGTAAAAATCTTGGGTGATGTACATCCTTAGGAAAAATTACCACTGTTTTGAAATGTTTTGCATGCATCTCTCTGATACCGCAAAACACACATTTCAAGAAATTAAATCTCCATTCATTAAACACAACTGCTTTTCATCATTCCATTAGTGTAGCAACAGGTATCAACATTCCTATTTAGCCACCTCTGTAACTATGACAACATGGTGACAATTTGTCAGGATGTAGATTGTGAGATACAGGTGATTCAGGCACATTTTCACAATTTATTATGGTAAGATCTTTCCCAAGAAAGCCTGGAAAATGTTTGAGTTCTTATTTTTGTTACACATAATGATTGTAGCAGCAAGTAGTGAAATCTTTTTTGGGATACTAAAACACAACATCTGAGGTGTTTTGACCTTACTATAGGCTGGGGAAAAAAGTCTCCATAGCCAAATAAATTCCTGTATCGCTCAAAGGTGAAAAACTTGACAGCCCTTTTTGGTGTCTCTGCTAACAAGGGTGGCAGAATTCCTTTGTAAAAAGACAATGCTCTGAAACATACAAAAAAATATATAGCTAAATACAGGACAAAATCAAGAGGGAAACTGACATTTTAACTGCATAACAACATGCTTGCATTTAGCTTCATCATCATGATATCCTAGATTAATACAGGTGGACATGATTGGCTTTCTGCATGCAAGCATACATGTATGCAGGTCTGAGGGTTGTTTTTTTTAATCTTTACTTTAATGGACAAAATTTTGAGATCATCTCTTCTCAGCAGCTGAAGTTAAGTAACTCAGATGAAGATACAGATATAGATGAAGTTCCCGGCATTATCCGGGATAAACCTTTGAACCCACTGTTCTATCTCTTTCTCTCTTTTTGGTCTACAAATCTTCCCAAATTCTAGTCTTACTACAGATTCCATGCGCAATAGAGCACTACGTACTCATTTCTGATAGGGAAATTGTGCGCACTGAAGTGAACATGTATTAATATCGTTTCCGGTGTGGTGGGCTTACTACAGGGAGCCAACACAAAGATCACTGTATTTTATATTTTTACAACCTTTTATTTAAAAATACCTGAAACTTGATTCAACACAATCGGTCAATAAAAAAGCGATTGGACTGGATTAGTTGACACTTAAGAAAATTAATTTTTATAATTTTTTAAACTGTCATTTAGGCCGTAGCGTCGAGCAAGAAAAGGGTCAAAATTGCAATATAATGAGTTACTCCTGCCACTATTTTATATAATACTATACTAATAGCAAGTGTCATTTTATCCATCAGGACAATTTATGATAAGCAATACAACCAAAACATATTTACTGCCAGAATTATCTTCATGTCTCAGCTGTTTTTTTTTTTGTTTTTTGTAAGTTCAGGTTCTTGTTAACACTAGTATTAACAGAGCCTAGTTTTTCTATTCATGACATGTGTTATCTCGTTGATGCTTCACAACGGAGCAAGTTAGCTTTCTTTGCCATCTGTTAGTGTTACTTTGCATTAGCTCTAAAAACAGTCAAGCCAGGAAATCTGGTACTTAATAACTTTGCAACCATTAACACAATACATGGTTTTTATAATACTCTGTACTATTATATAATAGTACACAATTTTGTTAAATACTGGTCTGCGATGTGGGTCAGATGGGGATATTTCGACTGACACTCTTTCGAGGTCCGCTCCCACAATCGACGAACACACAAAAAACACTTGCACTCTAAAAACTAAATAAATCAATTGCTTTGATTTTTAGCAGAACTGTAGGGCAGTTTAATTACAGGAATTAATGTAACAAATATAATTATAAATATAAATATCAATTCAAAGGCAACTGAATCTAACTAATGAAACTACAGCTTTCTATAAAGTCTAACGTATTCAATCTAACTACTTGCAGGTCATATGAGTTATATGCCAAATAGAATCCGCGCACGTGGCGACGGATATAACAGTTTAAATTCTATTAATTCAATGAGACATGTTATGATATGGACATTTCCTCTAGACACGCCATGGAGAATGCTTGTACAACCATGCGTTGTCTGGCGGTAGCTCTGAAACTGTCTTCAAAAGTAAGTAGAAAGGCTCACTTTCATCATTACAAATTAGTATGGACTCTCACCATGAGGCCCTCACTGGGAGTGAGAGCGCTGGATGTAAACGCTGTGGGTTTATATCAAACCAAGTAGCTTAGGCTCTGGAGCTTTAAATCAGGCTCCTCACAATGGACTGCTCAACTGCGTCTCTATGTCTCTCATCTGGCTGAGGACTATCGCCGTCCACCTCGTAAATGGATTGTCTACATGTGGCCTCTATCTAAGCTCTGCACGGGTTTAAATACTAAAGCTATGTCTCGACCTTCCATCCAGATTCATACATTTGATTGGTGCAACCACCTCTAGCTCAGCTGCCGAACCGAGTTATTTTAAGTAACAGCCCTACGCAACGACCTTGGGTCGACATCAAAGGTCGAATCACTCAAGACAATAAAATGTAATTTTATAGTAATAAATTCTCAACATGTTCAAAACCCCGAGCTTTTACTCTGGATCACGGATTTTCTGTACGTCAACAGACGTCTCAATAACATTTAATTCCTACTCACCCCTTCCCTCTCTACTAAACCTAGTTCAAAACACGAGATATAAAAAGTGCTCAGTCATGCACACCTACGCTGTCCGTCTATCCTTCCCCACACCTTCTGTCTATCTATTAGGAAAAAAACTGTTCAAAACAAATTGTTTACGAGACCAAGTTATGCTGGCTCGCACAATAATTACGTTTGTAAAAATTACTCACTGCTCTCTCACAAAAATTTACTCAGTGGAAACATTTATGAATCAAATCTGTTCTTGACAAATGCTTTTATATTAAATCTTTAATACCTAGATCAAAGGCAGCAAAAACCAATTTTCAGGTCAGCTCACATCACAGCACAATGTGATGAAACCTCTGTCATGCTTACCCTTCCTGTCTATACATCTTGCGAAAACAGTCAACTATTGAAGTATATCTATGTGGATCATCTGGGCCTCTCTGGATCTGAAATCTGGTCTTCACCAGATCTAAAGGGTGCATGATTGACACCTCGACAAAACCTGAAGGAAATATAAGCAAACTTGCCAAGTTTCACAAATCTATCCCTTCTCAGAAACATGAGTACATACATGCATGTGAGATATATCAACAAGAACAAGCACAAATATCTGCTATCATTCTTTTAGAATAAATTGCACAGCTTTCTTTACATTTGTTTCAAACGTGGGGTTTTACAAAATACACATTTTAACTTCACTCTGTTATTAATATTTACACTGCATAATGATGATAACGTTGGGGAGTTGGGGGGGGGGGGGGGGGGGGGGGAGGAGCTGCAATAGATAGATACAATACATAGTATGACAATTATACCCTGAAAATAACAAAACAAGCTCAAATGTAGGCACGTTCTGTCATGGAAGCAGGTCCAGGCTTTCAAAATCTAATCTAATCAAATATAATATAAGAGACAACTCCAAACTGATGTTGCACAGTGTAAATTCCATTTCTGCATCAATTCAATTAAAAGTTTCAACACAGTTTATTCACAGACAGAAGATGATTCTTTGAAAGTCTTTCTACCAATTTTTAGAAAAAATTTATTTTGTGACTGTTTTGCTTCCCAGTGGCCCAACTCATTTTTAAAAAAAAGAGCAGCAGAAGTTTTTCATTATGGTGCAGTTTTGGCCCTTTTATACTGTACTCTATAGTCTGAATGTCAGTCTCAAAAATTATAGAGTTAAATTTCTTAACTCTTTCGGGATATATCCCCGATTTATCGGTGCCACTGAAAAAGCGTTTGGACATATCGGCAATTTATATTGTATTCTACATTCAATTCTCTTTTATTTGATGCATAACATTTTACTTTACCATCAATACTTCTTTTTTCTGTAGGCTAAACATTTTTTCTGAACCATGCTATTTTTTCCCATTAATTACGCCCAGACTTGACTGAAACTCCTAACAATGACGCCCTGAAAGAGTTACATGCCAATTTATTTAAAACCCAGATTTCTATCTCTATGCTTTTGTATCCAAACGTTCTAAATGTTTATTCAACTTCCATGTAATTTTTTTAAATGAAGAAATTGCTCTCATTTTCCGCTCCCTTTGATAAGCCCATCCCACAAGAGACAAGCGTTCAATTTGGTGCATGGTGCCCCTGCATGCAATTGCATAATATAAGATCTGAAGCAAGACTGATAGCAGATTAACAGGGAGAGAGGGAAAGTCAGACAGAGAGAGAGAGAATTCATGGTGGGTACATCTCAGGCAATGCCGGGCATCTCGTCTAGTGTTTTCGTACAAATTATAGCACTTTGTGTAAAAGGCATGGTAGACCAGGCTTATAAACCATTATTATGGGATACAGACTTTCCACTACATCTTGACCAACCTGCGCATCCTCCAGAGGCGAACTGCATCGCTGCCAACGTCGCTACGCCATGGACTTTGCGTGGTGTCATCTCCACTGTTATATCACTTTTAGATGCCATTATTATTATGAGTAAATCTGAAAACTTTTTGTCTTTGAGCCACGCATGAGGAGGGCCAACAGAGAAAATGAAAGTAGAATTGACACCGTGCCACACCGCCCCGGAGAAGAAACAATTTAGTTGAAAGGTCAGGTTGGGGGTAATGATTGTTTTGAAAATATCAAATATAATTTGATTAAAATTCTCGCTAATTATATTTAAAATGAATCAATTTGTGAGACTTATATTTTTAATTATTGAATGTTTTAAATATTCATCTCATCAATTTTTAATTTATTAATATATTGAACGCCGATAGGCCACAGATAGAAATTTCAATGGGCCCAAGGGAGTTTTTCTGCACCGGATCGGGAAGATAACTGCGGTTTTCCTCATTTTTCTGAGCCGTACGAGGTCATATTGTGGTGACAGTGATCTTCAAAAAGATAGCAGAGGAAAAAAAAAATACCCAACGGTCATCATTGGCTGATTCGTCAGGGAATGGTAAATACAATGCACTTGATAGTTTGGAGAGCTAAAGTGCACTTTTTTTACTTGACTGCCTTGAAGCTGACTTTTATAGCCACCTATTGTTATACAATATTATTAATTATTAGATGTTAAACTCAAGACACTGCTCCCGTGCAATCAAAAGCAGCAGTACTAAACCAAGATATAGATATCTAGATCTAGGCCTAGGCTGAATTCTAGAACTAGTCTAGTCTAGATCTACTGTTTTCCTTGGGAAATGAATAGCCTACTTTGCTTAGCAATAGCATTGTTGAACCTGGTAAGCCAGTGTAACAATGCCGCACGGCGTACTCGTCCCCCCTCCCCATCAAAATGTGTTGGATGTGTAAACACTGCAGCGGCGTATTTGTAGTACTGAAATGCTAAGAACCATGTGGAAATGAGGACTTTGTTCCTTCAGAGCCTTGTAAACCTAATTTTTACGCTTAATAAAACAATGGTCATGTGATGCCGTATAGCTTCTTAACCCTCACCCTGCGCGGGGCGGCAATAGTCGGTATTGACTTGCAAGCGCTCACGCCGCAAGGGCGGCAAAAGTCGCCCAGGTCAAGCTGACCGTGCCACGCGCAAGCCCTATTTTCAGGCGTCGGGTCACTGACCTTTTTGAGATGTAACCACCATGTTATTGTTCACTGTATCTCTTCTAAATCAAACGCATTGTGACATGGACATGTTAACTAGTGAACCACTGGTCGGAATCACAAAGACTAAGCTTTCAAAGGCTCTCCCCACACTTTCAAAAGATGTAACATCGACATGCGAACTGTTGCTCAACAAATTTGCAATATTATCTCATTTTCTCACAAGCTGACCACCATCTGGAGTTGTCTGTATCTAAGAACCAATCAGAAACAAGCTCTGAAATAATCTTTGCCCCAAATGCCCACATTGGTTTATTAGTATGTGTCAATCAGGATGAAACCATTTGTGTAGGGCTTGGGAGGGCATGGCTAGTTATCATGCTTCGTTCTCACGAAAACTACAGCTGTCAGTTTGGAATCATAAGTCAGATCATTGGTTAGAGACTGACAGACTAAGGTTTTGCTGGTTAATTCATTATCAAGCGTGATAAGGCATAGCAGCGAATGTTTTCATACCGATCAATAAAAACCGAACCACGTGGACAGCGTATGTGGTCATCGTCTAGCGGCACGGGTCAGTGACCCCAGATAAGATTCTCCGTGAGTAAGGTCACTGACGGGGCAGCGGGCTTTACGGATAACGCGCAGGGTGAGTGTTAAAGCAATCATTTAAAGTGTGTAGCAGAATGGCTCTTTTATGAGCATTATGGACACACTGTGAGACTCGTGGTTTTACTGCGTGTAATTTATGTTCTATGGTATACTGTGTCTCGGCTGTACCTATTGTGGTTACGTCAGCAATCGATACATTTACTGGTCATAATATGAGCACGATCTCATGTATCATGTGCGTTGTTGGCTGATATCATTGGTCATTGGGGCAAAATCACGCTGTGTGCAGAGGCCCCACCCGTACCACTGCCACCATCCGCGGCATGTTTCTTGCTTCATCAGACAGACATGTAAGAGGAAGGCTCTGCAGTCTACCCATTGCACCCCTACCCTCCCCCTCAATCACTGCTGAGAGTAAAGAGTTGTTGAACAGGCCTGTGTCAGCATGTTTGCGGAAATTGTTTTTTTAGGGCCACGGAGCTGGAAATCAGAAGTTACATTGAGGATGAGCACGCGCAATCATTTTGATTTACCAGAATTGGGGGGGTTCAAATTCAAAATAGCAGTACAGTGCAATTCTAGTATCTCGACATCAGTGTGACCGTCTGACCTGTGTCGTGTAAAGAGAAAGTCAAAATAGCAGACTAGTGGTGGAAGAGAAAAGAAAAGGGGAAATGGGGGGGAGGAATCAAACATCACCATAAAAGTGTCCAACAAATAACGCAAGTATGTGCCTTTTTCTTTTAACTATTAGCATACTGTCACCCATTCCTCCAATATCATTGTTGTGTGGAGCAGTTGCATGGCAAAGATTTGCCGATATTGGCGAAATGCTGCAGCTATACATTAAATGCGCAGTGTTTTACTATTTCTTTTTAACATCGATCTGACTGTTTTTCTTCAGAAGAAGTGATGATACCGCTACACGCACAGTATGGCAGTTAACCAAGAGATCTAGTATCAGTGGCGCACTGTAAATGCTTTGTGAAAAAAAAAATTACCGAGTCTGTAGACAGTGTAGTACTCTGTACTTTTCCTGCCGTGCACTTATGCATGACATTCCACACTCGCATTACTGAAACCAAGGGTCAGCCTCTGTGTCCACACACCCCCTCTCCTACCCCTCCCCGCCAGCACTGCAAAAAGAAATAAAGAGGTCTTAATTTTATATGCTGGGAGTTGCATGGGCATTTTCGGTAGCATAGTAGTAGATTGAGTGCACTTGTTGTGCTCTGGTCGGAGAGAAATGCGTCGATGTAAGAGCAAAGAATGAAATTTAACATGTCGAGTTACAGGGAAATATTTAGTAGCTCATTAAAGAAGGAACAGGTTGGGACTTAAAAATTGTGTTGAGTTACCCACAATGTCGACAAAAGCCATGTCGAGATAAGTAGATTGGACTGTAATTTTGTAAATGTTTCATGGAGATAAAAAAGGGAAAAAAACTCATTTCAAAATCACCTGGATTTCCAGAAATTCGACTTACCAAAGTTCAGTTTACATGGACTCCACTGTATAATCTAGTGTGATAAGACAGACAAAAGTACCGGTAGTCTGAAACCAGCATATCATGTAGATTCTAAATCTTTATTCAGCAGGAACGTAATTGCATTGAAATGGGCATATAAAATACTTCTAAAGATGTTTCCACCTGTTTCCATTTCCAGAACCATCTGTTCACCTCCAGAAACATTTTGATGTCACTGTAAATGTAATGCCATCCCCTTGACAGAGGTAAGTCTTTATTTATAATTATGGTGTGCCCTTGGATTGAAGTTATAATTTTATAACTAATGATTCTGATTTTCACAATGATGATTATTATTTATTTTTTTGTAATTTCTCACTCTCCGTTGTTATTTATAACAATATAATAATGCAGTCAGTCCTCACCATTAGACATAACCAAGTTTGAATCCATTCCAACATCATATTTATAACAAAGTGTTCATCCAACAACCATGAGTGACTCCAAATTAATGCTCAAACATCTGTCATGTAAATAGGTAGGCAGTAACAAGAGAGGTTCGTCATTTTTACAGATGCAGAAAATTACAACTTCACTTAAATATATCTCTATCATTAGCATCTTTCATTTGATTGTTGCATAATTGAACTGAAACTATATTCAAGGAACAGTTTTGTTGCTGAAGCTGTGTTCAAAGTGCAGTTGGGGGTGCTAACCGCTGTAGTGTAAATGTTATGTAACTGTTGACCACAGTGTAGATATTGTCACTGTGGGTGTACTTACAGAATTGCACTTAAAAGTACAGATTTCCGTCCAGGCAAGCTGGAATGTTGTAGTTTTACATGTACTTTCATTTACGGTAGTCTTAACCTGTCAGTAAAATCTGAGACTGATTTTGACGCTTGTTGGGATAAATGAAAGGAATGAATGACACAAACTGCAGTAACTCAAATCCGTAAATTTGCTGTTTCTGAGATAAATTTTAGCAAGTAATATTTACTCAGTCTTAGAACATTTACACAGAAAGTCTGACATCTTCTCCAATCCAGATTAAACAGAGTAAATGACTGATTCATTGTTAGTTTTCATTAAACCGTTGTTTTTTTTTCTAATTTGTATCACCATGACTTATTTTATTACACTAGTTCTAGCCGAGTATGGAGAGGAGAGGCAAGGACTGAAGGAGAGATTTAGTAATAAATGAGCATTTGCTGGGCAATGGGATGGATATTTTCTTTTTTTTGTTTGGAAACTTTTTGTCTAACTTTCTAGTTCTGCAGTAATCATTTACAATTTGTTTTCAACAGTAAGCCTGTATATAGGTCTCTGAAATCAAGATGTCAGTTCTTGGCCTTACCAGGCGATTTAGTACAGCCTGCACACAATTGTTGTCAAATGCGGTAAAGGCAAAGCCAGCAGCTTCAGTGACTTCATCAAATGGACATTTTCCCAGTATTCAGTGTAGGAATTTTAATCACCTGCTACCTCGGTGGTCAAGGGCATTCCAACAAGGATCAGCTAGCAGTTTAGGTGGGTTTTCCTTTAAAATCATGCTTATTTCTGTACAGCTTTACTCATTTGTTCCAGTTTTGTTTTGCCTGTCGGTGCGTCAGTACTTGATAATGTGAAAAAAAAGGTTTTACCATTTCATGTCAGTATTGTCAGTTATTTAATTTCCCTTTTTTTTTTTTCTTTTTTGTTCCAGTCCCTTTTAAAGGGATTAACAATTGTTAGTAGTTAATTTCTTCCAAATTTGATCTGACATTCAGGTATTCTAGTGCCCAGCTACTGTGCTGGAAAAATGTCCCAAGTTGTCATGTTTTTTTAACCTATACATGATTATATATATGATGCGTGTTTTTCACTATCCTTTTCCATGTCAAAGATGATCCAACTTCAGTCTCAGGTGGAACAATAAAATTAAGTTAAAAAAAAAATTTTTTGATGAGATTTTGGAGCGTTTTTTTTTTTTTTTTGGACTCTGTTGTTTTGATATTGACTTATCCGTAATTTTTTTTTTAAATGAAAAATCATTTTATGGCATCGACATTTATGAAGATGTGTCATTTTTAAAATGCAAAGCCAGATGTCAGCACCTGCATATTATCACCAACTTTTTTTCTTCATGTTTGAATAGTGTCCAGCCCCCAACTGCTCAGCCCATATGAAAGCAGGTTGATACCTCAGAGATCCATCACACTGGAGTACATGCATAGGAAAGGTAAACTGACTGACCAGGTTTTTTGGGGGGGGGGGGGGGGCTTTTTATTAACATCCAAAAGTATAAATTTTTGTTTCAGCTTTAAACTACATATTGTAGGGATACTGGTTCTTTTCCGCCATGTCAACAGACTGACTATTTTTAGAATCTTCACAGTGGAGGTCACGGTTTTTGTTACATTCCCTTGTTGTTTTTTGCTAAAAATAGGATTGTCTCTTTGTGTATTGGTCAACCAATCAAAATGCCGTGGGCAACGGTTACATCACATTGCGCGAACAATCCGAAATTTGCCCCAGGAACCAAGAAAATTTACATTTATAAGCGCCATTTCAACACCTAATATACTTTGTACCAGTATGAGACGAAAACAGAGTATTGCGTTCTGGGGTGGCAAAAACAGTACCAATTTCCTCTATATAATGAAAATCTTAAATGACATTTTCAAAAGGGCAGTAATACAGTGGAATCTGCTTAAAACAAAACCAGATATGAAATTTCTTTTTATCAGAAAGATTTCCGTGGTCCTGCCATAATCCTTTCTTTATTCTTGTAAGTTTATGTCTATTTACAGGTAAAGAAAATCATGACACTCCCTTTTCACCGAAAGATTCTCTTTCATTTACATGTACTTGGTCAAAAGAGGGTGCAGTCTCAAAATTAGAAATTGTGATTTTAAGCTCATTGCTCTTTATCCAAAATCATATTATAATTATAATGGAAGTAAGGTAAGGCCTCCAATCATGAAAGGCTTTTTAACTGCTGAGCCTTAAATTCTACAAAATAACATATTCCGCATAGAAAGACATAAAGGTGTAGGTGGGCATATTTTCAAAGGCCTTCAAGTTTGCTATATATTTTTTATACTTTTATTGATTTTGAGCCACGACTGAGTTGAACAGAAGAAAGTGTTCCGATCTTGAGTGGGGAAAAGAAGGCACATTATTCTTCTTCTGGTACTAGTAGGTAGTCCAAACTGCCCCGCTAAAGGGGCGAAATCCCATTTTGGCATAATTTTAGGCCAACATTACAAGGCTATTACTGCTGTGTATTTATGTGAAACGGCATGTATTCCACATCAAAATGAAGTTCAATCCTTCCTCTGACAGAATGTACTTTCTTTTGTATTGTTTAATGTGTTGAGCTGTGTGTTTTTATAGCTTGAACAGGACATAGTCTTGCCGTTTTCGCTCTAAGCTGCGCGTACCGAATTGACCCTCTCATAACAAAAGGTCGCGGCGCGTGGCGCCGATGTAGCGCACGTGTTTGAAAATAACTCACATAGAAAAAAAAAAACATTATTTTAGTTTCCCTTGTCAGAGTTCACACAAAATTGACGTCAGATGACATTTGATGACTAAAAAAAAGTAAAATCAGATGCTTGTACTGTATTTGTACCCCTCGAAAAAAATTGAGCGTGATGTACCCCATTGACTTGGAAAATGATAATTTTTAATGCTGTGACTCAATAAACAGTCATTTTATGGGCGGTCAAAGTTGGACTATTGGGCAATCTGTAAAAGGTAGCAAATTCGAGGTGTTTTTTCACTTTTGAAAGTGCCATAACTTTCAAACCTTTTAAGCCAGAATGACAAATTTGGTATCAAAATTCTTAGACAAGCAAGCTCCATTAGATTAGACAATAACTGGTGAGTTGTGATAAAAAGTAAAAATCAGTTTGGACTACCTAGTACTAGTAGAATTAAAAAGTATGCCAGGACATTTCGTTCTGCCCCTTAATTTTACACAACTTTACAAGTAATATCCGTGTATTCCCCGCATCAGTGGGCCACCTAGTACAGTGTAGTAGTACTTTTAATACAAAATACAATTGTTGGTCCCCTGAATGTTAGGAATAAATAGGTTTCACTGCAATATCAGGGATGCCAAAAATCCGGTTTTTCCGTCAGTCCCAATCTATTTAATTGTATTTTGCGTGTTACTGATTATTTCAAACTGTAAAAAAATGTTTGTTCTGGTGCAAACACGATTCAGACACATTCATTTTTCAGGGTTTTTTTGCAAAAATCATTTGGCATCCCTGTAATGTGAACCTGTAACATTTTTTTACTTAACACATTTACTGTCAGACAGTGACCACAAGAAAATCCGTGGCATTTCTTCAAATAACTTTTTCTAAGTCATTACACCAAGGGTATCCTACAATTACATACTGTATCAGGGGGTGGCCAAACTGTTGCCTTGGAGCCACATGCGGCCCTTTGACCCTCAATATGTAGCTCATGGAAATATGTAGGCTGAGCTCTTATGTGTACTTTGTGCTTACTGAAACTAACACAAATGAACATTTTCAAAACCTGCATATTTGAGTAAATATTGTTGCATACATGTATTTCTTAATCATTATATAGAAAATTTTTATAGCAAAATGTGTATGCAAGAATAAAAACGTATAAATTTTGTTATCTTGTGGCTCTTGAAAATCTGAAGGTGAAGTTTATCATATGCGACTCTTACATTAAGCAAGTTTGGCCATCCCTGTACTACATGATGCAGTTGGTACATTTATGTGGTATTTTCATGTAAAGGAACTGGGACTCGTGTCTTCTATTCTGTTAATGGATCTCTCACAAAGTTATGCATGTATTTCTGCCCAAATTGGTCTGCTACAAAATGGTTACTTAATAATACCAAGGTTGTTTTTTTTTTTTTAGGTATTTATAAGAAAGAGCGGAAGAAGAAAAACAGTCCTCTTGAAGGAAGACCACAACTACGCGGCGTTATATTAAAGACATTGATCAAAAAGCCGAAAAAGCCCAACTCAGCCAACAGGAAATGTGTCCGACTACGATTGAGTACAGGTCGGGAGGTGACAGCTTATGTTCCTGGAGAGGGTCACAACTTACAAGAGCACAATATTGTGTTAGTTCAAGGGGGAAGACTGCAGGATACCCCTGGTGTTAAGTTGACATGTGTACGAGGAAAGTATGATCTTCCCCATGTGAAGAAAAAGGTCTAAGTAGTTTGCTGGTTTTAATTACTGATGTTTGAGATGTTGTTTTTTCATTTAGTGAGGAACTGTAAAATGCATTTACATTATTTCCATGAGACACTGACATTATACCATTAAAATATGTTTTAACTGCAAAATACAGCATTTGTGTCATTTCTCTGGACCTGAAGCATTGTTTGTGTGATTTGAAATGTTCAGCATTCTGATTTGAGCCATAATGTGTGTCTGTTTACCAAAACAATTTGAATTTTGGATGTGACATTTGACTATCACCAGCTTGTGAAACTGAAACAATCAAATGAATTAGTTCACAAATGACTAAACATCTGAATTTTCATTTCAACACACATTTTTGGGACTTTCTGCGGACTTTTCATTTTCAAAATTTGAAGATTTTTAAGGATCAGTGGGAACTTTGAATTGATGATGTTCAGATTCCTGATGTGCTTTCTGTTAAGTTTACTGGTTTGTCTGGCACTACTTACACTGTTACAGCCTTCCTGCAGTTTGTCCAGAGATTTCAAATTCAAGTTTTATGTTGTTCTAAAAGTCTAGAAAACATCTTGGTTAGTTGACATGGGTCTTGTTTTCAGCTTAGGATATGGCATTTGGCCTTCCACCTTCCAATTAGATTTTTGCTCAGTAGGAAGGAAGACCTACTTTGATCTAAAAAACAGTCAAAAAGCACCTAAGTTATGACACAACCCTGACATCAATTCCACCAGCACTGTTAAGTGTAAACATGAATCTGTAAAGAAGCCAGCCTTCTGGTACTGTAAAAACTATGTCTTACTGGCAAGTTAACACTTGGCAGGGAATTACTTTGCATCAATGGATGAAGCAACTCAATCAGCACACCTTCCAAGTTTCCCCATTTTTATGATATAATCCCCCCCCCCCCCCAAACACACACACACTTATATTGTTGCCCAAATGGTTTCATTAATGGTGGGTGGACAGCAATACATGTGTATATTCTGATGATTTCATAGGACATAGATCTACCAGTTTCAGGTATCAAAAGCTTTTCTTGCTGATCTCGTAATGCTGCAGTTCATTGTTGACTAGGGTTGATTCTCTTTTGATCCAAATCACCAAATATCACCAAGATCCAATATTTTATAATTACATTTCGACCCCTCTATTTGTGAAGAGATCCATAAATTATTTTCTGCCATCGTTCATGACTGCAGGACCGTGTAATCCTGTGCACCCACATGAAATTTATTAGCAAACTACCAGTTTTTGGACAGCTACAAGATAGATAATGAAAAACCAAACACAATCCACCTGAAAATTCAATCAAAATAAATTTATTCATTTGTCAAAAAGAAAAAAAAAAAAAAAGAACCACTACTTCCCCTCACATGATCATGATGAGAACCAAGAAAATATGGCAGAGCGGAGGTTTTTTTCAGGAGCCTCTGTGTATACTAATGACACTGTACCCATGTTCTTGCTAAGCAGTTGCACAACACTCAAATTACACAAGCTTATCAGGAATTGTATCACAAACATCACTTTTCATTGTCAGAATGAAATCACAAATTCTGTCTCGTGACCAAATGTTTGATTTTTAAATTCAACACTTACATGTTCTATTTCTACAGTTTTGCAAGAAAATTCTCCATAGACATCCTATTAGTTTTTCACTCTTCAATCCCACCTGGCAAGGACACGATATGATTCATTCTCTATTTAAACATGTGCATAGGCTATATAATTTGTGCAAAGCACGGTAAATCTACAATGTATCTTTCATAACACTAAAAATAATTTTCAGTAAACTTTCTTGACACAGTGCTTTTTCAATCTCTCAAACATACAAATTAATATAGGCTGAAGAGTTTTACCATATGCCCCAATTAGAACAGTTATTATTGCCCTAAAAAATGTTTCTGACAAGGTCTGACTGCTAACATTACAATGCAAATGTTTTACTGTTTCTCATTTTAAGAAGTTCAAGGATGAAATTACAATGTACTTTCCTCTGTAAAAGACATGTTTCTAAACTGATATTACATTGCAATTCATTCTTTCCTTATTACAACAGCTCAGTTTAAATCTCTGTGTCCATTAGGTTTATGCATTTAAAATGTTTTACAACTCCCTTGTCAATTTTTGGATGATACTGATAGAAGATAATGTACACTATACACAAGAAGTACAGTACATGTACAATCTGGTGTTTATCTTGTTGCATAAATGTATGAATATTATTTAAGTGATGTTGGCCTCTCGGGCAATGGCAGCAGTTATTTTATCAACTTCAAAATGGTTTCGTGTGTTGTGTTTTAATCTGTTTCATGCATTCATACAATTAAAGACAAAGGCTTCAAAATACAAGTGTATAAATAAAATATAAGCCTGTCCAAAGCTAAGGATCAAAGCTATACTATTTTTCCCTTCCCCCCAGCCCCCATGCTAATTATTATTTTGTCCCATTTCTCTGATCAGAAGACCAATTTAAAGAAATGAAGACAAAATGCTGCCCAGTATAGTTCAGAGAATATAGACTGGTTTTCTGCTACAATGCTTCAAACTTGAAATGGCCTATAATTATAATGACACTAGGAGTCTGTCCACTCTTTCCATTTGCACAGGTGGTTAAAAGTCAGGTAACAACTCTATGACCTGCTGCTTTCTGCATTGAATTGTTCTATCATGTTCCTGATCACCCTTTTCTTCTCTGCTGACCAAGTAAATCATGTCTGTTTCATTTCTTAGAATCTGCTAATGAACTAAATCTGTCTTCTGTATGGATCTTAGATACCGGGTAGTGTAACCAACACGTCAATCACATATAGCAATCTCAAATACTGACAATTACAATCAAATTAAAAGTGTATATATTTGATGTATCCATTGCTGTATTATATCTTAGTCCTATGCTGTACATATATCAAACCCTTGCCACTGACGATTGGTTCATGGCACTACAATCAATTTTACTCACAGAAGAGGTTCCAGAAGCATTAATCACCAAACAAATGTCAAACTGAAATGAAAATGATCACAAATTCCACTGTCCTGTATTACTATTTTCCATTCCATCAGTCAAATGACTATTAGGAACATCACACTGCAAATATCTGATGAATATTATGGGTTGGATGAACTGAAAGAATGAGTGACTGCACCAATGTCGTCCGCTGGACTTCAGATGGACAGCTACATGATAAAGCACCATTTACATTCTCTTCACAAATTTCTATATATTTAATATATATATATTATATATAAATTCTAGGTATTATGTGACTTGATACACATGAGGTCTAGGAATGACAAAATCTCAAATGACTCAAATATAAATTTCTGTCCCATTTCAAAGCCCAGGAGCTTTACACATGCATCTATTGTGATGATCATATATTATCTGCACTGGGTGGTCATGAATATGAACAGTACATGATGAAAACATTTACTGAAGAATACACTGGGTTGACTGATACTGTCTTGATTCAGTCATGTTATAAAATGTTTTGTTTAAAAGTATAAAAAATATGCTGTTCATTCAGTCATTTGTACAAACATAAAAATTTGACTTTTAAGGCACCTATCAAAAAACTAAAAGCATCTGCCAACTTCTTTGATTGAGAAGCATAGTTGTGGGCGACAAGAGCAAAGCCAATCAAAACAAGCTTTCTTTGAAACAAAAACTGATTTCACTGCGAGGTGAGCTCTTCACAACGCAAACACAGGAACTTACTCAATGCATATTGAACAAACTTGTGAACAGAAACTCTGCAAGAACAGTATTCAAAATAACTGCCAAAAACATGAAGAACCAAATTCAACATGAAGAACCAAATTCAAAACGGCAAGCAGCGATACCCAAAACAACTGAGGACTTGGCCAGTATGGTAATCTGGGAACGAACTGTTGTTGACGTGGGTAAGGGGGAAAAAACAACCGCAGCAAGCTAATGGCTATTTTACTGATGTTGAACAAAATATAACTTTTTCCCAAATCAATGTCTGTTGCAAGTTCAAAGCTGTCAAATCCATAACCACAGACCATTTGTCTGTGCTATGGTGAAGATGTGTAAATGCAAAATCCTTCTTCTTTTCATATGTGTTTCCTTGGATCTGCTAATCTTTTTCAGCTCAGTCGTCAGTTGTCAGAAACATGTACAGTGCACTCTCCCGATTACGACATCTCCGAATAACGACATTCTCCCGATAACGACATTGACCCCCGGTCCCGATTTTTTTACTATATGTTATTAGTAATAAAACTCTCTAAATAGCGACATACTTTTTAGACCACTCTCCGGATAACGACATTGAGTTAGCAATAATCGGCTGTGACTTTGCTAGATACAAAAATAAAAATAGCTAAAATATTGTTTCCGGTCAGTTTCATTTCATTCTCTGAGCCAATAAAAACACTTCTTTTCCGACCAATGAAATGTCCTACCAGAGGCACCTCATAGCCAATGAGATCGCTTTGTTATCGGCCAATGAGATCGCTTTGTTATCGGCCAATGAAAACACACCTGTGTCTATTGTCGTCGGAACAAAAAGGGTGACGCGCATTAAATGAGTCAGTCATCACATCGCTGACCGCTGAATCGATTGTATTCACCCGAGAACAATAACGCACCCCAAGATGTCGACAGCTGCTGTTAAAAAAAGAAAGATACTGACAATAGATGCCAACAAAACAACACACACAACACACACACACACTTCGTGTATTTTACATGTTTGGAAAGTCCGATCACTGATCACCCACTATGGTTGGTACGTTACATTCTAAGGGTCTAACCACACCCCTTTTTCCGCCATCTTGAAAATCTCCGAATAACGACATGTTCCCGATAACGACATGCACCTCTGGTCCCGAGCCATGTCGTTATCGGGAGAGTGCACTGTAATCTCATTTCAAAAATCACAAACATATTTCTATAAGCACCAAGTGGTACAACTAAATCTATACTGACAGTAATAAACTGTAAAAATTTGAAATGTAATAAACTCAACATGATTCTCAAGAATTATAGCAACCATCTTTTTTTTCTATCCATTTGAAAAGGTTATTTTCCTTTCCTAGATTAGAAAACATTTAAAATATGTGTAGAACTGGCAACAGTGTGAAACAACCTCTAACAAAACCTTCGACACTGACCAAACAAAATGTGATTTGAGTAATCTCAACACAAAAATAACAGAAAATATGATAAACTACCATGTGTCAAAAGGCAAACTATTCCTGACAGGAAAATAAAATGCAAACATACAAAATGAGTACATGTACATGAATTTTTTAAATAATTTATTACAGATGATACTGTAAGGTTTTGTTTGAGTTGCCTTGAATCAGACAATAACACTTTTTAACTCCAATCTTTGATTTCTGGTTTCATACTTTTAGCTCACCCTGCGATTGAGTAAATTTAGCAGCTTGCAGCTTATAAAAATTGTTTTAGCTTTATATTACACAAAACATAAGAAGCTAAGAGGAAAGCAATAATAATAAAAAATGAGCCATCTTAGTGTGGCAAAGTATACAAAACATGACATCCATTTCGTAAATCCAACTATAAATTACACAATTCTCATATTGAATTCTGATAACTATAATACTTGTCTTATACAATTCATCAATATAATTTTCCATGTTTTAGCAAATGTTGACATTAAACAGCACTAACTACATTTTATAACAATTAAGCTAATGTTCATTGCCACAGTAATACATTAAGACAATTCGTCTTCCTTTAACTCATTCCGCCTGGAGCAACGACTCAGTCGTCCATTTTTTCCCGTCAAATCGCTGGGGAAACTAGCCAATCGTCGATTTGTTTTGACTGGTATTTTTCTATACTTGACGATAATTTTCTGAAATATTTTACGACAATCGCCAGTAGAGTTATTTATTGACCTAAATAATACAACTTATTCCGGTTTTGTTTTGTTTGATTGCTTTGGAGCGAAAACTTCCTAGAACTGACCTGTTTGTTTGCTCAGATTTTATGTAAAAATGTTCGGACATGTTATTTCATTTGGATTATTATAAAAGTGATATTACAAGTACAATACCCATATATTTGGTACCACGTGAAACGAGATTGGATTACCTACACTTTGAGGCTACTCTTGTAACTACAGTCAAAACCAGAGGTGGCAAAAGTGAATTTGCTAATAGAAATTTTTTTTTTGTTACAACTAAACACTGAGCATTCCTTCAACATATTAGCATCACAGACACTAGGATTGAAACAAAAAGACAGTAACTTGTTTCTCTGTCCAATTCTGTTTAATTTGATACCAAATATGTCTACCTTTCTTTCTTCCTTGTTTGCATTAAACGATTTTTTCTGCAGTCACCCAGTACCAGTTTGTGTCAAATGAGTTTTTTGCTCCGGCAGAATTGGGAATTAAGCTCCGGGTGGAATGAGTTAAATCTTCAAGTGAAACTCGCACTTATGAATTTGTGCTTAATACAACAGTCTTTCTCAGTAAAAGAAAAAGATAAACAGATTCCACTGTCTATTCCCGGTGGTGAACATGAACAGCGTATGTATTCCATTTACAAATAACTTTTTTTTTTCTTTACCTCTACGTCAATTTCACTCAACTTTTGTTTACTTTATTTTCAACTCATTGACATTGATCATGCAGGAGAAAACTGAACATGCTTACATCGAAGAAAATCAAAAATAACAATTTCATCGTTACCACCACATGCCAAAACACATTAGGAGCAAAACTTTCTCTCAACCACACACACTATCTGGAGTGAATAAACAGCAAAGCAATTAAACTTCTTTCAAACTTGACTGTAAACTAAATGAGCACGGCACTGCTAAACCAAGAGATTTATAACTCCAATACATAAGGCAGATATGTCCAGCAATTTCTAAGACATAAAAAAAAGTACATGTAATTTTGTGCTGCTGCGTTGAATAAATATTCCAAAGGGTTGTGTTTACCTTATTTAAATGCAGTGAGAAACAAATTACAATGTATGAGCTAACTCTTTTCTCTTTTTTTCACTAATCTTTACAAGTTTGTGAACATAATGAAATAAACTGTTCACAAAATATAGGTTTCCATGTCGAAACACATGTAGGACATATATGTCCAAATTCAAAAGTAGTGCGGGTAATATACTGAGATTGCATAATCTGAGTAGCAAGTCTCTTAATCAGGGCTTCTCACTTTGCTCGATCAGCCTCAAAAATTCCACTAAGAGGAACCTGAACAAACCTAAAACATAGAGAAATTTTATTTACTTAAGGAAAATGTGTCAGATTACAATTTGTGTTGGGCTCAAGTTAGCCCGCTACAAAAATGGCTTTCCCTGATTTTAGGGGAATTATTTTCCCCATGTACTGTGGAAAAATGTTTTCCAGGAAAAATCATCATCATGGTCTGAATCCAAGCACAAGCAATCCCTAATCTGCAAAGACATCTGCATGGTTAGTGAATTGGCCTGGGTATCATGTAAGGAACCAACCTAGTATGATACATGCAAGATGTGAAGTTTGTTATATTTTTAATACTTTTGTTGATTTTGAGCAACAGCCGAGTTGAACAGAAGAAAGTGTTCCAACATTTTCCTCGACAAGCCTGCAAGATAAGCAATTAAATTTGGACCGGAACAGGCGGAATTTCATCAAGAAGAATCGAAAAGTATGATTGGAAAGGCCATTCCTCGCCTCGTTTTATAATGTCGAGCAGTAAGCGGAACTGATCTATTGTTACCCTTTTGACCTTCTGCCAGGTGGGCTAGTACATTTAAATATATTTGTTAAGGCCAACTCTTATAGTGATATGGAGCAAGCTGTGGAGACTGAGAATACCATGGAACATTTCTTTTTAATGTCTTACATTTTTCAATATTTTCCGCTGCACTCCCACGTGTTTCAATTTTCTGTGTTGTATCTTTTGACTGTTTAAAAGAAAGCTACAGTCTTTAATAATCTCTGCAACTGACATCTGAAACAAATACATGTACAGGTAAATGATATTCCTCTGTCATGTCTTTCACTGTCCTTACAATCTGGTCTTTGCCTACAACTTACAAGAAGATTGTTCCTGCTTGGTCCAGCCCAAATGTATCAACACAAAGGTTTGTAGACATGGTTTTCTACAGTGACAGATTCTCTTATACTCAGATATTCCCTTCAAAGTGATAAGAGCATTAGACACATTATATACAGAATACTGCAAAAAAAGGAGACACTGAGAGAAAAAGAATGGATATATATATATAACTGCATAATTTTTATGTGTGATCCAGCACACATGAACTGTTACACGGGGGGGGAGGGGGGGGGGGGGGGGGGGGGAGAGAATTAGCATAGAAAATAACATACAATACTTGGGTGAAAAGGTTCACCCATTCTACTAATGCAGACATTCAGCCAAAGGAAAATTTGTCATTTATCAAAATGCCATTAGAGTTACATCAATCTGTGTAGGCCAAAGAAAACAGAAATGCTAGCCTGCATCACACAAACAACTTTTCAAACAGTTTAGTCTGGGTTGTTCTATTGTATAGACAGCCCAATTGTTTCCAAAATACCACACAATCAAACCCATTTCTAAATTCACAGACACTTAACTTACAGCACTCTTTATGTCAGTAGGACTCTTCATCATTGGGGGCCATCCTTTAAAGTCCGTATCATCTCTGCTCTATGCTCATGGCAGAGTCATTTTCAACAAGAAAATACTTGTTTCTTTTCCTGTCATTTGGTGACATATGCCATTATGACTTAAGCGGACTATTACATTTTCCTGCTGTTGCATTTCTTTTTCTATAATATCTGACAGCCCTCATGCCCAGGAATACAATGAACCATCCGTTGCCTTTTGGGCATAAGTCTTACATAACATATGGTGCCATCATCATAGAGCAGTAGTGATATGCTCGAAGGAGGGGTAAGTGGAAATATGTGTTATGGAGCAAATATACTTTTCAACAATGAAACAGATTGCTTTTTATTTACCTTTTTTTACCTTTTTTTTTTCCAGAAAATTAAGCTGTTGGATGATATATATAATCCGCAGTTTTTAATGAAACAGTCAAACATCAAGGCCTTGTAATCAATATTCATCATCATAATGGCTATTTACTTGTGCAAGGGAGGACGGTTGAGGCCAAACATACAGAAAGTGTACATGGGTGGAAGGGGTCAAAAACAGCCAAAATCTAGGGTATGTCCACCTTTATTGATAGCCCCTTTGCTGACACTCCCAAGACATCAGATATTCCACTGGTGTCACCAGTAACCAACATCTCCAGGACTATGTCAGCTATAGCACACCAGCTTCACAGGCTTACACGTCCAACAATTGTGATGCTGGGCAAGAACATTTCAGACCATTAAATATTTACAACATTAACCACAGCTGAGAAATGAGAGGATGAAAATCAAAACATATCAAGTTTAAGTAATGATTTGCTCTAATTAGCAACTTCAGAAAGTAAGAGTCAAATTCTATCGTCAACATCAAAGTATTAATGCCAAAATATTTAAAAGCAAAACAGATGAAGATCACATCAGCCTGGCCAACTTTAACGGTCTTGCTGCAACAGGGCCATCAAATGTTGCGGAAGACTGCCACACTGCCAATATATTGGCCTTACTGTTTCATGCTGAAACTGTCGTGAGGCCAAGATATCGGCCAACATTGTTCCAGCATGTGTTGCTCTCCTAATTTTATACTACTTCCTGCTGTCTCTCTACCTAATGATCCATTATTCTGGTAGTCTGAAGGAAGGAAGGGCACTTGGGCTTAGCAGCAAAAGGATTACATGACCTCATCCAAAAGCTTCATTTTTATCAAAAAGTGTGAAATTTGCACTTACTATATTTTGATTTTCAACACCTCAAATACATTATATGTTCAACACACTAACTTTCTCTAACAAGCCATCTAGACTGAAATCAGCACTCAATATTCCATTCATTTGTACACACTGACGATACAACAAAATGGCAAAATGTTCAACATTCAAGAGACATGTAATATTGACAAGAATAACTTTCACGTTGGAAATCATGCTATCTTGAGGTGTGCTTTTCAAACTAAGTTACCAAACTTCAACTAGAACTTTAGGTTATTTATCTTTCCATTATTATTCCCAACAATATCAACAGTAATCTTAGTTGGCAGTGGCAAAGAAGAACTAAAATAATGAGCAGCCTTTTCTAAAGAGTTAATAATGGTAAATTGTGTCACAGTCGGGCAGTTTCTTCATACAAATTGGGTCCACCACTTAAACTGATGATTTGCAGAACACTTTTCACTGGATACAATCTACACATAGCCATCATTATAATTTCCTTGGCAAGTTATACAGAAAGGTACAAGAGGAAACATTTATCCTATATAAAGACATATCACTACAAACACCATGTTCTCATTAACTCTTTGACTACCGCGCGCCAACACATCGGCTCAGTTTCCACACAGGGATCTACCGGGAGCCGACACGTCGGCTCAGTTTGTTTCCCCATTATTTCCAGTTCATGTTTCCATACTGCCCGGTCTTAATCCAATCCACGTTTTCGAGCGTTTGGAGCGAATTATGAGCGCCATTTTAATACCTGTTTCGGTTGTCTGCTAGGCGAATAAACGACGTTTTTGAAGCAATTCCAGGCGACTGTTTTTTTTGTTTACATTTTTGTGAGGAGCTATGGCGGCAGGGCCTTCAGGAACTCGCCCTCCAAAGCGAAAAAGTGCTACTGCAGCACGTGAAATGATAGTTACATGGACTGAAGACGATGATGATGAATTTTCGATTCTTTCGGAAAGTGACGGTGACAGCAGTGGTTCAGTGTCCTGTGACAGTGGCAGCAGTGACAGTGATTCCTTTGTTGGAGGTGGGAGTGTCAGGGGGGCGTGTCCCCCAGCAGTGGGGAAGGGGAGTAGTAGGAATGCTGGAAAAGGCAAGGCTCTGACTCAGAGGCCTAGACCCACAAGTAGACAGGTCCCTACTGATAGTAGTAATGGCAATGAAGAATCAAGACCAAGTCCAAGGTCTCGTTCTCCTGTGGGCAGAGGCAATCAGACGATTGCATGGAGACAGGTGCAGGAAGGCAAGACAGAAAACGCTTTTCGCTTCACACCGCAGAGAGCACCAGGGGTGAGCACTGGTACTGCCAATGACAGCTCTGCTGCTCTTGATTGTTTGAATGCACTTCTCTCTGCAGATGTCATTGACTTGTTGTTACGAAACATCAACAGCTATGCAGAAAAATTGAAACAGCAGAACAACCCTCCACGGAGGCACTCAGTATTTGCGTCGTTCCAACCTGTGGGCAGGAGTGAGCTGCTGAAATTTTTTGCTGTCCTCATATCAATGGGCACAGACAAGAGGGCTAGCATCAAAGATTACTGGTCACAGCTACCACATCTTTATACACCCTGGTACAGTCAGATGTTTCAGCGAAATCGCTTTGAGGCAATTTACCATACTATGCTGCATGCAGGGGGAGCAGATGCAGAAGATAAAGAGAAAATCGAACCTTTCATGGACCTCCTTATGAAAAAATTCCAAGCAGCATTCTATCCTGGGCAACAAGTCTCGATAGATGAGATGGTGATTGGATTCAAGGGGAGATGGCGTCACAAACAGTTCAACGCTTCTAAACCAAGCAAATACCATATAAAAACATTCGGATTGTGTGATAGCAGAACAGGATATGTGGTGAATGTCTTTACATATTACGGCGCCAACACATCATACAATCCAGATATGGATCCAGATTCTACACATGCGGAGAAAGTCTTTGAAAAATTGATATCTCCTTTGGACCGAGGTCATCACATCTTCGCCGACCGGTTTTATTCATCTATCCCCCTCCTGGAATTTCTCTCGGCCAGGAGCCACTACTATACTGGAACTATTGACAAACGGCGGAAACACACTCCTCCCCAACTCAGCACCTTGCAACTCCAGCACAGAGAGATGAGATGGTTTTCATCAACAGATAATAAGTATCTCTGTGTTGCCTTTAGAGACAAGAAGGCTAAAAAGTTTTGTGCTGTAATTTCCAGCTGTGCCTCTGTTGAAACCACTCTCTTCAGGAGCAGGACAGGAGATGTCGAGAAGCCGACAGCCATTGATGCATACAACCAAAATATGAATGGCTGCGACCGCCTTGATCAAAATGTATCATACTATGGAGCATTCAGCAGAAAAACGTGTAAGTGGTGGAAAAAAGTCTTCCATTGGATGCTGGAAGTGTCCCAGGTCAACGCGTACATCATTTACACGGAGACACGACGCGATGGCACCAGAAAACCAAAGCTGCTGCAGTTCAAAAATGAACTTATCAGACAGCTGACAGAGGCAGCTGCAGCCACAACCCCACAACCTTTGCCACCACCAGTGCTTCGCACACCCCCACATACCAACCCAGTAGAAAGACTGCAGGTGGGTGCACACCTGATTTCAAAAGTGGATAAGGACAGAAACTGCCGAGTGTGCAGTAAGCCAGGAGCTCGGAAAAGAACAACATTCATATGCCCACAATGCACTGAAAAGCCACATCTCTGTGCTAAGGATTGTTTCAGGATCTGGCACACCAGACTTCATTTGTGAACAATGTTCTTGACGAATACTGTACATAGTTGATGAGATCCTTTTTTTTTTCTGTATAATTTTTCAATTTCCGGACACGTTCATTATGTAATCATAACTTGCAAACTATTCTGTTGATCTTCATAAAACTTACCCCAAGTAACAATGATTGGATATTCTTTATCTTGTGCAAATTTCATGTTCATTGGATTTAGCAGCCAGAAGTTACATCATTGGTAAGTTGAATTTACCTTCTCATTTTTTTTCATCATATTTTTTTTCCCTCTTCTTCCCAACCTTATAAAACTATTTTTTTCTGTTTTTTACCTATTTTTGTCTATGAATTCTTTTTCTGCATTCATTTCCCATTCCAATGATATATCATATGACCATATTTTATGTAAAACAAATCTGGAAAATGGCAATTCAAAAATACCCCTATCACTGAAAAATTCACCCCCCAAAATGGCTTGGTCAAAAGGTGGAAAACAACCCGGTAGTCAAAGAGTTAAGAACGTCACAGCTTCACAAAGTTGATAAAACCCAAAAACTTTGGCCCAGATTTCATAATACTGTTCAAACAGCCTTACTCCTTCACAACATTATCACAAAATGTGCCTGGCATCTGCATAAGTATCATAATACATTTTATGCAGGTCCTGTAGTTTTCCTTACATCTAACTGTTAACAGAACCATAGTACGTCAATAGCCGGAGAGTTACATAAATTTTTTGTGAATGTGCATCCATCAATATTTAGAAGGAGAAAATGTCATTATTCCATGTATTTTTTCAGTCATCTCTCAGTGAACTTCTAAAATGATGAATTCTCTATTCTACACCTCCAAGAATTATACTTATGGATTCCCATTTCAAACTTGTACTGTATTGGTCAATTAAGTAATTCCATTTTAATCTCATCTTTTTTACCATCAAGAGGGTAACACCAACATAACACAAATATCACTCCCAATTAGTTGAAACAAGAGAACTACCCCCATACGAGACCTTCCCTTTCGTGCAGATCAAAAGCAACTCTCATTTCTTTAACTAAACACTTTTCCAAAATATCCAAAGGATCTGGGATAGCAAATCAAAGCCACTTAGCACATGTTCATTCGTGGGGCATTTTTGTGGGAAGACAGCCATGCTGGGACCAAAACCCTTGCATGTTTCCCACTGACATCGGTAGAAACCTATATTATCCATATTAAACAACTGTAATATCACCAGTGAAGATCATTTATTATCTTCCTTCACACTTGTAAACATAAAACACTAGATGACAACTCCAATAACAAAAAACAGGCGTAAACACAAATTCAAAATGAAAAACAGACAAGTACATTTGACATCTTAAAAAACTGCTTGTAATATCAGAACATAGTCTGACAGTGTACAATAAAAATAATTGATCTGTTTACAAGAAATAGGGTAGATAAAAATGTACACCCTAAATGTATGTTTTCCAAACAAAAGAAACAAAAAGAAAAAGCCACAGGTTGGTCTAATGTTCAGCAGTGTAAACAATAAATTCCTACAAAAGTGATAGTTTTTCTGTACCAGACTCAGGAATGTATAGATTAGATAGGCAACTAAGGCAGGAGAACCAGTGTGGTGGTGGTGGTTAATTTATCTGGCCATACCATTTCAGCTCCTTAGAAGGATAAGATTCGAAAACAAAAATGGTCTAAGAAGCTGTCATGGGGCAAGTTTATAACTGTGTTACATAGCTGAAGTCATTCTTCTTTTCCTTAGTTTTTTTATTTTTCATGTACATGAACCGATTATCGTATCAAAACATTAAAATTGTCTGCAGAAATTAAAAATGAGAGCTGGATAAAGGAAAGAGAAAAAAAACAAACAAAATGAAGCATGCCCATGATTAGGGTTAACGCATGTACTAATTTTACTAATCACAGTTAATCCATCCTTGAAAAATATTACACGTATTATTCAACATGAGTCAAACCATATGGCACAGGTGTAACCTGACAGTAAGCACAATTTGTTGCCAGATGTTGTGATTACATCACTAAAGATTTAATTTAACCTTTTAACAGACCCAAGTTTCATAATAAAGCTGCCAATAATCTTTGATATAGACACACTTTCAATCATCCCTCAGACTAGAACAAGTGCAAAATTGTTGAGATATGGCAGTTAGGGCCCTGAAATGTTATCTCCTATGGGCATTTTCTCCATCTAAAATATTTCCTGCAGCTGTCTACATGTAAAGAGATTTCTCAGATACACGAAAAGATTTGGTAATTACATCTCAATATCTAAGCGGACTAAATGACTTTAACCCAACACTACTGAACAACATAACGACATAATAATGACACACATGTTGAAGACTGCACATTTAAAACAAAGTGGACAAGATCAAACCCAGGTAAATTTCCACCTAACAAAGTAATAGGAAAAGTTGCAAACTTAACATTGAAAGAACTTATATCATTATGGCTGAATGTGCAACAATGGCAAATAATAATGGTCATGTAGACATCATAAGAAGAAGCACCATTGTATGAGAGCTAGCTGCATGATGTGAAATCGTATCTTCAGGCTGTGCACTCAGCAGCGGCAAATTTTCATTAATAAATGGTATTTTCCATTTTCTTTTTTATAATTATTTCTTAAGCCACATAATATACGTTTTTATTTTATTCCAAAACCAGTTTCCTACCACAGGTTACATATGCCTTGAGTGAAGTTTCTGGTTCTTGGAATTGTATTCTGAAAATGTATGACTGGCACTCTAGTTACTTTAGGGAGGCATAAAATATGTTCCATTATAATTGTACACACAGTTTTATGTCATCAGCTACTAAGCCTATTATTATCTAGAATAATGTAGAGAATCTTCCATATTTAACCAATGTGTAATACATGAGCGAGCCTCACTAACCTCAACAGAAGTCGCATTTTTTCAGTTTTGAGTTATGAATATCACCATAAAGTATGCAATCTCATCTTTAATTTGGTGTAAAAATTATTGCAGTGCTCCTTTTTATTGCAAAGTTGTGACTTTTTAAAAATGCCTACACGCCCCTAGCCCCCTGGTAAAAAATGGAAGCAACTTCTGAGAAAATCGCCATTAAAGATGGAGGAGCGACTTTCATTCTCGGCGAGATGGGTGGCCTTACTATCTCCCTAGCAGTGGGTACGTAATTAGCCTACAGCTTTGAAATTTTGCATGCCTATGCCAATATAAATGATACACGCCCTGTGAAAATTTTGTGACAATAGATAGTTTAATTTTTGATTTGGGACTTAATATTTTCACAGAATGTAGAAAAATGGTTGAACTTCAAGTATCGACCAAAATCAAAAAATTCAATATTTGTGTTTCATCGGGATTTACTCCGTTTGGTCCAGTGTGATGTCCATTGAGGTTAGTGGGGCTCGCTTACATATATTCTTTACTTTCTCACATCAGAAAGAGTGAATTAGGTGAACATTGCATCTAAAACTATACAAGATAATCTGAAGATTTTTTTGTTGTTGTTGTTGTTTGTTGACTGTAAAGCGAGAATGAAGAATGTGAAAAACCTCTGCCAAGTGCACCTTTCAAGATAACAAATTCTCACATCAAACTGTCATTTCTCCACTGTTTAGCATAAGCATGGCAACATTGGAAGTAATTTCTTAAAATGAAACCTAAATTTTTGGCATGAAATAATGAAGAGTAGCAGTTTTCAAGTTCAACTTTATGCTCTCTCCTGTTGTTGAAGGAACACTTGAATGGAGACTAGAGGAGCATTAGTCACCAGTCCATCTTGTTTGCCCAGAGTTCAAGAAAGCATTAACTTTCAAGTTTTCTGATCAGTAAATAGAATGTCAAAGCTTGATTTCTCGCACTGTGAAATAACAGAAATTTCCCTCATCCTTGTCAACTAACAGATCCTACACAGTTGTCACATGTATTATTTTTCACTGCCTAAAGTAGAATCTCTTCCATCCTTTCAATGGTGGGTAACATGAGTTCCATGTCATGCTTTTTTTGCCCACAAAATCAACAAAAGAAATACATCACTAGCTGTTCCTTGTCTTTCCAGATCTGTACACAGCAGATTCTCTACAGTTAGAGACTCAAGTCTTCATCTTTATTTTCACAAAGATGAAAGCTTTCATTCAACATCTTCTTCAACCACAGCCCCAGTCCCAATCTTAGTTCAAGCATCACCATTTTCAAAATGCAGATCCTCTGTCATTGTTATCTGTATATGGGAGAGAAAAATAATCAGTGTCAATATTTCTATATGTTTGAATCTCTAAAGGAATTCATCAAGACAACACAATATCGTCAATGTTTTACGCTAATGGCAAAAGTCAACTTTGACACTTCTGAGATATTAAGAAAAAACTGTTCCTTTTCCTGTCCTTCGGTGCTGTTGTTAGAGGATTGTGGTATTTATTTTGTATTATAAGCCTTCGCTGCAACAGTGAACACAATACAGTAGTTTCTATATCCTCTTTGTAGGTAGTCCAAACTGCCCCGCTAAAGGGGTGAAATCCCATTTTGGCATAATTTTAGGCCAATATTACAAGGCTATTACTGCTGTGTATTTATGTGAAACTCCATATATCCTGCATCAAAATAAAGTTCAATCCTTCCTCTTACAAAATATACTTTCTGTTGTATTTTTGTTTAGCTGTGTTTTATTGCTTGAACAGGACATAGTCTTGCCGTTTGCGTTCTGAGCTGCGCATACCGAATTGACCCCCTCATAACAAAGAGTCACAGAGCGCCACGCCGATGTATCGTTTGTCTTTGAAAATAACCCCACAGAAAGCCAGATAAATGAAGTTTAATTAAATGTATTTTTCATTGTGTCCTAAGTTGAAATTCCTCTGAAAATCATTTGTTGAAAAGTTTGTAGACCGAAAAATAGCGGAAACTTTTATAGATCAGGATAAAAAAATATATGCAAATAAACTTCAGCCTTTGTATTATAAGGGGATGCCAAGATCAAACATGGGACATTGCGCCGACTATTTTTATAGACCCACCCAATGCTTGATTTCATCATCTTTGTCTGACACTCAGTGCTAAGTCAATGGTGACATGGTTGACCTCCTTTTCAATTAAAAAAACATTACTTTTGTCTCCCCGGTAAGAGTTCACACAAAAAATGACGTCGAATGAAGTTTGCTGACTAAAAAAAGTAAAATGAGATGTTTGTATTATGTTTGTACCCCTCGAAAAAAACATAAAGTGTAATGTACACCCGCTTGACTTCGATACTGAGAATTGTTAATGATGTGACTCAATAAATCATCATTTTATGGGCGGTCAAAGTTGGACTATCATGCAGTTTGCAAAAGGTAGCAAATTCGAGGTGTTTTTTCACTTTTGAAAATGCCATAACTTTCATAATCTTTAAGCCAGAATAATAAATTTGGTATCAAAATTTTTGGAAAAGCAAGCTCCATCCGATTAGACAATAACTGGTGAGATATGATAAAAAGTAAAAATCAGTTTGGACTACCTACTCTTTGTAATTAGACTCCAGCTCCCTAGGAACAGCTATTTGGTGACTAACAGCACTATGGTTCTATTGGATTATTATATTTTCCTATTGGCGCATTTTTTTGTCTATAATATTATCTGAAAGTCCACATGGTCAGGAATGCATTGAACCATCAGTTGCCTTTAGACATATATCTGACATTTATTATGCCATTAGTGAAGAGCAGTGACAATAGCATTGATGATTACTTTATGCAAGGATACCATCCACATGACAGAGAAACCAACAAGAACACTACTGAGGAATATGTCTCTGCATACAGACACAAATCCCACAGTAACTAAGATTCCATTCTTATGATCTATCAAACACTACATCGATGAAAGGATGAAGAAGCCACTTCAATGGTCAAGCAAAAGACTGCATCAGACCAATGGACATGATTTTTTTCATTTGTTTGGTTGTTTGTTGTCAATAGAAATTTTCATCTCCCAAGACCACTGTGAGTCTTCTGTAACTCTTTCTCATTCAAAATACATTTGAGTGGAAAAACTTCTATTAATGTCATCAGACCAAAACTTTCTCGCGTATGAGCCATTAAGCATAGGGTGTGATAAAGCAAATTAACAGGTATCAGTGGAGGAAACAGTAATACCAAAGCCACCAGTGAAACATACTGGAAAACAATACGCATTATATGTATCATAGCATCATACCTTTACCAAAACTGAGGGGTTAGCTTAAGTGGTACAAATGATGACATGGTTTGGTTTGAACATGTAAACTCGGAATAGAATTTTCATCTGCAAGGCAATTATATACATGTAAACAATTTTTACCAGCATCATTTGGCAACTGAATAATATATACAAAATACATCCACCTATTCCATTAGGAAGAAATTAAATATACATTTTGATGTCACTGTAGTTCCTGTTTTGCCTAAATACCAACCTGAACTTCCTAATGCATGTTCTGTCATGCTGATGCACAGTGAGTCCAGTCTTGCATTGATTTCTGTGTCATTGGCATTTTCACAACCTGAAACTAATAATTTCACCAGCAAATTAATTCACCGCCTACCTCTTGTCATGGTTCACACACTGTAATCGCTATCCATACAAACTGTAAGTGCAAGACTGATGATAGGGACCAACATTCACTACTCACTATTGAGGGGGTTAGAATTAGAAGATATGTAAGTGCTAATGGCACTTAGGCCCCTTCTAACAGTAGAAAAAAGATTTTGGGGAAAACCCAGCTAGTGGAATGTAGGTCACCCATCAAAAGGAGTGGTGAGTGGAGAAGGTGAGGCAAACAACTGGTCATGAGTAAAGCTCACCCGACTCATACCAACTGACTAGTACGAAATTTTCGAAATGCAATGTTTGTCTCACTCAAGAGCAAAGTTAAGGTCACATAAGTTGGGAATTTTTGGTAAAAATTATTGAAGCTTATTCTAACCCACTCCATTTCACTTGTAACAGCAAGCCTGCCAACTAAATGACCATTCCTATAAATAAACAAGGAAACTCATGCCGTTGATAAGTGCATTCTGAAAAAAGTCACATGATTTCCATAGAAAAGACAATACAAATTTTAATGCAAAACGTGGTATACATTGTGGTATATGGGAACAAGGTGGTCTAGAGGCAAGGTGCTCGCCTCTCATGCCAAGGGTCTTGGGTTCAAAACCCGGGCAGTGCAGGCATGTTGGAAATTGAGATTTTTCTCATATTTTCAAGTCCCTGATCCTATTGGGGGGCAGGATCGAGTACCTAGTCTTCTCGGATAAGGACGAAAAATTCAGCGGGCCCGTGTGCACGTTGCACACGTTAAAGATACCTTGGCAGTTGGAAATCGTAAAGAGCAGGCCGAACTGGCCGCTGCCCCGGCAAAATTGAAATTAATAGATTAAAATGTATCCATATCATCCCCTCACCAGCAACAACAAAATTTATTATTCATTATTAAATATATATTATTATTAATAAACATTCAAATATTATTTGAGTTGTTAGTTGTGAACTGTTGTGAGTTGTGAACTGCGCCTAATAGGCTGCGTTACAATTTGCTCTGAGATAGAGAGAGGTAGAGAGAGAGAGTGAGCGAGACAGGGAGAGAGAAAGAAGCAGTGTAGTGTGTTGAGCCCTTCGCAGGTGCTCCATTCTGCTCTGTGGTTGACATGTTGCTTCTGTAAAGCGCACGGAGCATTTTAAATGGATATGCGCTATATAAATGCCATCCATTATTATTATTATTATTATTATTATTACTTCACTGATCATGCTGTGCACTTTATGTACTGTTGTATAATGAGCATGCTATCACCACTGTCTTGTACAACACTGAACTGGCCTTCATTTTCAAACATGGCAGGAATTTCTTTTTCACAACAACAATATTTTCAATATCCTTCATGACACCCCAAAAATAAGGTATAGTTGGCAGGCCTTTGAAAGGCAAGACAGAATGACAGAGGACTGTACTAAAACAGAACACAAAGGAGCCCTGCCATTTACATTCAGTCCATTCTACATGAAGGAGAAAAGCGATGGAATTGGGAGACTGAAGGCCAATGAAGGAAAGATACAAAGATGCAACACAAGAGAAGGTGGAATGACAGGGTAACAGAATGACTGAAATCTGCCACTCAAAGAAAAAATGCCCTAACTGATAGAATGGCCTTTTTCTACTTTACTGTCTCTGTGAACTTGTCTAACACATCATTCTTTTATGTTAAAGGCAGACAGACGTATCTGCTACCAAAATAGTAGCTTCTAATGTGGCAAACCTAGATAATGACTGTTCTCTATCAGAGCCAATAAAGTAGAACTGCCACTTATGTTGTTTTTCTTTTAGACCGCCAAAACCTTGGAAGAGATGATTAGAATAACATGAAGTGAAAGACAGAAAGACAAGTGGGTCATAAAGAAAAAAAAGAAGTGTACAAAAAAAAAACCTGACAAGGAGATGGAAAAATCTCAGACAGATCAGACCAAAGTTTGACTTTTGAGTTTGGAGAGAGCACAATTGACAGGAAAATGGTCACTTTGTGCTAGGAAGAAGCAAGACAATAGACAATATAACAGAACAATGGGGGAGAAGAAGACCCTACCAGAAATGCTGTCCAACCAGCCACTCAGACCAAAGAAAGAGGTCACACAGAAGAATTAGTCTTACCTTGCGGTGGAAGAGGATATGGCGTGTGTGTAGGAGCAGACTGGGTTCTTGACACTGGTTGTTTGGTTTGGGGCTGGTGGAGAAGCAACAAAACAACATGTACATATTACCAATGGAAACTATGATCAAATTTACCTGGAAGTATTACAAAGTGAAATCTAACACCTGTTTCCTTCACTTGCGCATCTTACCTTTTCACAGCGTAAACATTTTAAAAACTGAAATCTAATTCATGTTTTCTTCATTCGCACACCTTACCTCTTCTCTGTCAAATATATTTTTCAGAAAATACATTTACCAGAATGCAGAGAGAGAGAGTACCTCCAGAAACAATATTTATTATAGCGCGGTGTGCACTGTTATTGTGACTTCTAGGTCAGGGGAAGTGAATATCAGAAGGGTTTTAGGCAAATGCAGTAAGTTCCCTTCACTTCTCAAACTCATGACAAAACAACTTTCCTCCAAAATAATTTGGGAATGTGCAATTCAAGTGGCGCATGATAAACTGTCGTAACTTGACCTTTTTTTTTTTTTTCAATTGAGATATTTGGCATACTTGTAGCTCTTGGCGGCCTACAATTTGTCTTACAAGTTGGAAGTTAAATTATGAAAACTAAGGGTTAAATAATCATATTGTTGGGTTTTTTCCAACTGTGGTAACTATTACGTCTGATTAAAAAAAAGTTTTTTACCTCTGAAAATTTTGTAAAAACTGAGCTACGATAGTTTACCAAAAAACATTACCACCAATTTATTTTGGCAAAACCTAACAGACATTGCGCACAAACAAAGTTTTACTAAAGTTACAACTCTCACATAGGTCTAAGCACAGCATCCCCAGATAAACAGCTATCGCTGTCATTGAACTGGAACTGGAACTTCACTGTTCAAGTGCTACCCTGCACCACTGAATATTCAATATACTATTATGGCCTGGGAATTTTGAGGTTATGTTCTCATTTTTAAACAGGAAAAAAAAAAAAAAAAAAGCTGAAACATTCATTCACAAATCTTTCAAAGATTAAAAGTTATGAAATAAATCAGGTGTTTTACCAGGCAGTTGTGAATAAACTGTTCTAAAAATAATACAGTGAGGCTGTGAATTTCCTTCCCAAATTTTCAAGAAATTTGCTTTGCATCTAAGAAAATCAGTTTTGTCAGAAATCATTAAAAAAAAATCCAAATCCTTCAATTCCAATGCAGTAAATTTAACAATGAACAATTTATTTCTTTTTAAACAGATATACCGGTACAAAGTTCGTAGCTTATTGCTTAGATCCGCTGTTTCCTCATTCATCAATGCGATAACTGTGCTTTTATTACATACGTCAACATTGTAAAGTGGAGGGACATCTCAAATAAGTGCCCCCCTAACTTACCTCTCCCACTTCCAGCAGTCCTGGTTTATTGAGGAAGGAAGGATTCAGAGAGCCATTTCTCTGTACAAGCATGTGACCCCCACTAGTACCACCTCCCACAATGGTTCGCTTGTTTATACTCCAAGGCTGAATGCTGCCTCCTTGCTGACAAGCTTGTAGAGGCAAAGGACCCCGGCCACCAGTCCGTGGCATGATGCGACCGCCGAAAGATGCACCAATTGGGAATGTGCTGCCAAATCTGGATGGACAAAACACAGAACTACGCTAATATAGCAAAGCACATGGTACAGACAGAAATACATGCGTACACTTAGGAAAAATGTGAGGCAGCCTGAGAAAACCCGTCAGGTTGCGAAAATCTTAGTATTGAGTAATCAGCTACCAAAGGTCATCTGGGTGACCCTGGGTCTAAATTTAGCCAAGGTCAGAACCTCATTCTACATCCATTCCTACATCTTGTTTTAGCATGAAATAAAGCTTCTGAATACTTTCATTTTACATTTTAAATGCAGTGGACCAAGTCTGTTGACATCACGCAATTTTACTGTTATCACGGCCAACAATTTTGTCCTCTTTTGGACACATACTAGTGTTTTCCCATCCTTTCATACCAAAAGGAAAATCCACAGCTTTTCATTCATAACTGGTACATATGGATACATAATCTCTGTGGTATTTTGTAAGAGTTGTGCATCAATAATTTAATTAAAAAAGCATCCAACATTTGTATCTGTGATCTGCCATATTTTGATGAGCTGTACACTGGTGCTTGTATTAAAAAAGCTAATATTATTATAAATGACCCCCAACATCCCCTGAACAAGGAATATATGAGATCTGTAAGAAGTTTAAGGCTGTTGTCAAAGAAAACTAAAACTGAGCGCTACTTTAAATCGTTTATTCCATCATCAACTAGGATGTTACAATAATGTCGTCATCTTGATCGTAATCTGTGCACAGTTGAATTATGTCCTGCGTGTCAGGTCAATGTGTTTTGGTTAGGGATGCATATTGTGTGCACTGTTAATTTTGTTAATTTAGTTAATTTATCAGTGTGTGTGTATATATGTGTGTGTGCGCGCTATGTATCATACTTTCTGCTTCTGTAACTGTATTGTTATGTATTCAATGATCAAAACAAATTTCCTTGTACAAGGACGAATAAAATTTATCTTATCTTATCTTATCTTATCTTATCTTCGTAAATAAAAGATCATCGTCTGCTAGAAAAGGCCAACAACCTGACAGCATTGGTTTTCGAATTGATTTTAATTGCAGTTGTACATTTAACACTTCTAGCTGACAAAGTAACCAATGCTTTGTGCAGGAAAACTTTCTGTTAATATATTCTAAGTGCAGAAGAATTCTATTTTAATTAATATCTGCACAAAAATTGCGGTTGCTATCAACAAGATGGCGGACAGAGAGATAGATCTAGATCTAGCAAAACATCTGTTTTGACTTGACTCAATGCAAAAAAGTCACGGGCTGCTTGAAATGTTCACTTCTACTCACTATTTGAGTTTTGTGATGGTTGTAAACTCAAGCAATGACATTAGTTTGCCTTCCTGGTGAGAAAAACACCTCAAAACACGATTTTCTCATAATGTAACATATGGTGTTTTGTACCTTTAAAATGTAACAACTTTGGCTCTGGTGAAGATATTTTTAAAATTTTAAAAGCAAAATGCTCTGCAAAACTCCTGCCACATGAAGGTGTAAATAACTCCAATTGTGAAATTTCTGCAAATCCTCTACCACACAATGGTGCAAACAATTCCAATTGTGAAATTTTCGCATCGTGTCTGGGTTTCCTAGGCTGCCTCAAAAATGTCACCAACACATATCAGACCCATGAATGACTGACAGCAACCATGCTACATGAAGAAACATCTGACATGTCCTAAGACTAGTGACAGATCTACTATGAAAGTAATGAAGCTTACGCTTCAGGGCCCTATATCCTGGACTGGCCCTGAAGAAACTTTTTTTAATGAGTGAATTTTGGATGTTGCTCTATTGTTGGTTGCGAAGGGGCCCCATAACAGTTCAAGCTTCAGGGTCCCACAAATGCGGGTTCACTACTACCTATAACTGGCTATACTGGAAAAAAGTGTACAGATCATTATTTGGTCAGTGTTAAATAAGCAAGTTAATATATTTTGAACAAATCGGAACAAAGCATAGCCGTGTTCTAGACACTGCTTATAGCCATATCATAAAAGAGTAGAATGTCCTACTTCCTACTTAAAAAATTCCTGCATGAGTTTCTATGAAGCTTACACACACACATCTATTTTATCTAATGGCCTGATTTAATTTCTGGTTGACTGAAGAAAAAAAACGTGGCAAGCTAGCCGGCCCAAAAAATGCTCTGTAATTGGATGTAAAAATTGGCTCTAGCAGTGAACTGTGCTCTTCTTTTTTTTTTTTTGCAATTATGGCAAAAAGAAGTTGGTATTGTTGGAAGGCACTGGCTGGACAAAGGATATAACTGACGGACTGCATAAAAAAATTATCACAGACTATCATGGATATTCTTGGTGTCTATATTAACAGAAGTCTCAGAGAAAGATCATTTTGAATCCTGAATAAATATACGTTCACTTTATGAAAATAAAAAAAGCTTTTAATCATTTCCAAATGGTCACTGAAACTAAAAGGTTGAAGGAATTAAAATGGACCAAATATTACTGTGAACAGCGAAATTCCTATCTGTCAGTACTTTTCTGGTTTCTTCCTGAAAATAATAATAATAATAATAGTTCGTCCATCAGGTATGATGATGACCTTAACAACACCAGAGGAATAAAGAACAGAAATTGTTGAGAATTTCAACACATGGACAATAAAGAGAACTAAAGGACACAGAGGACAGAATGGAAAGACTGTTCTTTCATGACTTATGGCTTCTCATGTGACTGATAAGTCCTATTTTTGCCCTGCAGACCCTTCCGCATAAATGACAAGAGTGCTCCTTTGGTTCAGTACCACTGGGCCTTTTCTTGCGCCGTTCTCTTTTTTTGATAGCCTGCTGGACTCTGTCAGCTTCCCATGCTTTGCTGCCTCTGGTAAGGGCCGCCCTCCAATTTGCACGATCAAGCGAGAGCTTTTCCCACTCACTCACATCAATGGCAAAGGCCTTCAGTGATTGCTTGAGAGTGTCTTTGTAACGTCTCTTTGGGGCCCCAACATTCCTCGTTCCATTGGAGAGCTCAGAGAAGAAGATTTGCTTAGGGAGTCTGGAGTCGGGCATTCTGACAACATGTCCTGCCCAACGTAGCTGAATTTTTTTCAGGTGGCAGAAGATGCTCAATTCCTTGGCACGATTGAGGACCTCAGTGTCTGGAATTTTATCCTGCCATTTGATCCTTAGGATCTTTCTAAGGCAGGCCAGATGAAAGTGATTTAGCTTTCTGGCATGCGATTGGTACACTGTCCAGGTTTCAGCCCCATAGAGTAGGGTGGGAAGGACCACAGCATTGTACACTTTCAGCTTAGTGTCTGTGCGAATGCCGGCGACATCCCATACTCTCTTTCGAAGCCTGCCAAATGCAGAGCTGGCTTTGCTGATTCTTGAGAGAATTTCAGTATCAACACGAGCCGCGCCAAGATAGGTGAAGTTCTCCGACACCTTCAGAAGACTGTCATGGACTTTGATATTTGGGGTCACAGGATACTTGTCGTCTGGAGTAGGCTGATGGAGCACTTCCGTCTTCTTTGTGCTTATTGTGAGGCCAAAGTTGTCACAGGCACTAGAGAACTTATCAACACAGTTTTGCATGCTATCCTCATCGTGTGCCAGAAGTGCACAATCATCAGCAAATAGTAGGTCACAGACTTGAGTACTTTTGGTTTTGGTTTTTGCCTGAAGACTCCTGAGGTTGAATAGACTGCCATCAGTTCGGTACTTGATGCTTACCCCTTGGGGAGGAGAGCTAAAGGCTTCTTGTAGCATTGCAGAGAACATGATGCTGAACAGAGTTGGGGCTAAGACACAACCCTGTTTTACCCCATTTTTGACAGCAAAGGGCTCTGAAACACTGCCGTTGCTTTTGACTGCAGCTTGTATGCCATCATGAAACTGGCGCACTATTGTGATAAATTCGGGTGGACACCCAAACTTCGCCAAGATTTTCCAGTGGCCTTCACGACACACTGTGTCAAATGCTTTTGTGAGGTCAACAAATGTGATATACAGCGCTTTATTTTGTTCCATGCATTTTTCCTGAATGTGTCTGGCAGCAAAAATCATATCCGCCGTTCCCCTCTCTTTACGAAAGCCACATTGGCTCTCGGGAAGCAAGTCATTTGACGACAGGTGATCAAGAAGGCGATTCAGAAGCATTCTTGCCAATATTTTGCCAGCAATTGAAAGTAGAGAGATTCCCCGATGGTTGTCACAGACTTGGCTGTCCCCTTTGTTTTTGTACAGATGGATGATTGAAGCATCTTTGAAGTCCTGTGGCAGCTTCCCTGCTTTCAACATATGATTGAACAACTCGGTCAACCTTTCAATAAGCTTTTCTCCACCGAAGGCATACACCTCAGCAGGAATTGAATCCACGCCTGGTGATTTGTTAAAGGACATCTGATTTGTGGCAGCCCGGGTCTCATTTGCTGTGAATGGCTTGGCAAGAGCTGCATTAATAGGAGTCTGAGGGAGGCGGTCAATGGACTCAGTATTTATATTTGATGGCCGATTTAGCACACCTCCGAAATGTTCTGCCCAACGCTGAATTATGGCATTCAATTCAACAATGCGTGTTGAACCATCTGACGCAAGAAGTGGCGTAGTGCTAGAGCGGGATGGTCCAAACACAGCTCGGAGGCTCTCAAAGAACTTTCTAGTGTTGTTTGTGTCGGCATATTTCTGAGTTTCTCTTACTCGCTCTTCAAGCCAGTCATTTTTCATTTTCCTCAGCTTCTTCTGGAGTACACCCTTACATGCACGCAGTGCATCAGCTTTTGCTGTGGAAGAGGGGTCACTGCAGTGAGCTTGGATGAGACTATTTTTTTCTTTGATGAGCACTTTGATTTCATTATCATTATCATTCAACCAGTCCTGGTGCTTGCGGACAGGAAAACCAACTGTGCTGCTGGCGCAAGAGTGTACAGTCGTATTTAGGTCAGTCCAGCTCTGTTCAATGTTCTCAGGGTCAAAAGTCACGCAATCCAATTTTGAGGAGAGTTCTGATGAGAGCTCGCTCTGTTTCTCAGCTGAGCAGAGTTTTGAAACATTTAGGCGTTTAGGTGGCGCTTTCCCTTGAGGGCGTCTATTGCGCCTCAATGTTAGTCTGAGCTTGCAAACAATGAGTCTGTGGTCAGTTCCACACTCGGCACCACACATCGCCTTTGTTACAAGGACATCCTTTCTGTCAGTCTTCCTCACAATGACATAGTCTATGAGATGCCAATGCTTTGAGCGGGGATGCATCCATGACGTTCTGTTTCTCACGGGGAGACTAAAATTTGTGTTGGTAATGAACAGGCCAAATTCAGCGCACAAAGTAAGTAAGCGCAACCCATTGTTATTGCATGAACCAACTCCATGAGGGCCAAAAACATTTGGCCACGCTGAGATTTCGGAGCCAACCCTAGCATTGAAGTCCCCCAAGAGAATCAGCTTATCAGCTGCCGGGACAGAGCATATGACAGATTCTATATCAGAATAGAACTTGTCTTTGGCTTCATCTGGGTTTGTCATGGTGGGCGCATATGCGCTAATGAGGGTGGCTGACTGGCTTTTCCCAACTGGGATCCTGAGTGTCATTAGCCTGTCATTTATTTCAATTGGCATGGACTGCAAGTTTCTGACAAGGTCATTTTTAATTGCAAACCCAACACCATGCTGTCTCGGTTCGACTGCACCATTGCCTTTCCAGAAGAAGGTGTATCCACCACTGAGCTCTTTGAGTTGGCCACTATCAGGGAGTCTGGTCTCACTGAGTGCCAATATGTCCAAGTTGTACCTGCTGAGCTCAATGGCAATAAGTGCAGTGCGTCTTTCCGGGTTGTTTGAGTTGTCCTGTAGTGTGCGTATATTCCAGGCTCCTAGCCTGAGTAAGCTGAATTTCTTTTTGTTTCGACCGCAAAAAGGGATCCCCACTGGTCGCGGTATACCAGTCAGGGTGATGTGAAGTGGGCTTTCTTTAGGGCACCTTTTCTAGCCCCTTCCTCAGTTGAGGTGAGCAGTGCTATCCTTAAATAAGGCTGCTCAGCTACTGTGGGTGCTGCCTCCCCACGCCTCCACTTCAATCGACGATGAAGCGACCATAGCCCACAGCCACCAACGTGTAGGTCTGTGCTAACAGCTTCCAGTCTATCCAAACCTGCTGCCACCGCACTCGCCCATCGCCGGTGGAATTTTGAGAGGAAAGAAGACGAGACAAAGATGAAAGAAGACGAGGTGAGTGTTAAGACTGACGCAAAGAATTAGTTTTTAGTGAGAAAGAGCTGCGCAAACATCAGACTCACTCTCTCGCCTGGACACAACTTATCCAAGTGGCAAGACAGGGTCAAGACGACTGGAAATGTATCCAGGTGCAGGAGGATGCCAGAGGGACAGTCATGTTGCCTGACCGGCTGCCTGTAGGCTACTCTACAGCCTCGCAGTCCCAACTGACTAGGGTGAAAGACCCAAACCAAAGAACACCAATACTGGTGGATGCTCTGTGTCACGATATCCAGGCCAGAGTGACGGTATATGGCCATCTGCCCTATCAATCAACCACTGGCCTGCTGCCGCCAGCTTCGAAGCTGCGTCCGGGAAGTTTGCTCAATTCTTCGTCTGTGATTTAGGCAAACAAGCCTATGACCGCACCGCTATCGGGGGCCAATATGAAGGACTCAAGTACTGAGGGTCACATTGTGCCCTAGCATGTGGCCGTTGGGTTAGATGAAACCTCCTCCGCCCTGGCCGTTTGCACCGACAGGTGCACGCCCACTGATACCATGCTAGCGTACCAGTTCATGGAACAGTTTGTACTGGATTACATGTTACCAGTAGCAGATTTTTCTGACCTGATACTTCCTGAAAATACTCTTTTAAAAATCCTGTCAATTCAAATTAGCAGAAAACAGCTACTTTAGTCCTCAATGAATTAACTTTCCTTTGCTTAATTTCTGACCAGAATAAAACGCCATACTACTGAAAGTTTTTCAGACACATGAAGTAAATACTAAAGTTTCTATCTCTCACCCAAGTGCAAGAGCTTGGAACATATCAAACCTTAAGAATTCTTACTGACTAGCTGTTCTGGAGGTTGTTGTGTTTTTTGTTGTTTTTTTTTTCACTCTAATCTTTCTATTTATACTAGAATGACCTAAATGAGATGATGACTGAATTCCTCTATCAGCATGAGATCAACTGACTCGATGACATACAAAAATAATAATATATGATGGAACTTACACCCTCCGAGGTCTGTCTCCATATTTTTGGGGAGGAGGTTGCCATATTCTTTGTGCTGACTGCTTCCATGACTGTAACAGCTTCTTTTGGCGGTTTGAAAATGCCTATGGTGAAGAAGGGGAGGGGGGAAAAAACAACAAAAACATGTATAAAGTGACCATCGGTAGAATATTGGAAACTTTCAGGGGGCTGAAAATGGACAAAAACTACCTGGCAGGCATGAACCCAGCTGTAAACTTGCACACTTCCTTTTTTGACAAATACATGAGGGTAGATGACAATCCCACGTAGTGTCCAAACAACACTGTAGAGCAAGGACAGGACTGAGAAGAAATAACCCCATATAGCAGCCCCTACCAACCGACCATCCATGAAGAGAAAATATCAGGATAAAACATTGGTCAGAAAAGGAATACCGTACTCATTTAAAGAACAGGAAGGAAGCAGGTGGATTAACTTAGAAGAAGATGGAATTTTTCTCACAAATGAACAGCTAAGTGCAAGAAAGAGAGAAAACTGGCAATGAAATGGAAAAACAAGGAAAACAGGCAATATAAACTGCCTCAAAATTTAAATGACTATATTCCAACAGAAAATTCTGACTTACTTCATGGTTTAGGCACTTGTCAATAAGTTGAAGATAAATCTGAAAACATTCATCATCCGGACGGGAGGAAACCAGCAGTTGAGTACAAACTGTCAAGCAGGAAATAAAACACAAGCCAGTTTATTCAGTAAATCTTGGACTCTTTCACAGTCTCTCATCTCAACCAAATCTTAAATTATTTTGGCTATCACAACCAAGTATTCAAAGTTCTCTGGACCAAAAAGTTAAAATGCAAAATTTGTCCCTTTTTAACTTTTACCACTCCCACTGCACAGTCGTTGTAGCTCTAGATTCCAGCTGGGAAATATTCAAACACTAGAAACACAATAGTCCGGCAAAATGTAAATTGTTGAGATAAAACAAAAATATAGTCAAGGCCACTTATGTAAGTGGATCTGACGAAATTGTGCTTAACGTGAAATATTGAATTCCTGAGAAAACCCCTCCGAAGCAGGAAAAACTTTCACGATTTGCTTATACATGTAAAATGAAAGGTAAGCCATTTTTCTGCAATCAGTTAAAATATTTTGCTTGAAATCATCTTGGAAATATTTTATTTTGAATTTTTACAGAGGTATCAAAATTTTCACCTTCAGCCTGGTTTTGTCTGATCCATCCACATATTTCTTAATACAAACAGTCTTGTCTTTAAATTTCCATAGTTATCAACAGCTACAACTATCCCTGGAGTCTACTAATTAATAATTGCAATGACAGCATTATGTATCATACATTACTGCCTCACCTTTGCCCATGAGACGACAAAACTGGGCTGGCAAGTCTCCCTCCACCACTTCATCAGCAGAAGGGGACTGTGGTGATGATGATGATGATGATGTAGTTGTAGTTGGTGAGGATGCTCTGTAAGCAGGATGGTTAATGCTGGAGGTGAGCAAAGTCTGGGCTGGATTGAATGCTTTGATGGGTGTGTTCAGCATAGCCTTCATCTCTCCCAGGGCAGATTTGATAGAACCTCCTTCGTCCACTATGTTCTGCAACAATGCAAACATAAAACCATGATCACTGTTTCATCACTGAAAATATTTTACTGCAATGCAAGCTGGTGTTAAGATACTATGGATGACACTGCCTTTGATTGATTGTCTGAATAAACTGCTGAAAGTGGGCCATTCAGTCACAGTGTAATTTTTATAGCTATTGTCTTTCTCATGGTTCAAAGAACTACCTTCATATGTTATTCTCCTGCACATACAAATCTACAACTATGTTTCCAATAGATTGCTATAACAACTGCCCCACCCTGCTTAACCCTATTGCTGCCACAGATTTATCAGCCCATCATATGTTGTGGAAGACTGTCACATGGCCCATATATTGGCTGTATCAGCATGTTTTGCACTCTTTATTTTAAAATACTTCCTTTTGACTGTCTATCTGATAATCCATTATTCTGGCAGTCTAGTGGATGGAAGGCTGTTTGGGCTTGGCTGCAAATGGGTTAAAGAATGTTGGGCAAATCATTCACTTCCCAGCATAAATCTGAGAGTGTACAGAACTTTCTGAAAGATGGACTCATAAGTCAAAGACAAATGATGAAAAAAATTTGTTTTTCTTTTTCCAAACAGCTGTATGGTAACAAAAACTCCTCTTCATGAGGTCTACGAATCCAAGCAAAATAGTTTGTGTTTGAAAAGACACAAGTGGGGGATCTGTGTTGAACTAATCGACAGGGCCAGCTAATTTCAAGTTCAGTTTGCCGTTTAAAATGATAATTATCTTATAAGCTCACCTTTTCTAGCTTTCTTAGGACATCTTGCCTCTCTCTCAACTTGACAATGCTGATGTATATTTTATGGCGAGCACCTTTGGTGACATGCTGATATGAACAGGGAGATTATGGAGAAGTTATTTTAATGCACACAAAGTGACACATATCAAATGAATGAAAGACTTGTTGCTTTCACTACGTAAAAGTGAAATGAAATGATTTAGATTACAATGAAGATTTTGATCGACCAAGGGTGGATGGATGTATGGATGGATGGATGGATGATGAGATGGATTGAGGATTTGGGAGAATAAATGGACAAAACACAACTGACAGGAATGATGCACACCTGATTGAAAAGAATAAAATGAGGGAGAAGAAGAGAGGAAGGTTGCAGATCAAAAAGTGAATAAAAAGCAGACAGAATGAAGCAGGTAAAAGTGGAGTGAAAGAAAGCAGTGACACAACACATTACATGTAATGACAAAAGAAACTGATGAAAATGGAAAGATAAAATGAAAATAATGAAAGAGAGAGAGAGAGAGAGAGAGAGAAGAAGAAGAAGAAGAAGAAGAAGAAGAAGAAGGGGACAAAAACCAAAAAGCTCATCCAGGTGTACCTGTTGTTCCAACCAGTCCTCTGTGACACTCAGCATTTCCTCATAGCTCATCTGTCTGAACAGGTATGAATATTTGTGCAGCCTCAATGTTTTCAACCACACGGGCACCTCTGTGGGAGGCAAACAAAATAATCATCAGAATTAGATATGCCTAAAGGGAATGGGGTATAAATAATATCACAGGACAGTCAGGCATTACTGCAAAATAATAGAGGATAATTAAACATTATTTAGACCCAGCTGTCAAAATGACACTGATCTGAAATGGGTTTTTTTTTTTTTAACCACATTGTTTATTTTATACTTTCGAAATTCTATCTGCCCTTAACGGCTTTACATTCTCCACAAATGAAAAGTCTTTGCTGCTTGGTGCTTTTGGGCAGCGTGCACCAGGCATTCACTCTGAAGCAATGCCCAAATGAGACAGCAGAAAGGACTTGCTAGAGTGAGGAATACATCGTTTTTTGTTGTTGTTGTTGTTGTTTTTTGTTGTTAAAAATGTCAGGTCTTCATTGCAATAGTCCTGAAATGTGCCCTCAATGGAGGTAACTGGTGAGATTAGAACTAACTCTTAAATTTGACATACGTAGATCATCCCAAGCTTCCTGGGCTTAAAAGTGCAGATACAAACAAAAATGGGCTGTGCTTCTATCATCATACAAACAGGAAAAGCATCCGATCAGCCCCTGACATATGGTGAGGGACATCCACAATGTATCTGTGCTCTGAAGGGGAAGTGGGTATTGCCGATACCCCCAAGCCCCATACGAATAGCACATGCGTATGTGTGTGTCTGTCTGTTTTCTGTCTCGGGCTCTCTCCTTGGGAAATGTACCTACACTTTCTGATATGACAATTAATTTTATTTTTTTTTAAAGCCAAGCTGTTGAATTATATGTTTTAAAAAACTGTTTCTGATGAAACAGCCAAACTATCCAGGCAAAATGAAGCTTCAAGGTTCTAGAATATCAGTGCCCCATCATGACAGATTCCCCTTCACCACTCTAATGACCATACCCTCTGTGGGGATGGGGAAGGGGTGCGCTCAAAATTCAATAAGACAGAGCCTGCTTTATGGGTGGAGATGACCTAACTTCAAGGCTACTTGAAGCAGTAAGTTTTGAATACTGCAGCTCCTGCTACTATGTCAAAACAATTTTATCATTATGTGAAGTATGATGGCTTGGCTACCTACAGTGACTCAGGAAAACTAGATATAACAATAGCTACAAACTGTGCATTTTACTTTCTGAAAGTTTCACTGTGGTGTCAGCCAAATGAAAATGTTGCTAACCAGTGAGGTAGGTCTATATTCACAACTCCTGCATATCTACAAACCATGACATGACAGAGAAGTTTTATCCAAATATATGTTATTACCATTAAGTTAAGAAGTGTGGCTGACCATATCTCTTCCCCCCCCCCCACACACACACACACACACACACACACACACAAACAATTCAAAAGATGTGTTCGCCAGTAAGACCAGTAACATAATGCATGTACCCATATATATTTAGCACATTTAAAGATGATGATAATAACAATGTTGGTCCACAATTCTGAATGAGAGAGAAAGAGAGATTCAGACACAGAGGGAGAAAACGGAGAGGTTGCAGGGGTTGCAAAACTATATTTAACGTTTGTTCTATTGTTTTGTTTTTATCAGAGAGAAAGAGAAAGAAAGAATGGGGAGAGAGAGAGAGAGAGAGAGAGAAAGAGAGAAAAAGAGATAGGGGGAAACAAACAGACAGACCGACAGTCAGACAGGCACACTGAAAGTGAGTGAAAGACAGACAGAGAGAGACACAAGGAGACAACCTGCGTTGAAATAATTATTACATTACACATTTGAAGTTTGTTATTTTTTTGTGTTGTGGTGTTTTTTTTTTCCCCCGCGATGCACAAGCGCACCAGACATTTACAGGTGCTGGGGGGTGGGGAGAGGATGGACTGAACCAAGCATAATAAATTAGGTTATCGAATCTGTGTCCATCGCCAGAGAAACGTTCAAGGAAAAAAATAAAATAAAAATGATGTTTTGAACAAAGAAAAATTCAAAATATGATCTAGGCAAATTAAAAATTAAATGCTTGAAACACAAACAACAAGAAACAAAAGACAATCTGATGCCGTTTCTTAGCTTCAAGTTGAAACAGCCGTCAATTATTTCTGATTGTCAAGCAAATGAAGCGATATAAATAAAATAAAAAAATTTTTTTGCCAGTGGTATTTGAAACGTGAGATTTCAATTTGATTTCATGATGGGCTTTTGTTGCTGTTGTTTTTGTTTTGTTTTGTTTCGTTGTTGTTGTTTTTCGTCCAAGGCAAAGTTTGGAATTGCTGCTTGGATTATTTTACGAACCAATTTTCATCTACAAATAATAAAGACGAAGTTTCTTATGATGCGAACCTTTATGTTTGTGCATCTTCTGATCTCGTCAATGAGAAAATTTTGGGGTACGTGCACCGTGCGAACCGCCACAATTAGGACTTTATTTATATCACGGATGTCATATTTTAGCTTTCTCTTGCCTAATTCACTTCAAGGACCTTAATTGTTCAGGAGAGAAGTATTGTGGGAGTTTTTTGTTGTTGGTTTTTTTTTTTTTAATACGAAACTGAAACAAGGATGTCACTGATGTACCAAGATAGGCTTTGTTAAATTCGGGTTTCTATATTAGGGCTTGATATTTATATCCTGTTTTCAGACTTGCCCTCCATTCCGGATTTTACAAGACTGTTCTACATTTACGTGAGAAGGGAGGGACATGAGAATATTTTTTTTCATTTCATTCAACCAAAAAAAAAATAAATCGTTTTCATGTGGGGGGGTGGGGTTTGAGGTTAAGGAGCAATCTAGTGTGCAAAATAGTGGCGACAGTTTGCACATTATAAACAATAAGGGGTAGCTACATTATGTGACCTGTGATGTGTGTTACTTATTTATAAGTAGTAATTTGTGTCCTCTCGTTTCAAAGGAAATCACACCTCGCAGTTTCAGTTCATTATTTAGTAAGCCCGGCGCCACGGTCCGATTTTGATTGGCGGACCAACTGCATGGTGAAGTGACGCCCTTTCGTTTCAATGAGAACTCGCGCACACGCCAACTTGTTTTTCTCACAGAAGCACTAGGTGGTGACGTCAATAATCAACTAGTTGGCCGACGAAATAATTAATGTAGACGGCATGGGTGGACGTGCCCTGTGAGGTATCCCGTGTCGAAGTGGCCAGTTAGTTCGCAGCCCTGTTTTTCCAAAATTTTGGTTTGCCCAGTGACTTACCGAACTATGCATGTCATCAGTGTCTTGTTACATCATGTTATGTACACCACACTGGCTGAGCTCTGGCCTGCAGGTGTAGATGTAAGCTTGCAAAATGGAGCCATAGTAAACTACGAGACGATTGATTTAAACCAGTACCCATACCAAAGCTGGGTGTCCCAAGTTAATTTACCCCCCCCCCCTTCCAAATAAGTCTTCAATCGATAGATAATCTGCGATTCAGCTTACTGATTTTTTTTTTTAAGTGACCTCTGCACAGCACTTACCTCCGTTTTCTGCAGGGAAATGTATCTACGTTATCAAACTATGCAACTTTGGGCGCCAGCCTAGGCGATCTTAGCGCCAGCCCATTTCCTATAAGTTGAATGGGACGATGCCATTGTTTGTTGTTGTTGTTGTTTCCCTATCCCTTCGGGTTTTCTATCTAATGCTACACACAGCACTTGAATTATACAAGACAGAAGTAATCAGAGTACCATTCTTTGGGTAGTAATGCTTACAATATTGCCAGTTCAACTCAGATGTTGTCAGTTGTAACACTGCCACCTGTCCGTACTGAATTTGACTGTCTACACTTTTTCTTCTTGATGGGAGCCAGATCTATAACGACATTTAATGTTAATGTCAGAAACATTGGCTACACACAGTGCCCTTGCCGACTGTAGAAATATGGGACCTAGTTGAAATAAAGGGATTGCGTGGCGGATTTCTGAGACAACGTATAGCTGAATGGAGCAAAACTGGAATTTAGCAATTGTTCTGACTTGGCCCTACTGTAAAATTGACATGGATACTGCTGAAAGCACAGGAACCCCAATGACTAATGCTACTGACTGCACCGTTTACAAAAAATTCCATCTGCGCTGGCTCGCAGCACTATCAAATTCTGTATCGGTAATACCACTACCACGGCGTGTCACAGTATTAAGGTCAGCTTAAACCCCATAATATAATGAATTAGGATGAAAAATTGCGAATTCTAAAAACCACTACATACTAAATACCAAACTATTCTGCACCCTTTCTTTCATACAAAGTTACAAAATTTTCGTTTTAAGTATTTTATTTTCAATTTTAATTTCCATGACAACCAAGTTTATTTACCTCATTAAATATGCATGAACTTCAACAGGCCATAATTCGTTTCCTAATTACCCGATTTTCAAAATTTAAATGGATTCTGAATCAAATGAAGAACACCACCAGCATGGATCTTCTTTTATGAAGCTAGATCTATCAGCCAGCACTTCTAGATCTAATGATGAATCAGTCAAGTTGTCCGGAAAAAGGCTGTTCGATATCGAGGATCTTATCAACTTTATTCAGGCATTCCCATGTCCTGCTTGCTTTCATTGTTCACATAAAGGAGACACCTATCATGTATTAGAGACACTAAGTGGAATCAACAGTAGGCTGACTTTAACTTGCACTTTGTGTAAAGAAACTTTGGTTTTGACCAACAGTGAAAATGTGAATTTGCGTTTGCTGATGTCGATGTTCTCAATAGGCTGCCATGAGACAAAGTGCAGGAGATTTTTAGCATCAATGGACATGCCACCACCAGTTTCCTCTGTTAGAGCTTCAGTTTTTCGAGACAGAATTGCTGATTCAATGAGCAAGATAGCAAAAGAAAGTATGGTGAAAGCTGGGGAACAACTGAAAGAAGCTGTTGGAGGTAAAGATGTTACTGTTTCGTGTGATGGCACATGGCAGCGTCGGGGCTTTAGCAGCAAGAATGGTGTGGCAACATGCCTATCTGTGCACAAGGAGATACCGTCAAAGGTTGTAGACACTGAGACAATGAGCAACCACTGTGACTCGTGTAAGAAAATGAAAGTAAAAAAGTCTGCCGATGAATTTGCTGAGTGGGGAGAGAACCATAAGGTGGCCTGCAATCAGAATCACGAGGGCTCGGCTGGTCAAATGGAGCCCCACGGCATGAAGAGAATTTTTCAACGGAGTGAGCGAGTACATGGCCTACGGTTCACTGGATATCTTGGAGATGGTGATTCCAAGAGCTATAAGTATGTGGCAGTGTCAGATCCTCCAATCTATTCAAACAAGGAAATTACCAAATTGGAATGCTGCGGGCACATACAGAAGCGTATGGGCAAGAGATTGATGGACAAGGTTGATGAAAACAAGAGCAAGACATTTATGGTGAAAGGAAAGAAATACAAAGGAATAGGTGGCGCAGGTCGGTTGACAAAGAATGCAATAAAGAGGATCCAAGGACATTACGGTGGTGCGATTCGGAAGAATGCCGGGAACCTAGAACAGATGAAGAAATCAGTGTGGGCCATATGGAAGCACAGGAAAGGAGAACATGAAGACTGTGGGACATGGTGCAGAGAAGATAACAAAGAAAAGAATAGGTTACCAGACTTTGTTACTGAGGCCATCAAACCGGTATTCAGCTTTCTGGGAGGAGAGGACTTGTTGAAGAAGTGCGTTCACGGAGGGACACAAAATGCGAATGAAGCATTCCACCATCTGATTTGGGACAGGTGCCCCAAAACCACATTTGTGGGAAGAAATAGACTGGAAATAGCTGTGAATGAGGCCACTATTGTGTTTAATGATGGAGAGTCGAGAAGGAAAGCAGTGTTTGAAGACCTCGGGTTGAAATTTGGATCATATTGTTCTGAGGGATTACGAGCGATTGACAGTAAACGTGTGAAGGCTTCAGAGACCAACCAAGTAAAGGACAAAAAGGAAAAGAGAGCTGAGAAAAGGATTCAGGCTGCTGCAGAACATGCTGATGATGATTCATATGTAGCTGGGGGCCATTAGGGTAAGAAAAGAAAAAGTTACACAGGATTTATTAACATTTTCACGTTTTTCTCAGAACTGCATTTTCGTTCATTTGTTGGCAGTTGTACCATGATATCTCAAAAAGTTATGGACAGAATTCAATCAAACTTTGCATGCAGCTTACCTTAAGTATACTGCAGCAACTAAACCTAAAAGATGGAAACTAAACTCATTAATATTCAGGATAAAGTCATTTCGCTTACCCCTACCCCTATCAAAAACAATTATTTTTCCAAAAATATGTTTTAAAATATCACTACATAAGTATTTATACCCTACCATAAATTTCTGAGGTTCAATACACTTGGTTGGATGTCATTAATGTTCTCAGAGAGTTTCAAGGGTGTAACATGATCCATTATTAAGATATCATGGTACAAGTGCCCCCTTCGATTTCACTAATTTTCATGCACGTCGGGCCCCTTTCCTGCCCATTTTGCCCAAATTTGAAATGAAAGAGGTGTTGATGCATGTTTCTCAGCTGTTTTGATCCCATACTAATATTAAGAAAAGGTTGTGGAATCAATTTCCTTTAAGAATCCATTTAGGGGTTTAAGCTGACCTTAAGCACAGAACGTACAGATTACACAATTGCAAAATTAGAAAATGCATGGTTAGCATGCCTGAAGCTATGAAAAGCGTGCCAGTAATGAACGCGTTATTCTCACCTGTCCGAATAACCTTCTTCCTCCGTTTCATTTCCCCATTTCAACAATGACAATGCCTTCAGATTAGACGAATCTACTCCTCCTGGTTTGGCAAATTTTGCAGGAATTATTACCTCTTGGACAACCTCCCCCGCCCCCTTCCCCGTATTCTGGCTCAACAAATGTACCTAAGAAAGCCATTTCACAGCAGCACTGATATTGTGACCGTGGACGCTCTTTAATTACTACAAATGGACACACTTCCACCGGCGGGGAAACACCTTTAACTAATTTTTAGCATTGCCAACTTTCAGTTTAAACCTTCTCTGCCTGCCCAGTCTCTCACCTCGCTATCTCTTCTTCTATTTTTCTGTCAAAAGGCAGAAAGGGAAAAGTGGCGGTGTAGGCAGCGGGACAAGGAGGACGGCCACTTTATTGTGTTTTGCTGCGAAAAAAAATATTGCGGCCCTCGCCAGAAAGTTGTTCTTTCATTATGCGCCACCATTTCTACCCCCTTTCTTGCCTGGCCTACAACGTCAGGGTAAAGGCTGTCAGCACTTTTACGACCCCGCCCTCTTTATCCTGACGCCAAAGTTTACAATAAGATGGTTGGCCCCTTGCCAGATAGGACTGCGGCTGCTCGACGTACTTTCTGACTCATTCATTCATAAAAATGAACATACAGAATAGCTTTTTTCTTTTTTTTACAAGCACATTTAAAAGTAAAAAAAATTTTTTTTACATGAGGCGTCTGACAGTCTGACATAAGCTTTAAAATTTTCACATCCTATAATGTTTTCATCAGGCTGTAACTATAATACTTTTACAAGCACTCGCGCGTGTACTCACACTATAATGCCAACTTCATTTACGACACAAAACAAAACAAACCGAAGGAGAAAGAAAAAAAACAAACAAAACAATTAGAAAAAGTTTCATGCAAGCATGACAATAACTACAATAAGCTGATCTGGCAAATGTGCAAGGGTTATTCTTACGGGCGTGTGTTCCAGTCCCCCTCTAGAGGAAGGTGCAATATTAACTTTCTGGAAAATTTCCTGACGTAAATATTTTCACCCAGGAGTTCTCTATCTGCGCAGTACTAACTTACAAAAGTGCAGTATATTATTAAAGCATCATGACTTGAACTTACTCCATCTCCGTATACCAATCTGTTGAATAATAATCCCATCCACAACGATATATTTGAGGACGTGGAATAAATTAACCATGTTTTCTCGTAACTGCTGCAACATATACCTTTGCAAATTTGCATTGTGAACATTCAAATTCATTGGAAACTGGATATGATACGCCACTGAAACTTGGCCTCCCAGAAGCGGGTTGTCGTTGTTGTTGTTTTTAGCATTTTTAATATTTCATCCCAGCAGTGAGAAGTCCAGCGGTGAGGCGTCCGATCATGGTTTTTAATCGCCATGAATTGTGAAACGAAATGGACGGACAAAAAAAAAAAACAACCTATAAAGACATCTGTCCAGATTCAGGATCTCTAGGGAGCTGGGGTTGTTTTTTTTTCGGGGGGGGGGGGGGTGTAACGTGAATTCAATGTGTAAATTGTTTTGTTTTTGCTACATAGAATAAAGTTGTTTTTGTAAGCCCTGGCATAGCCGGGCTACTTGTTGTATTATACATGATTGCTGAACTGCATTAAACTTTGACATTCTGCACGTCAACAGCGGTTCTTTCTGTTCTCTTAGCAGTATCTCGTGTTTTGAGGCCAGGTTTTCACGTAAACTGATATTTTGTAGTTCCGTAGAGTTGGCATTCAAACTAGGGCATGTCAAGGAGAGTGTGGGGGGGGGGGAGAGACAACGGAGATGATGTGCAAAATGATAACTGTATAGGAAGGAAGGACAACAGCGGGTGAGTCAAATAACAGAATGTGTGCACGAGCATGTGTTTGCTTGTGCTTGTATGTGTCTGTGTGTGTGTGTGGGGGGGGGGGGGGGGACAGGTGACAGGACGGGCGTGAAGGGAAGGGAAAACGTGAGAGTAGAAATAGAAAGGTAGAGAGTGGGCCAAAATATATGGGGTAAGGTTTAAAAAAAAACGAGTTGGTAAAAGTCACTGGAATATAGACCATCCAAATGAATGAATGAAGCAGAAAGAAAGACAGAGAGGTGCAATCACCGCTCTCTGTTTACGTGTTGACATTTTGCCCATCCCGGATCTCTCAGCGGGGGACAGAAAATAAAAGATGAAAACCGCATACGGATCCATACTGTATGAGGCCGCCAGTTGGCAAAAAATCTGGCCTCACATTTAGAGATTGAGGGGGTGGGGGACGAAAGGGGTCACCCACAGAGTACCCAGGCTCGTTTTCAGCAAATCTCCTCCCCCCAGACGCTTCAAACGCTCAGGGAACTCCCTGTCTCTCTTCACCTTGTATGTGGGTATACCCATTAAAATTGTCAATTTGCCTGAGGCCTTGCTGGATATTTTGAAACGAACTATTCGACTGTCTCGGTATATGGCTTTGCAGGGGAAGGGGGGGGGGATAAAAAACATAAGAATAACAGAATAAAAAACACCAACAACAAACCTTTCAATTCACTACCATAACCAAAGCGCACATCTACGCTCCCAGACTCCGCATGCTTACGGTGATTGAAATGTGGGGGTGGGGAGAAGAAGAAGAAGGAAGAGCAGAAAGACCCAACGGTTAAGGTGCCCGTCATCATTTTGGGCTTATTCGCTCCTCATTAACCTTGTTCTCCATCTGGGTTAATTACAGATGACTACAGGGACCGTTATTTTGATGATGATGGTGATCTTTCATCCCAGTTCTCAAACCGGTGGATTTGGTGGTTGATGACGCCGGGATGGCCAGAGTGAGAAGAAGGAAGGGCTCATCATTAGGACTAACTGGCGCTCTCTTCTGCGGATCTACACGACGAATGGTCGACAATGTAATATAATGCCAGGCCTCCGACAGGGGTGCAAACTAAATACATGTAATGTTTGGGAAACACCGAATAATGCATTGTAACCTCATTATTACAAGTAAGACAGCACGTCTCTCTCTCTCTCTCTCTCCCTTCAAACCACTGACCAAAATGAAACCAGAAAGAATGAGATAGATAAAAGACGTGAAGAAAAAGAAATTAAATACCCCCATCGCCATCACAAGGTACCTCGATGGATCCCCTTTGCTCCTCTTTAGAGACCAACAGCCAAAACAATTCCTTGTCTGTCGCCCCCATCACAAAGCCTAGATATAGCCACAAATAAAGGTATATTATCCCGCTCATACGTTTCCTGACGTTTCAGGCTTTGGTATACGCTTACATCAGTTCACTGAACAGGGTTTTTCCAAACCAAACACGAACAAACAAAAATTGGGGTCACATTTCTCTGTTTGAAACCTCCGAAAACCAACGCCTCTGGGCATGCATCCAACCATTTTGATGTATCAGTTTGTCATTCTGATTCAACTCCCTCTCTCTCTCTTTCTCCATCTCTCTCAATTCATTGTGCAGACAGGCAGAGAGAGAGAGAGAGAGAGAGAGAGAGAGAGAGAGAGAGAGGGGGGGGAGGGGAGGGGGGAGAGAGAGAGAGAGAGAGAGAGAGGGAGGGGGGGAGAGAGAGAGAGAGAGAGAGAGAGAGAGAGGGAGGGGGGAAAGAGAGAGAGAGAGAGAGAGAGAGAGAGGGAGGGGGGAAAGAGAGAGAGAGAGAGGGAGAGAGGCACAGAGAGAGAAAGAAAGGTACAGCACGAGAGGAAGAAAGAAAAAGAAAGAAAGGAAAAAGAAAAGAAAGGAAGAAAATCAGGGGGGGATGGGCTGGTGGAAGTGGTTCTAAGGTGTGATCGGCGCTGTTGAAATAAAACTTTAAACATGACAAACCCCGGACGTTACTGGACTTTTTTTTTCTTTCTTTCTCTCTCTCTCTCTCTCTCTCTCGACTTGCAAGGTAGAAAAAAGGCCAATAATGTACACCAATAGCTGGATATGGTAATCGCCCGGATATGGTTTGCCGGGGGGAGGAGAGAGAGAAGAGGAAGAGGAAGAAGAACCGCCCCCACCCCGGTAAACATTGCGTAACACAAAACCAAAGACCATTGCATATTCAGATTGTATACAGATACTGCTGTGCCCATGGCACATTGTGTGTTTGACTGCAACAACAGATCGATAGACAGACAGACACGGCCCTCTTATCTAGGCCAATGTCACGGATTGTTCCGGTTGTTGGGGTATAAAAACCACAGTCACGCACTCAATGATTATAAAAGAAACATTTAATTAAAAGCTAAACTCTTGTTTACAATTTGAACTGTCTGGTGAAGCTATCAAAATGTTGAATACTGCATTTACTGCATTAGTGGTCTACTCCATAGCATCCGCTCCGCCTATTTTACGGACAATGACGTATGAAAAAGTAATACATTCTTTGCCTCTGTAAGTCTGTGGCTGTCCACAGCATCCGTTCCGCTCCGCTCCTCTCGCCGCTATAGAGGCAAAGGGACTTTTGCATACGTCCCTTTTCCGTAAAAAAAATAGCGGAGCGGATGCTGTGGACAAGACGCTTATACAGTGTAACTTAATGTTGAGGAAACAGCTGAATGTTGAATATTGCATTATACTGTGTAGCTGATATTGAGGAAATGTTTGGGTGTAGACTACTGGATTGCACGGTGCAACTGATACAGACGGAATATCAAAATTACCGTAGAAACAATGCAACGGTCTGTCTATGCCTCAGCAACCAGGGATAAAACCGGACACTATTATTGTTTTGCCTTTGCCTGTCATTAATATGCTCCATCAACTGTCAAAACATTGTGTATCGTGTCAAAAGGACGCGCTGGGTGTACGAGTACTGAATGTCCCTCGTCATTTCACTGGCAGGCCTAAAGGGGCCTTTAAACGTACAGTTGATTGATCGACAAACTGTACGTTATCGATAGAATTGCGGGGATTCTGTCAAGTCGAAATTCAATACTGGTGTATATGTATGGCAATGCCCGCCTTTCACCAGGACAGGACAATAGCATCACACGCAGTGATCACTCGAGAAAGACTTCCTTCTTGTCCAACATGTCACTGTTATCTGTTGCAAGAGCTGGGTTTTCAGGCTTCTTCGTGTGACACTTACAAAGTCAAGTGGTGTTGAAAAGCTTTTCTTTTTCACTGCAATGGCCCTTTCGTCCTTCCTCCCCCCCCCCCCCTTTTTTTAAAACTGCAATGGTTCTTTCTTCCTTTCTTATTCCTCCCCTCCTCCGCCCTCCACCCCCCGCTAGCGATTGCCGGATGCTGCGACCGAGGTGGAAAAAACACTAATGTGATGTGAAACATGGAAACTTAGAAATCAAGGTCAACGATCTCCTGAAATTGTTACTACTGTTTACACCATAGGCTACATTTATTTGACATCCCCCCCCCCCCTCCAATTGCCCAGTTATAAACAGTTACCCAAAAAATAAATTTGCCAAACGTGCCACGCTCGTTTAAAATAGCCAAATAAACGCAAAAATGTGAACACGATTACCAAAAATTACTAATGGAGAGAGTAAAGCGTCCCATACACAGAACCACGGGCACCAATTCATTTGTTTCAAATTTGGAGCACTCGACATAAGAGTTAAGTTAAATCTCATTCGTAACATCCGCACACTGTTTGTTCGAACTCCACTTTTTGCGACTTGAATATTATGATACAGAGTTGGAGCAAATCGGAAATGTGAAACAGCTTGATAAGTGTGCCACAATGCATTTTCAACAAGTATCAAAGTGTGAATTTCTTAGACCTCTTCTACATACTAAAAAAGATCTCGTTTTTGTTGCTATTGTTGGGTTGTTGTTTTTTTCCAGAAAATGGATATAAAACACAAAGAACTAAGGTCACGAAACGGTGTCCATCCTGTGTCAGGAAATGACCACAATTAGGCGTAAAGCATGAAATGGCCTGTCAATCTGCGGCCATGAGCCGGCAAATTTCATACGCTATGCCCCGCAGGTCTCATCGTGGTCTCTTCATTAGCCGAGTGACCTGGAAATCACATTCTATACTCGACAACCTCAGTAGATGCCAAAGTTTGTTACACAAACGTGACAACCTTTTGAAAGACATGCACACTGGCAATGATCACCATAAAACTACATGCGATGTAACACTGTCCATTCTTCTTAACCACAAAAAAATGGTTTCCGATAGGCGCCCAGCGGGTGATGGCAAAGATGACAGTAACAATAACTAGGCCTAGTTGTTGTCAATTTAGTACTATTAATGTTTCTACTTCAAATTGAGTACGGATGTACAAAATAAGCTGCTTTTTTTTTTTCCCTGTTATCCTTCCTGTTCTTCATAACCACTCCCTTCCGTTCGTACTTTTTTTTTCTCCTGAATTCTATTATCTGTAGATGTACTCATCCATTCTTCGTTCTTCCTTTTCTCTACGTGCCTTCTCTTCAGTCAGATCAGTTAAAATGTGTGGGGGGGGGGGGGCAGAGAGAAAAAACTGCAAAACCACGATCCAGGGACAAAACAACACACGTGGAAGGGGGGGAAGAGAAAAGCGAGAGTAGATTGCGAGACTTAAAAATGGAAGAAATTGGGACTGTTCTCCAGTCACCAATCTACATAATATCTGCCTCCGCCATCCCCCCGCCCCCTTCCCATCGCCCTGCTATCCCACTGTGTCTCCTGTTTCTTCTCTTCCCTCCCCCCCTCCCCCCGGCATTCGGGACCACAACGTCTAGGCTATCAGTGTTGTGTCATGTTACATAGGTTTCCTGCTTCAGTCAGTCCAATGGTCACGATTTACCGGCTGGTCCTCTCTCCGGTCTCGCACGCTCCTCAAATTCGTGACTATCACAGCTAAACATACGCCTCTGTTCCCAGGCCCCTCAGCATTTTTCTCTGCTCCATCGATACTTATGTGCGCTTGCCTCTCTCTGTTAAACTCAATATACCCAATTTATTGCTCGCTCTCTCTCTCTCTCTCTCGGCGCATACAACTGTTATAGGGCGTTTGTAGAATGCACGATAGCAACTGAAAGTCCTTTTAGAGGGTACACATTGTACTTTTCATGACAATCCCCACCCCCTCCCGGTCTACTATTTGAAAATGTGTAGAGATTGTTATCTCCTCAACATACTATCTGCGAGTTAACATTTGAGGTAAAGGCACTGTCATGCTTGCTCCCTTGGACGGAGAGTGCATTCTTCTCTTCCCTCCCCTCCCCCCCCCCTTTCCCCCATGTCATGATGCGCCCATTTGACGATCTTTGCAATTACAAAAGGCACGCTCTTCACCAAGAACACCATAGGATTTACGCACATTATACTGTACAACTAATGGAGCTAATTTTTTTATTTTTTTTTAAACGTAAAATGTATAGCAATATAACTCTAACTATATTTGCAACCGGGTTACCAACTGCTTGCAACCTCGCGAATATCCCTTATTTTTATCTCAGACTGTTTCCATTCAAAAGTGCACTGGATAAGCTGGAGGCCAAGACGTGCATCGTGGCCCGACAATAACGTAAGGCCTGCCTTTAAAATACTTCATTATCACATAGAAGCTTGTTCCTCTCGGGTCACGGTGTGTGGAAAGGACAAGGATGAGTTGAGAGGGAGACGGAAGATGGCTTTTCATGACTGCCTGATGGTTTAGATAGCCTGCGAGAATCAAACACAGGTAGACACTCCTCTTGACGCTAGGAAACCAACGTCTGACATAATACGTAAACAATGAGGTCATTCCTTGTGTCACTAGGTGCGCGAAGTTTTACTGATCCAAAGGCCGGCAAACCGGCACACGCAACGCTGACATTACGGATAATCTGCACAGTCATGAAAGGATTATGAGAGAGAGAGAGAGGGTCGACAAGAGGAGGGGGGAAGTGAGGGGAGAGGGAGAAAGTGAAGGTGACACAGAGAGGAATGGGGGGAGAAAGAATGAAGGGGAAGAGAGAGGAGAAAGCTACAAGAGTGGAGGGGGAAGAGGGAGACAGCGGGATAGGGAGGGGGAAGAGGAAGACAGCGGGATAGGGAGGGGGAAGAGGGAGACAGCGGGATGGGGAGGGGGAAGAGGGAGACAGCGGGATAGGGAGGGGGGAGAGGGAGACAGCGGGATAGGGAGGGGGAAGAGGGAGACAGCGGGATAGGGAGGGGGAAGAGGGAGACAGCGGGATAGGGAGGGGGAAGAGGGAGACAGCGGGATAGGGAGGGGGAAGAGGGAGACAGCGGGATAGGGAGGGGGAAGAGGGAGACAGCGGGATAGGGAGGGGGAAGAGGGAGACAGCGGGATAGGGAGGGGGAAGAGGGAGACAGCGGGATAGGGAGGGGGAAGAGGGAGACAGCGGGATAGGGAGGGGGGAGAGGGAGACAGCGGGATAGGGAGGGGGAAGAGGGAGACAGCGGGATGGGGAGGGGGAAGAGGGAGACAGCGGGATATGGAGGGGGAAGAGGAAGACATCGGGATAGGGAGGGGAAGAGGAAGACAGCGGGATAGGGAGGGGGAAGAGGGAGGGAGACAGCGGGATAGGGAGGGGGAAGAGGAAGACAGCGGGATGGGGAGGGGGAAGAGGGAGACAGCGGGATAGGGAGGGGGAAGAGGAAGACAGCGGGATAGGGAGGGGGAAGAGGAAGACAGCGGGATAGGGAGGGGGAAGAGGGAGACAGCGGGATAGGGAGGGGGAAGAGGGAGACAGCGGGATAGGGAGGGGGAAGAGGGAGACAGCGGGATAGGGAGGGGGAAGAGGAAGACAGCGGGATAGGGAGGGGGAAGAGGGAGACAGCGGGATAGGGAGGGGGAAGAGGAAGAGAGACTGTCGTAAGTTAGTACGAGCACGCGTGCGTGCGTTCATATGCGAGCGCCTGCTGTGAAAGAAAGAAAAACAGTGTGGGGAATGAACAGGACAACATGAAATATTTAAGAAACATTATATAGTATACGAATATACAAAAGTTGTCTCCAAAAACGGGGAAATGTTTAACGGTTTTTGATATCCACGAAATGATCCGCACGTAACAGACCACCCCCCCCCCCCAACCCCCACCCCGTTAATCATCGTCACCGCACACCTTCAATACGTTTATGAGAGAGAAAAATGCGATAATAACTTTGTTCCTGTGCCAAGGTAATAACTAATAAAGTGCAATGCCAAAAGCAAAACTACGGCCGTTTAACACGAGTGATATCCTCCAACACTGCTCAGACTTTCGTCACCGGGTATATTATTTTAGGGAGTGTCTATTCTGGCCGCTACCTAGAGGCACCAAGTGGCCTGAATAGAGTAACGGCGGGGTGTTTGTCTATTCGGGCCTCTAGGTAGCAGCCTGAATAGAGCCAGGCCCCGGGGGGTGTCTATTCTGGCCGCTACCTAGAGGCACCCAGCAGCCTGAATAGAGTAACGGCGGGGTGTTTGTCTATTCGGGTCTCTAGGTAGCAGCCTGGAGCCAGGCCCCGGGGGGTGTCTATTCTGGCCGCTACCTAGAGGCACCCAGCAGCCTGAATAGAGTAACGGTGGGGTGTTTTATCTATTGGGGCCTCTAGGTAGCAGCCTGAATAGAGCCGGACCCCGGGAGGTGTCATTCTGACCGCTACCTAGAGGCACCCAGCAGCCTGAATAGAGTAACGGTGGGGTGTTTTGTCTAATTGGACCTCTAGGTAGCAGCCTGAATAGAGCTGGACCCCGGGAGGTGTCATTCTAGCCGCTACCTAGAGGCACCCAGCAGCCTGAATAGAGTAACGGTGGGGTGTTTTGTCTATTCGGACCTCTAGGTAGCAGCCTGAATAGAGCCGGACCCCGGGAGGTGTCTATTCTGGCCGCTACCTAGAGGCACCTGGCGGCCTGAATAGACTAACAGTGGGGTGTTTTGTCTATTCGGGCCTCTAGGTAGCGGCCTGAATAGAGCCGGCCATTATTTTATGTATAGCTGAGGCCAGAATAATTATAACAGTACCTAGGACTGCAACCGCAATACATGATCTTCACTTGCCAAACTTCCCTCTGATAACAATAGAGACAGAGATGAAATGGCAAATGCAGCTTAAAAGACGAATGGGCGGCGGATGAGTAAAAAAGGATAGTAGTCCCACTGAGAACCTGAGAACGAATGAATGGATGGGCGGATGAAGAGAAGGACTGAGAGAAGGATAGCCGGAACGGTCATTGAACAGAAGGCCGAGCTCATAATTATGACAGAAGGGCGTAAATAAACTTGGTGACAAACATTGTCAATCTTCTGTGTTGTTTGATGGTGTAATTATTTCACCGTAGCGACCGCCATTTCTTGAATCTGCATTTGAAATTAAATTTAACACCGGTCAAAATTTTCAACTCTCGCGAGATTGTAGAGGGCGCACAGAATTTCAAATTATACCAACACTGCGCAGTTCATTTCCCCAAGCCCTGAGCCCGCTGAAAAAAGAAAAAAAAAAGGTTTTGCAAAGCACGTTGGAAAATAATAATGCGTTTTCCCCGGATTTGAACACTGTTCCAGAGCCTAGTGCCATGCCACAGCTTTTCTGTGATTTTCTTAAAATTATTCAATGTTCCAAGCCAGGTTTTCTACCTTTCTTACCTTCCTCTGTAACGCGTTTCTCCTTTTCATTTTTTTATTCTTTTTTTTTTTCCCCAGCCTAACCTGACGTCATACTTCAGCTAAGCTTGATTTCAGGGTGGGGCGGGGGTAGGTGGGTACAAGGAATGGGGAAAGGGGGTGGAACGAGGAGAAAAGATAATGAAGTAAAACCAACAATAACACAGGAAGGTGAGCGAAGGCTGTACCTGCCAGTTTCCCACGGTACATGGCAGGTGAGAAGACCTGCTGGGGTCACACCTCCAGTTTCCTACAGCTATACCCTTACATTGTCAGCCCCCCGAGTTTACCTGATTCTGGTCAAAGTAAGATGCTTCAGGGTGGGATGAAAATAGAATCTAGCACCCTGGTGTCCTCCCCCACCCCCCCCCCACCCCACCTCTCTCTCTCTCTCTCTCTATTTTGTCTCTTTCTGCACAGACATGAACAAAATACAAAGTGAATGATGTATGTCTGTGTATGCCTCACTCTAGAGACTGATTTACAGTGAACGGGCGGACGGACGGACGGACGGACGGACGGACAGGCAGGCAGACAGACAGACAGACAGACAGACAGACAGACAGATAGATAGATAGATAGATAGATAGATAGATAGATAGATAGATAGATAGATAGATAGATAGATAGATAGATAGATAGATAGATAGATAGATAGATGCGCGATGGCGACGTTATATGTAACTGTTTCCCTTGCTGTCTGCCTGTCAACTTGCACACAGAATCATCCATCTGCCTACCCATTCATCTGTATGGACAGGGCCAGGCGCCTGTAACTGTAACTATGACTGCAGAATATACACATCCACACAAAATATGTGGGGTCGCAGCAAGACTGAAGCAAAGTCAAAATGTGATAAGTATTGCAAAAAGGAAAGGACCGGTTGTGTGCAGCAAAGCCTCGCATTAGAAACAAATAATCAGAAATAATACAGAAACGGTACAACAAAACACAAAAGGCAAATCAAGCTTTCGGGGTGTTAACCTTTTCCGGGAAAGAAAAATGTAACAGGATAGAAAATTAAACAAATCAAAAAGTGCGTGCCCCGTCAATGTAGGCAGAACTATAACTAAAAGTGCTCACAATCTGCCAGATTGGTTGGCCACATTTCCTCCACTCCTACATAAAGATGCAGCAATTCTGCATCACAAACATAAACACACAAGTTCTGGCACGGCGCCAACACATTCATGCTGAGTTGTATTGTACAGATGAGCAAGACCAGTTTTCCCCTCACTATTTATCTCTGTCTGTCTGTCTGTCTCTCTGTCTCCATGTGTGTGTGTGACACGCAAACATCTGTCAACAAGCCATTCCTTAAATTCTGTCTTCTCTGCACCCCCCCCCCCCTTCTTCCGACATTGACATCTGATGCAACTTATCCCACCAAGTGCATCTTTTCTGCATTTCGATACACGCGTTATCGCAAGCGCCGTCCTCCCCGCTCCCCCTTTGATCTTTCCAGCGAGTTCGGCCGACCATTTTTAAAGCACCCATCCCGCCCTCCAGCATAAAATCAAATAACAACATTCATTCGTTTAAAAGTATGGTGGGCAGCAATTGCACTCGATAACACAGGTCGATAAATAATACAAATAGTACATTACTATAATTATTATACTTGAAAACTTCCAGGCCTTTTGGGAGGTTTCTCGTTTCTCTTCTCTCTCTCTCCCCTCCTCCGTCATCGCATTAGGTGTGGCGAGTATGCCGCCACGATGACTTACAACATGATAAAGGCACATGACTGTTTATGAATACTGAGATATTATATCGAATGTGACCCCTCCTCCGTCAAAATTCTGCATTTAAATTCAAAAATTGCATGGCTATTTCAGCACGGCTCATGTGAAACAAAACCGGCAACTGGAGTGACCTTGCTAGGTCACGGTGTCAATAGAAAAGTCTGGGCTTTTTTTCTTTTTTTTTTTAACATAACACTGTGATAATTATAAATGAGTAGTTGGCTCGTCAGTTGTGCCAATAACGGTAGGGTCAACATCACAAACATATTTATATTTTCATCATTTCGAGGGTTATCAACCAGAATATGTCATGTCCAATTTTATTCATTGCTTTTAAGTAATGCCTGTAGGTATCCAGGCCACAAGGTGTGTGACTTTATTTCATAAAAAAAATGAAACCATTTACATTGCCGTGTAGAATCTATTGCAATTATTTGAATTTTTATTAAGGTTACACATTTCAAACTCTTTTCTCAGTTTGACTATTTTGGACATATTAAGTTAATATTCTGGTTGCCAACCCTCGATTTATTTCTTCGTTTGTTTTACGATGATCAAAGGAAGAACCAAAAAAAAAAAGGGGGGGGTGGGGGGCGGCGACACAAAAAGAAGGAAATAAATAAACAATTCATTTTTTGTTTGTTTGTTTGTTTGTTATTCTCTTCTGTTTGGCCTTTGCGCAGGTAAGACGTGAATATGATAGCGATTATGGTAATGTTGTGTTGCAATCCGCGATACACAGCCCCGGCTAGAAAGCACGGCCAGAAGAGTTCACTAAATATCGCATACCGTGTGCATGTATACATGTGTGGGTGTGTATGTACACCAGTAAGGGGTGTGGTGGATCGCGGTTTCAAAATAACTAGCCTACACCACATGTAAACAGCCTGACCTAACTGTAGAGTAACCGAAATGAGCCTACATTATAGATCATTCTCAGTGCCTGCCCTGGCTGGCGGCCTTCAAACAACACCAAGATTATTTCTGGTCATGACTATCGTCAAATTAATTTTATATATTATTATGGCAATCTGCAAATCTATTCAGTGTGTTTACCTGCATCATATTCTTCACTTATACACTTAAAAAACCTCGCGCTCGACCATAAGAAACTTATTCCGTTTTTTCGCGCAAACAAGGAACTGCAACTGCGCACCAATCGATTACAAGAAATGAAATTTTAGTCACATAAAAAGGGACTGAAGTTGTCAATTTCACGATACGCTCGTACATACAAAACATGGGAATTATTTGAAAAAATTTATCTTCATGCCAAGGTGAGTCTGAAAGAATTATTCTAAGAAAGATTCACATAATAATCTTTGGCAAAGGCGCTAAAGACAGTCTCTGCCTGTATACTGCATCCATGTGTCGTTCAACAAGTTGTACTGTGAAGCCTGCGCTTACCACATTGCAGTGTTCTGTAGTCTTTTGTAGTGTTAAGTCTTCCCACCAATATTTATAATCGATGGTGGCAGAGGTTGAGTTTCAGACGCCTGACCGGGACTGACCCCCCCCCCCTTCCCAAAAAAAAAAAAAAACACCACCACCAGCTGGTGAGTGGTCTGGCTGACCTTGTATAACTTTGCTCACACATCAGTCCCACCATGATCAGACGTCCGCGTACTCGGCCTTGGACTAATGGGCTGAATACAAACCCCTCCCGCCCCCCCCCCCCCGCCCCTCTTTCTCAGCACTCCTTGCTTTATCCTCAAAGTGAAAACTCTTGCCTAGGATAACAACATAATAATATATGTCTCTGGTGCTGACTTCAGAAAGAGAGATGGATAAGGGGGGGAAAAGAGAAAAGCGAGACAGAAAGACAAGAAGAGGGAATGGACAGAAGAGGGTTAAGCAAAAGGGGCTATTTCATTATTATATCTGGGGGAAAGGGTCAATAAAGAGAGAAAAAAAAAAAAAACAGAATCTGATAAACCAGCCAAAAAAAAAAAAACACACAGTAAACAACATAATGCAACATAGATTGTATAACATGATTGCCTTCAGGCCACGGTTTACACTGCAGTTCAGGAAGAAACACCGAGTCACTGGTTTAAAGGAAAATATATGTATATTTATTTTTATTTTTTTTTAATCTGGCGTAGATTATCGTCTTGTTGTCCATGTGGGTTTTGTTGTTGTTTTGCCATTCAGTATCCTGTGCTGTACTATAACTGGCCATACTCGTAACAATGTGAACATTCAACAACGCCTTCACTCTACAGAATCTAGCCACAAAAATTCTCTCATCTTCTCCGTTTTTTTTTGGTTAGTAATCACAAACATAAAAAATAGTCCGCAACTACAAGTTTATCCAAAATCAGTGTATGGAAGGCGAGGGTGTAGAGGTACACACACATATACACAAACAGAAAGAGAAAGAGGATAAGGACGATATTATTCAAGATAGTCTTAACAGTGAAGATGACTAACAGGGGAAAGTAGAAGTCGTTGACCGCTACAATATACGTACCAGTACATCTACTTGAAATTACCCGTAACAACAATGCACTAATATTTAACTTTAGAGACCAACAGTGGAAGAAATACCCAAGTATTTTTGCTGTAGCAGTCGCCGTATTGGGTTGAGGTAGTGAAGGATACAGTATGCTACAGGATTATGACACAGCCGTTGAAGTAATTAATGATTCCAAGACATGACCAACATTATTATGTTCCAACTGTTTATGTGCATGTTTGACTATGTGTCTATCTATCTTTCTATCCATATATCTACTTGACCCAAAAGTTTCACAGGTGCACATCCACACGGCAACCAGATTTTGTTTACCTCTTCTGAGATGCCACACAGAAAAGAAACAGAAAGGCGAAGGGGGAATCTGTTTTCAAGCTAGCGCAGTTCACGCATGTTTATGCCCCTTTTTCAGGTTACTGTTCTCGCAGATTTAATCGCGATGGAAGTTTTCTCTCTCTCTCTCTCTCTCTCACACACACACACACACACTCTCTCTCTCTCACACACACTCTCTCTCTCTGCCCTGTTTCAGGCAATGTGGTTCATTTCATCAGTGTCTTTCTCCTTGCAGCTTGTCCTACACTCCTTCACCGACGGCACACACAGACAGACACTAGTGCGAAACAAACAGAACTCCTCTAAACTTTCTCACACACATTCAAACATCACAGCATTAAAAAGGTCACATTTGATCCACCATTTGGCCAATGTAAAAGGTCAACTACTATAAAGCCACACTTCTAGATAAACGTTTACTAAATTGCCGTCCATTCCGAGGGACGGGAAGGATGGGGGTGGGAGATGGGGAGAAGGGAGAAGAGGGAGGGTGGGAGGGGTGGGAGCAGGGGTGGAAGAATGAGAGACAGAGCAAGACAGAAGAAATTGATAACCAAAAAGCTACGTTCACTGACGCCGTGGGTGAATTTTCATATTTTTTCTCTCTCTCTCTCTCTCTCTGACATCTCTGCAAAGCAGCACATTATACATGTACATTCAGGGCATATTTCGTACAGAGAATGCTGCTAACGAGCGAGCGCTTCCAAGAACTTGCTGCACGAACATAGGATGTAGGCTTTACTCACCTCGCATGCCACTGCCCTCTTCCAAGAAACTGTCCCTGGTAGGCTGTGGCCCATCGTCATGAGGCAAGTCGCTCCCTCCACTACCTGAGGAAGTGACCGAGCTCTGGGGAGACAGTGGGGCGTGTTCCGGGTACTGAGGGCGGGAGGCCAGGATGGGGTGGGGCTGGCTGTGCTGGACGTTGTGGTGCTGCGGTTGCTGCTGTTGGTGATGATGGGTTTGCTGGTGGTGGTGATGATGATGGCCATGGTTGGTTTTCAACCAATCTGAGACTGTCTTCTCCGAGTTCTGGAGTCTGACCGGTGGTGTTATGGAGTGAGTGCGGCGTAAGAGGGCATGAGAGTTCTGGTTACTGACCGGACCTGAAAAACACAAATAACATAGTGAACAAAAAATTTCTTGGCAGATAGTTAAGTGGTACCACCCCATAATACAGAACGGTATGTCCGTTTCCGGATGTCTCTGGGTGTTTTTGACCAATCGGATTTCGTCAATATTTCTGTGTCAAGGTGACAGTTTGGAAGTCTTTTGATACTAAGTTTTCGATTTTTTACAACACATTATTGGAATTACTGTATGTTTTCAGATACACAGCATCGGAAACTTCTTTATGCTGTAAATGTCAATACTTCTAGTATTGTTGATCGTGTTTCGTACTTCTGGCAAGAAAGATTTGGGGATTACAAATATTAATACAAATGCTGTATTTGCCCATGGGGAAATTTGTGGTAACTTATGATAATAATCATGTAGATTACAAGGGCCCTGACTGGATGGCCACTTCCTGGTGTAAATACCGACGCGTACTCGTCCAATAACAAACCTTTCAATCCTTGACCAAAAATTATTTTAAAGTTTTACTATTAATGAGGCATTTGTTTGAAACGGCAAAAATCGATGATACTGCCATTTGGACACTTGGGGAGGAAAGAACCTTACTATAGTTTCATTTTCAGAACTTGATCAATAAAAATTTCACAAATATAGTTCATGACAACTACCAGAGTTAATTTAATAAAAGAGATAATAAAACCGAAACAGACCCAAAAAAATTCTGCAAATAAATCTCATGAATCTAACTTCAAAATTTGGGCGAAAAAAGAGCTTAATATGAATAAACGCATTTCCTGGGGAAAAATTCAAGAGGAGGGTCGATGAAGAGAAAACTTTTACGGCGTATGGGGGTTCGGTGTTGGAATGCACGTGTACTCGGCCAGTATTTGATTAATGTGAATTTAGCGGGGAAAACTGAGGAAGAGAGTTGACAACTTCGATGGCCTTGAGGCTGCATTCGTGCAAGGCGGCACACTATTAGAATACACAATGACGTAACGACGAGGGAGGGTTTAGACGATGGACGGATGGAAACCGGAGAAGTAAAATTGCCTGGGAGAGCAAACTTAACACACTGTGCAGTGCACATTGCGAGGCCAATCGGCCAATCTCTCTCTCTCTCTCTCTCTCTCTCTCTCTCTCTCTCTCTCTCTCTCTCTGGGAGGACGGGGGGATGGCGGAGCGAAAGAGAGAGATAGTGTGTGTGTATGTATGTGCGTGTTAGTGTGTGACAGTGAGTTACAGAAGGAGACTACCAGAATTAGAAGCGCCCACCAACCACTCGCAGAGAGAGAGAGACAGAGAGAGACAGAGAGAGAGAGAGAGAGAGAGAGAGAGAGAGAGAGAGAGAGAGAGATACAGAGATACAGAGACAGACAGAGCGAGACAAAAGAAGAGAGAGAGAGAGATACAGGGCCAGACAGAGCGAGACAAAAGAATAGAGAGAGAGAGAGAGATACAGAGACAGGCAGAGCGAGACAAAAGAAGAGAGAGAGAGAGAGAGAGAGAGATAGAGAGATACAGAGACAGACAGAGCGAGACAAAAGAAGAGAGAGAGAAATCACTACGACCGATGGCCAAGCAGGCAGACACCGGAATATTGGCATATGGGGAGAACAAAATATGCCTGGCTAAAAAATCTGGGAATTTGACACGGTGTCATAATCGTAATTCCATACCCCATAATCCTGCCAACTCCCTGGCGTTCGACAATGACAAAAATAAGTCCAAGCGCTGCATGCCCAGAATTCTTGACCAGGGTAAAAATACCGGGCCAACATTGGCAAGGCCAGTAGTCCATTTGGCCCGGGCGAATAATATGCGTTGTAAGAATCGATCTGAACAAAGTCCTTCCACCGCCGAAATATCAGCACAACTGTTTAATTCTAATCCAATACCTGAAGTAAAGCCAGAGTGTATAGATGTATAGAGAAGTTTCATTATTGGTCGATTTGCGCTGCCAGACACGGGAGGCTCCGCGAAACCACTGTTAGCATGAAGCGGAAAGTAGGTCGCTGCGGTAAACAATATCTGTTTGTGCATTTCCACGGGGTGTAAGAGCTTACAAACGGCTCTAAATAGTTTCAATCAGCCCAAAAAATATGAACAAACCACAGTAAACAGATATGCACACTATCTTTGGTGAAGACGGTCTCTTCCAATTCTTCAATTTCTTGTTTACCGCAGCGACCTAGTTTGGCGATTTGGCGGAAGTGAGATCTCTCCATACATCTATACTCTCTGGTCAAGCCCAGGCTACGACCTGTCTGACCAATCAACGTTGTTAGGGGACGCCTAGTCTAAATAGTCTAATTACAAAGCCAAACAGAATGATAGCTTATAATGTAAAATACCACGCGCCCCTAACAAAAGCGCGAACCATTCGCCCTTCACAGTTGGTAAAATCAGTTTAGTGTGATAAAGATGCAAGTAATAACATAATGCCTGATGATCCACAGATTTCTAGCCATAAAAATGGACTGACATTACTGTGGTACAATAAAACGATCTCCCAAAAGGGAATTTGAAGAAATTTATTCACCCCTATCCTCACCTTTCTTCTTTTTTTTTCCTTTACTCACCCAGGATAGTATCACTGGAATCCTTACCTAGGGATGTACCTGTCCACCAAAAATGATCAGGGTAGAGTGTAGAAAACTCCAGATATTACAATAAACGAAGAGCCTTCGCTAACACACAGCCTACCGCAGGCAGGCCACACACTTATTCTTCTTATTATTATTATTATCTTCGTCAAAAATCGAATCGGCATGAATCCTAGTAGTCGGAGATATTAGGCTGAGTAGCTCATTACACTGAACGCGCTCATCTCTGATCTAACAGGGCTTCTGCTGGTCTCACATAACCGTTGGCGTTTTTGTTGTTGCTGTTTCTGTTGGTTTTCGCTCGCTTTTTCTCTCTCCTCTGATCCTGTCATAATGTACGTGCATCCAATGAACTCATGGTGACCCTTAGAATTTTGCCGGAACGCGCAAAACAGCGAGGTGGGGAGGATAATCCGGGAAGGAAAATGCTCTCCGATCCTGTCATTGGTATGTGTGTATGGGGGTATATGTGTATGAGGCAGGTTATACTGATAGGGGATCGTAGACATATATGGTTGGTTTGGACTGGCTGGATGGATGGATGGATGGACAGACTGAACAGATTCGTAGGTGAGTGGGTGGATGGGTGGATAGACTGGACGGATCCGCGAGTACCAGTGAATGGATGGATGGACAGATTCGTAGATGAATAGATGGATGCGTTGTCAGACTGAACACGGCCGTAGCTAATGGATGGATGGACAGATAGACTCGGTGGGTGAGAAAAACAGACGCACAGACAGAAAGTGAGGCAGAAAGGGGGAGGGGGAGGGAGGGGGAGAGCTGGTGGTTTTAGTACAGTTGCGTCAAATGGATAGGACCAACTCAATAACCAAAACCGAAAATAAATTTCAGCAGACAAAAAAAAGAAGCGACACATAACAAACGTTTGCAAAAGAAAAGTTTTGAAATCCTAAAATAGGCTGCAGAATGACGTGTTGTCACCTTTGTCTGGTTCATCCGCTTCCCTTGTCTGCACAGTTACCAGCCGTTATATTTTTTTACATCTTCTCTTCCATAACACAACATGCACGAGTAAACAAACCACAATTATTATGCAGTGTATACTTAGCCAGGCTGACGTTTCACAGTTTGGGATCAAAGTTGGTAAAGTCAGCGAGAAATTATGGCCAAAAACACGCGATACCACAGAAATACATCTTGCGTACGGAGAGAAACGTGGTTTCTTTACAGTTGATTATAACACATAACATTTTTTTTTTTTTAGAATGTAGGTAATTAATGTAACAAAAAACAAACAAAAAAATACGGAATTAAATACTTTTTCCCCTTCGATCGTATCTCCCCGAGACGATGATTACTTTAACACACACAAAAATGTCTCCAGCCTACCACCAATAACAGTACATGTAAATGTCATGCTATTTTCCCTTTGCAAAGTGCACCCTCTGTTTAATTTTACAGACCGACATGCCACCGTTGATCTTTTGGGGTTTTATTTTGCTGACAAAAGCTGAGCCAGCTTCATGCAAAGATTAAGATTAGGAGCGATATTTACTGCAGGAATCCTCGCGCAATAGGTATCTGTATTCGTAGTAACGTACTGAACAAATTACGCCATATCGTAATACTTCGGCCGAAATTTGGTCGAACAATAACACTCAAGCGTGAAAGATAAACGACTAAATGGTGGTTGTAGTTGTTTTTTTACCATATTTTTGTAACACCATATTTTCACGCGACGGCATACCGTGGGCCGATCATCTATAAACTTACGCGATGCATATTTTACTCTCACCAATTATTCTGTGGGCGACAAGAAAGAAAACGATGAAGGGAAAAAAAATCCTCGCCGCTGGTGCTTTTCGATGGCAAACTTTGGCGGAGCATGTGAGAAGACAGGAATCCAACAGGCAAATCTGAGAGGCTCTAGCCTACGTAATTGTTTCTGGTGTATTTTAGTCCGCCCTGACCTTGAAGGCGGCACAACAAACAGCTTTCTGCGCGCACAGGAACCGCCAGTTTTAACTGCTAAATTATGATCGATCGAAGCACGGCACGTTCTCTCTCTTGCAGAAGTCTGAGTGCGAAAGGTTAAGGCCGATACCCGAATAAGCACAGCACTTGCCAAAAGAAAATTTACAAGCATTTCTAATCATGTCCGTACGTGACTGCATCGGCGTAAGGTTCCACGCACCCGACTAACTAAAGGTGCAAAAAAATATAAAAAAATAAAAAATTTCACGCGCAAAAACGAGAAAAATGTGGCAATTAGCTGGTTATCTCCGCCAGAGTTTTCTGCAAAATGGAAAGGCACACCAGAAATTCTGTGTAATGAGCTGGCTATGCGTGCGCGTTTACAAAGAGTACGTCAGTTCTGCGTACGTGTGCATTTCTGTGAGCTTGAACTTAGTGCAGTCAGTCGCCTATTCTCTTACAGCGCATTTTTTAATGGCCATTATGAATTGTACTTTTTATCGCTCTACAACAGCAAGAGTAAATGTTATCAAGCTTCATCGACGTGTGAATCTTGAAGGGGGAAAAAAGTGCGAGGTGAATGGGGGGGGGGGGGGTAGGGGGGGGGGAGAGAAGAGAAATGGAGGAATCCAGTTTCTTCACGGGAAATTTTTTTTCACTAGTAAACATCTCTCCGCCATCCTGAGAAGATTCTGCCTGATCTGATCTACTTAACTGGATTATGGCCTAATTATACATGTATATTCGTTATTCTTAATTAAACAGTCTTGTTGTAGAAGAATATCTTATGAACAGTTTCATCTAAATACCATTGTGCGGCGTGTGGTGGTGAATTGCAGAGACCATAAGTATAGTTCTAAAGCTAGTCTGAGGACTAGTAAAACCTCATATAAAGACCTGTCTCTGATGACTGATAACATCATGCTGTAGGTCCAGAGAGATTTTCAAAATATCCGAAGCCGAAGAGCTTCCCCAGAAATACTTTAGCCTGCCTAGACAAACACTTTGCGCACAATCAATACAAAATCTTGAAATGGTTGTGCATGGTTGCTATTGTCCACTCCTTAGGTCAATATACACTTTGTCGGCATTGGTAAGATTTTTCTTAGCGATTCTTTGCTCTTGTCCACTCCCCAGGTCAATATACACTAGTAAGATTTTTCTCAGAGATGGGACTGCCAATGTTTCTTTTTAACGGTTTGGATCAACTACTGCATAGTCTCGGGAACACTTAATTTTCTTACTTTGTTTGAAGACTTGAAGGATATCTAAGGTCAGATTATCTTTTGAAAATCATGCTGGTTAATTACTCTAAAGAATTTATTAAATTTATTAACTTAAGAGTTGGTGTACATTGTCAGGGAAGGTTTTAAACTCACCTTGAGAATTAGATCCAGCGGGTGGCATAGAATTGAAATTGGGTGGAGCTGACGAGGTGGCGTGGAGAGGGATGTGCCCTTGTGAGGCACCAAAAGCTGCATGACTGTTGGTGGCACGAAGAGTTAAATGTCCGTTAGAGGTGGGCATGTACTGGGCACAACCGGAAGTGTCTCCGTTAGACGGCGCAGGGTTAATGGCAGCACTGGCGTCGAAGCTGGAGTAATGCCCGGGTTGTTGTTGTTGATGTTGTGGTTGCTGTTGTTGTTGCGGTTGCTGCCAGGAAGTGTGCGCCCCGGAGCCGATGATGGGAGAGGGGGACGATTGTCCGTGGGCCACCATTGCCGGGTTAGTGGCAATGATGTTGATGTGTTCCTGGGACACCGACAGCTCCGGGGACATGTGAGTGAGGGAATGCTGAGAAGAAGAGCCCGGGGATGGGCTGTGGCTCTGGCTGTGGCCTACACTCAAGCTGTTACTGCCACTACTGGAGCTGGTAGCCGTGCTACTCCCGCTGTGCGGAATACTGTAAGTGAAACGTTCCTCCAGGCAGCCCAACCAAGTCTGGAAGTTGCCGCGTTCTTCCATGGTAATGGCCGGGTGGATGAGAGAATAGGACAGCAGTTGGCGGCTCTCCTCGATGTTGACGCCATTCTGAATGGTGTGGGACAGCAGCTCAGGGATCAGCTGTAGGTAGGCCTGCTTGACCGAGGTCTTGCCCACTTGTAGCAGGGGCAGAAGCTGCAGCAGCTGGTGAATCACCGATTCTTTCTCCTCGCTGTACAAACCACGCACGAAAGCTGTTGGGAGAAGAAAGAAGAAAAAAAAAGAAAATTTACAATTCTCATAACTAATGGAGAGCCATGCTGACAAATTAATGTAGCCTGATCTGACTACTTTGTGCTGTATCAATCCACATACGGAGACCATCGCTTTTAATCTCCATATGATGTTAACAAGATACTATTGTAAGACAGTCCATTCACTCCAATTTGACTCATGTCCCTCATGTCAGTGCAGTTAGTTTATCAGCGTCCTCGGTATGGCATTTTTATGTTTCCATCTGCGAATACAGTTATGCACTAATGAACTTTTCCTTTTAATAGACGTACCCGCCCCCTCCCCTCTCTCACGCATACACCCGCACACGATGCTCAAGAAGACGGGCTGGTTAACAGAATTCATAAAGCTCCGCTGTTTGTTCCTTCTCACCAACTGCACAGACTGTTTACAGACTGTCTCTGTCAGGAACATTCTCTGTGCACTTTGTGGTCACGCCAGTTTGCCCCTGCAGGACTACATTAAAAAAAAAAACAACCTCACTGTATCCCGTCTTATTCTCTCGTATTGCAATCTGTTCGTTATCTCTTTATTTATTTCAGTTCTATTTCCAGCCCTGATGTTTACATTGCGGTCTATCGCACTGGCCAACATAGGATGACTCTCCTTTCTCAACGGGAAGCCGGGTTAAATAAACATGTCAGGTCTATGATGCCCATTTTTTTTTTTTTTTACACATTTATCCTCTATTTGTTATCAATTGGGGGGGGGGGGGGGGGGGGGGAGGGAGAAGAAGAGGAGAGAGAAAGAAGAAGAGAGGGGAGAGAAGAAAAGAAGAGGTTTTAAAAGGACGAAATGGTTAAGCTGGAAATACATGTCTTTTATTATAATGTGGTCTGTGCAGCAATGCAATGATCTGAGGTGTGTGGGCGGCACAGAAAGGTACACCGTTTCTCTGGATACACTCATGCACATTGTAATGTTGTACCTGTGTTTATCAATCTCTCCAAACAAAACTGATATGACCATGCTGTAACCTTTTCAATGCCGCGGACAGAGTTTAATCTGGAATAGTTTACTGCACCAATTTTCGCTTCATCTGCCAATAATTGATAACTAGCTGAACAGTGGTACCGAGATTCACCGTTAGGCTACTTTATGAAACAAATGAAACTTAAATAGTCGCCCTAAAACTGTAGTAACTGGTTTTGACTACTTTTCAGGAGGAAAAAAAAAAACTTTTATTTTAGCGCAACTGGTCTAGCTAGTGACGCTGACGTTTTGAACGTTTCTATTCGATAATTTTTCGGCACAGAAGTCTAGAACCAAGATTATTTGATGCGGCTTTGAATGTAGTTGAACATAATTATACATAAAAATCGATTTTTCGAATTTTTGAGTTACTACAGTCTTACGGAAAGGTAAGGAATATGGGGTATAAATATAGTTGCATACAGGTAGACACTCGTGTATGCCGACAATGCCATCGTACAAATAGCTAGGTATTGTTTTTCCTGCCATCAGCATGCATCCTGATAATGTGACGTGTGTGTGTCTCTGTCTGTGCCCAGAGGAAGGGGGTGGGGGCAGAACTGGGTGTGGAGACGATCACGGGAAAAAGCCTGGGATGCACAGACTGCTGAATGTGGGAATGAACCTTCGCCCTATCGTAAGGCATGGCGACTGAACTGAATAAGACATAATATGCATATCATGATGTCAGTTTCGGGGGGGAGGAGGAGAGATATACATGTAGTCATGGTTTTAATTAAGCATGGGGGGGGGGGGGGGAGAAAAATATAAATACAGTACAGTATGATATTAGCTACCGGGGTTTCCGCAGAAAAGCCAGGATATGAAAGAGCTACAAGATAAAACCCAGAAAAGGAATGCAGAACATGGCTGTAGAAGGGAGAGAAAAAAAAAAGACCAAATATACAGTAAAACGAGTAGCACATTCCGGAATCGATTCCTTGTAGACTCTTTCACGTTGACGGGCCAGATACCTGTTTTTGGTACGGAGGCCGTTACGTGACTTGGAAGAGCAAGGGGTAGGGGGGAAAGAGAAGTCGCTAGGAGGAATGATAAGGACAGACAGATTAGGAATGAGATGAGCTAACAGATAAGCAAGTTATCTCTTAATCTTTGTCTCGCAAAGAGACAGCTCAAACAAGTTCAGCCAAAGCTACAGATGGCGGGACAGATGGCAATTTTGAGGAGACGGCTGACAGGTAAGAAGACGTTGCTGTAGCAGCAGCCACTCTTGACGGGAGATGTAGGTGGGAAGACAGGTAAGCTTAGTCTAACTAGACAGATGAGGGAAACAACATCAACAAATCCAAGGTCCACGTGATCGGATTTTAAAGCCCACACATTGTATTCTACTCAAATTCAAATACATGTAATGCACTTCTTTCCAAAATTCTCTCTCTCTCTGCAAGGATGTGTATCGCTGCATGGGGAAGTACAGTGTATACATTAGATACGTAAGCAGGCGCTGAAATAGGTAAGTTGGTGCGAACGGTGGGAATATACTAAGCAGACTAGCATGCCTGTGATTGACTCATGCTCTCCAAGACCCAAAATGAGCTAAGACTATGGCAACCTGTTTTAAAAGATAAATACATTTCTTGTTTAGCTGCTAGGAAACCATTCATCTTCCTCGCATGCTTTTAACACCCAGGCAAATCGAAAAGGAAATGTGAAAAACGGACAGACAGTCAACCTAATGGGATGCTGTCGACAACAAAAACAATCAGCGATGTCCCAGTGCCAATCTCCGACACATTAAAGAGAATCCAAAAAAGGAAGAAAATAAAGCGTGAAATGGTATCAAGTTGCCGCAATGTCTCGTTCTCATCGCATCTCTTTCTGTTTTTTCTCTCACATTTATCAGGCTGCAAACAACAGCATCAACAATGCCGGACCTGTTCACTGAACGCTGACGTTCAGAAATGCCAGGCGGTGCAGAACACTCATGATTTTTCATGGTGGTCTATCGGAAACGGCGGTGCACGGCGTGTTTTCTATGTGGCTTGGCAGCCCAAGAGCTGCAGCACAGAGACAGTTGCAGACAGGGTTTAGAACAATCAAGAGTTTGAAGAGGCGAGGACTGGGGCAGCTGGCTGTCGGCAATATCGGGCAGCTGCCAATCTCGAGATTAAACACTGCTTTCCCAGTCACAGGCACGGCATGCCCAGTTGATCCTGTCTCGGACGGCAATGTCGGGTGCTTTGGGTCGAGGTTCTGCCTACATGAGGTAGGTCTTCAGGTTGTCCCTAAACCTCTTGCTTGGACAAATCTGGTCACAGACGCCATATAAATTATCACTAACTTCACACTACACAGCTGCTTTGGTGTCCTGTATACTTTACAAAAGCAAATGACATGACAGATCTAGGGAAGCTGGTCTTCTCATACTCGACTGATGGTCTGTGAACTTTTCTGTGGAGGCTGAAAATTAAATGTCTGGACCTGCAGGGTCGCCAGCAGATCGGGCCACGGACAAAAACATGCCACAGCCAGGTGTGGGCCGTTCGAAATAATATCACTACCTATAAAATAAAGAATTATCAATTCCTAAGTATAAATAAAATAACTCGCGATAATGCATTGAAATGCCAAGAAATTAAATTTGTCAACCTTATAATACAATATTTTTCAGAGCATAGGCGTCAAGAGTAAGCACTCTTGGGTGTGTGATACTGCTCTTGAAATTCTTCAGAAACAGTCCAGTGAAAGAAAATCATCCTTTCAATAAAACACATTAGGACCAGAGGCGATCAATGACCAGACAGTTTTATTATTTTTTTACTTGATTTTCCCAATATAATGGCAGTGCAACTTAAAGACAAACTTTCAAGGGAAGAAATATTAAAACAAACAGCATCAGGGCTGGTGGAAGGCAGTTTCCAAGCCTTTAAAGGTGACTAACATTGTTATCGTCTTGGCGAGCAAAGCGAGTGAAATGATGGACAGTAAAAAAAAAATATAATTGTGAAGGAAATGAGAAACAAATAAGGGCCGACGAAGGGCAATGCAGTCAATGACGCATTGATTAATGTGTGTGACAATAATTTATTTACCTGTACTTTATCACTGGAAATAATCTAACCCTTCACCATATCCTATTCTCGCCCCACGCTTCTTTTTTTTCATCATGTTCTCGTCTTGGCTCGAAGAAAATTCAGTTCTGGCAAGTTGACCAAATGAATCACCTTAGGTACAGGAGAACGATAAGCCGTAAGTCAATCAAATCAGGAACTAAACCATGTTGTCCTTTTGTCCAGGTTTCTGCAAAGATACTCGTGATGATCTAATTCATGCCAAAATTGAAACCACATGCGGTGTCTACATTTTCGTTTTCCAAGATTCAAGCAGAGTAAAAGATGTTTTTGAAGTTAATGATGTTCTGTTTTTTGGTTTGTCTCTCCTCCTCCTCCTCCTCCCCCCCCCCCCCCTGTACAAGTAGAAATGAAATTTGGCACAGCTTTAGCCAGACATACATGTGGCCGCCTTGACATGCTTGCAGTTTGGGCGAAGATTGTTTTTTTCATTTGACACCCCCACCCCCCAATAATTGCCGTCTACAACACTTTCTTGCCAAGACTGCACAGAAAAACGTACCACCACGTACTGCCAGACTTCCCTATAGTGTGCTAGACGATTGTCCTTTCAACAACTTTTTTCTTCCCCTTGTATTCTCATCCTTAGTCTTTCCTTGATTCTTTTCTGTGATTTACAAATTCTCGTTTCTGCTTCTTTTCTTTTGTCTCTATACCTGCACTTTATCTTCTTCACTCTTCACAATCATTTCATCTCTAGAAAGTTTTGGGGTTTGTTTTGTCTCTCTCCCCCCCCCCCCCCTCCCACCACATACACACTGACATGGTATAACACACACTGTAAAATGACAAATCTTCCCTGGAAGAGGAAATCTGTTTGGGCGGATTTATGGCTTATCCGAGTCATAACCCTGACAATGATGGTGATGGTATCAGTACACTGGGGTGTGGTGGGGGACAAAAAGAGAGGAGGGCGATGGATTGTGAGAAAAACAAGAATCTGATAAAAATCAAAGACAGAGGAGAATAAAAATGATGTCACTGATGACTGGAAAAAGTCAACACCGGGAGGCGAGGGGACACGTGCAGAAAGACCAGATCGAACATCTCCGTTTTCTGGACTTCAGTCCTCGAGTAATCCTCGCCTGTCGTTCGAGTATTAATTCTTTCTCGTGAAGCTGTAAAAAGCAAGCGCCTCTCTCTCCCTCCATTCGTCAGCTGTAATTTTTTTTTTTTCTCCTACTGCCCAGTGTCGCTTTCTCATTTCTCCACAACCGGCTATTTCGATTTGATGGCTTTGGAATAGATCAATCATCACTGCTCGGAAAATGTACATGAAATATGTCCGTTATGCACACGAACTAGACCCCAAATTTTGCTACCTGCCGCACTCCTGACCTCGCAGTTTGTCCGTGCGCTTACTTTTTCTGCGTGTCTAGTTACCATAACTGCCTTGAATTAACAGCCAAGAGTCGGTTTCTGATGTTTGCTTTCACTGCTGCGTGTGCTAAAAACATTTCTCGCTGGTAAACATTAATGGTTCTTATTTACCTGTCCTTGAAGGCAAGCTTACCAATGCTCACACATTATTAAGCACGCTACTGGATGGGAAGGAAGACACGAGTTGACAAAAACCATATTGAGTGCCGACAAAAAGAACGAGAGGAACAAAACAAATAGTTCATATGCAGTGGCAGAGACAAGCAAAGATGGACAGACAGAGGAGGGCAGGAGGTGGTGGGGATGGTGCTGAGCGAGAGGGGGTGGGGAGAGAAAGAGAGAAGATGATGAAGTGGGCAAATGGAGTAGCGACTTGAAGTAAAAATTGTAAACGGCCCATCATTTGACATTCGCCGGAGTAATAAAATATGGGTCATGGGCCCCGTTTTCAAAACTTCGACTGGAGATGATCAGGCTATCCATTATGGGAGTTAGGCCAGAAATGCATCATCCTTGACAAACTGCACGAATCGTTCGATAAAAATTGTTTTTGTGCTAACAACTCAGAACCACCGAGGAGAAGACCTGGGATTCAAATAATTCAAGTTGTCTCTCTCATCACTTTTTGAAAATATCAATATTTATGAAATATAATATGCTTTAGAAAGTTGAAACAAACATTATTTTAAATTTTTAAAAAAACAAAGTTGTGTGTGACTGGAGAGAGGAGAGAATGTGATGATAGGTAGGAAGAAAAATCCACGGTTAATTAGAGTACAATATAATGTATTATGCCATTTTTCTTCGTTTCCCTTCCTGCTGCAACCTGCTTCGCTAAAGTGTCAATCAGGGATTCATTATCTGCCTATTCATTCCTGGATGTTGTTGTTGTTGTTTTTTAAACAGACCTCACTTTACTCCACCCGGCCCCTGGCCATTTCCACATCATTAGGCATACAAATGGTTAAAAGTGAATAAACCACTGCCTTCCTGGCTCTAATCATGTCAGCTGAAACTAGTGAAAGGCCAAAAGCCGAAAAACTATTGGTCAGAGACCACCTGGGCCCCGACGACGTTTTTCAGCATAGCATTAGAAGTTCAGAAAACCTAATGTTTTGGGATTCCCGTCCAAGGATGTCTCAGGAGAACAAAGAAGAGGAATATATGCCTTCCGATATAAAGTCCTGCGAGCTGCCAGATCATTTCCAGCCTGGTTTGACATCATCGGCACGAACCGAATATTATGCCATTCCGAGTTCAGAAGCAAAAGCCTGAGATTTTCCCATTACTCTCCTTGAGCTTAACTTTCATCCTCTGCCCAGTGCCTGCCTGATAATGCAAGCAATAATGATGTCTCAAGCTTAGCTGAAATCCTGATCCCACCGGGAATCTGCAAGTCACGATTCGGGGAATATTTGAGGTCGATAAGTAAATATGCGCACAGAACACAGTATTATTTTCTTGTGCAACAGTTTATGTATTCTCTATGAGACTGACCGAAATATTGAGCTCAGAATTACCGCGATCGAAGCGAGGTACACTGTATCTCTCGCGTTTCCCTCGGCGTCTGACTCCGCTCTGTTATGAGTTCGTAAGACCAACATCATAGGGAACGCTAATTTAATAGGCATCGGGGGACGACAGAGACAGAAAAAAGACCCCACCCCCCTTTCCTACCAATACCCAAAAAACGTAAAAAATGACGCAGTTTCTTTTCTGGTCACCAGGAAGTTCCAGGAACCAGTTTAATTCCATGCCCTGGCGACATTTATTTATTAAATTAAGAAATATTAGCGCCTTTAAATAGGAGTTTTAGATATAATCTTCTTTAAATGCGACCTTGCGAACTATAAAAAGTAGGAAAAACAAAAAAACATTACTCTCCATTTTAATCCTGAAGCAATTATTCCGCCCATAAAACGGTACATTTTTTCAATTTGCCACCCTTCTGTGACAGCGAACGTGAATTACGTTGGCGGAAATTAAGCTGCAGGTTTGAAAATAAAACATATAACATGTTTGCACGGAATTGTATGAATTTTTCCGCCTGTCGGGTCAAGGTTCACGATTGTATTTTATGGTTTATGCGGGGGGCGGGGGGGAAGAGAGAGAACAAAAGAGAAGAGAGAAAAGACATGTCTTCGCACTTTCGCGGTATCAAAAGCTATCATTGCTTGGTATCCCGTACAGACTGACATAGAAATGATGAGACACTACCTCCCCCCCCCCCCCCCTCAATGAAATAAATGTGCCAATTACGTGAATGCTGGGGCGAAGACAAATTCACACCCCCACCCCCCACTTTTTTGTCTCCTCCTTTTGCCTTCACTGGTTTATGCAGTTAATATTTCCCAGTGGCATTAATATAGGCCAGAGGTTTTCAACCCGTTTGGTATCAGATATCGTTCGATTTTCTTAAAATCGACAACCAACATAATGCATGTATTTATTTTTATTCTCTCCTGCTCCATTTAAATAGAAAATCCTGCAATTTTTTTCCCCACGTCTACAAGCTGCAACTCTGAAATGTTCAGTATCAGAAAGGCCTGTGCAGATGTAATTCTAAATGTCGCTGGTGGTGGGGGTGGCGATATTGTTGCAGTCACAGTGAATCCCTTCTTTGCATCTCTCTCTCTTTCTCCACTCACATCACCACAACTCCCTCCGCATCAAGTACAGTGTATGAAACACATAACCACCTGTGCATTACCATAATTATGTGGCTGCACATTTGGCACAATTCACTATAGGAAGGGGGGGGGGGGGAGAAGATAACAAAATGCGATAGCATCAGTACTATTATCACAGCAAATGCATGTACCATAAACGTCACCATTAATTTAATGAACATATTCCAAATGTTACCGCGATGAGTGCAATCCAAGCGTGAAAAAAAAAAAAAGGGACCATGCGGTGTTTCGGTCCCCAGTTAAAGACTGAGAAATTTGAAATATCAGTGCTCTGTTAATTTATTTTTTTCCACACGTATTCCTGTTCAAATCTATACTGTGGACGTGTGCCACGGGTGGAATCGTCACTACTCTACGCTAAAGGCATCAGTCATTTTTGACACTTTTGAGACACTGTGGTATTATTGCATTTGTTTTCTGTTTCCACAGATAACCATGCCAGCGTTTTGAGTTGATTAAAGCTCATTGAATCTAATCTTATGAGTCAGCCACCCTTTCATTGTTCTAAATTGTCCTCGATGTATTCGTCGAAAACGTACTAATATTACAGATCCCGCTTACGTCAATTTAATCAACTCAAAACGAGATGGATCGCCACCTGCGACCAGCTGTCTTGGAAACAGACCCCGATGCTCCCAACGCTGCCAAAACTTGGAGACACTGGAGCCGGACTTTCAAGAACTTCCTGGAAAGCCTCTCTACTGGACCCCAACAACCAAACAAGCTATCAACCTTGATCAACTTTGTGGGGCCGTCCGTCTACGAACTTATCGCTGACAGTGAAACATTTGAGAATGCTTTTGACGCTTTACAGATTGCCTACGACAAACCGAAAAATGAGATCTTTGCTCGTCACCTACTGTCAACTTGTAAACAAGAGCCTGGTCAATCACTCGACCAATATCTTCAAAAACTGAAGAACTTTTCTAAGGACTGCAATTTTAAAGCAGTATCAGCCGAACAGAACAAGAATGATGCTATCAGGGACACGTTCATCAGTGGACTACTGTCGTCCCGGATTCGGCAAAGACTGTTAGAGAAAAGAGACATGGATCTCCAAACTGCTTTTGAAAGCGCTCGGTCATTGGAAATGGCAGAGAAACAGTCCTTATCATATCAGTCTCAACCACTCGCTGCTGCTGCAGAAACGTCGGGTCACTCTACAAATGAGCACTGCACTGAAAACACCCAAGAACCTACGATTAGTGAAACAACTCTGGCTGCCACGAGTTCACAATGTTATTTCTGTGGGTTCAAGAAACATCCTAGAACGAAATGTCCCGCCCGTGAAGCTATTTGCAAGTCTTGTGGAAAGAAGGGACATTATCTAAAAGTGTGCCAGTCTTCCAATAAGTCCAAATCAGTGTCGTCTGCGATAGACAGCATACTTTGCACTACCTTAGCATCTGCCGGAGTAGGCCGCCTCAAGCAAGCCATGATCAAAGTCCATATCAATGGAGAAGAATTTGATGCCCTTGTGGACTCCGGCAGTACTGAAAGCTTCATAAGGGCTGACATTGTGAAACGTAAAAACTGGTCTCACATTAAATCTTCCAAAACAGTCAGCATGGCGTCTCTAGCTCTAACTAACAAGACACTTGGACTCTGTTCCGTCTCAATGGAGTATCAGGGGACTCGCTACGAGGATGTTCGACTTTCCATGTTGCCCAACGCTTGCGCCCAAATTATACTTGGACATGATTTCATAAACAAGCATCAAGAACTGAACATCAAGTTTGGCGGGAACATGCCCCCCTTGGTATTGGGCTGCCTGACTTCTGCAAAAGTGGAGCCTCCCTCTATATTCTCAAATTTAACTCACGACTGTAAGCCTATTGTAACAAAATCCCGGCGTCACTCCAACCCAGACGAGAGTTTCATTAAACTAGAGACTCAACGACTCCTCAAAGAGGGTATCATTGAAAATTCGACATTTCCGTGGCGGGCGCAGGTGCTTGTGACGTCGAACGAAAATCACAAAAAGAGGATGGTTGTTGATTACAGCCAGACGATCAACAGGTACACTTACTTGGACGCTTATCCACAGAAAAGAATTGACTCCATGGTGGAGGACATCTCACAGTTCAAGATCTTCAGTACCTTAGATCTAAAGAGTGCTTACCACCAAATTCCGTTGAAAGCTGAAGAAAAACAGTTCACTGCTTTTGAGGCTGCTGGTAACCTTTACCAGTTTACAAGAGTGCCATTTGGAGTGACAAATGGGGTGTCATGTTTTCAGAGAGTGATTGACAATATCATTGCAGAAGAGAATCTACAAGCCACTTTTGCATACATTGACAATGTCACCGTGTGTGGGAAATCCAAAGAGGAACATGACCATAATCTACAAAAACTCCTGGAAGCAGCTTCGAAATATGGGCTTACTTTCAATGACTCTAAAAGTATCATCGGTGTAGAAGAAATAGATCTCTTGGGCTTCAGAGTGTCGAATGGCCGAGTCCGGCCTGATCCTGAAAGACTCAAACCCCTAAGAGAAATGCCTCCGCCAACCAACTTGAAAAGTCAAAAGAGAGTGATGGGCATGTTCGCATATTACTCCTCCTGGATCTCTAAGTTCTCTGACAAAATCAGACTTCTGAACCAGAACGCAACCTTTCCTTTGCCAGAAGAAGTTCTTGTATCCTTCGAGAATCTCAAGAAGGAGTTGGAAGATGCTGTGCTCACTACTCCGAATCTTAGCAACCCCTTCTCTCTTGTCGTTGAAACAGACGCATCTGACACAGCTCTTTCAGCAACTCTCAATCAGGAGGGGAGACCAGTCGCCTTCTTTTCACGCACCCTATCCCGGAGTGAACGGAACCATTCACCTGTCGAAAAGGAGGCCCAAGCTATTATCGAAGCCATAAGAAAGTGGAGACATTACCTCCTGTACACCTCCTTCAAACTGATCACCGATCAAGAAGCCGTGTCTTTCATCTATGATAAGAAGAGACGCGGGAAAGTTAAGAATGACAAAATCCAAAGGTGGAGGATCGAACTATCCCCTTACACCTATGAGATCATGCATCGACCAGGATCTGAAAATGCGGCACCTGACACTTTGTCTCGGTGTTGTTCGGTAACCACCAGAGACGAACTCCAGAAGATCCATGATTCTCTCTGCCATCCTGGTATCACCAGGTTGACCCACTTCATCCGCTCCAAAAATCTGCCATACTCTACTGAAGAAATACGGATAGTAACCTCCAGATGCCCAGCCTGTTCTGAACTTAAACCTCGCTTCTTTCGGCCAGCACAAGGAACTTTGATCAAGGCCACGCAACCAATGGAACGGTTGAGTGTGGATTTCAAGGGGCCCTGCCGTCGACCTCTCGAAATCGATACCTGTTAACAATCATTGATGAATACTCGCGCTTCCCCTTCGCTTTTCCCTGCCAAGACATGACTGCGACAACTGTTGCGAACTGTCTCACTCAACTTTTTGCTATGTTTGGAATGCCTCAGTATATCCATTCCGATCGAGGCTCATCATTCATGTCCCAAGAGCTGAAATCATTCCTCCATTCAAAGGGGGTAGCCACCAGTCATACTACGCCTTATAATCCTCAAGGGAATGGGCAAGTCGAAAGACTCAATAAGACTTTATGGCAATCCATCACTCTCGCCTTGAAATCGAGAAACCTAGAGACATCCCAGTGGGAGCTGGTGCTTCTTGATGCTCTGCACTCAATCCGATCTCTCTTGTGTACTGAAACCAATTGTACTCCTCACGAACGCATGTTCCAACACCAACGACGCAGCACCAATGGTAATTCACTACCTACTTGGATGCTCTCCCCTGGGCCCGTCTACTTGAAAAGGAATGTTAGGAATTCCAAGTATGATCCCCTAGTTGATGAGGTGGAACTAGTGGATGCAACCCCTATGTATGCTCACGTTCGTCATGCTGATGGACGAGAGTCAACAGTCTCCTTGCGGCAACTTGCTCCAGTAGGGGAGATGGATCATCGTCCTGATGGAGAATCAACGGCCATCTCACACGAACCAGAGGGAGAGACGACTGATTGGACTGATCGCCGCGTAAGTCCAGGCACTGATACGAGTCCGAATGTATCTCCGCCGGAACTTCCACTGAGTACGGTTGATGAACTCTCTCCTCCTGCTCATAACATCCCTGGAGAAACTGCTCAGGAATGTGTTCCACCTCCGAAAGAACCAGATAGACTTATGAAGCGGGAAACAAATAAGGGCTTCATCAGAACAACAAGTTACAATCTGCGTAGTGGCCACAAATAACATTCTGACGTTTGTCTTGGGATATCGTACAGCTAGTCCAGACCGTTTCTTTACCCGTCTCCATTTTCGTTGTGTGCCGGCAGTCTACCGGGATATAAATAGACGAGTGTGTGAAAGGTTGAACGAGTGAGTGAGTGATATGATAGCTTATCTTTTTTTGTTCACTTAATCCGGTCTACACAATTTATGTTCGCCATCTTGCTAATATAAAATCACTATTTCGAAATCGCAGGGTCTAATCTTCTGTTGAATTCAGTGTGGTTAAAAGACCACTGTCAAAGGAAAACAAGCCTGGGAGAATGTGGTATTATTGCATTTGTTTTCTGTTTCCACAGATAACCATGCCAGCGTTTTGAGTTGATTAAAGCTCATTGAATCTAATCTTATGAGTCAGCCATCCTTTCATTGTTCTAAATTGTCCTCGATGTATTCGTCGAAAACGTACTAATATTACAGATCCCGCTTACGTCAGACACTAAGAAAAAACTTTACTTCCCTGGTATTTGGTGACTTCTGCCATTATGATTCTATGGGTTTATTACATTTTCCTATTAGCGTATTTATTTTTCTATAATTTTCATCTGACAGCTCTCGTGCTCAGGAAAGCAATGAACCGTCCGTTGCCTTTCCGCATAAGTTTTACATATATGCCATTATTGCACAGCAGTGACGGAATGCGCCTTGTCTGTTGCCGTTGTTCTGTCATCCATGACTCTGGTAAGAATTAGATTCCCCAGAGAAGTCGCCACTCACAAGTCTGAGACTCGCTGGGGCGCCCTGGCCTATCTCACCATGGGTTCAAGTTTGAGTTTAGTGGCATCTCAGCACTATAACCGACATTTTGCTCATTTAAGGATATTTTCGTTCCGTTACATTGGGCTAGCTTTCAGCCCTCAAATTTCTATAAATATGATAAAATAAAAATGAAGTTAAAAATCTAACGGGAAAAGGGCCGTGCTGTACTGTATGTCTACATGAACCTTGTAAATACGATAAAAAATCTATTAAATCAACTTGCCCAGTTCGGCCTCCTGCACGAACAATAAGAAGCGCTGCGGGTCCACGTCAGAAAACAATCTTTCATGGATCCGCAGGCATAATAATGCCTTCTACGGATATGCGCCAAATCTCACAATGCCTAATAAGCAACAGCGCATTAAGTGGAAAAATCAATGATGCCATTTGTATCACAAACTGTCAACTGCTCGTACTTTTACGCCAGGTAATAACAGTGCAACTCACACAGCAAAGTCGGGAATTTCAAATAAAAGCGGTCTCACGCCACGCATCAAGAGTGCAGATATTTTCAATTCAGTTCATTACCTGAGAAGAATTTTTTTTTTTTTAAATTATTCGGGCATGAAACACAAGACTGAACGCCCAATAACCAAGACCGTTGAGAGATATCAAGACTTCACTATGTTGATCTGAAATTTAATTTATTTTTTTTTTTGTTAAGAAAGAAAGAAAGAAAAAAACAACACGAAAACAATTACATGTACTGCCATAAAAATAAAAAAAAACACCAGTGACATCTAGTCGGTCCAGGTGGCACATCAACAGCGATGATATCGCCCATTGTCACAGACAGAACAGGACAAAGCGTTATGACATTAAAAGAATGACCGGGCAATTATTCAGCATCAAGAATTTACCGATCATACAGAGACAGCAACAATCCAGTGACAGGAACTTATGTCACAACACCGTCACAACTGACAACGGCCTTGCTCAGACATCCACCAATGTACGCGCGTAAACATGCAAGCAAACACACCCAAGAAATGAATCTCTTCCATGGCATCCTTCAATAAACCTGTATTTAATATGCAAAGACAGGCTGAAGGTCCCAGTCTCAATACAATCTCAAGCTGGGTTTCGCTCTGACTGACCTGTCCCCCTTCTCTAGCTGTCCCCTACAAAGATAAGACAGATGATCAAGTAGATCTTGTTTCAGTTATTGATTCATTTGTCTTCTCGCCCGCCAAAGCCCCAGATGCAGCAGTAACACGAGAACAATCACGAGGACAGAAAAAATAGACAATGAGAATGGAAGGTTGGAAGCGGCGATGGAATAAAGATAATAGCTGATGAAAATAAAGCAGAGAGAGAGAGAGAGAGAGAGAGAGAGAGTGAGAGAGAGAGAGAGAGAGCGCAGTTTCAAAGACCAGTATACACAGCAGATGAGAAGGAATGAACTACATTTTGTGGGGAAAGGGCGCCTTACGATAAAATATGACTGAAGAGAAATTTGTTGTATGAGGACGGGATATACAGCGAGCAATGTGCAACAGACGCAGTTAGACCACAGCAAGGACAAAGTACAGCCTTGCCCTGCCATAAGTGCTAGATAAATATTTTGATGCAGGCTACTCAAAAACAAAAAGCTCCATGATTATGTGTAAAACAGAATTTTTCTGCATCAAATACCCCCCATGGATGATACGTCTGTGCTGCATCTCAGGAGCAACATAGCTTAAACAATTCCTGGTCACGAGCACAGACAAATTTACACTCTCCAGAACTCTCCTTCCATTCCTCTCAGACGCCAGGGGTTTCCTTCCATTCCACCTTCCAAGCATGACAAAGTGATCTGCTGAAAGTTCAAAGTCTTCAACTCATTCTCAAGAAAATCTGTGACGGGCAATATTTCCTGAGTGCATTGAAAAGTCCTGTAATAGCAATTCGGATTTTGTTTTGTTCTGTTTTTTGTTTTTTTTTACATTTGTTACATTCGCAAAACTAACAACGAGAACTAATTTGACTTGGGAATACTGTATCAGTTAACACGGAACATGGCCTTGCATGTAGGATGCACTCCGGAAAATTGGCAATAAAGGAACTGAGAAGACTACACAGGTCAAGGCACTGTTCAGCTGTCGTGATGTCGCAAAGCCCAGCATCGTCTACAGACTACAACAACAACGAAGACAAGATGTTAGACTTAAGCTGAGTTCTCATGTGTACGGAAACGGAAAAAAAAACATCATAATAATAAAAAGAAAGAGTGTTTCCATGTGGACGGAAACGGCGTGCGGAAACATTCTTTCTATTTCACTACTTGAAGGGTTTCTGGCGCCTCCGTTGCCGTTTTCGTATACATGAGAATCCAGCTTTAGTCTAGCGGTTCAACTATAACCTTATACAATGTGCAAAACTTATTTTATGTCTCGTGGCTTTGCTTCCCTCACAAAACGCAGACAGTTTGGTTATTGAAAACACCAATGGGGCAATCCAGGTCAATCAAGCAACAGAAATTGATGGAAGAGTCAGCAGAAAATTTTTATACATGTTCATGCATAATCACACTTTTAACTGGAATGAGAAAAAAAAATGGAAGTGACTGTGCATTGCAAGGGTCTAGGAAAGTCCAGGTATTTCTCCTCTGGAATCCCACAGTTTCCCTGTGGAAATTCCCCCAGTTTACAATCACTGTGCTAGACGAATAGTTAAAAGAGTCGCATAAATTACGCTAAACAGCCCGCCCAACACAAAGCAGTCCTAACTAGGCGCAGACAAACAAATGAAAAGGCTCAATCAGACAGAGTTCAACGACAAATCCATTCATAAATGTTCTTATCAGTTCATATTCTGAACATAAATCACGGTGACTTTATATTTTCTTTCCCTTTTTCAAGTTTTTCTTTTATTTCTAATCGTCCACAGTTAAAGCCGAAGTTACATGTCTGTCTCATAGTGAGACAGTAGATATTTCCAGAGCTGCAGAACCGCCTAAAGGTTAGTTCTCAATCTTTAGCTAGCAGTCACATATTATATTATTAGAATTTCATTAACAAGACAAAATTTAATCTAGGCTAAAAATACACAGCACTCGCCGGCTTCGATGTCAGCGTAATGTATTCAATTTCTAAATGTCTGTAACAAACAATTCAATTAGACCAAATACGGTTACATTGGTGACTGCAAAGGCGAAAAAAAAAATGCAACTGCTTTTCTTTGGACTGACCCTTATATCACAATTATGCTTTCGTTTTGATATTCGACACGCCCTCCAAAACCCCGCCAAAGATAACAAAAAATCCACCTAATCAGTGAATCACATCACCATGTGAATCATACAAAGCTAAGTTTCTCAATTCATCCTACATCCGAGTCTCTTTTCTCCTAATCCGCCCCTTTTCGTGCTCAAACATTTCTCCCGGCGACCTGTGTACCTAGGCAAAGAGCTTTTTATAAGGTCAGAATACCCCCATTAGTGGAGACCCCCGCACGGTTTATGACAATGGGTGAAGAGACGAACAAACCGGTTTTGTATGAATGAATGAGAATGCCTGACAGGGTAATCTCTGTTGTTATGATTATTTTCAGCTGTGCACTGACTCATTGAGCCTAGATGGGAGAAACTGCCAGTTCTAGACTAGGACAACCCTGCCTATGACGACCACAGTTATTCTAATAAAAGACCTTTAACAACATGTTTTCAACTCCCTGACGCCAATCTGTTTATTGACTGAAGAAAATGAATAAAAATCAGCTTTCCTACCACTGACATCCAGTGCCAAATGAGAGAGACTGATATAGGGAGAGTCAAAAGGGAGGAGAAAGACAGAGGGAGAGAGAGAATTAAATGATCTACACTGACATACTGATTATTAAGAAAAATGTTTTTATGTATGGGTGGGTGGGTGGCGGAGGAGAAAGAACGGGAAAAAATGCAGGAAGGAATAAAACGCACGGTCAAAGAAGTGGGATTTATTGAGAGACATTAGCTACTGTTTTTACCAACCTATTCTTCCTTCATCATTGTGACCCTGGGAAAACCAGATTTTTTCACTTGCTGCTGAAGGATGGTAGTGGTGACCGGGGGGGGGGGGGGTTTGCACATGCAATGTTTTGGACCGTCTTCAAAGACTTGGCATACTTATACAACAATAAAACCAGGTCTAGAATAACAAGACCCGACTTGACTGGTGCTTCCAGCGACAATAAAATCAATGCTTTTAGATAACCTGGCGGTATGCAATGTTTTGGACCGTCTTCAAAGACTTGGCATACTTATACAACAATAAAACCAGGTCTAGAATAACAAGACCCGACTTGACTGGTGCTTCCAGCGACAATAAAATCATTGCTTTTTGATAACCTGGCGGTAATACATGTCTCTAGATTTGCAATATTTGATCACAGTGGCCGCGCCACTTTTTTTTTATTTTTATTTGTACGACAACCCAGATCAAAATTCCTCATCCACACACTGTTCACTCGAAGTCATCGCTTTAAAGATGTAGTTCTTAACCACTGCAGACCAGTTCTCCTCCAGGGCCATGTATGTCTCGTGACTTTATTAAATAAATTACCCCCCCCCCCCCATATACAGTAATTCAGACAGTTTATTTTTAAAAAATAATAATAATTCCATCAAATTCTCATAATTCCGACAAAGCACTACACAGTGTGTCACTTGACATTGTTACTGCATGACAAGTTCATCATTTGGTTGAATTGAATACACTGCAGTAGTGGGATAGGGTGCAGCGGAAAACCCACTGTTCTGAACTGAGACATGATGCAACTAATACTAAAAGAAAAGAATAAAAAATGTACGGTACTTGCACATTTCTCTACCTTATTTTTCTCCATGCTCTCCTGATTTTAAAATATAAAAAAAAAGAAGTAAATAAACATACGATACCTAGACCTATAGAAATTGATTTTCTGAAGAACAAAACAAAAAATAATAATGTACAGAGACGTCCTGTCTACACTGCACTGCTGCAGTGGGGGAAACGCTCCCGACGTTCAAGCAGAGAAGAAGTCATCCTTCCGGCTTCGCTGGCAAAATCTCTCATTTTAGTGTTAACTGAGCAAGAACAATAAAATTCATGACGTCACACGTCGTCTTATTCAGACCGTGAGACTGTCTTAAAAGTATCGTTACTTTCCTCTAGCAAAAGCCTACATCAAGAACATAGGACACGTTCAGTTCTCTTTATCTCGTCAGATTAAGTTTCACCGATTATCACCAGGAAATGCCCTTCTCTTCTGCAACAAGATCTGACGTGGTTTGTGTGCATAGAACTAGAAATTCCATGGCTAGTGAATTTCAACTTTTCTTATGTTGCATAACCCATTATTTTACAAGGGTCGCTGCTTAGAGGGACACATGAGAAGGTTGAGATTTACTGATTATGGGCGTGGAGGGCGTGGAAGAAAGAACAGCTACCTACTGGGCCTGGGCCAAGGTGTCATACCTCCGCAGTCCGCATGCCTGGCGGATTATGACTTGGTGTCGGTATCGCGCCCTGTGAGTCAGGAACTTGCTGATCATTTTCACACCTGTGGTTTTGCCAAGAGTGAATCAGAATATAATGGCTGAGTCCGGGACAGGATTATGGACTGGGTTGGCTTTGGTGGATGTGACAATAGCAAGTAAATAAACGGTTCAAGTGTTTCATAATACGCCAAGCATTTGAAGGATCGGCGACTGATTTTATGGGGAGGTTCTTTTTTATTTTTTGTTTTGTTTCTTTGACACCAATACTTCCTTCAGACGATATTTTCACTGTATTCGCCGAAACAGGCTACTCATTTCACATATTATAAAAATGATGATAAATGGTGGTCAAGCAGGGGATATTTGGAAAACTTGCTATAAAGACATAATGAACAATATCGTAAAATCTTCGCTAGGAGACACAAGTGCCATGCTACCACATACGATGTCTGCTGAACTGCAAAAAAGAAATGTGCAGTGCGGACGCATATTTGATGATGACAAGTTTAGTGTGACGGTGATGTTATGGTATTTGAAATCACGACTGTGGTAGCAACGGCAACGCCTCGCGTCTACTGTTACTCTCCACTTACTGCCATTCTTAAAGCAATGGTGTGGTTTGGTATATTGTTGCCATACGCAACAAAGATTATTTTTGGATAATTCCACCAATCCTTGAAGGTAGAAAAACACCGCACAAGGGAAGAAAAATGAGTATGGATTTTCAAAGCGCAGTCCGAGATAGAGAGTAAACAGTGCAGTTTGATAAAAAATGCACATCCTGACAAAAGCCTTTCATGGGACAGTTCCGTTGATTTTTTTAAAGGGGCGCATGCAAACTCCCATCTCCCCCTCCTTTTACGACTGCAGTCGCCCTCCACCATACCATTTCTACTGCGTCCATGCATTCAAGATTGTGTACAAAAGAAAAAAAACAATCTGGCGTTTTCAACAGAGCAAACCAACGCTTGAATCTTCCGTTTTTGTTCCTTTTTGGAGAAGCAAGAACAGTGTGCATAGACACGGGCCCACACGGCGACTGTATGCAGATTTGCTTAACAACTTGGGTATTCCTGAATACACAACATTATAATCGTTGAGCCTACATTGCATCTGTACACTCGCGTCAAATAGGAGGGCACACATTACGGTAATACTTACTGAGGTTACCACTTTTCAATCAACCTCGACAATGGCGGCTCTTTACTTATTACATACGCTCAGAAATGTAGGCTACAACGACCCCTGAAACAGGAGACTAAGGCCCTATGGTTATAGAGTCTTGGGAATAGAGCATTAAGCTGGTTTCACCTACCAGAATATTAAAATGGCCGTTCGGTCTTGAATACAATTATTCGGATTACAAAGTACAAAATGTCCAAATATCACAGAAACAAAAAATTCAATCTGAAATGTGGTGAGCCCATGCAATTCCGTTTTAAAAATGCGAACACATGAAAGAAATGTGCAATTGAGTAATTCCTGAATCCAAAACCAGTTTAGCACTACTCTGGGAGTTCACAAGCAATCTGCGGAAGTCTTCTAATATTGCTACATGACTCCAATTACACATCTTTTTGGGTTTAACTCAACCAAATCAGACCATAAGCCTTCTCGCCTTCCTCTTGTATTCGGTGGTCCTTCAACAAGGAAGAATTGCAGCACCGTGGGCCCACGCACGTCTTTTGTAAGGGTTTTTACGTTCCTTTTCTACACAAGCAAGCTATGTCAGAAGCAAAGTTGCGCCCCCCCCCCCACACACACACACACACACACACACACAACCCCCGTGAGTCCGTTGGAAACACAGAATCAATAAGTTCATGTCTCACCCTAAACGGGATCATATTCCCTCTGATTTATGTAAAATGGGAAGAATGCTGATTTGTTCTGAACATCTTGAATAAGAATATTTTAACTTCATATCCACCTGGAGGTGCCCCCCCCCCCCACTCAAATCCCATTCACTTTCAAATCAGTATGTCATGCCTAGCTCTTGAAGGGGTTTTTTTTTTTCCCCTTCATTTGAATGTACGGGACAATTATACCGACCAGGATTTCGTGGGTTGTTTTTTTTTTAAGGGCCTCGATATGGAAAGTTAAGTGATTTAAATGATTTAAAAAGCCACGTAATGTGTTACGCTCTCCTGAGCACGAGCAAAAACGGGCATGACAAACCATTTGGTTCCGCATTCCATACCATACCACATGTGCGACGTGAGGGGACGCAATTGGCAAAAGATACACGTAGATCAGTATCTGTAGGCCTATGTGTTAGCCGCACGCTCCTTGCACGAAACATGACACATCCTTTTTGAAATTATCTCCATCCAGACATTTTGAACCATCTGTTCTTTCACCAAACTGAACATAACTGACAGGCTCGGACAGGGCCTTCTCAAAGTCAAGACACCACAGGAAACATAACACAGCCCGCCCTAATTAGATTTTTAAAAAATATATTAAAAATTGAACATTTAAATTTGACACATGGTTGATTTTCATATCCCGTAAAGCCTCAAAGCTGTTGAGCTAATAATGATCCTTGCATTACGTGTCACGGCAAAACTAATGATGATTCATTCTTTGTTAGAAATAAACAACACACACGCACTTATTCGTTCATTAAATCTGCTGGGGGGGGGGGGGGAGAGGAGGATATGTATGTGCGGAGGAGGGAGGAGGGGAGGGGAGAGCCCTTACTTGGCTATGCCATTTGCATTATTCGATCCATTCTCAAAAGTTAAAAGTGAGTCAGTCGTACGGATGACAAAAATTGAGCACCCCCCACCCCCCCACCACACACCCCAAACAAAAAACTCTGATAGCACTTTTGCTATGTGATATCACAAATTGCATTTCTACGTGTGTGTCACCCATACCAATTACCAGTAATCGCAAAAATGACCAAAATAATCGACTTCATCTTCTCGGTTGCAAATATACACGTATATCACCAAACACCAGGCATTTGGTATTTTGCTTAATACATAAATATTAATCCGACCACCCCAAGGGTCAGAAAAGCACATCAAAATAATCATATTGCATTACATGTAAAAAGTAAAACGTAACTTTCGGGGGGGGGGGCGAGGGGGGGTGTGAAAGTGTCGTCTGGTTATCTGTCATGTACGCCTACTAATTAAATTTAATGGGTCAGACTGACGACTGATAATCAAGAATAACAAACACTATACAAGCACATACAAACATACTTGTTACTTCTGCAACATAGTGTTTAATTACAAACCGTCTCCTGTCATTTTTGTGACACGTGAAAGCAACCTGTCTGAGTGGGATAGCCTGGGTTTTTGTTTTTTTTTTGAACATGCCAGACGCTCGTCTCTGCGTGCGTGTCGGGTTTTTTAAAACTTATTTAATACTTGTATTTCGGTTTTGGGTTGTTTTTTTTTCATTTTGTTTTTGTTCTTTTTTTTTTCAATTTTCCACAGAAATCTCTGGAAGTGCTTGGATGGGTATGTAAAAAAATCTGTTCACCCAAAGACTGTACTCGAAAGAGCTGGGCTGTCTGTAATTGAAACGTACTTTGGCTTGCAGGTTGGTTCCTTTAGACCAGTGCTTCTCAACCCTTTTTCCGGCAATCGCCCCCTTAGGCCCCAGATTTTCTTTTATTTCCACCCACCCCCTCCATTCCCACTCACCCAACAGACACATTTCACAGGAAGACAAGCCTGCATACAAATTCGATGTTTTTTCGAAGCCTTGTTAATGACAACAGACTGTATTCAATATAAATCAGAAAACATTCTCTACCAAATGCACCAAATACGCGGGCCTTTTCTGTCAATGAAACCTATTTCGGGGACTGAAGGCTGTTGAACAAGTCAGTGGCTGTCTTGTATTCGCCCCCAAATCGTCCTCCACTCATGTTTTCGCCCCCTATCGTCATTTTCATAACCCCTACCCCCCCCCCCCCCGTCGCCCTTTTCTTAATTTTCGTCCCCTCAAAATCAAAATTGACTCTGCCCCCCCCCCCCCCCGATATCGCCCACGTTGGTAACCACTGGTTTAGAGTTCGACAATCCTTGGACTTGCCACCACTCTTTCCATATCCCTAGATCCTATACCTAACCTGAAACCTGACCCTCACCCGTTCTAACAGGCAGGTAGAAAAGCTCTACCTGATAAACAAAACAAAAACTGAAGACCACAGGTTCAAACAGATCAACTAAAATGAAAAGTCACGTACGTAACGTATAAAATAATGTCTTAGAATACGCAGCATAAACCCAGGGTGATTGCAGCGCAGAAACAGGCTACTTGCCTATGCACAAGTCTTGATAGGTACAGCTGCACCGATGCGCCTTCTTAATCTTTCTTCAAAATGAAAACAAAACAAAACAAAACCACTCTTGAAAAAGGAGTCCTTGAAATCCGGCAGCTTGCAGTTTTTAAATGCATTACAGAGAATTACTAACAAAACAAAACAAAACAAAACAAAAACGTTATAATGCGACATCTGGTGCCTCCGGTAATACATAAATATAGTATGAAAATGTGACAGAATAGCAAGCCAGTTGGACTAGTTTAACATCCTGCGACAGTCTGAGTGGACCGTTTACAACGTATCATATTTCAATGACTAAAACATACTTTCAAAACAATGTCTCATCGGGTTGAGCATCCCCTGTACATCATTCTACAAATAAGACAGATCAATAAACTAAAAAGACAAATGGAATACAAAACTATCTCGTCTCCATTAATTTTCTCCCCACTTCAACAAGTGAGACTAGCCTCACAGACATAGATTCTAGTGTCATGTATGAGCTAGGCCTATGTCTGCTGAGTGCATGCTTAGGTCCTTGTCCTCCGTGTCATGGGACTGACATGTGAAATCAACAGTCTCATTTTTCGAACAACCAAGCGTTTTTGTGTGTTTTTTTTGGACATTATCCAAAACATAACTTACAGCTTTGTCTCTGCCGTTCCAAATAAAGGGGCTGGCTAAACAGACATGCCAAGGACTCTTACGAACGGGACAAGGACCCAATGCGCTAGCCTAGTTCTTCAACGAAGAGGGATTACATTTACTCCCCCCCCCCCCCCACCAACCTCTCTAGTGACCATCATTTACCATTGTGTTTAATTCTTGAGGCGGCGGGGGCCGCTGCTGCCCTAGGTTCTTCCAAAAAGTCCTCTGCTCTTCATTCTCCCCCATTCTTCTTTTCTGTGCCCGCCGCCTTCTGTTTCTCGGCACATTATGGTACGGCTCAAGAACTAACTGAGCAGATGAAACCACAGGCATGCCAAAGAATGTACAATCTTTGGTCATGCCTACGGTATTCGCTGGCATATGATATAACATGCCAAAATATCTGACAATTCTTTTCACCGCAGCAAAGCCACGCCCTTGGGGAAATCCCTGATAAGGCGTCCTTTAGCCTAAATGCAGCTGTTTTCTCGAGAATACTAGGCGTTGATAAATATTTTTACAGACTGAATACCTTGGATGCATATATACTGGACTTGCCGTTTATCACTCTCGTAATGATGAATGGTTCAAATAAAAGCATTCTTTCGAAATGATGACAGTGTGATGTATTGAAAGCAATAAATCACTCTGGTCCCCGATATCACATGGAATCTTTTAATAATAATTATAAGGAAAATAATAACTAAACTATGTTCGCTCTTATCTCCGCAGCTGATTGACATGTACGTGAATAATTATAGCCAACTTCAGATTACTTTCTTTGTTAAACAACACAAACAAAATCTCATTCTCATACACCTTCGGAGTGGTCAGCTAATAAACATTGTCTCATGTGGTCACACGAAGCGATCCAAGACATTTCATTCACGTGAATGATAGGTTAAATGATGGCGCATGACAAAATCTGATTTAACCCCCCAGCTGTCATGCCCGGGAAATCCCAGTAACTGATCCTGCTCTCCTCATTCAGTAATGCTCCTGTCGTGTCTGACGGGTCCCAGACAAGCATTAGGTTACGAACTGTTAGCTTGGGTTTGCTTCAGTGTTTAGCACAGGTCTTCTAGGTCACAGCTCCATCCTTCAGATGTAGTTTGGGGGTGTTGTACTACAACGAGAAACTGGCCACTCGCCAGATAAGATGTAAACTGCTGCAGCAGAACCACGGCCTCATAGGCGAATCAAGATTATGTCTCAGAAGAAATATGATACAAAGGCGGCACTGACCTAGTTTTACTCTCTATTTTTTTTTTTTTTATTATAAATAGGCCAAGTTTTGTTTTGCCAAATCGCCACTCTAGTTCTTGTTTGTTCCAACTCAACAAGATCCCAATCTTCAATAATCCACAATCTTCAATAATCCATAATCAGCGAATGTTGCATTGGGCTGCTTTCGATGCCGAACAATAGAAAATCCATTTTATTTTGAACCGCATTATTTACTACCCAAAGATGTTTCACGACTGGATACACTGTACTGTGTTAAGTTTTCTGTTCGTGTATTTTCTACTAAAAAAAACACCCCCTGAGCCGCGCCCGTCTCTTGACCCTCGCATCGGGTTCCGACATTATATAATATAACCACACAAATACAGACTGGCGAAAGCACCTGGTGAACACACCTGCATAATTACAGCACACGGGCACACGGCTTGTAAGCCTGAATGAAGAAACTGGATCGAACACCAACACATCAACGAAACAAAATCAATACCTTTTACAATTTTTCCTCCACGTAATGTGGGCTAGCAGAATCAAAATCAGGCCGAAGATGTCTCTGTTCGGACATCGTAATGAGACGGTTGCATTGTTCTCGTAGAGGATTACTGCAATGCATTTATAACGCAACAATAAGGCGACACATGCGAAACTAACCCATTTGACTGAAGGTGATGAAAAATAATGACTATGTTATTTAAATACGTGGCCGATATGCTAGATGCATACAATATACAAAGGCACTTTTATCTGACGAAGTCACCTGAAAACGATGACTTCGTGCGAACCGCCAACCAAAACTGATAAGAATAAAGAGCTGCGTGAGATTTTAGACAGTATTTTCTGAAGACAATTTCATTTGTGATGGGCATGCCAATCTCACTTTGAAAATAAAATGGAACATTCAGAGTATGGGTTTTGTTGTTGTTAGAAATGTTATAAATTAAAATACATGCATTTAGAAATGTGTGGCCAGTGAATGTAATTAATGTAAATTGGGATCTATGAAAGACCCATTTCCTGAAAGGAATTTAGCACAACAATGAATTTGGAAGACACTGGTAAAGTTTTTAGGGTGACATCAACGAAGCTTTTCTGACTGAGTTTTGTGAACGTTCCCCTTACACTTACAGACTATTGAAGGTATGCCAGATAAACCCAGAGATAATAATGATGACCGGCGACGAACATTTTATTAATTTAAACAAGAACTCTTGATCTGAAAAAAAAAAAGCAAAATTTCTTCAGGCCCAACATCAGGAGGTACTTTACAATAATGACTGCATGTAATTGTAATAATATACCATGACCACAAGCCCGATCACAACAAAGAACACAATATCTGTAACTAGAAAGGACGTGGATTATGTCACTTGACTTAGCGCTTGGGGGGGGGGGGGGGGGGGAGACTCCCCAATAGTTTTACTACCATAGGGATCATATCCTGAGATATTACTACTGAACTAGATCTAATGTCATTTTACCAATGTTTGCGACAGACTACCCCACGAAGGCAGTCGTCTATTTGGTCGTGTCTAATATACCAGACAAAATCGTATCCTCAAAGGCGTGACTTAGGGCGGAGATTAGACGAGTCCACCGACTGCCCAGGACCGGACACTGGTGGTCCGATTCTGACACAAAGGACGCTATGAAAGCTCACTTCTGGGAGATCTGAAAAACTGAAATCACTGAATTCGGCAGTTGGACTAGTTTAACCAGTGAAACACAATGTGCCCGCTGCAGCAGACAAGAGTGACTACTTCTTGGTGGACAATACTGTCAGCTGCTATGCAGGGTTACGCGCAGTCAAGAACTGTCAGGGCTCATTCTCCTTAACTCATTAGCGGCTGTTGAAAAATAGTGTAAAATGAAAATCTTTGCAAGCAGTGTACTAGTAAAATGATGTTCCTCTGGTCCGATGCGAAGTATTACTACATAGAAAGAAAGAAAGCTTTCCCTAGGAGGACCGAGACGGCCCCGCTTCAATGGACTCGATCACGATTTCGGTCTTGCTAGTGATCGAAATGAGGCCAAACGTGTCCGACAACTTGCTGCCTAATCCCTTCCTATGTACACCCCGCCCCCTTTTTCCCCACAGGGTCGATGACCATTAACCACCGAATATGTCGCAAATGGTGCGAAAGAGATCGTGCACGCTAAGCAGACGGAATAGCGGTGAAACTCGAAACGCAAAGCTCCTAAAATGCCAACACTTTTGCGTTGGGGTTTCCAAGCGGATATTATCAGCAGTTTTTAACCACAATAGGGCTCTGTTTTTTTTTTCCTATTTTTCATCTTTCTTTTGGCCGCTGATAGCTTGGAACAAACTTCATGTTGGCGTTGGCTATTATCGTCACGAGCTAAACCCGAGAGAAATACTGGATGGAGTCCAAACATTACGGTCATGATTAGTCAAGTCTGTTCTAGAGGCTCTTGCACTTTCGTTTATGATAGCCAATCCCGATGCAGACAGTGCCGCGATGTTTCCCTAGCGCAAAACGACATTTGTTTACCGGTTATCCACAAACATTTTAAAAATAAAATGAAAGCAAATCCCGCTATTGCACACGAAAAACAGCCCCCGCCTATACCAGAACTTGAAAGTGTATACGCAGTGTTTTCTTCGGCTTCTTCATTCGCATTATTTGAGTGATTTAATGCTGCACTGAGATACACTCGAGCCAAAAAGTTAAGCAACCCTGGGTTATGCTCAGAACTGACAACTTTATTTTTCAATTAATTCAAACACGTTCATTGGAATCAATTTATTGTTATGTAAGTCTGAAATCACATTCAATTTCATTTTACCCACCCCAAAAATGGGGCTTAATGACTTAAACAAAATTTTCTTTTACAAAAACAAAAAAGTCAATAATTGAATGGCAAGAGTTCACAAAATAAAGTTAGTGAAGGTTGCTTAACTTTTTGGCTGGAGTGTAGCTACCTACATACCGAAAGATGACACCGGATGAAGAAAAAAAACAACAAAAACGGATAGGAACAGCCGGGAATGATAGCCGATAACAATGTAGTCTGGCTATTTAAGAATGTGCGCGTTGGTGCAGTTTCTTTTTTATCCCTTTCCATCATCAATCAATAGGACAAAAAATAAAAACACCAAGTGCCTTCCTGATATTAATAGTTGTCTATTCATTTCCAATGAGTAACACGTTTCTTCAATGCCAAGAACAATTCGCCGGGGGGGGGGGGGGGGGGGGTGTCGGATTAAATTTTTCTTTCATGCTCTCCTTCTGACTTGCAGTGTCTCAATGATACACTGACGAAAGCGACTGTATCGTATAAAGTGGGTCGTTTTCATACGGACCAAAACAGTCTTGACCCACACATTTATTTTCCCTGAAGTCTACTTCGGCCCTCGCATAAATTTATCTAGTCTCGTATTCTGCTGGATTTCTAAGGAGCAGTGGGTTATATAACCTGGTGTAGTTCTCCAAACACTGCTGGATCTGAAAGATTACGTAGTGTCCTACCACCTCCGGAGTTTCGGAAGGCTAAAAGACTACACATAAAGTACCGCTGCTATCACTATGAGGTGTGTCGCCCTCTTGTTCAGGACTCCAAAATCAACACTGCCCTTAGGTAAACCCTTACTGGTTGCCACATCACAGCAGTTCATAGTTAGATGCCAGGGTAGTGAAGACATGGTCACTGGATAACACCCTAGGTTATAACCCATGTGAGAGTTTCTAATCTCTTCTCGGGTGTAGTCAACACACCAATGGCCATCCAGCCTGGACCTGACAGCATAGGCAGGTAGACTGGCTCACCCTTATATCTTGCATAATTTATAGTATCAAGACTTGCTTTTGCTCTTTATCCATATGATGAAAAAAATCCTGCATGGACAACAATGTCAAACCTACTTTGGTTAGTGCCAATGATTTTTCAAGAATTTTGCAAACATCTGAGACAGAAACAATGAATTTATTTTAATTTTTACGTGCACTGCAATATCGTGCAAACAGACAGTGAGTGACACTGACAAATGGTGAATGTAATTACCTTCATCATTAGCTTTAGCCTCCAGTTGTTTGACATCAGTACATTCCGCCAGTGACTGCTGCAATACCTGATCCAAAAACTTGGCCTGCACTGGGGAGCTTTTCTTCAGCAGTGAATATAAAGCCACAGTTTGTTCACACTCATTCCAGTCCTTAAACCAGGTGGTCACAAGAGCCACCTGGTCCCGAAAGTTATTGGACTTCATATTGGTATGAGATTACCACTTCCACAATCTTCAGTACTCCATGTATTCAGAATTCCCAGGTACATCCAAGGAAACGTAGTTAGTGACACGTCAAATACTGGCTTTATATATGTGCCTTACAAATCCTAAATTCCAAAACAATATCAATGTCTCAGGTTTCCAAGCCTCATAATGGTGTGCTCTCAAATTCAGTCGTGATTTCTGAAGGAAAAGCAGAACAGAAGAAAGTGAATCAAATTGCAGCACACAGACAACTTTAGAAATATGAATAAAGACAAATTATTCTGTTAGTGTCAAAAATATAAAAGGAAACATTTTTTGTATCCCCCCCCCCCCCCCCCCCAAACATAATGCAGGCAGCTCATGAATGAACATAACATCATGTACAATCAATATAATGTACTATACATTCAAACTGCACAGTGTGCAAATTTCTTTCAATTATTACATACTGAATTGATCATGCATCAAAACCTATAGCCGAATAAAAGTAAAACTGAATTAATTTAATTTAATTTTGCAATGTAAAAAACTAATATTCGACAGGTATGTTAAAGAAAAATAACATTTAATTTTAAAAAACGATCCCATTACACTGTCATAGCCTGCTAATGGAATTGTCTCACTAACAATCTGATCATCCACAACCTACAAGTACTTATAAAATGAAATACTGAAGTTGTACCATCAGGTTTGCAATTTATCTGCCATTAGTAGCTAAGCAATTAATGGCAATGTTGACAAAATTCTAAAAATACCATTGGAAAAATTCTCAAAATGTGAAGTTCCTTGTGTATTTATAACTTCCTTGATCACCCAGTGCCCAGTATGCCTGATTGTGGCAGATATTTTAACTTCTCTTTCAGAAGTAATGTTGGCCTATCCACCCAAGTTACCACCAGACCCGATTGCAAATTTTTCTTTCAACCCTACTAGTACTCCACAGGATTTTCCTCTCGCCTGGCTCAGAGGAGAAGGCAAGGAGAGTGCTTTAGAATATTTTCTCTTGCTTCATTTCATTCACACAGTAAAGAAGAAATCTACTTCCTGATTCATTCAAACTGGTTGTTCCCCACTGAATTTAAAACAATCTGTGAGCTTTCCTGTGTAACTGGACTCATGTTAATATGATATGTCTTTAGTTTCAGGTTTCGTTACTTTGTGCATAAAGATACATGTAGAAGATTTACTCTTTTACATCTCCATTTTAACCAGTTTTTACTATCTCTGAATACACTTTCAATTTCACTGCAAATTTTTTAAGTTAACTTCCCTTTCCCCATGATGTCAGGGTCTGAAAAGGGACTTTTGTCCAATAGAACAAAATTATCAATTAACTTTCAGCAAATAAATTTAGGCTATATAATTCATTTCACCCATTCCAATGAACAAAAAGCAACCATAATATTATATCATAATATCCCATTTCTAGATTAAAACTCAGGTCCTGACCTTGTTACTTTTGCTGTTATCAGTAATAAATATCAGTGAGCGATACTTCGAGGCAACCAATCATAATTTTTTCCACACAAACATATCTGACATGTGGCCTATAGTTTCATGTTGAAAATTAAATACACATTTAGGCATAGATATTTTTGGGGTTTATTTTGAAAGCCCTTCACCACAAAAGAATTTGTTTAGTGCCAGGGAAAGGCAGAAAATGATTTTCCTTACTTATACAGTCCGCTTTAAAAAAAAAAGGCCAGCCTAATTGTAGCACAACCAAAGACTCAGGCACTCCGTCAGAAATTTTTAAATCTCACTACTCCACAATTCCAGTTTGCTAACTGCTCACTAAAATGTTTATTTTCCTGTAGGCCTATGCATAATCTGCTGGTCTGGATCTAGATCTAAATCTATTGTTTCACCTTGCATATTTTTTAGTATTGTAGTATAGTATAGTATTTTAGTATTATATACTAGCCTAATGCAAAATATTTAACATTTTCCTCAACTACGGGAATTTCAGGGAAACCTTCACAAGAAGTCTGCTCTGCAACCTTGATGTGAGGCATAAGACAGTAAATCTAGCTTGCACACCCAAAGTTTACATCTCCTCAAGAATCAATACTACTCTCTACAATTCTAAAATCCATAGTAATCATGCCATGTTGTCCTGATTAGCTCTACAAATATCTTTTATTACAATACTTTCATTGTGTGGATTTGAACATTTTCCACTGACATATTTTCAAAAACAAGAAAAAAATGGTAGGCCTTGCTTGAACTGATGGTCTGGAATACTCAAAACCATCAAACAAGGCTAAAATGTGAACGGTACCCATTTACCACGAAACCCCGCGAAACTCCACGAAACCCTGCGTTATTAAAAGCTTAATCCGTAAATATAATACCGTAATAGAAAAGAAGTACAACATTATGCTTGTAACCTGCTCTTTAGTTGCGAACCTTAAGATGCGGAATGAAATTGAAAAAATCGGAAATTTCCTCTTTTGTTGCAAATGCGGTTAGCAACAGGAGGTGACCATTGAACAATATTGCCAGATGGTCATCGACACAAAATGCCAAATTATTCTTTTAAAACACCAAAACTAAGCCAAACGTTTTAGTTTTAAAAAGTTGCTACATGTATATTTTATGGTAAATAAACCATAATTATGAAAACAATGTATCGTTACATTTTCACTTTTCGGACAACACTTAAAAAATAGGAACTGAAATTTAAAATTCCGTGGGGTTTCGCGGGGGTTCACGGGGTTCTGTGGGGTTTCGCGGTAAATAGTTACCCAAATGTGAACCAGGGAGTTACAGTTCTGAATGAAGGTCTAGGGTTTGGACTGAGTGAACTGGTTTTGTTTCGAGACAAAGTTACACTAACTAGGCCTACACAAACAGAAAAAAAAAATGATTACTTGTTCCAATATCAGATCACCGCATCAATAGGCTACTGCCAGCACAAATGAATGGCTGTTAGTGTTACAAAATCCAGTTCTTAAACATTTGTAGCAACTAGCCTGGATGTTGTCTTGGGCTTATCCAAAGGCAAAGCACACAGGCAATTCAAATACAGTTCAAGTATGTAACATTGTAAGTAATGCCACATTATTCATTTTATTGTCACAGTATGATTAATCTTAAATACAGTTTCTGAGCATTAAACACAGCTTGATAAATAAAACAAGAAAGTCAATCCCCTGCCTCAAAATTACAACAACAAAAAATTCTCTAGATTCTAGATCTAGAGACTTGCTAGATTCTAGCTGGTCTATTGTGTATTCATTCCTCCATAACCATCTGAGTTTGATCACAACTGGAGTCTATCATTGGCCTTGACTCATCCACATAGATCTAGATCATATTTCTACATTATCGCGTTTAGATCTAGAATCTAAATCTACAACACTTTGATAAAATCCCGCTTTTTTAAAATTTTAACAGTAACATTCACCATGGCCACAGATCTAGACTAGACTAGATCTATAGATCTAGATCTAGATTCTAGATCTACATTAGATTTAGATCTAGATTCTAGATCTGCTCTTTCAACAAAAATGAAAAGTGATCTGGATCTAGATCTAGATTCTATATCTACTGCATTCCATTTTCATCTCACTAATAAACTTCCTATTCTAAATTCTTTTTTCAAATGTTCATTTAGATCTACTAGATTCTAAATTCAGTTCATGCCCAAGAATGGAAAGATCTAGATCTAGATCTATATAATAAAGTATAGCCTAGATTCTAGATCTAGAGTCTGCATCTACACTAGGATCTATGTCACTGAGTTTAAAATATAACATGAATGAAACAAAACCATATTTAGATTCTAGATTTAAGTCTAAAATTAAAGGGAAAAACAAGGGGGGGGGGGGGGAGTGAAATTAACACAAATAATAACTTCCCGTCCTATGTTTTCTTTAGACAGTTATAGCTGTGACCTAATTGGGGGGTAATCCCTTCACAAAGTAGCCTACCCCCCAGACATGTTTAAATGCACAAAAATAATGTCCATATTTGAAGCTCTGCACTGATTTACATTACGAGAGTCTAGATCTAGATCTAGATCTATTCTAAATCTATTTTCGTCCATCAACAATCGCAGACAATCAAGTGAATAGGTGCTGGGGTGCTTCTCATCTGAACTCAACACTAATTCCATCTTATCATCTCTTTTGTTCGGTGTACTCCCGTAGCCTACGCCGGCTACGGTGATCTGTCTTGTCGCTGGTGATTCATATCCCCAGTTAGAGTCTAGAGTCTAGAATCTAGTAAGATCTAATCTAGAATCTAGATTCTAGATCTAGATCTAAATCTAGTAGAATTTGCAGTACACACAGTCTCTAGATGTACATGAAAGAAGTCAGCTCATACCTTGGTGATGCTGCTAAGTGGATTGGACTGCTCCGCCAATATACCATTTCGTTGGCTGGACGACAAATGCAGGTGTGTTGGCTCTGTGTAAACTTGTGTTGGCTGGTAGGTTGTGGTGTGTTGTGAGTGAACGGGACGAGGAAAACCAGCCCAACACACGACGGTTCTTTTGATTCGACTGCTTACAACAAAATAAGTAAATGAATTCTCAAACAATACTCCATGAAGTAGAATATTTCACAAAGAAGACACCTACCTGGAAAAAAATACCATTCACAACGGTGATCTATGATGATAAGCTGATAAGTGAATCGTTCCTCAGTTTTCTCATCGAGCTGTTTTGACTCCACATGTTGTGCTTATGCTAATGAATGACGTCGTAGCATGGCGGACAGGCGCCCCAGCGGCAAAATCATTAGGTCACGTCGTCGACAGACAGACTACGGAATCACAGTCGTACCATATTTCATATAACCCTCATAGTTCAGCAGCTAAAAGTTATGGAAACCCGACAGGGACATTTAAATAATTTAAAATAATTATGAAGAGAAATTTCAATGACGATTTTAAAATGATTTGAAAAGGTTTTAATGAAAGAATATATTTCTCGCCTCGTCATTAATCGCAAAAGTTTTCTTGAAAGGAAGGCACCAAAATAAATCTACTGGCATGTGCAGAAAGATGAACGTATGGTACACTCGTCACTCGCAATTTTAAGCAATGCCAGCTAAAGTTTCACTGTCCTGTGTACAGGGCCGTAACTAGGGCCCCGCAGCCCCCGCAATGCGGGGGGGCCCCCGAGGGTAGGGGGCCCCCGGACGGAAGAAAAAAGAGGGAGAAAAAAGGAAGAAGAAAAAAGAAAAAAAGAGGGAAAAAGAAGAAAAAGAAGAAAAATAGAAGAGAGAGAGAGAGAGAGAGAGAGAGAGAGAGAGAGAGTCTGGAATTATCTGGGGGCCCCAGCAATTTCAGCAAAGCAGAAAAAGACAATTTAGAGACAAGAGTGTTAATAACTGTCGGGGCCCCCCTCAACAAAATCGTAGCTGTTGGGGGCCCCTCAACAAAATCGTAGTTGTCGGAGGCCCCTTACTTAACTGACTCATGGTTGCCGGGGGCCCCTTAACCTGGTTTTCCGATCAAATTATAATTATGGTTAAGGCACTCGTAATAAATGGCTCTCGGCCTTTGAGTGCAAAAAAACTTGCTTTTTTTTGTTTTGGTCAAGACGATCAAGATGAACCGACGGGAATATCCCTCGGGTGCTCAAAAGCGAAAAATTAGCGAAACAAAATGAAGAGGGAATGAAAAAAATTCCGAAAATAGATGCCTTTTTTAAGCAACCCCCAAAAATGGATGAGCTTGGTAATGCCAGTGATTGTATCAACCCCAGGCCAGTGTCAGATCAAAGTCCAACTTTAGAACCTGGACCAAGCATGCAACAAGAGGAATCAAAATCCACTGGTAAGTAGCCAAGATCTCGATCTAGATCAAGATTAGATCTAGATTCTAGATATATCTAGACGTCTAGATCTAAATCTATACATGTATCTAGCTTTCTCTTGACTTAAATTCTAGTGCATGTAATTATTGAGTTGCCAGCAAAGAGACGGCAAAAATTTTGGTATAGATCTAGATCTATATTTAGAATTCTCTGAAAACACTGTGATCTTCCAGCCCAGCAAATTACGAGCACGAGATCTAGTAGTGCCGGTGTTGTTGCTATTGCTGCTGTTGTTGTTATTGTTGTTGTTTTGTTGTGTTTTCATTTTTTAAAGTTATTGTCTTTCCAATCGTAACGTAAATGTAACGTATATCACAACAAAGTATGAATTAGAAAACTAGATCTATCTATATCTATATCTAGTGATATAAGTCACTGTTTCTTTCTTTATCTCACCTTTTTTTCAGGTCACACGAAAGAAGGTAGTGTAGAACTACTTGTACCAGAAATAGATTTTGCCGATGATCTAACCGATGATATGAAACATTTCATCGTTCAACATGGACTTTGTCGCCCGAAAGGGCCATTTCCAAGGAATACACAAAATAGAAGCTTTTCTTCTTATTTCTATAGTGAAGATTCTACACAGTTCTCACATTCTTCTAATACATGGCTTTGCTATTCACAAATACAAGATGTAGCTTACTGCCATTTCTGTTGGCTTTTTTCCCCCGACCACCGAAAGTTCGACACTCGGGATTGGCAAGGTTTGTCTAAAAAGGTCAAAGAGCATGCACTATCAGGAGCCCACATTCAAGCCTGCATAGTTGGAAACCATTGGAAACAACACAAAACAGTCGATCACAAGATCGATGCAAGTTTATCTGATGTGACTAGATTCTGGAGAGAGATTTTGAGAAGACTTGTTGAAATTATTTTGACAATAGCTAGAAATAACATCGCCCTGAGAGGAACGACTGATCAACTTGGTGCTATTTCAAATGGGAACTTTCTTTCACAGGTGGAACTGTTGGCCAAGTTTGATGTTTCTATAAATACCCTAGATGGCAAAAAGAAAGGGTCTACTAACTATTTAAGTCCACTTATTCAGAATGAACTTATTGGTATTTTAGCATCAAGAGTGAGATTAGACATTTTAAATGAATTGAAAAGTGCCAGATTTTATTCCATCATCATGGACACCACCCAGGACAGTTCGAAAAAAGACCAATTGAGCTTAATTTTTCGATATGTATTAGTGGAGGACAGTGTTTAAGTTCATGAAGCTTTTATCAATTTCTATCATATCCACGACCAGACATCGGAGGGCCTACAAACAGCACTACTGTCGTTCCTAAAGGAGCATTCAATTAATTTAAAACACTGCAGAGGACAGGGCTATGACGGTGCTGCGAACATGTCCGGGTCATGCCAAGGTCTTCAAAAGAGGATTATTGACTCTCAAGCAAACGCATTTTACGTGCATTGTGCAGCGCATAACCTGAATTTAGTTGTCAACGACGCAGTGAAAGGAATTGTAGAAGTCAGGATTTTTTTCGATATCATTCAGCAGCTGTACGTATTCTTCGGCCACAGCATCAACAGGTGGGACATTCTCGCTGAAATCACTTCTGAGTCGGAAAGTACACTGAAAACGTTAAACCCTACACGCTGGTCTGGAAGAGTCACCTCTTTAACTGCTGTGAGACTAAGATTTCCAGATGTTTTAAAAGCTCTCAGCAAGATTGCTCTCCAGAATACAAACAAGGACACGATTGATGAAGCTATATCACTGAGGAACAAGATGGAAAATTTTGACTTCATTGTGATTCTCACAGTGCTCAGTGACGTTTTGTCCGACATCAATGTAGCATCAAAGCTGCTTCAAGCCAAAGATCTTGACTTATCAAAAGCTGTGTGTGAGCTGGATGCTGTGTTGTCCAAACTGAAGCAACATCGACAGGATTTGAGTCATTTCTGGCGAGGAGTGAAGACACTGCTCGACGATGGTCCATACCCACAACATTCAAACAGAAGAGAAAGGCAGCAGTAAAGTTTGATGATGATATCGACCCGGAGAGAATCTTCAAAGAAAAAGTGTTCTATGGCATTTTGGATACTATGATCCTGCAGTTGGAGTCTCGCTTCACAGGAACAAAGAAAATCACCTCGCTATTCAAAGTCGTGAACCCACCATCGCTTCTCACTTTACAAGAAGTTGATATCAATACTGAAGTTGACAGGCTTGTTGAAGCGTACCCTGAAGACCTGTCTAAGGCACTAGCTACAGAGCTGGTTATGATGAAGACCTCTATGGGTGATAAACTAACAGGATTGTCTTCTGTGCGACAGCTCGCAACCTGCCTGCTAGTAGATTATAAAGAGGTTGCTCCTAGCTTTCCCAACATCTGCGTTCTCCTGCGCATCTTCATGACAATCCCTGTGACTGTTGCATCCGCGGAGAGGTCATTCAGTAAGCTGAAGATTATAAAAAACTATATGAGAACATCCATGAGCCAGGAACGCTTGCAAGGTTTGGCACTGCTCAGCATTGAAGCAAAGAGAGTAAGAAAACTAGACTACGAGCAAGTAATCAACGATTTCGCGGCCATGAAAGCAAGGAAAGCACCGATGGTTTAAGGTAAGCATTATTTTATTTTTTATTTTGCTCCTGTTCATTTTACTGGTTTTTATTTTTAGTTTCAGTTGCTTGCATGGTTATTGATGCTTGGATTCTTTTGTTATGTAGTTGCAGTTGTGTTCATTTTAATTTACTTTTATTTTCTTGTTTTTTGTTTGAGGATAGTTGTTGTTGTTGTTGTTAGTGGCGGCGGTGGTGGTGGTGGTGGTAGTGGTAGTGGTGGTGGTGATGGTGTGGTGGTGGTAAATATTGTTTTATCCACTAGATTATTCCGAATAAAAAATCCACGTGACGCGCCCAACGTTCCCTGCGTACCATACGCCACTATATTTGGCTGTTTGGGCCACACGTCCTCAGCTCCGGTGCTACAGTATAAGCGAATACATGTACATGTGTTGGGTGGGTAGGCCTATGCTTAGTCTGCGGAAGGGGGGCCCCGATAAGAAAGTTTGCGGGGGGGCCCCCGCTTGGCTAATTACGGCCCTGCCTGTGTACATTTATTGTGTGTTTCAACGGCAGTTCGGACAATGTTAATGGTGGGAATATAGTATGTAGGAAGAAAAGATACGTCATAAATGTTTAATATTGTTCCTCTATAGTTATAAAGAGGAATGTTTGGTGTGTTTGTTTTTTTATTCAAAGTCAAAATTGGGCAAAAAGAAAAGGTTGTATGTTGCAAAGCCCCGCATGAGAAATAATGAAAACGTCGGGACACTGAAACGAATGGAAAACCGGAAAACTACAAACGTGCAGTAATATTTATTCCTTGGTCAATTTGAATTTAATGTATCTGACAGTCACAGAAACTGTGGATGGATAAACATTTTGTTAACATTTGTTAGCGGTTTTAAGAATCAAAATAGTTGGCAGCATCCGTGAAAGCGACTTTTCTGGAAAAATTAATCCAAACGGGATAAAAAGTATGAAACCATCTCTTGTACGTTTGTATGGCTCCCTGCTTGATTTATGAAACACGTGCTGGACCATTTCCAGGGCTCACCAGCTGTGGCTATTGCCTACTCGTACCTTTGCCTCGACTGTTTTTAAAAGCACGCAACTTCCATTGGAGAAACGTGTGGATTCAGGCTCTTGTGCTACTCCAGCCATAATAATATAGCTTCCTGTAGGATTAAACAAGAGAAAAGTTCAGGAATAAAAACACTATACGTGTGACCAAAAAATGAAGAGGGACATGGGTGGACACAGAAGCCAAGAGAGATGAGATACATGTATGCCCTCCAGAACACAATGTGTGTGTACGAAACAGCATTCAAGCATAGAAAGTTATAGAAACCCGACAAGAGAATAAAATATACCTAAGTCAATGTGATTTTCTGCGGACGCAGAAGAATAAAATTATACATTGTAATATAAGTTTACAATAAATGAACGATGTGGTATTGAAAGAACACAGTGAAAATGTGTTTCAGATGTATGAGTTTGGTTATTTTTCATTCTTCCAGGGGGGGTTAATTTGACAAGAAGGTATTAGGGGCAGCTCCTTTGGGTGGGGAAAACAATTTTTTTTTTCTCATATATTCACGAGCGAAATGAAGGATTGAACATGTTAAGCAGGCGTGGACAACTTTCATTAATAAGTTCCAGACTAGAAAAGTGTTAGGATGCAGAGTGCCGAATGTTCTAACCTCAGCTTTAATTAAAACACTATAAATGGCATGTTGTTCATTTAAATGTTCATTTTTGAAGAAAACTTCCACGTTTGATTTTGTGTGTATGTAAAGGTAAGGGGGGTGGGGGTCCATAAAATATATAAAAATCCTTTATCGCTCAGTGACCGGTATGTAAAATAATTGTCTATCAACTTCAGGGGTCGGCCAAAATTACATGTCGCACTGGATCCGCCCCACGGGCCATAGGTTGCCCATGTCTATTAAGGAGTAAATTTAATTACGGCGCTATTCGTCAGACTCAACTGGACCCCGTAATAATAATACTATGTAGGAGTCAGTGATAACGGAGGCGGAGGAAAGTCCATAGAGCAGGAATTTAAAAAGTTTAGCCATGACCTTTCAGTGTTTGTGCATAATTAGATCTCTGTGGGCCTGACAGTTTCCATTGTTGGCATTAATTATCTTTCGTTATTCTACATTACTGATGTTCTCTAAATAAATTCTAAACCACCATTTTGCTCCCTTTGAAAATTAATTCTTTATCCATGAAATATAAAAGACTGATCTTTCAGAGATGATGACATTAAATTTGGTTTACAAAAATGTAGAGTAACATTTTTATGTGGCAGGAAATACAATAATTAGCTCATTCAATCATCCAAAATCGAGTGTTATTAGAATTCACGCTATGTATAATAAGTCATGTATAAAGTCACTCTAACAATCACCTCAGAATAAATGAGATAAGGATTACTCCTTATTCTTCTTACATGTTGCCCATTTCCCGCTCACCCTCCTGTAATCCACTGCATTTCCCCTACTGCCCAGTCTGTTTCTCTCTCTCGTTTCCACATTGTCATTTGACCGAAGTACTGATTTTGAAATTTATAACACTGTTTCTGTAGGCTTATTGATGGTCAAGGCAAAAAATGCGCATTTTCTTTGATGCCTGTTGCTTTCTCCCTTTTATTATAGTTTCGCGCTCCCTCCTCCCCCAACCCATTTCTCCCTCCCTCTCTTCTTCCCTCCCCCCCCTCTTTTTTAAAAAATAAGTTAGAATGAATTTCTTTGATGCTTTATCTTGATCTTTAAGTCTTGTTTACTCTCTCTATATATATGTGTCAGTCTCCAGTTTTGTTTTCGTGTTTTAACCGCAATCTAGAGATATTTTAAAAGGATGGTCTCAATCTTATCTCCAATGCAAGAATTTCTATTGGTCAACGAAACATCCTCGCATTCATTAAATCAACGTCCAAGTCCTGTGTGCAGGAGTTTGGACAGTAAGGAGAGCCAACGATTGTTTCTGGTACTGTTACCGTAATTGTTCGGCTACAGCAATTAACTCCACTGATACACTCTAAAGATGTTTCCCCAACAGTAATTCATTAGCGATTAAATGGGAACTGATTGGCTACTGAGACTGGTAAATAGCTACTGTTATGTGGTGATAACAAACAAAGAGAAGTCAGTTGTAGCCGGGAAGATAAGCAACTTTATTTTGGTAATATTTACAAGTCATTAGTTATATACAGTATCGCAGTAGATGTACATAATAATGCATAGAGTAATGAGGGTCACACACTTTCATACTTTAGAATAGGTGACCTAATGTATTACCAACTCACTGAGAGTAATGCAACATGAAAAGTAATGTAAGTAAAGTGGTGGTGTTAATTAATCACACAACGCATAAGAGGAAAATTATTTCCCTTACTACATAATTAAGTGTAGGTCTAACCAAGGGCAGTAACTAAGTAGTTACATGTATGCGTAATTTCCCTTGATTACATACGGATATATAACAGCTACTATACCGGTGTAGCAGGCCAGATTATACCCCTGCCGCGCCAGACTATACCCGAAGTTAAACTGGCCTAGCCCAGAACATACCCCGGGGTATAATTTGGGCTAGGCCAGACTATACCCCCACCCCCTCCAGTCCAGATTATACCCCCTATTCTTTTCTTTAAACAAGTCAAGACCACAGTCTATTACAACCTTAGTTTAAATTGTTCACTATTACTGTCATCAGGTATCATATTGCAGCATATTTTCTTGACTCTTGTAAACTGAGATACATTTAAGAGGAAATAAACAGGCATTAAAAAGCATTGACATACAAAAGGATTGAAAATCCATTCAAATTGATATATTATGACTAGACATTAACACTAACTCTACTTGTGCCCGTTGGTATTATTGGTTTTTGTTTATGATTAGTTGTCCATTAATTAAACATGCATTATATTTTTTGTTTGGCACCACTGACATGCACTTGATGGCAAAGTGCGAAATAATTATAAGTCTCATAAATGTAAAGTCATCTGAATTTTATTTTAATTTTTGAAAATCAGAAATGTGTTTGATATGTCAGAACAATCAGATCTAGGCCTACCTACAAAGTTACAATGATGCAGAGAGAAAAGGTCGGAAAAGAATACACATAGAAAAAAAAGCAACAACATTTTAATAACCCAACTGACAGACGGTGCAATTCCATCATCCAGCAAAAATTGAATACTTCAAATAAAACTAAATACACACTCAATTTTTTCACACGATGAACTTCACCTGTCCAGATCCACTTGAAATGTTACAGAATGCTAACCAGCAATATACAGTAATAACAATAAGAACACCAAATCTTACACTTGAAATAAAGTGAAATATCCATATCAGAATCACCATCATCATCATCTTGGAATAATATAAAGATAAGCGGGGATCTAAAAATGACCTTCGTATCATTCTAGAATCTATAAGTAGCAATGTGTGTGTATCAATTATACATGCAAAAAATGTGTTAATGGTTTTAACTATTCAAGTAGAACTGGACAGAAAGCTTTAGTAAAGTACCCTTGATAGTTGTGTAAACTGGCAGATTAAATCCACTGAGACAACAGTGCAATGTCTAAAGTAATTATACAATTTATATTATGTTTCGGCAAAAATTCTATGGATCATGCTGCGTTAACAACATTTCTTGTCAGTAAATTCTTTGTTAGCTTATTTGTAGAAAGGTATATATATATTTCATGTAGCTCATGGTTTAAGGCATTGGATTAGTTTGCAGGACATTTGAAAGATTGTAGTTTTGTGTTATGCAATAAACTTACAGTAAATAAGGGTATGTCATTTGCAGGTGAAATAAAATTTTAAAAACTTAATGTTGTATCCTTGAATATTTTGCCTGAATATGGGAGTATAATCGTGACTGGTGGGATATAGTTTGGCCTAACCCAAAGTATACCCCCGGGTATAAACTGGCCTAGCCCAGAATATACTTGGGGTACAAAATAGATTAAGCCACTTTGACTCCAGTGTATCAGGCCATATTATACCCCCGCCAGACTACACCACGGGTTAAAGGAACCTAGCCTATTTCATGCTCTCAGGTATAATCTGGGCTAAGCCGCTTTATACCCCGGGGTATACTTTGAGCTAGGCCAAACTATATCCCCACCAGTCCAGATTATACCCTCACATTCAGAGACGCAAAATATTCAAGGATACAACATTCAGGTTTTAAAAAAATTTTATTTCTCTCGCGAGTGACACACCCTTATTCACTATAACACATAACTGCAATCTTTCAAATGCCTTGCAAACTAATCCAATGTCTTAAACCATGAGCTACATGAAATGTATATCTTTCTACAAATAGGCTACCAAAGAATTCATTAACAAGAAATACTGTTAACCCAACAAGTGATCTAATTAGTTTATACGATGCATTACTGTTGTCGCGGTGGACTTACTCTGACGGTTTACACAACTGTCAAGGCTATTTCACTAAAGCTTTCTGTCCAGTTCTAACTTGAATAGTTGAAAATCTTTAACATATACTTTGCACATGGGGAGTAAGGACTGGTAAGCCAGGTCTCACCTAAATAGTGAGAAATGCCTGCGTGATTATGCCTCTGCCAGCTAAGCCAACCGTACCTTCACGAGTGATCGCTCCCTGATCCGGTGCTCCCTGTTCTCACAGACACGGCTCTGGCAAATGGCGAGTAGCTGGCGCCAACAAACCAGCCCCCCCCCCTGGAGTCTGTGGGGGCTAAACTTCAGACCCGGAGGAGTGAGGTCCCCCGAAAGGTGCGGCAATGCCGGGCCCACCGGCGAGTGGACATGTCCCGATTCCCACCAAGACCTCACCCAGGGAGCACACCCTGGTAAATCAAAACTGGGGAGAAGGACCTCATAGCCCAGTCAAGCAACCTTCTAGGAGATGGAAAACTCCAAAATGCAACCCGGGGAGAGGGACCCTCGCAGCTCGGTTAGCAACCCTCTAGAGAGAACACTCGAACAAATCGGTCCCCCGAATCCGGAATGTGCCAGCCTTGTGCGGGGAGGAATTGGGCGCATACGAACCCCACCATAGAAGTCATGCGAAAATATCTATTACCTAGATTAAGTGATGGTGTCACCCCCATGGGAAATCGCCAGGTGGAGGTGGTGCCGGGCCCTAAGCCTCGAAAGGGTCCAAACCAAGCGACTGGCAGTCCCGATCCTACTTGTGGAGTCAGGAGAGACCCGGGAAATGCTACTGGCCAACAAGACATGCGACCGCTCATAGTTGTCCACTGGAATGCTGAGGGAGTGGCAAACAAGAAACGTGCCCTGGAGGCACGACTAAAAGAGGACAGCATCGACATATGCTGCATCCAGGAGACTCACCTCAAGCCTGACAAAAGATTTCACGTAAGAGGATATGAAACTTTCAGGCAGGACAGGGAAGAGCGACACAAAGGAGGAGTGCTTACCCTAGTCCGAAACTCCATCGCCGCAACAGACATTTGCAGATCACAAAACCTAGGGACAGAATATCTTGGTGTGCAGATCATCCTTCCAAACATGAAACTTGGAATTCTGAATGTCTACTCTCCCCCAGCTGTGCCACTTGACCTTGATCACCTACCTATGGGAGGAGAATGGCTTGTCACTGGGGACTTCAATGGCCACTCCCCTAGTTGGGGGTACGAGGAACTTGACAGTAAGGGAGAATACATGGAGGAATGGATGATCTCAAACCAGCTTACCCTCATCAATGATCCAGATGACCAGGATACCTTCTATTCCAGACCATGGCGCACAACCTCCACTCCAGATCTTGCAATGGCCACGGACAGCGTAGAGCAGAAGACCACTAGAGATGTATGCTCCCAGCTTGGTGGAAGCGACCACAGGCCTGTCAAGCTCAACACCAGAGATATCCCCAGAGAAAAAGCAGCCTACAGGGAAGCAAGCTGGAACTTTAAGAAAGCCAATTGGCCCCTTTTCAGCAAATTGACAGACAAGCACTGCGCAGAGATCCAGATGACATACAGTCCTGACAAAAACATAAAGGCATTCAACATAGCCATCCTCTCTGCTGCCAAGAGGTCAATCCCAAGGGGACACAGGAAACTCTACCAACCCAACTGGAGTGCTGAGCTGGACACTCTACATGCGACAGTCTCCCAGAAACGAGACACCATGGAGAGGGAACCCACCAATGAGAATGTCATCGCCTACAATAAAGCACAAGCGAACTTTGTGAAGGAAAAGAACTTCCAAACCAGAAAAGCTTGGCATGAGAAGACAGGACAACTCAACCTCGACAGAGACACCAACAGACTATGGAGCCTAACAAGAGCTCTAAATGGTGACACCCGATCAAGAGGGAAAATTGTCCTCCGGGATGAAGACCAGCTAGTTACAGGAAAAGATGCTGCAAATCTCCTGGCCAGACACTACGAAAGTGAAAGCAGGTGCAACATACCTAAGAAGCGAGCAGAGGCTGTGAAGAAAGATATTAAAATACATTTCTCCAAAGCCAGCCATGAACCCTGCATGGAGACAGAGATAGGCCATGGTGAACTAAAGAAAGCGATACACAAACTACGCCCAAAGAAAGCACCTGGACCAGACGGTATCACAAACGACATGCTCAGACGCCTTGGTTCTGCAGCAGAGGACATACTCCTGATAATTTTCAATCACAGCTGGAAAACTGGAAGAGTCCCTGATATCTGGAAGGATGCAACAATACAGCCCATCCTCAAACCTGGGAAAGACAAAAAGGACCCAAGCAGCTACCGCCCAATTAGCCTCCTCAGCTGCGTGGGTAAGCTTATGGAGCGAATCATCTCAACTAGATTGAAATGGTACCTTGAGACCAACAAGAAGCTGAGCCCCAACCAGACTGGATTCCGCCAGCATCGGAGCACGGAGGACCAGATCACCTGTCTAACACAAGACATCGAGAACGCTTTCCAAGAAAAGAAGAGAACCTTAGCGGTTTTCTTTGACATGTCAAAGGCTTTCGACAAGGTCTGGCGGGATGGTCTCCTTCTCAAGCTGCTAAAAACGGGAATCAAGGGCAAGATGTACCACTGGCTCCAAAACTTCCTTGTCCACCGACAAGCCAGAACAAAAGTGGACACAAAGTACAGCCAGAAAGTAAAGCTGCTTGCTGGTGTGCCCCAGGGAAGTGTTGTTGCTCCTCTCCTCTTTCTGATTTATATCAACGACCTGCCAGATCACCTACCAAAGTTTGTATCACACTCGCTTCATGCGAACGACTGTGCAGTATGGTATTCCTCGGAACATCTGGGTCCTGCAAAAGTAAAACTTCAAGAGAGCATCAACAAGGTTGCATCCTGGACAGAAGATTGGGGACTTCAGCTGAACACGAACAAAACAATGGCAACATTATTTTCTCTCTCCACAAATAAAGAGAAAGTTGTACTGAAATTGAATGAGAACCCCCTTCCTCGGACAGACACCCCCACCTTCCTAGGGGTTAAGCTTGACAGTCGCCTTACCTGGAAACCGCACCTTACACAAATAAACAACAAGGCGATCAAGAAACAAGCTGTAATGAAGATGCTAGCTGGAACAGCATGGGGTGCCAACAGTAAAATCCTCACACAGGTCTATGTTGGCTCAGTACGGCCCACGCTAGAATACTCTGCAACATCATGGTCCACAGCGGCAAAAACCAACAAGCAGATGCTGGACAAAACTCAAAACCGCAGTCTCAGAATCATTCTTGGAGCCATGAGATCTACTCCTATCTCAGAGATGGAGAAAACAGCAAACATCCAGCCCCTAGAATTCAGAAGGAGAACACACACCATCCTACAAGCTGAAAAGATAAGACGGATACCAGACCATCCACTTTGCAGGAGACTAACTGCCCAAACCAAAAACCGACTGAAGAGAAGCAGCCCAAACCACGAAGCCAAGGATGCTGCAAGGGTATACCCTGACTACACTGGTAAAAATGTGACAAGGGAAGAGACTACAATCGAGGAATGGAATCCGGATGAGACGCCTATGTATATCACCACCAGCATTCCGGGCCTTGAAGGAAGAGACTGTCAGCCAGATGCTATCAAACGCTCTCTTACCCTCGAGCATCTAGACAAGAACTATCCATCAACCCAGTGGGCACGAGTATACACTGACGGATCAGCGGAGGAAGCAGTTAGAAATGGTGGATGTGGGGTCTACATCCGACTTGCTAGTGGAGAGACCCATGAGATAAGTGTTCCTGCAGGCATTTTGTGCTCCAACTACAGAGCAGAACAGGTAGCACTACTGCAATCCCTGCAACATCTCAAGACCATAGTTACACCCGAGATGAAGATAGTCTGCCTGACCGACTCCCTGTCAACACTCCAGGCACTCAGCTCTTCAAAACCGGACACCCTGACAAAGGAGCTCCGCACACAGCTGACCGACCTTTCAAGGATCGCAACTATCCACCTTCATGATTCCTGCCCACTGTGGCATTTCGGGCAATGAAAAAGCCGATGAACTTGCCAAGACAGCCAGCAACCAGGAACAGATATTGCACCCATTATCATATAATGAAATTAAGTCGATCCTTAAACATAAGATTAGTCAGGAGTGGAGAGACAGGTTCCCAGAGTATGATCATAGGAAGGACCCTATCAGACACCTTGAAAGGAAAGAGCAGGTGCAGATATTCCGCCTCCGGACAGGACACTGTGGCCTCAACCACCATGCCCACAGAATAGGCTTGTCGCAGACAAACCAGTGTCCATGCGGAGCCGGCCCTGAGATTTCATTGCATGTCCTCCAGGACTGTCCACTCCACAGGACGGAACGACAAAACTATTGGCCTAGTCCCACGGACCTACACACCAAGCTATGGGGCAGTGAGGCAGACCTTCACCTGACTACCCAGTTCCTGGCCCACACTAAACTAAAAGCATGACTTGGAACGCTGAAGAAGAAGAAGAAGAAACTTTACACGTAGTTGATACACACTTCACTTCACACAGTGTGCTGTGAGGCTATTTTTTGTCTAAAAGAGGTTACTCTTAGCAATGGTCATTGCTTTTAAATTGAACCAGCTAGGATGACAAATTGAACCGCTGGTTCAAATTGAAAACACGCGTAGTTCAATTTAACTGCACATGTTGATAAATTGGACCACTTTGACAGAAACGGATTTCTTCAAATATCTCGGGAATCTTGCCTGATGTATCCTCGGGTCGCAGCCCATTTGAAGTTCTTTGTATTTGTTGTATTTAAGTAAAAGTAAGAAGTATAAGCACCATTCTGTCTCGACCTGCAGCTTGTCAAAGCTAAAAGGTTCAATTTACCAGCCTTTCCCCTATATATACCAGAATGATTTGTAGGCCTACACTGTCGTTTAACAATCCCTCTTATTCTTTGTATTGTTCCAAGATGATGATGATGATGATGTTTCTGATATTGATATTTCTCTTTATTTTCAAGTGTAAATAAGATGGTTGGTGTTCTTATTGTTGTATATTACTGATTAGCATTCTGTAACGGTTTAAGTACTTAAGTGGATGTGGACAGGTGGAGTTCGTGGCGTGAAAACAATTTAGTGTGTATTTAGTTTTATGTGGAATATTTAATTTCTGCTGGATTATATCGCGGATGATAGAATGGCACCATTTGTCAGTTGGGTTATTATTACGTTTTTCATTTCTCTCTGCGCCATTGTAACAAAATATTACAATGCATGTTTTACTCATGGACAATCAATTATCAAATAATAACAATACTAGAAATAATAATATCAACAGACACGAGTGAAATTTATGTTGAAGTCTAATCAGTTTGAATGGACACTCAACCCGTTTGTACATAAGTGCATTTTAATGCATGTTTATTTCCCATAAAATGTATCCTGATTTACAGGAGTCAAGAATGTATATATGTATACCAGTTTAAACTAAGAGTGAAATAAACTATCCTAAACTGGATATTATTTAATATACTTTTTTTAATGCCTAATTGACAGGATGGATTAGATTGGATTAGGAAGTTATAAGAATAAAAAAGTGTATTCAAATATATATAACTTCATCATAAACTGTCCAATGAAAATTGCCACTGTGTTCACTTTTGATTATACTATTATTATCGTTCACAAAGTTTTATTTATTCATTGCACTTGGGCTTAAACTCAAGAGTAGAGACAACTTTTCTAAAAATGTAATCGACTCAAAATAGTATTGCGCATACATGTCGGTTCTCCCCATTGTCATAAATCAATAAAACTAAAAGGTCTTCTTGAATCAGTGGTATCTACTACACTGTACTTTGCCTAGCCACGAGTCTCTGAAAGAGCAATATCTACCAACGTTTGACATATTATTGTATGCGACATTTCGCCGATTTTTGGGTTTTGTCATTGAAGTGGTTCTCTCACTTCTAATAATGTACGTATTATTATGTATAGGCTATGAGTCATTCCAATCGGTTAAAACCTGTTCAAGATATGTGTTTTTGCTGTAATGTTGTGCGTGTGGCCCTTTTACCACTACTGTCAATCCTCATTTTCTCGAAAAGAACAAAGTGCACAGACAACAATGTGGAAAATACCCGACGACGTGTTTTCTGGTAAATGCTGTCTGTTAAGTTTGAAAGGGGGCAATTTGATATTTTGGATCATTGTACTCGTTTTGTCTCAGTGGATTACTTGAAAATGCGATGTTTTTTTTTTTTTCGTTTGATGCCTTTTAGTTTAACAGGATTTTTGTAGAATGCAGCAAGGTGCAAAATTATAGATGCTTTTCAGTTTCCCTCTCATGTGATGACATTGTAAAATTTTGAAGTATTTTTTTTTATCCTTTGGAAAAGATGTCACTATATATATATACATCAAGGACCAATATATAGTAGTCCTTGATATACATGTATATTCGACATCAACTAACATAGTAGCAACAACAGCAATAATGAAATAACAACAACACCAGAGATAATAATATAACGGTGATACTAATACAACTCTTCTGTTTCACTTAAAACGATTAAAATATGCAGCGAGTATAATGTATTTTTTTTTACACATTTTCTATGCCAGGGGAGACTACGCTGGATTCAAATCACCCAAAACTACGATCGGAAACTGTGAAAATGGGCTCCGAATAGTGGAGAGATCGAAAACATCCGAAGACTTTGTGATTTAACATCTTTTCACCAGTGTCTACAATTGTTATACATTCCAGAATTCATGCAGCAGTTGCTTTGAATACGAGCGGTGGGTAAAGTCAAGTTGAAATTTTATTCTTTAACCATGACCTCTGGTATCAATATCTGCGTTTTTGTTTTGCCAGTTTTGGGCTTTACGTTTTTCCCCCATTGATAAATCATCCTGATTCAATACACTATGGCTTTCCCCAAGCTTGATATCCGGGAAATTTATCCCGTTATTGATCAGCATCATTGACTCATAATTTCAGTTATTTTCCTGTCGAATGACAAGCTTATGAATTAAAGTGATAACGGTTGCATCAGAAACTAATAATTATATTTAAATTTAGAAATAAATTTTAATGACCTGGGTTTATTATAAATTTTGTCTAGAGGTCTAGATCTAGATCTAGATTAGATATTGGTCAAACAGCCAGAACTTTTTGTTCCTTGTATTTTCTTTAAGGACAGAGAAGCAGGTGAAATAGATCCATCAGAGAAGAATAAATGCAGAAAAAACAACCACCTACCCACCAGAACGGACAGATTTATAGAAGAGAATTTTTCTGTCATTACATGTTTGGTATTTCAACATTCAGGAAGCTAATCTTTTACAAATCTGTATGTTATGAATTTTTTGGTTTTGGGAACTTGTAGCTTTTCAGCAAAGTGAGACATGGCAAGGGAATTAGAAAAAAATAGTTAGATAGCTATAACAAGTGCATGTAAATGTCAGAAAAAAATAGTTAGATAGCTATAACAAGTGCATGTAAATGTCAGTCAAAGTTCGGCATGTTGAAGAACTGCCAGCTAAAGATGAAATATTGTGCATTTCTCTCAGATTGGGATAATAGTGGAAAATTTTGTCAGCAGACAACTGTGTGGCAGATTTCTACAGTGGAAGGTATGGAACTGGAAGGAGAAACAAATTAACAACAAACAAATAATCACATCCTTTGCCAAATTTTGTGATCCAGGATCAAATTCTGTAATTGTTTGAAAACTCAGCTATCCGCTCACAGTTAGCTCATTCACATTTTCTTCCACACATATTGTATGCTGTTCTGTCAGTGAATATAATTGAGAGTTTTTGTGTCTCATGTTATATGTTTTCGTTACAGATAATATGCCAGGCCAATGTTATGGATGTGGAGCAGAGTTTGGAATGTTCAAGAAAGAGGTGATGTAAAACTGGTTCATCAGTACAGAATTGACACATGATATGTAAAGATCTTATTTGAGAATCACTGGCATAGATATATGTTTCCTTTTTCAACTTGTATGTTACAATTTTGTTATTTCACAGTTGACTTTTGCCTCTGTGTGTGGTCCTCAAATAGATTAAGAAGATATACTGAAGGCTTAAGTGAGAATTTCATCATTTTGTATGAATATTTTACTTTGAATTATATTTTTTCAAGTTTCACATAGGTATGAGAAGACTGTACAGACATTATATCAATCCAATTTTTAGCCACTTTGTCAGTTGACACCCTCTTCCACCCAAGAAAAGCGTGATTGAATTTATGTTGTTTTTCCATGTCTTTCATTTCAAACTTACAGATATTACAGTTCTTAATTCTTAGTATCATTATCTACTGGTCGATTTGAGGCAACCTGCAAATTTTGTGTACATGGTATGAAGAAGACTTTTTACTTTTCATCTTTGTTTGTATTCAGCATGGATGCAAGAATTGTGGATTTGCTTTCTGCAATAAATGCCTGAATGAGAAAAGTGTTCCTGTCCCCAAGAAAAATAATTCAAAACATCATGTGTGCCATAAGTGCTATAAAATTCTTACAGGGTAAGTATTAGAGTGATCATCATTTTCCTTTCTGATATGCCAGTGTGCATAATCTGGTGGAGTGAGTTTAAAATACAGCCAAAACAGCATTGAAGAAGCAAAACAAGTCATGACAATTATGTTTTCATGTCCTTTGAACATTTACTTGATATTTATAAAAATTTAAAAAAAAAAAAGAAGAAGAAAGAGTGAAGTATTTAAAAAAATGAACAATAAAAACTTCCTGATTTTTAAAGCTTCCTCATATATATCGGAACATGAGGTGGTTATATCATTAAATTTAAAGTTTGTTTTTCAGAACTTGCTTAAAAGGGCAGAAGTGTAATTGAATGTAGCTTTTTGGTTAAGTCACAGGTAAAGGTATCATCATAATTTAAATGTTAATTTTGTATTGGATATTTTAGTACAGTGGTAATGTTGGAGCAGTCACCTCACCTGTCACCTGTCGGCTTCATCGTCATCGATGTTAGCTGCTACAGTGGATGTCACGACAAAATCTCCTCCACCCAATCCTGTCCTTAGCTTTCCTAGTTAGTTCACTTATTTCCAGCTGGCTGACTTTCTTGATGTTATCGTGATATGTAATGGGTGGTCTTCCTTGTTTTCTCTTTGTTTCTGTCTTTCCTTGAAGGATTGATATCATAAGGGCCGTGCTTTTGTTTCGGGCCGCGTGGCCGATGTATGCAAGTCTTCTTTTATTTATTTCAGGTGTTATTCTTCTGGTGGTGCCAAGCTGTTCTAAGATGCTTGTATTTGTTCTCCTTTCTGTCCAACTTATTCTGAGTAGCCTTCTGTAAAGCCACATTTCAGCTGCCTCCAATCTTGTTATGTCTGCCTTTTTGAGTGTCCAGGCTTCACAACCATATAGTAGGACTGGCCAGATCAAGCACTTAAGTATGTTCACTTTGAGGTCCGTTGGTGTGCCTCTATCCTTCCAAATGTTGTTTAGTTGAACCATTTTGTGTTTTGCCATTCCTATCCTTGTTTTTATGTCCTTTGAGCAGCTTCCATCTTGCGATTTATGTGATCCTAGGTATTTGAAATCAGTCACTTTTTCTAGTGCTGTTTTGTTTACTAGTATCTCCTGGTGTTCATGGTGCCCTGTTCCAGTATGCATGACTTTGGTTTTCTTAGCATTTAGGTGTAGGCCTGCTGGCTTGCCCGCTTCATCCACTCTGTGCAACACTCTTTTCATGCTGGTGATGTTATCTGACATAAGAGCTGTGTCATCAGCGTAGCGAAGGTTTGTGATGTTTCGGCCTCCGATCTTTATTCCCATATCTTCTATGTCTGCGTTTCTCATGATCTGCTCAGTATAAATATTGAAAAGATGAGGTGAAAGTATGCAACCCTGTCTGACTCCTTTCTCGATGTTGAAATATGGACAGTTCTCATTGTTCCATCTAATCGTTGCCTTTTGTTCGTGGTATAGTGCAGTACTACATACTAAACTCTCTTTTTTTTTTCTGTTTTGCAAAGATTGCATATGTTCAGTTGGAAGTTGATTAATTGCTTGTTGTCATGCATTCATTTACTAATTTTGTTACAGGGCAGCAGGTCCACCAACAGAGAAAGAAAGTTATGATTTGCCTGAAGCATATATGAAGTAAGTATTTGTTCAATTATTATTGAAATGCTAAATTAATTATTTAGTTATTTTTTAAGTCTTCATTGATTTTGATGTATTCTTCAAGCACAATCTAATTTTATATTTGAAAAGGAGGAAGCTCTCTCAGTGTAAGAAAGATAAACCATGATTTGTGTTGGTGTGAATTAAGCATAATTTGCTGACAAAAGAAATGTGCCTACTCACCAGGAGAATGGCAGCTCTAAAGGAACGTGAAGCCAGTGGTTCCTCAGGCTCTTCTCATTCTTCTCAAGGGAAAGGACAGAAGATTCCAGAGCACTTACGAAAGCTTGATAAAGCTGACAGGGACATAGCCATGCGATTAGAAAAGCTTAAAGACGCAGGCAAGCCTAAAGGTAACTGTTCTGTTGCAAACTGCTGCCCTATAAATTTTACCTCAGCGTGTAATCTTTCTTCACCCTTCTTGATTTGCTTCAAACATAAGTGCATAAATATATTTTTCTGACCAAGGCTAGTGTTCTTGTCAAGGGTACAGCCATGCTTCTTTGTATTTATCCAATAGTAGTCAGAAGGTTTCATATCCTTGGCCTTATTTTGTATACTTCTTTAATCCTGTTTGGGAAATTTGCCTTAGTGTCATTGCAGCCCAGTTGCAACTGGAGCAGACATGTCGTCGCCACAGCGTAGCCCTGGTCAGCATTTTTTTGGGTGGAAGGGTGAGGGGGGTAGGGAGTGGTAGGGATAAATTCTATTTAATTTTGCCTGGGTAGCGGCCTGTTTGGCCTACTGTTTTCGATTTCCAACTGTCAAGGTATCTTTAATGTGCGCAATGTACACACGGGCCCTCCGAGTTTTTCATCCTTATCCGAGAAGACTAGGTGCCCAATCGAACCTCCCATAGGTCCAGGGACAGGAAAATATGAGAAAAATCCCAAATTTCCAACATGCCTGCACCAACCAGGATTTGAACCCGGTACCTTTGGCATGAGAGGCGAGCACCTTGCCTCTAGACCACCGTGTTGGTTTTATACAGGAAACAGTGTCTTCATTTGGAGAATGTACTGTATATCACACTGCCCAGCAGCCAGAGTGCCTTTGGATGCGTATATTGAGGAGACAGAAGCAGATAACGTGTTGAAGTCTGAGATCCATGTATAAGAATTCACATACTCAACAGATCTTAAATTTTGGGTGCACAGTCGATCCTATTGGCATGAAGAGGCAGACATTATTTTAATTATTGTCGTAGACCTGTTGTCAAATTGTTATGATTTTTCTTCGTAAAGCTTAATTTGATTTCCATTCAATTTCTCTGCTGTGTTTTTACCTTGTAGAAAAAGTGTCTGACACAGAACTGAATGCCAGATTGGCTCAGCTGAAAGGTCAAACTTACACCCCAGATAAAAAACCGGTAAGTCCTTAGAGTTTAGGGATCAAGAAACAATTTTCTGCTACCTAGAGGGTGAAAATTGGGTTACAAAAGTTTTAAGACACCTTGGAGTTTTGATTTCTCTGTACAGATATTTTTTTTACAGAACAAATCAAGCCAAAACGAAAGGTTTTCTCTTGGTCAGCTACATATTCAGAAACAGTTGTTAGTCAATCCTATTGTTGCTTTTATAAGATGATTGCTACCATCATAATATCAGGTGACCTTTGTGCCGATCATGAAGATTGTGCCAGTGAAACTTTGCTATAGTGACACTTTATTTTTTTTTGTTAAGCTCTAATGGGCTCGAGACATCTTTCTGACGTAAATTCTTAGAATTTCTGTATTGAGAATGAATTAAAATTTTTCTTACCACCAGACTTTTACATTCATTTTGATCTAGTGGACCAACCGACCTTTAAGCATCCTAATAATATGTAGGTTTAGATCTTAAGTCAATTTCATCTGACTGGGCCAACCATCATATTACTCCAGTAAGTAATCATACATATTAAACTCCAGGTGTACAAACCTCCAGATCGTAGACCAGAGACACAGCAAGTGGATGACCTGATTGAACAGCTGTCTAAGGAAGTGGAGATTGATTCTCTTATACCAGATCCAGCACAGGAAGTAGAGGCCAGATTGGCACAGTTTCGCCAAGGCGACAGTAAAGCAAATGGTGAGATTTTTTTGTATTGCCACCATCAGGATGTCAAAAGTTAAAATGTGGCAAAGAAAAAAAACAACTGTATATTGCAAAGTCCAGCGTAAAAACAAACAATAAATCAACTTTACAATAAAAACCAAAGAATTCAAAATGGAAGAATTTTATTGTTTTTGTTCTTCCATTTTCGAATTCTTTTGGAACTTATTTATTGTTTGTTTCTACACAGAGCTTTGCAGTATAAAACCTTTCCCTTTTTTGCTACATTTTAACTTTGTTCCAGGCCCTGCGATGACCCCACAGATTTTCTGTTATATATTTTGTGATAGTAGTAGTAGTACTTGGTGAAAAACTCTTGACCCTGGCTCATGACTTGAGCCCCAAACATTCTTCTTTCACTGTACATGCATTTGATTAAAATTGCATCACTGGCAGTACAAATATTGCGTAGAACACATTCAAGATTGTTTTAACACTTTGACTCCCCAGTGGAATTTTACGGTTGGACCCCAGGTAAATTTGCGACAAAACGAAATTCCACATATGACTTTCTAAATCATACACAAGTTTATTCTGGATAGAACTAGACTACACAATATACATATCAATTTGTTGGAAATTGAATTTAGAATAAGATAAAAGCATTGACAGAATGATTTAGCACACTTTTGATACTCAAACAGGACAGTAAAGTGAAATGAAAAATTCAAGAACAGATTTTCACATCTAAATTTTTCAACTTACCCCACGCTCATACCGCTACTACTATATATCCCTATCCATTCAACTTTTGAAATAACAACAGTAATCCCATTATGATTCCACCGTCCAAATTTCATGAAGATATCTCCCAAACTTTTTGAGTTAAGATCAAAATCATATCACAGATATGACGACATATTTCATGATGTCACAACACAAAAATATTTTTAAAAAACAACAAAAAACATCGATTTCAACACGCCATTCACTGCTTACGATTTGCAGAAGGAACAGGAAAGCCAGCCTCACGCATGCACGAAGGTATACTTCGTTGCAACAATTGGTAGCTTCGTAAATTAAGTTTTTAATTCTGAGCCGGAAAATTCGGCTTAGGAGAGTCAAAGAGTTAAGTAGAGAATTTAGTAGATGAAAATGGAAAAGAAATGTGACACAAAATTAAGAATATTAGCAAAAAAAAAAAAAAAAAAAGGCAACTTATGACTTACTTGGAAATGTTGATTCTGAAGTTTTTGTCAAAAAATACATTATAATCACAAGTTGTAAAACAGCAAATCCATGTGGGAAGAAAACCAAATGATTTTTTTAAATGCAGAAAGTATAACTGATGTGCAATGTCTTGAAAACAAGACGAATGGTATCCACTTGTTTTCTTCTAGATAATCTTCTCTCTCTGAACAGAGCAGAAGTGAGCAGTTGTTTACTGATTAACCCTTTTGCTGCCAAGCCCAAATGCCCTTCCTTCCTTGAGACTACCAGAATAATGGATTATCGGATAGAAAAACAGCAGGAAGTAGTAAAATTAGTGGTGCAAAACATGCCGGAACAATGTTGGCCAACATATCGGCCTCGTGGCAGGCTTAGCATGAAACGGCAGGACCGATGTATCAGCTGTGCAGCAATCTTCTGCAGCATTTGATGGATATATTGGCCCTGTGGCAAGAGATATAATGATGTGTTACTTATTTATTCACTTTTTTCCTCACAGATCCTGGTAACAGGTCTTCAGTGAAGGCAAACATTGACAGTGTCAACGTGAACCAGGAAAACAGAGATGGCAAAGATGCGAACAATTTGAACAAAGTGGACAAAATGGAATCCATAGGCAGACCTTACAGCCAGAACATTGGGCAAGCACATTTCTCAGGAGCCAGTAAGTGGCATTATGGGTTACAAAGTGTCTCAGATTTGTTCAAAATATACTGCCGATCTTTAATCTCTAGAACAAATTGGCAGATACTGATGCTTCATATCATCGGTTGGCTGTTGGAATCTTGTTACAAAGCCAGATAGAGAAAATCCTGAGTTGTGGTCACTGCTCAGCTATAACTCGCCATGTAAAATACAACTGTCCCCTAACAACGCATCTTTTGGCCAAACAAGATTTCTAATCAGGAACTACTAAGGCGATGCAAGCAGGAAGAAATAGCCAAATCATCATGAAGAGACGATGGAGATGGCTTGGACACATGCTGCGAAAGGAAGCAAATTCTATCACCAAAACAGCACTTCTGTGGACACCGGAGGGACGGCGCAAGCGAGGCAGATCCATGGCAACCTGGCGGAGAACGATCGAGGCAGAGATGAAATCCTTCAATCACTTATGGGGAACTCTCGCAAAGATGGCCCAGGACAGACAGGGCTGGAGATCCTTTGTTGCTGCCGTAAGCACCAGTGGGTGCAGCAGGAAATTGTAGTAGTAGTCCCCTAACAACAGCTTTTGAGTTTAGTTTTTCATGGGGTTCCAACAGCCGACTGACGATACGCCTGTATATATACTGCAGTACAGATATGGTGGGAATTAGTGGCTTTTTCACCCTGATTATTTTGGGCACTCCGATGGTTAAGACACAAATCCCTTTGGTGTTCTGGCATTGCAGGCTGTGTCTTTTTTTTCTGTCAAATATGTCCTGAACAAATGTGTGTGTGTGTGGGGGAGGGGGGGGGTGTTCACACATAAACATCTGTTTTGGTAGTTAAAAGGCATCAGCCATATAGGGGACCTAAAGATTAACTCACTTGAAAGTGGGCTTTTTTCTGAGCACAACCATTTAATACATATATGTTTTGAGGATATTTTCAAAAAATCACATGGACTTTCCTTATGCATCAATCTCAATGACATTTTCATGCAAATGAGTGGAAAGAATGTTGAATTGAACGAAACAAAAAGAATATGTGTATCTTTAATAGTTCATTTTCCACAAATTTTTGAAAATAAGACAAATTTCACACTGCTCAAACATTTTTTTGCATGTCTGTATTAATTTGACTGACTGTAGTTTGGCTCGCTTCTTGTGCACCTACTTAAAATCCATCCACCCAATCTCAACAAAACTATTCATGCAGCAGGGCCATAGGCTAACAAACATACAGTGCAGTTCACATGGCTGTCCCATGATGTCGAATGAAACATCTATAATGAACATACCATAAGGGATGTAGGATCTGGGTCAAACATAAGGGATGTGATTTCACAACTGGTATGGGATCCATAGCAAGTGAATTAACTGTACATCCTTTCTTTTTCCAGAACCTTCCAGCAGTGAGGGCCAAGAGATTGACATGGAAGAGATGCAGCGTGTGATGGGTGAAGCAGCCAAGGAACTGGAGTTGGATGCCCAGAGAGCAATACAAGGAATGCAGAAGGACAAAGAATTGATGGACAGATTAAAGGAAATTCAGACGAAGAGATTAGAGAAGAAAATTTCTAATGGTGAGTGATGTAAGTGAAAGGAATTGAACCATTATGTAACATTTCAGTTTGCACATGAGAGAGAGTGAGGTTGAGTAGCAGTTACAGAGAACAAGACCTTCTGTAAAGTGCATGGGACAACTTTTGGATTGGGCTCTATATAAATGATATTCATTATTATTATTATTATTATTATCATCTTCGGTATTGTTATGATTTGTTTTAACATTATTTTGTTCTGTGAGCTGCTTAGGAATGAAATTATATATTATGACAGTATTGAAGTGCTCCGTTTGAAATGTTTGAGGAAAGGAAGGACTTCAGTGTGAACGAATACATATTCCTCTTTCGGTGGCAGATGCCTGGAGTAGCATTTAAATTTGAAGTTCAATAAGAAATTTGAATTTCAATAAGAAATTTGAAAATCTGTTAAAGACAGCATGTAACTTTTGAGTTTGAATCTCGTCCATGTGTGAAATTTCTTTTTTGCATGGTTCCATGGGGCATAATGGGTACCAAGAACTGAAACCTTTCGATGCAAATTGATTTTGGTGTAATATGGAATTACAATGAATATTTTTCATGTCCTGGACTTTGGTTTCTGACAGCATGTGGATAAGTGCATATGTCAACAGAGTTACCCTGTCAATTTGGTACAAATTTTTTCCTTACAGATCCTGCAGCCTCTGATTCCAGTTCTGATAATACCGCACAGCCAGGTGCTGATCTGAGTATCAAAGATGACGACGATGAGGATGATGATGTGGCTGCACATCAGATTATCCAGCGTTATCTTGATGAAGTGAATATTGACAAGACAGTGGGAGATTCTAATTCATCACCACAAGCAGATCGCAAGTCCCCACAGGACAGAAAAGAAGAAATCAAGAAAAAGAAAAAAGTCAAAGCTGCCACTAAGACCAAGGAATTAAAGCCTTCAAATCTGGAAGTTAGTCTTTTTTACTTTCTGTTTTTGGCACAAAATGTTTATTTTTCATAGAATTTTTTATCTTTCTTTTCTTTTTTTTTTTGTGTTTGACTTTCTGTTTGTTTTTCTTTCAGTAATTTGTCCTTTTCTTTTTTTTCTTTCTTTCTGTCAATAGTTCAGTCTCTCATGGCTGCTGCTGCAGATTCTATATTTTTTTTCCTTGTCTCTTCCACCCACCTCCGTCTCATGGCCAGCCATTTTTTCAATTTTCAGTGTTTGTTTTTTTTTTAAAGGAAAATCTGTCATCACAACTGAAATTTACTTTCAAAGTCGTGCTTTCACTGGTCTAACCAGTCAAGTAATTGGTCACCAATGAGGAAATTGCCATGACCTTGGTTCTTGTTTGTTCCAGCTCCGCTTTTTGGACAGCTGAGAAATTCAATGTTAAACTTTCGTAGCTTTTGTATTATAGTAAGGAATTAGAATAAATCGGAACTGTGAAACAGCTTAACAAGTGCCACAGTGCATTTTAAACAAGTGTCAAGGTGTGGATTTGTTATACCTTTTTCCACATACTGAAAGATCTCCAGTTTCTCAGAAAATGCAGATAGAAGAAACAAGAACTGAGGTCACAATATGACTGTATTGAACATTTGTAGTGGCCAAAGTTTTTCCAGCTTTGGGTAGGATTAATGTAGAATCTTGGACAGTCAATCACCAGAACATGTGAATTACTTCTGCATTTTAATCTTTTCACAGTTTTGACTCATGTATTTCACCTTCCTTCTGAATGCTTTGATTTCATAATACATGTAATTATTCCCTGTTGATGCAGGATTTGGGGATAAATTTGGAAAATAAAAATCCTAGTAAATCTACACTATGGTGGAAGTGTAAGTGTAGAGGTTATTCAAAGACAAGTAGAAGACAGGATTATAATGTTTTGAATACAAAAACATGTTGTTCAGTGTGCAGTGTGATACTTTGTAAAATCATGGTGTGAGCTGAGCAGCCTGAAAGGTTGGGCGAAGGATCACTTAACTGTAGCTCCCAGTGTCGTGATAGATTGTAAAGTGGGGCGCTCAGGCATTGTGTATGGTGATGTGAACAGGTGTTGCCAAGCACCTAAATTTGTGGTCATTATTCAGGCTGACCAGCCGCTTGGTTCTAACAGTATCTACAAAAGGATTTGTGATGTGACGATGGTTAAAATAGTAAAATTATCAGGAGAAAATTCTCTGCCATCACTGTTTGAATGCAAAGTTCAGACTATGTAATCTTATATTGCAACATGCTGTTTTTGCAAACATGTGTCAACAATGGCAAAAGAAGAAGAAGAAAATGCTAAGCTTTTTCCTGAACTAGACTAGTACTAGTATCTGTTCTGTGCCTTGAATGGTAAAGGACAATAGCCTGTGCACAGCTGATGAAATAAAGTAATCTTGCAGCACACAGTGGCTGCTGACAATTGTATTCAGTGAATATTGCTCTGCCTTAGACCACATCGGTAGTGAGATGCAGAGATGTCTGCACACGGATAGTCCGAAAAATTGGCAAGTTTTTTTTTTTATGTAGAGATAAATTATGTGGTGAGTGTTAGATTGAGGGCATGGATTGGACGGTCATGTGTATTTCTTTTTATTTCTCCAGCCCCCAACTAAAGAAGAGCTGGTAGACAGTGACTATGATGACAGTGATGAGCTGCCTTACTGTTGTATCTGTACTGAAGATGCCACCATTCGATGTCGTGATTGTGATATGGACCTATACTGCCAGAGGTGCTTCAGGTAATGCATGCAATTTTTGTTTTTGAACATTGTCACTGTCATTCAACTTTGATGAGGGGTTTTTTGATTTTCAGCCTGTGGCCTCCTAAAGTGAATCTATTTTTTTTTTTCATCTTAGGTTTCATGAAAGGATTTGTGACAAATACAATTTTTCACTGGATGCATTTTATTGTCATAAATTATGGAAAGTTATACAAAAGTTTCAATTTTTTTTTGCCTGAGGCAGGCCTTTTTTGACCAAAGGCTTAAGTGTTTTTTGTTCCTTTCATTGTAATTTCTTTATGATTTATTTTAACAGATCTTTAATGTTTGTTTCTACAACACACAGCTTTTCTATTTTTTTGCCATTTTAACTTTGTTAAACGGTAGGTAAAGAATGGATATTGTGTTGATGTTAATAGTTCTTTTAGTGGTGACTCATGTTAAATTTAGTTTTCATGGCCTTTTAACTTCTAAATCTGATTTCTGCAGTGATGTTGCACATGTAAATCATTTTTTCTGGGCAAGATCGGCCCCGAGCTGTGTGCAAATAAAGTGTCCAAGAAGAATCTGTAACTGTAAAGACTGTGATACAAGAAGTTTATAACTGTGAACTTTTTTAGCATTTAAAGGGTTAAAGACTGCTTATTTTAACAACAGGAGACAGGTGCAGACTGCGTTAATGCTCATTATAACCATTTTTGGCTCAGTTATGTATATGGGAAGTCTTGAAATAAATTAATAGCTGATATTCACTACTTATTATTCTTTATCAATAGTTTCTACATTCACACTGTTTGTCTGTTATCCATCTGTACATGTAGATAAGATAAGATAAGATAAGATAAATTTTATTCGTCCTTGTACAAGGAAATTTGTTTTGATCATTGAATACATAACAATACAGTTACAGAAGCAGAAAGTATGATACATAGCGCGCACACACACATATATACACAGACACTGATAAATTAACTAAATTAACAAAATTAACAGTGCACACAATATGCTTCCCTAACTAAAACACATTGACCTGACACGCAGGACATAATTCAACTGTGCACAGATTACGATCAAGATGACGACATTATTGTAACATCCTAGTTGATGATGGAATAAACGATTTAAAGTAGCGCTGAGTTTTAGTTTTCTTTGACAACAGCCTTAAACTTCTTACAGATCTTATATATTCCTTGTTCAGGGGATGTTGGGGGTCATTTATAATAATATTAGCTTTTTTAATACAAGCACCAGTGTACAGCTCATCAAAATATGGCAGATCACAGATACAAATTTTGGATGCTTTTTTGATTAAATTATTGATCTTATTTTTATCTTTTTGTAAGATGTTTCCTCCCCAACAGACAACTCCATACATCAAAACGCTCTGAATAGCCATGGTGTAAAATATTTTCAGAATGCTTTTGCTAACTTTTAAAAAGCGGAGCTTTCTGAGGAAATACATGCGCTGGTTGGCTTTCTTGTATACATATGTTACATGCGCATGCCAGTTAAGCAATGAATCAATAGTAATGCCAAGATATTTGGCCTCTGTGACAATTTCAACCTCTTCATTGTTGATAGTAAGAGGGCAAACAGGATCGTTGTTATTTTTCCTAAAGTCAAAAACAATCTCTTTTGTTTTCTTAACATTCAGTAGAAGATAGTTGTTATTACACCAACAATGAAAGGATTGTACAATGTTAGAATATTCGTGGCCAGAGTTAGGTAAAAGGCCTAAAATAGCAGAGTCGTAGGCAAATTTAAGAAGGTAAACGTTGTTGTGTGTCACAGTGAAATCATTTGTATACAATGTATACAAGGCAGGTGACAGCACGCAGCCTTGTGGCGCTCCTGTGTTTGTTGTGAGTAATTTGGAAAATGTGTTGTTTATATCCACAAACTGGCTTCTCTGTGTTAGAAATTCGAAGATCCAGCTCTTTAAAAAAGAACTCACGTGTAGGTTGGTAAGCTTTTGAAACATTAAGTGCGTTTGTATGGTGTTAAACGCAGACGAAAAATCGACTAGGAGCACACGAACACAGGTTTTACCAGTGTCTAAATTTTCTTCTTCTTCTTTCGTTCACCAATCTAAATCTGCAGATTTGTTCTTTTAATAAAATCTACGGTTTTCTGCAGTTCTGGCAGAGCACCATAGAGTTTGATATTCAGGTCGGTGGGTTGGGGCCTAGTGTCTAAATGACTGTAGATGTTATGCAATAAAAACAATAAGGCGTCTTCTGTGTTCCTGTTTTCTTTGTATGCAAATTGCAAAGGATCGAGATTTTGTTTGACCTCCTTCGTTAGCTCAGTTAAAACAAGTTTTTCAAAGCATTTAAAGATAATGGAAGTTAATGCAACTGGGCGAAGGTCGTTCATTTCAGATATTTTTGGTTTTTTTGGGGACAGGTAAGATTTTTGACAATCTCCAAATGTTTGGTATGTAATGGTTTTGAAAGGATTTGTTGAAGATGAAAGTAAAAATTTTTGCTAGTTGTTCAGCACATGTTCTCACTACTTTGCTTCCAATGTTATCTGGTCCAGATGCCTTTCTTTCCTTAAAAGATTTAAATTGTTTCACAACAGCATCATAATCAAAACAAATATTACATTCATCATTATCAAAATCAAAACTGTCTCTTATTTCCTGGTGTTGGTTGGAGAAATCGTGTTTGTCAAAGCGACAGTAGAACTGATTCAATTCATTGGCAAATTCGCTTTCATTCACAACATTCACTTTATTCTTCATACAATCGTACCCCGTAACCTGTTTCATTCCCTTCCACACAGATGACATGTCATTTGATTTAAAACTTGCTTCAATTTTATCTTTGTATTCTTTTTTACACACTTTGATTCTCTTTTTAATTTGTTTGTTTACTTTAGCGAGGTCGCTTTTACTATAGTTTTTTCGGAGTCTTTTTTTGTCAACAATAGCTTCAAGGCATTCTTTTGTTAACCATGGTTTACTATTTGGATACACACACACACTTTTCTTAGGTATAATTAGATCTTCACAAAACTGGATGTAGGAGTTAACAGTAAGAACAAGGTCGTCTAAATTAGTACATGTGTTTGTAAAAATGTCCCAATCCGTGCAGTCAAAACAGGCTTGAAGTTGGTCGCAGGCCTCGTCTGTCCATGTTTTTATTACTTTGGTGTCTGCTTTATAAGTTCTTAACACAGGTCGATACTTTGGTTGCATAGATATCATAAGATGGTCTGAGTTCCCCAGTGGTGGTAGAGGGAAAGAACGATAGGCGCCAGTGATATTACAATAAAATAAGTCCAGAGTGTTCTCGTCTCTAGTAGGAATGGTGACATATTGGGTGTAGTGCGGGATGTTGTCCATGGTTGCATGATTAAAATCTCCTTGTATGATGTGAACAACGTCTGGCCATTTTGATTCCTGTGTATTTATGATGTTATGAAGGGTTGTTGCAGCGGTGGTCTTGTTAGCATCTGGTGGTATGTAGACGGTGTTGAAAACCACATTTGTAAACTCACGAGGTAGATAGTATGGACGAACGTTTACAGTAAGAACCTCAATATCAGGTGTGCAGATGTTGTTTACAATAGTGATGATGTTGGCATGGGCCCAGCGTTTGTTGATGTAAATGCAAATACCCCCGCCTTTAGATTTTAATGATGCCTCTGTCCTGTCCTCTCGATATAAAATGAAACCATCTATACTTGTCTCGTCGTCGGTGTTGTTAGAGTCGAACCAGGTCTCAGTGAATGCAATAGCCGAGGCATCTCGGTAGTCGTGGCACCATTTCGTACAACATTGTAATTCATCTAGTTTGTTACTCAGCGTGCGACAGTTACCAAATAAAACAGCAGGAAGAAATGGTCTTGATTTTCTTCTCTTGTTTCTCACTTTTATGCCGCCTCTTCTACCTCTTTTCCTTTGTTTTTGATCAGGAAAAGAGTACCTAGTGTGTGCACAGTCTTGTTGACATTGAATGTTGAGTGACTTTAACATGGCCGCCGTGTAATGGATGCTAGCGGGCTCGATAATGGCTTGATTTTCGCCTGTGGCTTCTACAAAGGGTGAAATAATAACAAATAGGATGCACAAACCGATGATGGAACACTTCATGTCCATGGTGGAAAACTTTCAGCGGTGTGCTATTATCCAAGACAAGGGAAAACACATAAAAATTCACAGACAACAATGATCGTGTCGCCATGAGCACGGCGCCATCTTATTGTGTACAGTGTTGATTAGAGTTTTCATTCTAAATGTGGTTTTTATGTGACTTAGGGGTGACGCAGACCAACCCTGGTGTAGGTGCCAGACCTGTGGCTCACCGCCCATAAATTTTGCTTCACACTATCACAGTAGGCACTGTCCAGTGCATCCCATTGAGTCACACTGGGTTCAGTGCCTGTTGTGTTAGTGTGAAGCAAACTTTATGGGCCGTGAGCCACAGGTCTGGCACCTATACCAGGGTTGGTCTGTTTCAGGCATTATGGAACATGAAAGACACACTTCCAGTATTTGATGGCAGTTGCAAAAGTGATGCGTTTTGTTTGTTATTCATTATACCCTTTGATACAGTTTGAAGTCTCATCAAGATATCATTTCTGTTATGAAAATCTACAGGACAGAACTGTTAATCACTATGACAGTGGTGAAACAAAAAAACACTGCAAAAGTAAAATATTTATCCTTTTTTATCATTATTTCAGGGAATGTCATTCAGAGATGGACATCAATGATCATCGCACGAACCCATACAAACCCCCTAAAGGTTACAGATAACTCCTTTCTGTGTCAGCCTGTCTCCATTATTTTTGTGTGTAATCAAGGGAATAATTTTAACATATAACTTCTGATGTATATTTTGCCTTAACTTATCAAGGATTTTTTTTTTGCGGTCAGAAAATTCAAATATTGAATGAAAGTGCACTAGAACTTTGCTGTAAGCTTGAAATAGCTTTAAGATTTTCATCTGCATTAATTTTTCTAAGTTACTTATTATTTATTTCATAAATTCAGGTGATAGTTAGGGATCTGATCCATAGATTTCTGGGAATGTGTCAGTCTAATTGGGACAGTGTGAATGTAACATGTAAAAATTTCTATAACAACTAGTGATTGAATCAGGTTTTGTATTTCACTGGCTTATTTAAAATCCTGTGACATGGGTGATTTATAGAACTGCATCTTGGTCAAATAAATATGTCATCAACTTTTAAGTTTATTTATTGTTTGTCAGTCAGTGATATATTGATCCATTAGGCCCTACTATCCTCATGTACTCTAAAAGATCTTGGTTTAGTATTCATTTAGTATTCCTAGTTCTATGACAGCTACTTACTATAATGACAGGAATATATAAACATGAATGTGATAAAGAACTAATCCATATTACAGTGCCACGGGCATTAATTAACTGGTGGACTGTGCCATTTGTATACTGTTCTCTCATAATCACTAACAGTAACCAAGACAACTTGTCTTATTTGCATTTTTTGTTGAAATATTAATGCAGTTACCAGTTTGTTTCTGGAAGCAAAATACAATAGATCAAAATGACAACAAATTACTTGAACAGTTGAGTCACCACATTGCAAAGAAGAACAACACAGATGTTCAGGTGTAGTGTGAGATTTGATGTAATGTTTAAATGTTTATCAGAGCATTTCCATTTTGTAACTTAATCACTTAGATCAGTTTTAGCACTTGGATGAGGTCTCGATCATATCTGTAACCCAGCTTGAGGTATGTGACTTTGCAGTTCAATAAATCAATCTGAAACAAACACAAAACAAAAAAAATGTTACACATCATAATGTTGGAAGTGGACACAGGAGGTAATCTTGTATTATTATTTTTTATTTTTATTTTTGCAAAAGGGGTGGGGAGGGGGCTGTCATTGCAGGTATATATGATTTGCCAAACTTATGTGGAAATAAAATGTTTTTGTGTTTTCTTTCACAACCACAGACTGCACTTACTGAGTTCATGATCATTTGTGTGATGCATGATAAATAATAAGAAGTCCCGTGTCTAAAAGCTTTTGTTATTGATGGAAAGAGTGTTTACCTTCACTCCAAACTCAAATGCTTGAGGAAGAAACAGTTTCGAAACACAATTACTCCACTACTGCTTTGGAAAGGATGTGAAGTCACTGAGAATTAATACATTCTGAAACCTGGTTTCAAATTTTGTTCAATTTCAGTATGAATTTCTATTGAATTGCTTTGATAGGTTCATAGTTCCCAAAATCAGCCGAGTTGCTTAAAACTAATCATGGAAGTGAGTCAGTGAACAAAAGAGAAAAAAAAGGCAACAGCAGATTTTTGTTGCGTGCATGTTGATGTATACCAATGGTAGGATAATTGCAAATGCAGCATGCTTGATTTAGATGAATGAGAATGGAAAACCACTGTGCATTGTCTTCATTATATATGTATGAACTGCAAATGGCATTTGTGTAAAATTAATTCCTGTTTCCTGCTTTTCATCTACAACCTATATATGATAATTCTGAAATATTCACAAGCTATGAAAATGTCACGGAGACCTGACACTGTGAATGTTTGACCTCAGGATATTTAGCATATCTTAACTCTCACAGTGTGTAGGCCATGATATCAGTTTTTTCTTTTCTCCTTGTCCATTATTGATAAGACTATGATATCATGGTCTTCTCATCCTGGGCCCCAGTTCCTAAGCCCACAATATAGTATAAAAACTGGGTCAAAAGGAAGGCTATAAGCAGTGTCAAAAATTGGCAAAAAGAAAAACTTGTATGTAGCAAAGCCTCGTGTAAGAAATAATACTCAAACGATACAATGAAACGCAAACTAAAAGAGAAGTCAGAAAATGACCGATATTGCGGCAACAGCCTTTTTCACGGAAAAAACCCCCAAAAAAACAACAACAGAAGAAAAAGTGGGAAATCGAACTGACAAAACAATCGAACAATAAAGGATTTGAATAGGAAATGTATAGAATCTAAACAGAATATGTTTACTTAACTGCGAATTCTTGCTTGGACAGCAGCTCAGAAGCACGTCTGCCACGTAGGCCCACGATTTTGTGGTTGTGACTCTTTTGTCCGTCAACGATAAGGCCATAAATTCTTGTTACCACTTCATGGGTCCCGGCTGATAAGCCCACGATTTCGTGGTGCTGAGCTTTACTGACTGAATCATTGTTATTTTATTTCTCCTCATTAGAAATAGCCATCAAAACCTCTAGGGTTGCAGCAATGGGTTTATTGTGGATGATGGAGTTATATTATGTAAGAGTAGTTATTACTTCTTTGTAGTTCTCTCCCTTTAAAATTGTTCAGGCATTATATAAGCAGTACTTAGTTTGAAACCTCTACTATAAAATCTGTTATTCTAGCTTGACATCTGAGGACAGCCAAGATAGAGTTAGGCTGAGGTAGAAAATGAATAGCAAATAGTACTGGATTTAATCCAGTGAACTGGGAGACGTTTCCTTCTTAACATAGTTATACAGTGTAGAAAGAGACTTGTATTCTGAGAGTTACTGACAAGATTTATGCTTGGGTTATCACAGAAGTGGAATTCATTGCACCAACAGAAACTGAGATAGAGAGCGACCTGATTCAATAAAATAATGTGTTGTTAAGGTTGAAAGTAAAATTTTGATATTCTATCAGTGAAAAATTAATTGGTAATGAAAGTGGCAGCCATAGATGTTTCTCTGATTCAGTAAATCTGCTGTTGAATGATGAATGTTGGTATACAGGATGGGCCAATAGTTACTGGACCATAATACTTTGTGTTTAAGAGTTGTTCAGGGGAGAGGGGGGAGGGTCTGTTTGATCATTTGGTTTGATTTTTAATTTGCTAGATTTTCACTTCATTTAGTTGAAATAAATTAATGTACACTTCATTTAGTTGAAATAAAATAATGTACACTTTATTTAACTGAAATATAACTGTATCGATGAAATGATATTATGTGAAAATAACTTTTGGCCCACCCTGCATTATTATTGTAATCTTGTACAGTGTACTTGATGGGTATATTATACATGTATATTTGGACCTATTCTCAGTCTTGACATTTCCTATGTATTCTTTAACTGCTGTCACAAATTCACACGTCTTCTGTTTTATCATCTCAGCAAGTTCTGGCCTGTATTATGTGAACGATTCTGTGATATGTTCTACTGTGGATCTAAATGACTTTTTATATAAGGCTTTTTTGTAACATTTGCTACACAAAAATTATGGGAGTAACTTCAATAAACCCACATTGGTAAAACTAATGGTGGAAATTTCTGTCTTTTGTACTTTAAAAGTTATTGTCTGACATGTCATTGTTATAGTTTTGTATATTTGAGTACTAGGCTCTGAGACAAAAATTCCAGCTCATCCAAAAAATAAGTTTCATTATGCACCACATAGGGAAAATCTAACTATCGTTTGGATGTGTCCGTTTAATAAGTTGACACTCGTAAATGTGCTCATTACTTGTAACATACCTGCTTTCATATCTTTTATGTGCACACATTTTTCACTCTCCCATAAGTTTCAGTTCTTTTTGGATTCATTTTCATTTTGTATGCAGAATTTATCCTTTGGATGCGTGCAGGAATCAAATACTTACTAGTCAGTCCGTCGCACCATTTATTATCATTTACTTATCAACTAAAACACAGTTTGAACATAATTTGAAATGGCAACACTGGTTATTTGTGATTGGAATCTTTATCAGTACTTGCAAACAGAAAAAATAGATTTTCCCTTAAGGGTGCTGAGCAGAATGACAAGCTACAGTTTGGCTAAGAAGAAGAAGAAGAATAAGAAAAAACTGAAGAAAAAAAAGAAAAAGGTATAGGAGAAGAAGAGGAAGTGGAAGAGTTGGCAGCAGAAAAGCAAGAAACAAGAAAAAGCAAGAAACAAAAGAATAGAAGAACACTAGGAGATGCTGGATGTAAATGCTAAGAACAGCAAATCCTCCTAAAAAGAAAAAAAAACAACTCAAACCAGCTACAGTTTTGATCCTGCATGTCTTCAAGCTTATTCTGTATCTTGTCTCGTTGTCTATCGAGGTTATAAGTGGAGGCAAAAAACAACAACCACAAAAGGGTATTGGTACAGCTCAACCGGAGAGGACTGCTATGAGAAATACTGAGCAGTTAGTGAAAGACCTCAAGACATTGTAATCTTGCACCGAGCCCTATTGCACCCCACCGCCTGTTTCCAATCCTTCTCCAGAGGTTTGTTTAACATTAATTCATTTTATCATTGTACATTTCTCATAGCAAGTGCACTGATAGAGTCCGATTGTTCTGTTTCTTTTACCCTCATCATTTCAACACAATTTCAGTCACGTCATATTTTGAATACATGTACTTGTATTGGGAACCAAATGCATTCTAAAACAGAAGCTGATGTTTCATTATCAACATAAGAATTTTAATTGCATTAAACATGTTACAATACAATTGTCAAAATATGCAAAATTTCTACAGATCAAATAAATGATATCATCTAATTACATTGGTTCATGACAAGACAAACAAGTTTTTTATTAAAGATTAAGTCTTGTGTCTGATGAAAGAAATGCTGAAATTCAACAAACCTAAGTGCAAGCAGTACAAGTCTGACTTGAAAGTCATACATGTATTATGCATTCTGTGCTGAGACAATCATCAACATTTAAGAAAAACCAATCTTTGACATTTGTATGTTCATTTTTGTTCCCAATTTGAGTATGAGTGAGACATACTAATTTCATCACATTAGTGGTGACTCTTTTTCATGAGGAACATTGGTAGTTCCTTTCAGACACAGCACCAACACAGTTCATGTATAGAAGTTAAGTCTATGTATATATACTACATGTATACATAAAAATAGCATTAAACAAACACAAAATCTGACATTCAACCCATATCACCGCAGTAAATTTAATGACAGCTTTATATAAACTTCCATTGCTACATGTCTCTGGTTTACACGGCCAACATTGTCATTATACAAACACATGTACGCAATTCTTATAAATTGTCAATGAGGTGTCAAGAGTTTAGAGGCAATAGTATAAATTACAAATCATTGTCTCAAGTTCATAATTGTACAGAAATCACAGCAAAAACTCATGGAGACTCAAAGTCTAGCTCTACTGTGGTGGCTAAAATGTTGGTGCAAATGAAACTGTGCGTTACATTTTTTTTATCTTGTCATAAAAACAAATTTAAACTATCAGGTCCTCTTTCAATCACCAAAATGAGTTAAACATTTTTATGAAGATTGTACATGTACAATCAATTCTAGTTTTCAACTGCAAATAATCTGCATTAACCGATACTTTCAATTACATGTATACAATCAACAGGTTGATTTTTCAGCATCAACATCAATCAGTCATGGTAACATCTATAAACAATGGTCCTCAGCTCATTTGATAACCTAGTTTTGGTAAACAGACTGTAATGTTTCTACTAAAACTGTATAATATGTACACTGTATTATGCCTATGTATGTTAAAATAAAAACTTAAAAACAAGCCATCCATTACTTCTAAGGGATCTGCAAAGCAGAAAGTGGTATCGATTTCAGAGTGATTCTATTTGCCAGACAAGGACATATTTAATATTTATGCGCTTTCTATGCATGTCCATTCTCATAAAATCATCAATATAGGTGTCTGAGGCAATAGTACATGTACTTAATGATCATTTTCTCAAGCGCATAATCATACACAAATCACAGCAAAAAGGTGTTACAGATATATGGAATGAGAGTAATTCGCTGTGAGACTTTCAGCGGCGGTTCTGTTAAAGTGGGTCTCATGCTGGATGGGGAAAGGTCACACAATTGTCTCGTATAATGAAACTTGTTAGATCACTTATTTGTCTACTCTGACAACATGTAAGTACACAAAATTTGATGAGCAGTGACTGCAGACTCTCTCTCTCTCTCTCTTCTGTGGTTTTAGAAAAGACATTTTTACATCTGTCCTTCATATATCGCATATCTTGGCACTTGATGATAACCGTGGTCAACACAACTTTTTACACTGATGCTGACATGAAAGACAAAGTCAATCTTTAATATTTTTTATAATGGGAGGAGATGGAAAAGAAACAAAAGGAATATAGAACAGTCTTGATAGGAAATCATGACTACCGGTGACCAATATCTGCTTCAGAGCAGAAACTCTGGCCCTGGATGTTTGATTAATGCAAATTGTTTCCTTTCACTATTCACTCTTCTTTTCTGCCCAATGGTATTTCCATCCCTAATCTCACAACAGATAAAGTAACAGAATTCTAATGCGATCTAAAATCTATAGCTCCATTACTACTAAAGGTTACTGTTAACAGTGTTCTACAGAAGATGAAATGAGTGTTCTAAGCTTTACAGATGTTATGACAAGATCATTAATTCTCTTAATGAAGAAATCATTAATTGAGAAAGCACAACCTTACCCAACAGATCAAGCATCTATTGTAAAAAAAAAAGTAAATAAATAAAAAAAACGTTGCCAAGTGACCTATTCAACCTTCCGCGTAGTCCAAATTTTAGGACTAATATAATAATTACATAAAGTCCAATATTCAATGCTTTCACTTTATATGGACAGATTTCTAGAACCTTCAAATGTACCTCAAGCACATTATTAAAGAACATAGGACCCAAACTTGGAATTCATTTGTTTAAATAATCTTTTCCCCATTCTAATTCTTTATAGGTCAGATAAAAATCCCTGGAGCTTTTTCAGATCACTCATTCGATTGTCATATTTTGCATTTAACCACCGACCCTGTTGCTACTAACAAGGATAACAAAGAGTTGAATTTCATAAAACTGAAATACAAAACTTATTTTCTTTTTTCGTTTGTTTGTTGCATAATGAGGAATTGTGAAATTTTGAAAATTTTATTTTATCTTGAATATGAGAACTTCATTGAAGTCATTGGTGACGTAGACATTGTCTGCCTCATCAACAGCAATAGCACATGGATCGGTGATGCCTTCATCTGCAGTAAGTAAATCTTTGATCTTTTCACCAAAAGGGTTCAACATTATGACCTTACGAGCAGTTCTGTCCACCACCAAAATGTGACCTTGACTGTCCGCGCATATGCCTTGAGGTCCCACTAGATCATCAGAACCTTCGGCAGGGTATTGGAACTTCACTTTGCCCGCGTTGTTCAGACATAAAAGCTTTGGAGATCGAGATATATCTGTGACGAGAATGACACCACCTTTGCAAGTTGAAATAAACTGTGGTGACTTGAGCAGGACATTTCCTGTGGTATGATCTCGGTCAATTGTTTCGCTGATAAATCCATTGAGACCAACAAAATCAATAGATGCTGGTTTTTTGGCAGATAAGATCAGGCTGTCTTGACTGTAGGCTGCAATCCCAGTGTAATCTTTCCCCGTGTGCACAGTTCTCTTCAGTGTTAGTTTTTCATCAACCACGATGACATAGAAGCATGATGAGCCAACCACTGCAACAAAGAAAGGTGCAATAGTTGCCACGCATTTTGGCACTGTGTCCAGCTGCAACTGACTGAAGATTTTGTACTCATTGCCGAACTTCTTGGCCGCCATGATGAGATTACTTCCATATGATGTCAGGACAACTGTGCCACTAGCCATGACTGTAATGTCATAAACTTGCTGGATTTGTTCTTTGTTTAGTCGAGTTGAAATGGCAGTTAGAAATCTAGGTTTTGCTAAAATCTTAGATGGTCTGGCAGCTTCTCCACCATCTGTGTCAAAACTGTTTTGTGCTGATGATACCAGTGACCCCTGCCTTGACCTTTGCCTAGATCCAGGCTTGGAACCATCATTACCACCACCATCTCTTGCCATCTCACCACTGGTGGTCATCGTCACCCGACCCAGTTCTGTGATTAAGGTTAGCACAGATCTCCCGGCTTCCAAAGTTTGCTCAAATTTGATGGTTCTTGGCACAACCTGAGTCGGACGATGTTCAATTTCTCTAGTCTGATCTTCAATAGCTTGTAGCATGTCGGATACCACACTCCCGCTCACTGGCTTCTCATCCAAGCTATGCAGTAATTCTGAACAGCTTTTCACTGACTCCATATCATTACTATAAGTTTGTTGAGTTTGTTCCAATCTGTCCTCCTCTTCTGTGAAGTTTCTGGTCAGTTCTTCTATAAGTTCTGCCTTTCTGCCCTCAATAAGAGTGTAGACTTTGTTGAATGATTGTTCCAGTCTGCGTTTCTGATCCTCCAGTCTGTTCTGTAGTGAAGACTTGAACTCGGTGATCTCCTTGTTCTCTTTTTGTAAATGTTCCTGAATGTGGTCAAGTTTACTCTTCATGTCCTTTACCTGTAAGAACAGAAAGTGAAGATTTTCATGTTATGTTTCCTCTTTTTCTCTACAATCTCAACACAATCATCATCAGTTTACAATAATTAACAGTTTTGTGGAAAAACAACATGGAAAACTATTGGTGGATGAGAAGTGGCAGCAGTGACAGTTAAGTTGCCGTTATGTATTTCATTTTCACAAATTGTTTTACTCTTTAACTTTTTTTTTTTAACCTGAGGAAGGACATAAGTCAAACAGATTGTTTCTTTCTTTCATTTCTAATAATTATTTTGAAATTCACTGTACAGTTTCTTTATGTGTTTGTTTCTAACATGGGCTGCTTTGCCACATACACTTTTTTCTTTGTTTGTTTTTTTGTTTTTTTGGCCATGTTTTTAACTTCGTAGCTAACAGTGTATTTGTCAAATAAACAAAGGTACAAATATTCCGAAGTTCACTGAATGCCAATAAAATCTAGTTCAATAACAATATAATTATATCCAGTATATATAAATAAGAGAGTGGGCATTATCTAAAGTGCCTACTCTCTTCAGTTCGTTTTTAAAATATTTCTAAACACTACAGTGACTCTGGCATGGACAATTGACCCCTCACCTCTGACATGACTTCACCCGAAGCATCCCTCTTCAGTTTACCTGTTGGAGATGGCATAAAAAGATATTCAATCCCAAAAATGTGTGACATCAATGTCTGAACTCACCATTTCCTACTTTTATTAATATTATGTTGATCTGTAACCCTCGTCCTGCGGAGACCACTATATTGGCCTCCTCGCACAAAACGTTAGGCCTCTAATGTGTCCCATATTTTGCAGCCCGGGGTCCTGCGGGAGGCCAATTTATTGTATAGCAACGCTGCTCTTTGTGTTTTGTTTACTCGGTTGCTGTGCTTATTGTTTTTTTTCACGTTTTTTTTTTCACATTAGTTTCAATTCATTTCTTCATCTATCCTGTCACCTGCACCCCTACTATGTCTCACAAAATAGTATTGTCCAATAACATTTATTACAATGCAACCATTCCCAACTATACGTCATACTCATGTAAAACTACTGACGGTCTGAAGTTCGAACTGGGAAAAATCTTAGGAAAACTTTGATGCTGGTTATCATCTACATGTGAAATGAGAAGAAGGGGGCCATCTGCATATTTGAAAAGCCGTTCTATGTCTGTAATAATGAATTCCGCTGTTTTCCATCATGCAAAACTGGGAGAAAATGACCGACTTTGTTGTTGGTCGTTGTCTTTATTTGATGTGGTAATGAGAGAGATACTGTGTTGCTTTGATTAAACCGCTTTTCAGTATATGTATGTACTCTACGAGCTGGAAATCAAATCTCTTGCTAAAGGTGTGCTAAGAAAACTAACACGGAAGTTGAACCTTCACATAGTGGAAGAGGGAGAAAGCAATGTCATGATACATGTAATCAGACCATTAAGTACCTGGCTTAAAAAATAATTTGTTCACCTTAAGGGCCTGACTTAGGGGCAAAAAAGAAATAGGCAGAGCTCTTAAAAAAAGGATAAAACGTATGTTAAACGGCATGTAAATGCAGAAAATTACTGATTACGGGCCTTCTATTTAACAATGAAACTTATTGCATCTCATCACATGTACTTCATCCAAATATCATAGGGGTCACTTGTGATTTATCCACCATTATTGTTTTTGTGTCCTAAAGTAAACGCGATACACATGTTCAAAAAGTCTGACTCACCTGACTGCCGAGGTTATCGGCAACACACGAATGAACAATGATCGACTGACTGGCCACCCCCGCATAAGGCGTTATGTGTTCACTCAATGTGGGACAAGGGTTAATATGGCTTCAAGATTTAAAAGAGGAGTTTTTTTACTATTGCATTCGAGAAATACCCAAACAGTAAGAATTTTCACCTTTCACTGCAATATTAAAAATGTAGATCACAAGACCAAACTGTGTTACATACATGTATGTATCATGTATGCATGTAAAAGCATGCATAGATATGCTATGAAAATTCTCATGAATATGCAAATGAGACACAAAATTGCTATTACTAGCCTGTGGTAAGAAATATGACAATGAAAGCAAAGAAAAATTGCTTCCACCACTGGAACTGGACCACAGTTTTCTCAGAAATAACTTTCTAATTCTATGCTCAGCATCCATGACTAAACTGACCTTTGGTAGATGATGGCTCTGTCCCTTTGTCCCGTTCATCAGGAGTACCCCGCCTCTCCAGGGCTTTCTTCACCATATCAGCTCCCTTGCCCTTACCCTCAGCCTCTTTTTGTATGGCTTCGATCATCCCAGACAAGGTGAAATTAGTGGGAAACTGAGCTGCCCAGCGGTTGACGGCTTTGCTGGGATCTGGTACGTAGATCTTCTTTCTGTACGGGACAAATTAAGACAGTGACAACACAGATGATAAAACACTTTTATAAAGAATGAATATTAAACTGCAATGCTCAAGAAAGCAACAACAGAAGTGGGAACACTTATTAATAAGAGTAAAAACAAAATAACAATACTGATAAAATTATTATGTTAATGACAATACAATAAAAATAATGTTCTAAATTCGAAACACATGCATCACCTAATGCCCAATGTCCTACATTTATCTGAAACATATGCATCACCTAATGCCCAATGTTCTACATCTGAAACACATGCATCACCTAATGCCCAATGTCCTACATTTATCTGAAACATATGCATCACCTAATGCCCAATGTTCTACATTTATCTGAAATATATGCATCACCTAATGCCCAATGTTCTACATCTGAAACATATGCATCACCTAATGCCCAATGTTCTACATCTGAAACACATGCATCACCTAATGCCCAATGTCCTACATCTGAAACACATGCATCACCTAATGCCCAATGTTCTACATCTGAAACACATGCATCACCTAATGCCCAATGTCCTACATCTGAAACACATGCATCACCTAATGCCCAGTGTTCTACATCTGAAAGTGAAACACATGCATCACCTAATGTCTATTGTTCTAAATTTGAAATGTATATGCATGACCTAATGTCCATTGTTCTACATCTGAAACACATGCATGACCTAATGTCCATTGTTCTACATTTGAAACATATGCATGACCTAATGTCCATTGTTCTACATCTGAAACACATGCATCACCTAAGGCCAATTGTTCTACATTTGAAACATATGCATGACCTAATGTCCATTGTTCTATATTTGAAACACATACTGTACATCACCTGATATTAGTGATGTGTTCTATAGATTGGAACAAATTTTAATTAATTTTATCAACAAAAAAATGTTCTGTGATAAATCTTTATTATTGTTCCATTCATTTGACAATTTTACATACATGGTATCATCTTTGCAAGTTCAAAATTTCTGGACAAGGTAATGCTTGTCTGGCCACTAGTAGGTTACCAGTAAAATCTGTAACAATTAGTTTTACTCCTGATTTACCTGCAGTCTGGACAGTTGAATGTGGAATGTCGACCACCACTCATGGCGTTCTCCAGGTAGGCAGATAGACATGCCTTGCAGTAATTGTGTAGACATGGCAGAGTTTTGGGTTGTGTGAAAGGTTTGGAGCACAGTGAGCAGGTCAGGTAATCTTCCTGAAGGCGCTGGCTGCTCATCTTTGGGCAGTCTGAGAAACACACATATAAATGAAATAACATATTCAGCACAGCATTATGACAGATTGTTAAAGAAAAGTAATAAAATTACTGTACCAAAGGTAAAGTATTTGAACATCAGATAATACCAACCACCATTGCAGTTAAAAAAAAAAAAAAGATTCTAGAACTAAATGGTTCCATTTGCAGAGGTGAACAGAATGTATTGATCCGTTTTCTGTCCTTTATCATTTTGTATTCCTATCGATCGCTTTCAGTCGATCAGCTCACGTTTCTTCCGTTGATCTATTTATATTCATCCCGATTCGTTGAAATTTCCACTAACGGAGGTGTGGAAAACGTATGTTCCATCCACCGACTTTCTTAGGTTTGTGCCACGATTATTATGTGAGAACTATACACATTCGTCAAACTTAACACATTCATAATGTTTTCAAACACAACTTTCAACACCAACAACGACAATACCGGTAACAATAACAACAAAATAATGAAAAATTCATAACTGCCATTTAGTTATGAGCAATAAATTTCTAATTCTAAGGTGGTCAGATCATAATAACAAGATGTCTACCTACCTGGTTATGCTGGCCAACGTCAGACTTACAGTAGGACAAAACAGACAGAATTGGGCGTGTGCAAAGCCCTACAGTGATGTAGGCCTATGAGTTGAAGGGAAACTTAACGTTGCGTGAAAACTATGCAAAGTCTAGAAAGGACGCAAGCTTTCGGGGACCTTGACGCGGGCCTAGGCGGCATACATACTAGATAAGCATTCAGTCTAGGGAATTCGTATTATACACGTACATTTGTTTATTCAGCAGACGACATGCCGTATAAGGCACGTATTATGTCTGCAAGGAGAACATAAAAACATGTAGTTTATTCCAACTATATTGCCCACCAGTGCTTGTTAAGAAAGCAGCGATTCAAATCCAACTGAATTCACAAACCTTTCAGCTAGGAAGCTCTACAAGCAAGTCTGAAAACAAGTTTCTCCAGCGTATACGTATACGTATTAGGCGGTCCAAAGATCGTTATCCCCAACGGAAATAATATAATGTCCCCGTGCCCTCCCGCTCAACCATACAGCTGAGGCAGTGGGGCACGCGGTGATTTCCACATTGCACATTCATTCAACTACACAGCTACATGGCCCCTCTCATCTTTGAAACCGGCTAGCTAGCTGTGTAGGCTACTGGGGCAAATCCAATAGGTTTATTTAGCTCAAACTTAAGTAGAGGCACTCTACTATCTTTGGTAGAGGTTCGCCCTAATGATACGATTTCCTTACGAGGTCTGTTTATATTATATAGGCTACAGACGGTCCTTTTTCTGTTTCTTTACCTCTTTTAGGCTATTTCTTCTCAATACATTTAGGCGTGCCCCTCCCCCACCCCCAGTTTCTTTCTCGATCATTTTCCAATTATGTTCTGTCTTATCCTTCTCAATTTTCCTTCGCTCTTTCTATTTCCGGTTTCCTTCATTCAGTCTCTCCATCTCCTTCACTCCTGTCTCCCCCCCCCCCCCGACCTATTTATTTCTATCCCCTCCCCCCAACCCATTCCCGTTCTCCGTTTATAATTCAGTTATCGTCCTCCCCCTTTTGGTTATTATTGTGGTCATTTTCGTCTGGACGTGGATGGTTACAGGAACGGTGCTAGGCTCCATGAAGTGGCAGGATGTTCAACAAGGAATTACCAGTTTGCATGGTACCGTACGTCATTATCCTACCACTGCAACTGCAAGCCAATTATGATAACTTTGTACACTGGCTAGACTGTCAGCGGTGTGAACGTTATAAAATCTGATAGATAGATAGATAGATAGATAGATAGATAGATAGATAGATAAAGAAACAGAGAGAGAGAGAGAGAGAGAGAGAGAGAGATCAATTCAGCAAGTCTACACACATCCACCACTAATGCATCAGAAATCAATGTTCCCTATCTACACTACACAAAAATAAAGCACAGCTCCCACCGCCCTGTAACCTCTATACTGACGTTTCCAAGTACACAAATGTCAGTCCCCATTGATTCGTGCACACCTTCTTCCCTGCCCCCTCAAGTCGCTGATCACTGCCGCCATTAGCAGCCTGACTCCGCTATTACATCTCCCAGTCTTGCCCACGATACCACAATAAGAAGACTTTACAACTCTGCACATGGAATCACTGTTTTACCAACACTCAACCACAGTGTCTGCCATCCTACTTTGGCAAATATCTTAACTTGTTGTGTTCTAAATACGTTTAAATATATAATTGTAGTTCATACTGTATTCCTTACAAAGCATGTCAAGGGGTTTAGCCACATTGAGGTATGCGATATTTTCCCGATTTTGAGGTTTTGCCATGAAAATGGTTCTCTTACTCCTAATTTCACTACCGGTACGTATAAATGTCATTCCAATCGGTTTAAAACTTTTCGAGACATGCTTGTGACGTAATGTTTTATGCGTTTTAGCTTTTTTGCCGAACAAACTTCAATCCTCATTTTCTCGAAAGGCAAAAATGCACAAACAACAGTAAGGCAAATACCGACCATGTATTACATTATCTATTTGATACCATAAATGTAAATGCCGCATAACATTATCGCCCGCGTATTTTCAAGCCTGTGGTCTATTACATTTAGGGTCGCCCGTCGTCAGTTACAAGGAACTGAAGCACTCCGGCGTCATATTCAAAGACGTATTTTCACCCTATTTGTGCAGTCACGGCGGGCAAGAGGTGTCAGGAGTTTAATGTGTCGGCAGACGTTGTAATGTGTAACTATCCTGAAGTGCATCTTAGTGACGATAGATAGACAGATAAATAGATAGACAGAAAGACAGACGGACAGATAGATAGATAGACAGAAAGACAGACAGACAGACGGACAGATAGATAGACAGACAGACAGACAGACAGACAAATTGCTAGATAGATAGATAGATAGATAGATAGATAGATAGATAGATAGATAGATAGGCCTATCGTCACAAGCAAAACAGGTCTTTCAGCCTACCAAGTGTAACCAGTGGAGACACGCCCGATACTGAAGAATAGCTTACTGGACTGAGCACACGAATCAGCACATAGTATTTTATTGACCTAAAAAGTGCCACACACACAATAGATGTCTGCATATATCCAACAGACACAAAGCAACCAACGATTTCTCAAAGAGGCCTTTCTAATTAACCAAAATTCAAAACAATAGATATCACAACTATATCTCCTCAATCACTAGAACTAATAAATACTGGTGTAGGCCTACTTACCTATGTTAGAATAGCTTGTTCCTTTTGAATGTGAAATGAACTTTTCCTACAGTGTGCACGTCTTGGCACTTGAAATCTTCCTCGTTGAATGTTTCACTGATTTTGTCGCCTTGATGTGGCCTCTCGGGGTTTATAAATAGATGTGGAATTTCCTGCGTCACTTCAGAAATCGCCCGTGTTCGCGGGGGAAATCCCCACGCGAGAAACGGGATCTGTCCCCGTTTTCTTTGTGGTCCAGCAATAATCAATGGCCTCTGATGTTACACATAAAGCAATGAATGTTTACAATTAGCACTATTGTTGTACACGTGGCCTATTTTTAGGTGTTTCTCTTAAGTTTAAGAATAAGAATTCGTTCGGTTGTGAGCGTAATCTGCCGATCATAACGTCGCTGCTTAGTTGCTGTCGTAAAAATTTACTTAGGTAATATGAATTTGAAGGGAAGAACCCACCAAAAATCAATGTAATACCTGCACAATATAGGCTTGGTTCCTTGAAAGTGAAAACAAAGATCGATTGTCACTGTGACTTTCCCAGAACACATTTTCCCCGCAGTTAGTATTCAGCAAATCCTCGCCGTCTCAACACATAAACGGAAATCGATAAGCAGTGAGTCGCAGCGGGGCATAGGGCGTACTGAGTCAAGCGTGTGTTTCTTGTCTGCTTTGACGGTGCGCGAGCCCTCTCTTTCCGCCAACTGACTCAGGGTCAGTTGTGACGCGCTGGAGCTGGTGCGACAGTTTTGTTTCGCCTGTTTAAATCAGTAGTTCACAGCTCACATTACAATCGCAACAAAACAAGTCTGGCTCAGTGCATCACAGCCACAGTTTATTAACGTACAGTGTATCGGTATGGTATAAACAATAAAACTTTCGTCATCAAAAACTTCATTGACAGATGATTGGATGAGTGGAACAGATAGACAGACAGACATATAGATAGATAGATAGATAGATAGATAGATAGATAGATAGATACATACATACATACATACATACATACATACATACATACATGTAGATAGCTAGCTAGATAGATAGATAGACAGACAGACAATGTAGGCTGAAGACCCGTTTTACTTGTCTGGCTAAGCCTCTCTCTTTTTCTCTCTCTGTACATATTTTTTTAAATGCCTGTAACAAGCCAGAAAGTTACTCAATTAATTATGAAGAATATTCTGGAGGATCTATCTGCAGTCCATCTGAAGAATTGTTCCGGCTCTTGAAAATGAACCAATCCTAAAAACAATTAGGCACACGAGACCACGGGAGACTGCGCAGTTGCAAGACAACGTGCACATACACCCGGATGCAATGGCGCTATTCCGACGAAACCTAAAAATAGACCACTGCGTTCCTTTTTCGCTCCAAAATCAATGCATATTGCTTGTCATATTCACGAGCCACTGGCGGATGGATGAATGTCACTGAAAGAGCAATTTTGGTGGCCGACAGTCAAATAACAGAGGGTATTTGGGGGGAAAGTGAACCTCCTCAGTATGTACAATCACGAAGCATTAGTGTTTCCTAATCTAGACTAGTTCTTGTAATTGATCTATCCCACTTTACTAGTTTATGACATTTTTGTGGGCCTAAATTCTTTATAATTTATTCAGATTATATAAGAAAGCTAGCGCATTCAAAGACTCATAAGGGTATTTAGTGGCAAATTTTTGCCACGCATATACCTGTATATTGATTCAGTAAAGATCAAAGAAACAGCGATTCAAGCTTAGCCTGTAGAATTTGAAGGCCAGTGTTTATGCATAAATTGGTGCTTGATAGCTCAGTAGAAGAGCGTTCCAAGTGAAAACAAGATCTTGTCGTTTCCAGACTGACACAAGTTTTTCACCTTTTCCTCTTTGGTGTTCTTTTGCTTCCTATTTAAAAACATCAACAATACCGGTAGCCCCCTATATCAGTGTTCCTCCGCCTTCTCTTTCTGTCTGTCAATCCTTTAGTGTCATTTTATATGTGACAGTCAAGAACAGAGCCTGTTGTACGGAGCAATATGTCACTGGGTAGCGAGCATTCTTCATTTAATTTATTAATACGCATACACATACATACAAATAGACACTCATACACACCTAGTAGCTACAATGACAGGTTTCGGTTAATTTTTCAGCAAAAACATACATCATAGATTTATCATATTGTTATTAGTCCGAATTATTTATCACTCCCCCCCCCCTCCCCCCTTCTTTGTTTGTTTGTTGTTGTCTTTGTTGGTAACTGACCCGTTACAGGAAAGGTAAAAGTCTGAGGCCACCATTCCAGACCGAAGGGACTCACACAATGCCGAAATGGCTGCACAGTGTCATCAACAAAGTTCAATGAGTTAGAGAGAAAGACAGATGAAATCTATTACTTTCTCTCTTAATCAACACTTTTTTTTTTATGTAGATCATCTTGACACCCCTTTTGATATCAAAATCTGAGAATTACTGTGAACTTTCCTTCTGTCGGTGTAAAATGTCATTCTTTCTCTTTGTCAGTTCCGGCTGTGCTCGCAAAAACAAATTTACACAGCCTTAAGTCATCACCAGTAAACAAAATAAAATGGAAATTATACAACAAATAAAATAAATTATACTGACGGATTGGAAAAGAGAGCGCTATAATAATATACGATCTTTTTTGCCACCTGCAGTTCGAAGTAGTAGTCTTTCCTGATGTAATATGCTGTCGTTAGTTTTCCTAATGGATTGTTCTGACAGTGTGTGTGCGTGAGAAATGTTCTTACTTGCTGGTAATGTTGAGTGAGCAATGTGCGTGTGTATGGTATTCGTTGAAGACCTGTAGGTCTTAGATATTGTATTTAATGTTGTACCACTACTGATGCTGTGACAACAACAGGATAATAAAGTTAAATTTTATCTTATCTTAAATAGCCCCGGAATAGTAACTTTTTAAAATTTTTATTTAGTGTCTCCTTATGAATTTCATCCCCGAGTTGTGCAGAACATAAGAGTAATAATATAATAATTAGTAGGTTCGTGTTTTGAGCTTTCAGCTTCCCCGCGGCAAAGTTAACGTTACACCCCAAAAATTGAAACCAGCAACTTTCAAATCCGAATCCACTCCCTCCTACCTAGATTGTGAACATGGCGAAGCTTTATGTAATAAGCGCATTAATAAACATCCGTGCTCATCCCCTTGAAGACCACACTTCTCTCAAGCACATTCCATTTCCTTAGTGTATTGGCCACCGGAAGAGAATCCGGAATTTGGCTGCACTTAATTTCGTCATATTAATACAAAACATCAACATTTTAGAGTCATGTAAAATATGTTTGCAAGTTCTGGTGGAAGGCATGCTTCATTAGAACAATTCACAGAGTGTGTGACACAAGATCCTTGTGGAAGATTTGGAAAACCATGCTAAACAATGCGCCCACAATAGCTTTACCAGTTAGGACGTTAATATTATGTACACAGTAGTTCACAAAGTGTAGTGCATGGCGGGTTCTATGTAAAATGCAACCTGTCATATTGAAATTGTCAGAGTTCAAGGTCGCACAATAAAACATGGCTGTATCCCTGTAGCAAGCACGTTGTTTGGTTTTTATGTCACGCCCTAGACACGCCCTGTGTGTCGTCATGCATAACACAAATATATTACGGTGCTGTATTGTTGTCGTTGATGTTGTTAATGTTTTTTATCTTGTAATTCTTGCATTTAAACAATGCGACATTCAAAATGCAGACAGGGAAATAGACTATCTCTCATTCTTATATTTGTTAATATTCATTCATGGAATTTTTTTTTTTATCTAAACTTTTCTCCAGATTAGCTCATGATATCTTTTTTTGGGTTGTTGACCCCCACCCCACCACCCCCCCCCCCCAATACCCGCGATGATGACTTTGAAAACATAAATTAAATCCTTAGCAACAAGAAAACAGTGATTATAATTATAGAATAGAGCGTATATTTGCCACCATGAAAGTAATAGTATTGTACTAGATCTACATTGGATAAACTAACCGGGCGGACAGCTAGTAGTAGCAAAGATAGTAGACAAAGTCACTCTACTATCTTTGGTAGTGGCCTCTGGTAGGCCTAGTACTAGTACTAGATCTAGTAGTTACGAGTTACCAATGAGCTTGGCGAGATAAAAAACTTATTGATCGAAAGGAGACGTTGCGTTGATTCTCCCAGTTGGTTTCGCGGGCTTTCTACAATCCCGGCAGCACCAGCAGACGAGGCAAAGGCAGGTAGACCGAGATCAAGGTCGAGGCGATAGGCGCAATTATTGCCATAGTCTGGCGTGGAAGCAGTGAGGTGATCGATGAAGGCGAAGCTCGAAGAAGAAGGTTGGTACCAGCATGTTAGAATTGTAATGGAGAAAAGGATGGGAATAAACGGAAGGGGGCATTCAGGAAAGGGGGGGGGTGCAGTGACTGGGTCAGCTGGAAGGACAGGAATCATCCGGGTGCAAAGAGGTATCCAGAATAGTGGGTTGTAGATCTAGATCTAGATCTAGATTTAGATCTCTGCTCTCTAGAGGTTGTCTATTGAGAATTGCACAAAGACAGCGGGAGTAAGGTGCCGGAAGGCTTGAGTTTGGTGACATAGGCATTGAACGGCACTCCTTAAGAGTTGCGGTCCCTATTTTAAATTCTGTTGTTGGTAAATTGAGATTGCATTTTGGCAATATTATCGCAAGGGAACCTGAAAGCGCCAGATTCAACATAACCAATGTACCTTAATGGGGAGGAGCACTTCGGCATTGGCAACATCAACGAAAACGGGCAGCGCCTTCTGGAGCTATGCTCCGTAAACTCATTATGTGTTACAAACACGTACTTTGACCTTAAGAGATGCCAAAGAACATCATGGCGCCATCCCAGGTCTGGCCATTGGCATCAATTAGATCTTATTCTCTCAAGGAGGAAGAGTTTGGGCTGTATAAAAATAACTCGTTCCCTCCACAGTGCTGACTGTGACACCGACCATGCACTGGTAGTCAGCAAAATCAAAATTTCGGCCAAGAAAATATACAGATCAAAAGCCCCTTCAATCCCTAAGATCAATGTAACAGCAATCAGAGATGAATCAAATAGAAAGTCATTTGAAAAGTTATTTGCTGAAAGCATGGATAATGTCACCCAATGTGACTCGGTAGATGAAACATGGAACACTCTCAGTTCAAAAATTCATGACTGTGCCATCAAGTCTTTTGGACAGCATAAAGTTTCAAACAACGACTGGGTAGCCCAGAACAGCGAAATTCTCCTACCTCTCATTGAGCAAAAGAAATCTGCTTTCAATGAGTATAACAAAAATTGCAATCAGAGTACAAAAACTTGTTTGAAAAATGCAAAAGCTAAACTTCAGCTGGAGGTAAGACGTTGCGCCAACAAATACTGGACAGACTTGTGTAACAGCATACAAGAGGCAAATGAAAAGGGAGATATGAAAACCGCCTTTAGTCAGATGAAAGTAGCTCTTGGGCCAATCATCACCAAAAGCGCCCCACTTAAGTCTGTAAATGGTGAACCCATCACAGATAAAAATGAACAACTGAATAGGTGGGTAGAGCATTACTCTCTGTTGTATTCAACTGAGAAAAATATTCCACCAGATTTTGAGGAACACCTCCAAAAACTGCCAATAATGGCCGAACTTGACGCTGAACCTTCCTTAGTCGAGCTTTCCAATGCAATCGACCACCTGTCTGCTGGAAAAGCCACAGGAAGTGACAACATTCCTGCAGAGGTATTAAAAGACCTAAAAGGCCCACTATTACCACACCTGTATAATCTGTTACTGCAGTGTTGGAAAGAAGGCGTGATACCACATGATATGAGAGACGCCAAAATTGTCACACTTTACAAGAACAAAGGAGACAAAGGCGACTGCAACAACTATCGAGGCATATCCCTCCTCAGCATTACTGGAAAGGCTTTTGCTCGCGTCATCCTCTGCCGCCTTCAACAACTGGCGGAAAAAGTCTTACCAGAAACACAATGTGGCTTTCGAAGCAAACGACCAACTATTGACATGATATTTGCACTTCGGCAAATCCAAGAAAAATGTAAAGAACAAAACAGGCCGCTTATAACATGCTTTGTGGACCTAACAAAGGCTTTCGACACCGTAAGCCGATCTGGCCTGTATGCAGTCCTTAAATCCATAGGCTGTCCACCAACATTGCTAAAACTTATTGCATCCTTCCACACTGACATGAGGGCATGTGTCAACTTTGAGGGCTGCACATCCAATTCATTTGCTGTAAACAGCGGTGTGAAGCAGGGATGTGTTCTTGCTCCTACCTTATTTGGTATATATTTTGCAGCCCTACTCAAGAATGCCTTTGGTCAATGTTCAAGTGGAGTACTTATTAACACCAGAGTGGACGGCTCCATTTTTAATGTTGCCAGACTAAAAGCAAAATCTCGTACAGAGCATATTATGTTACAAGAGCTCCTCTTCGCAGATGATGCTGCAATCGTGGCCCACGATGAAACCACGCTCCAGGCTCTCATCAATAGCCTTGCCAAAGCCTGTGACAAATTCATGCTAAAGATCAGTGTCTCAAAAACTGTAGTTTTGACACAAGGCTTGAGAAACCCCAACCCAATCATGCTGAATGGCTCTCCTCTGGAGCAAGTGGGAAAATTCTGCTACCTAGGCTCAACCATCAGTGGTAGCACAGACATAACAACTGAAATAAATGCCAGAATAGGAAAGGCGGCCACAGCTTTTGGCAAACTCTCAAAAAGGGTGTGGAACAATAGCAAGCTGACCATCAAAACAAAGGTACTCGTGTACCAAACTTGCGTCCTAAGCACCCTGCTGTATGGCTCAGAGACATGGACCACCTACTCCAAACATGAAAGATCCCTCAACTCCTTCCACCTGCGCTGCCTACGCAAAATTCTCAAGATCAAGTGGCAAGACAGGATCTCAAATATCGAAGTTCTGAGCCGAGCCAACATTCCATCAACTCAGGCTCTCCTAGGCAAAAAAAGACTGCGGTGGCTTGGACATCTCCACCGTATGGAAAATGATCGCATCCCCAGACAAATTCTCTACGGGGAACTTGCTACTGGCAACCGACCCAGAGGCAGGCCACATCTGCGATTCAAAGACACTTGCAAGGTCACGATGAAAGCATTCAACATCGACCCCAATGAATGGGAGAACCTTGCAAATGATCGAAGCAGATGGAGACAAAAATTGCGCAGTGGCACGCTCGCAATAGACTTCAAGGCAAAAGAAACATACCTGACAAAACGACAGAGGCGGAATGAAAACACTCCCCAAAGTGAACCCAAAAGACTGACCTGCAATCACTGCCATCGCACTCTCGGGTCAAACATTGGTAGAATAAGCCACGAGAGAAGCTGTCAGTCAAAGTGAAAGTGAATATTCTAGCTGCTAAGACCGTCTGTAAAGACGCTAAAGGCCATATATATATACCTTACTCGAGCGCCACTTTCACTGTTATTATCAATTTAAACACATGGAATGGTCAGATGGACCTGGGGGCGTGAGGGTCTAGTCAGTTTGTATCAATGGGCGGTAGTCAGATTGACTAATCAGGCGAAAAGGGGCTGGGGTAGTTGTGTTTAGTTAGTTTCTGGTCTTTGGCGCTCGAGTAGGGAAGTCCTTCCCCTTAATGTATTCTCATATATCCTTGCAACAGGTTTTGCCGCAATTTATCAAAATTTAGTTTTTAAACATTCATTCAGAACATTGTACCAATAGGCCAAAATTATTATATTTTTTTGGCAACCAAAAATATATAAATCTGGCAATTACTAAATAATAGAATTTAAAATAGGGACCGCAACTCTTAAGGAGTGCCCATTGAACAATGCATAAAAGACAGCATAATGTGGCAGTGTGTTTGGAAATTGACGCACATGTTTTGATTTGCCATCAGCCCAAAGGCGCCATAGCCTTACCGATCAGTTCTGATTCCCATAAAATAGCAAAAAACGTTTGTAAGCATTACCAAACAGCGCCCCCCATTCATGAATTAGAGTTTAAAAGAAGGCAGAATGATGTTTTTTAAAATTTAGATGTAGAATCTAGATCTAGATATCTAGATCTAGACTATCTAAATAGTCATCGCTAGGCCTATACATGAATGATTTTGCACAACTCAAAGCCATCATTTTTGTCTGCTGTGATCTGTGGTTCCTAAATAATTCAGATTACTTTTAGGCTTTGGGACTGGGGCTAAAGTTTAAGATTGTAGTAAGTTTTTTGTTTGGAGTGAGTGATAATAAATAGACTTCTAGTAAAAAATACAACGGAAGAGGAAAAGCCCGTTTCAGTCACACGACAGCATGGCAGTCAGCTGCACAATCACTCCAGTCGCGAAAGGAGGGGAGTCTAGTCGAAGGGAAATAACAATGTAAATATTTGCCGTGACAATTATTCAGCAGTTGTTTTTCTTAGACCATTTATCGTATCTGGCATTGCGACAAGGGTTCCCATTCCATCTCCAATCTGTGTATTCACTTTGGGCAGCCCATATTTGGCTTTATTCTTTTTATCTCTGGATGTCAAACTCTATGGTGCTCTCCCAGAACTGCAGAAAACTAGATTTTCTTAAAAAGAACAAATCTGCAGATTTAGATTTGGTGAACGAAAGAAGATTCTTTTTTCTGTATTATGATTGGGCTCAGATTATGAATATGATTACTTTAAGGTTTTTATCACACTCATGGAGTTTATTTATTTCGGGTCTATTTGTCTTTTCCTTCTTACAGGCTTGGTTATCACTGCTGCATTTGAATAAGGGTACCATTCTCATGTTTGTGCAGACATCATTCTCATAGATATCCATTAAGAGAGCACAGTTCATATGGACATCTGTCAGGAAAGTAAAATTCTTTAGTACATCCGTTAAGTAGACACAGTTCTCATGTACATCCGTTAAGAAGACACAGTTCTCATGTACATCTGTTGAGAAGACACAGTTCTCAGGTTCATCCGTTAAGAAGACACAGTTCTCATGTACATCCATTATGAAGACGCAGTTCTCATGTACATCTGGACATTACATGGAGACAAGACACCATTCTCGTGGATATTGTGTGGAAGGTACATTTTGTTGGATGTATGTCAAGAATGCACCTTTCTCATGGACATACGTACAGAAGGGACCATTCCCACTCGTATACACATAGAGAGCATCATTCTCATGGATACATACAAGAGGAAGGCACACTCTCATGGATATAACTACAAGAGGCACCACTGTCATGGAAATATATAGATCTACACACTTAAAGGCACCATTCTCATGATATACCAACAAGAGACACGATTCTCAGGGATATACCTACAAGAGACACGATTCTCGTGGTTATACCTACAAGAGGCACCATTCTCATGGATATATACATACTAAAGGCACCATTCTCATGGATATACCAACAGGAGATACGATTCTCATGGATATTCCTACAAGAGGCACCAGTCCCATGGATATATACAGTAGCAACACTGGTAAGTCACCATTTTATTTTACTCACTATCAGCAAATCTGTCCTCATCTCCTGTGGTCTCTGTTGCTGTAGTGTACTAACTTTATACCAAGTGCAAATTTATGCAAGCCTATATTTTCAAATGAAGACCCAGATGGAAAAAAGGACTTCAGTCCATGAAACTTAAAAAAATCGATTTTTTAAAAAGTTTGAAAGTCCCCAAGTGCATTGTTAATGGAGATAAAGAAAAGCAACCTCTTTCATCAGGGGCAGGCTTCACCTGAGCAGGAAAAAACTGGGCTCTGAGGCAAAATAGGCACTGCGATAATTCTTTAAAATAACTAATAAAAATCTTTAAAACTTTGGACTGTGGTCGTTCTTCCATCTGGGGCTTCAAATCCTTGTATTTGAAATACTCTTGTCCTATTTTTCCTTTCTTTCTTTTTTGCATGTTTGCATGCTGAACTGTTTAATCTGGTGATATTATTCTCTGTCTGAAGGTTTACAGTTGGCAAGTTTGCCAACATTTCTGCCAACGGTCGTATTTTATAATCTTGCATTCAACATTTCTGAAGGTGTGAGTGTTCAATATCTGTATTAACAAATCATTAGTGTCAAACCTCAGTGGGCTAGAGGCGATGCTTGGAGTTATAAAATTTTCAGTTGTCATTGCATGGGATAAACGATCCAACTCAGAATGTCAGTGAAAAAAGAAGTGGTGACTTCTTTAATTTTTTGCACGGTCTAAAGCCACTCATGTTTCGTTTGTCACTTTGTGAAGAAAGTGTACTGACAAAGAAATCCCGCCTGTCTCAAAAGACAATGGGCATGTTATACATGTAATGTGTACAATGAAAAGACGGTTCCGGCAGTTTTGATGACACAATTGGCAAGTTCATAACATTATGCTGGGGGCGGGAAGAGCGGGTGAGGTTGGGGTTGAGAGCGTGGCATCATGACTCGACTGAAGTCTTATGATCGCTCCGTGAAAGCTTAATTAAAAATTAATGTTACGTGGCAATGCCATTGTTTTGAGAAATTAATTTTCTTCTTTTTTAAAAAAGTTAATGTGATGTTTGGCACATGAAATAAAGTGATGTTTGGCATATGAGATGAAATGTTATTATTTGCGCCTTCATTGAGAGTCAAAGCAAGGTTGATATTGCTCGCTGAACTCCCCGCCCCCCTCCAACCTCCAAGTTGGCACTTAAGACAATTAGGTTTGCAAAGAAGGGTTGGAGTGGGAGGCAAGGCTGTGGTGCTTGCTTGCAATTGGTCTGACACCTGCATACATTTAAATCCGTAGGTATAAAATTACTATGTGGTTGCAGTGGACACCTTTCGAGTAGTTTACCAGACTCATGACACATGATTTGCGATGCGTAGCGCGCCTGGTTGATTTCTCTAAGTTTTGGTATCCGGCCACTTCTTCAGCGCGAAATAAATGTCTTGTGAAAATCCCTGTACGTGGATTTGCTGGGCCATGGATATTTTGTGGTGCATTATGCAACTTATTTTTGTAGAGTCCTTGTGCAAGACACCAATGTGGTGTGATGATAGTGGTGGTACTGTGTGGAGACGTGGTGGGATCGGGGGTGGGGTGGGGAGAGGGGTGGGTGAGTGAGGTTAGGTACGTATAAGAATGATATAACTGTGATCATCATTTGCCCCATGCAGCACTTGTTCCTCGAATTATTGTCACTTATGCGATTGCGAGAAATGTGGGATCACCATAGGAATGTCGTTAATCAGATTTTCATATAAAATAATATCATTTCTAACGTCTAGTTAACTGAGAGGAGCGCGCCATTATGCAGTCTTTCTCTTCTTTCTTTAAACATTTCTGTCACATTCTCTCGCTCTCTCTCTGTGCCACCCCCCCCCCCCCATCCCCACCCCCAAAAGTCTCAGACTGAAAACAGACCAGACATGGGCAACCTACGGTCCGCCAAGCAATTTTGGCCGGGTCCGAGGCTGACTGAAAATTATACACCTGTTACTGAGTCAGGGCTGCCAAGTGTCCCGCATTGAGCGGGACAGTCCCGCATTTTGGATGGTCGTCCCGCTGTCCCGCATGCACGCGTAATGTCCCGCGCAAATTTCAAATCAATGTGAAAAAATTGTTTGTAGTGTATAATAGAGTGGACAAGTAATAAATAATATGCAATGTACAGCATGACACAAAGGGGACATGGACTCAGTTCCACTACAATAACTTTTAATCAAATTCTAGGTAAGTCCTGATTTACCATATTATATTTTACTAGATGACCTACCGGGCATTGCCCGGGATAAACAATCTCTCTCTCTCTGTCTCTCTCTCTTTCTCTTTCTCTCTCTCTCTCTCTCTCTTTCTCTCTCTCTCTTTCCTTTCTCTTTCTCTCTCTCTCTCTCTCTCTCTCTCTCTCTCTCTCATACAATTAAAGTACAGTCTTGCTTCAGAACTCATGCGCACCAAAACATTACGCACCAAACTGAACGCTTGATACGATTACTTTTTATGACATGTACGATACTATAATATGTAACGAAACAAATATGCAAAAATACTGATGTTACATAGCAATAAACATTGTTATTTTTTAAAAATACATGCTTGAAGTAAACAGCTTTTAATTATAGCCATCGTCTTCCTTATCTCAATTGCCACCTTCCTGCCAAATTTAAGGCCTGAAGAGTGTATAGTTTGGTCAGTTAGTCACGCCAAAGGTTGCAAGTTACTGAAATATATAATAGATTTGAGCATATATCATGATGAGGAAAAAAAAAATCTTTTCCAGCTCCCCCGTGCATGTGTCCTTCGAGTAATTTTTCCCAACCTGGCAGACCTGTTCAGAGTTAGAAAAAGAATAAATTAATGTAGACAACACATGTACCCCACTCCCCACCTCTTACTGCATCTCTGCCATCCTAAATCAATCAAGATTTTTTTTGCTTTAAAAATCAACATTCCCAGTAAATACCGTGTCATCGCGGACATCTTGATATAGCCGCAAAGTGTTGGCCTCTCATGCCGAAGATTCCCTCACGTCGGTACAGGATGTAGGAATTTTGGGAAAACTTCCTGTCCCAGGTCCTATGGTTGGTAGGATAGAGCACCTAGTCTTCTCGAATAAGGACGAAAAACTCTGAGGGCGCATGTGCATGCTGCGAAAGTTAAAGATGCCTTGCCAGTTGGAAATCGAGAAGAGCAGGCCTAACAAAAAAAAAATAAAAAAATCCCTACCATAAAAACAGTAACAAGAAAAATAAAAACAAGAAAATTGAGGTGTAAATGCCAAGATCAGCGAAACTCCTAAAATAAAGACGTAACTCACAAATAAATACCTTGTCATTTTTAGAAATATTTTAATATGAGGTGAAAGTATCCGGCTCCCTGCATCTTCATATTTTTCAGGCCTGGCCCTTACAATTATTGTAACATGACAGATTGCCCATGTCTGCATTAGTTCAATGGCAGAAAGATGAAACGACGAGGCTATTTCTCTTTTCTTTTCCCCCCGTTTCCTGTCACTTTGTGCCCGCCATTACATCCAGTTTTCAGTTTTGAGCGAACAGCGCGCTGGCTCGAACGGAAATGCGTGGGATAAAATGCATTTGACATCGGGTTTGCCCCAAGATTTGGTGCAGTGATTTTCAGCAGTGTGCTGTTCCGGGCCCTTGTTAAATCCTAAAGCTCTGCGAGTGATCGTAAAATCTGATGAGCTGAAATAGCCCCAAAAGGACGAACGGGGTCACTGATCAGCATGAACCAACGATGGCACTGTGGTGTTCCCTAACCCTGTTGTTGTTCGACATTAGTTGAGGTGCCTGGCGTGTCCCAAGATAAACCTGCCCCCTCCCCACCGTCTCTTTCTCGCCCTATTCGCCCCCTTGTGTCGGTATCTGTCTCATTCTTTCAGAGTCTGTCTCTTTCTTTCTCTCTCTCTCTCTCTCTCTCTCTCTCTCTCTGATAGATTCTGTAAAGCTAGATAGGCCCATATTTCCCTTACACTTTTGTCTCTGTCTCGGGTAAACAAGCCCACATTTCCCTTACACTTTTGTCTCTGTCTCGGGTAAATAGGCCCATATTTCCCTTACACTATTTCCCTTACACTTTTGTCTCTGTCTCGGGTAAATAGGCAGATATTTCCCTTACATTTCTGTCTTTGTCTCTTGGTTAAATAGGCCCATATTTCCCTTACACCCAGGCACCTTTCTTGCAAGGAAATTGTGTCAAATTGAAAGTATGCCAAAAACAGTCGCCCGTGCGAATTAATGTCTTCTTTATTATTATTATTATTTTTAAAACATGGGCAATTGGGAATCAAAATTTTCGAAAAAAAAACCAACAACGTTTTATTGTTGAGAGCATTCCCTATTTTATTGTTGAGAGCATTCCCTATTTTATTGTTGAGAGCATTCCCTATTTTATTGTTGAGAGCATTCCCTATTTTATTGTTGAGAGCATTCCCTATTTTATTGTTGAGAGCATTCCCTATTTTATTGTTGAGAGCATTCCCTACTTTATTGTTGAGAGCATTCCCTATTTTATCGTTGAGAGCATTCCCTATTTTATTGTTGAGAGCATTCCCTATTTTATTGTTGAGAGCATTCCCTTTCAGTAATAATGGAAGAAAATTGATTTTGGTCTATTTTAATCGTTTTAGAGCAATGGCAGCTCATTGACAGTAATGGAGGAAAGTGACTCAAGAGATTTTAATCATTGGTGCAATGCTGATTAATAACAATAATAAAACCTATAATACAACAACAGTCAACAGAGCATGGCACAACTCAGTGGTAAAATGACTCATGTCCATCGGCTGCACGCCGTGCCAGATTCCAAACAATTAGTTTGCGTGGACAGAAAATACCTCCGCTTTTCATGTATTCCCCCAGCTCCATTATTGTATAATTGAACGATGATAGCCGAGGAACGCAGCCAGTCATGCCTCCTAACTTAATCTTTTACAACTCACCAGCCCTCGGAAACTCTCATGCCGTGCCATAAAAGACACATTTTTGTTGTTGTGAGAGAGGAATTCGGAGGGCCCGTGTGCACGTTGCGCACGTTAAAGATACCTTGGCAGTTGGAAATCGTAAAGAGCAGGCCGAAAGGCCGCTGCCGGGGCAAAATTGAAATTAATAGATTAAAAAAAGCCCCCCCCCCCCCCCCCCGCCAGAACAAGAAATAATAAAACAAGTAAAGTGAGGTGTAAATGCCAAGGGCAGCGAACCTCCTAAAATAAAGACCTCAAATATTGTGAGAGAGGAAAGTAATGCTGAGTTTTACACTTGAAATGAAACGTCTCACGCTTCTCTGTATCCCACCGCCCCCCCCCCCCCAGTGCCAGGCATGTTTGTTATGAATTAAAAAAAATCTGCGTCTTATTTTCTCTGTTGATGACAAAACGCCCTATGTATACAGTTTTTAATGTGGTAATCACATACACACTGAATAGTTAGATAAATAAAATTGTGTTGCTTTTACACCAGTAGCTCCATCCACCGCACAAAACGTATTTTACACGAGACAGTCATTACGTGAATAAAGTTGAGTAGCCTGTAGTAAAAAGCTGCCTTTTTACATGTTAGAGACTATGTATTTCAATAAAATAGCGAAAATTTCAGGCCTTGCAGCGAGGTGAAACTCACAGGTTGATGCTGCTGTCGTGATGACAGCCAGCAGCGAATGAAGAGCTGGAACTCTTCGGAAAAGACAATACAATTTAATGCCCATGAATAAATATCAAACTCACATTTTTTTTTTAAAAAACCGAGAGAACTGTAGGAACGTGTACTGGGCTTTCCAATCTTTCAGTCGAAATAGGTCGTTTTGAGATCTTTTCAGCCAACCGACGGCCAAATAAAAAAACAACAATCAAAAACCTAACCCACAGAAACGGATTTCGAACTCAATTTGCTCAAAAACAATTGAAATTGAGTTAAAAGTGCCCTCTTTCATCCATGGGCATAAAGGAGCTTCGGAGGAAGAGGAGCCCGGTCAAAACAAGACAGGGTTTCAGTCCTTGACTTCCTTGCACTTTGTGGCGACGGGGTGCACTCGGTTCATGGGATTCCTTGCAGTCTTTTGGTGGTAGTTGGCTGCATTCGAACCATGGGGCCTTAACCCTCATGCCCCCCCCCCCATTCCTGCCTGTGGGAAAAATTCTAATTTTGTACGGGGTTTTCGTGGTAATTCGGTTGATTTAGTGTGTAGCAAGTACCAAAAATGACTTCGCCCGCCCTGGGTTCTTGTGGGAACTGCAGCCGGGTGATAAATTTCTGTGCATCATTGGTGAGACATGGGGCCTTGAGGGTTAAGTCATCCACTTTTTGTCACTGAAGTAGATAGTACACTGTTGCACGGTTGTTTGACATCTTGTGTTGCACTGGTTAGGTAAATCTCATTTCTGTACTGCAGGTAGGCTAGTTACTGCAACTTTGTGGAGTGTTCTTGCCATATTGGTATTATGAATTCTATTTATTTTATCACATTTAGGCGTGAAATCTGGTGAGATTTATTTAGTGTAAAAATTATGTACTCGTACAGCGCCAATTGAATTTTGTGATCAAAGCTGCAGCTATTATCAGTGAGCGGTACCTACTATTGTTCCTGTTTTATCTTAAATGTACCAGATCATTGAATTGATAAATAAACAACAACGGAATACCGGAGTGAGCATTGGTGACAGAAATGACTGCACATATTCGAGCAGATTTGTATGGGATGAATTCTTCCCTCCATTCTCCCATGTCTTTGCTCACACGTAGAATTTTTTTTTGCTCCCAATTGTTACCCTGTCGGCCGCTCTCGTTGTTCCGCCCCCCCCCAACCCCCATACACACACACAAGGGCACGCACACATACCAGTTAGTTCTCTAGTCCTGTCGTTCCAGCGATAATTCGTTCACTGAGTTCACTCGTCCAGTCCACTTGTTCTCTCCTGTCATCCAGAGCCCGTCATTACTCCCATGTTGCTTTACCAAAGGTTCAAGTTGTGCCGGTGCCCAATCCAGTGTCCCCAATGCTCCCATCTTCTCGTGTTCATCCATTCGTCCATCCATCTATCCATCCACCTCTGCCACCGCCTTTTTTCTTTCCAGTCTTGTTCGTTCACACCAAACCGACGGCTGTAGAACCACGGGTGAGCTGACAACCACAGGGCTAGATTAATTACTGGACCCACTTAGTCACTTTCCTGACTCGTCAAACCTCCGAGGGCCTCGAGCTAAATTAAAAGACTCTGAATCTTGCTCGGGTACATTTTTTTTTTTCATGGAACAGTGAAGCTCCATGATTATGAACGAATTTCGTGATGAAAAATCGAAGCATGCGTGCCTTAATCTGAATTGGAAATTGCATCTTGGGTCATTGAACTGTGCTTGTCTCAAAATAGAGTCTTCGTTAATGACAAATCAGAATAAGATTTTAAATTACGTTAATTACTGTGGAGACAATGAACATTATAATAGAAAAATGGTAGCCCCCAGTCTGGATCTGTTCGCTGTCATTGATTTCCGCTCTAGATTAATGGAGTTATTTGAAAAAAAAAATGTGTATAAGAGCATCATGCACGCGTATGTTTTTGTGCATTGTAGGAAGTTAGTTAGAAATGGGTTGATTAAAAAAACAACAACCAAAAACCAAACCCACAGAAACGGATTTCGAACTCAATTTGCTAAAAAACAATTGAAATTGAGTTAAAAGCGCCCTCTTTCATCCATGGGCATAAAGGAGCTTCGGAGGAAGAGGAGCCCGGTCAAAACAAGACAGGGTTTCAGTCCTTGACTTCCTTGCACTTTGTGGCGACGGGGTGCACTCGGTTCATGGGATTCCTTGCAGTCTTTTGGTGGTAGTTGGCTGCATTCGAACCATATGGCCTTAACCCTCATGCCCCCCCCCCCCCCCATTCCTGCCTGTGGGAAATGGATTTCGACGTCCCTTTTCATGCCCATTCCGGACTATCGTAGAACCAGTTACATACATAGTCTGTGGCAGAATAGTTGAAGAGGTTAGTTCTATACACTGCCTAAGTCGACATGGACTTTAAAACAAATAGAGTATAGTTTTACATAACAATCAGCGAGCCTAGAGTCTTTTGTATAGAGCAGATACGGGCAGGAGAGTTTGACTTTGAGTGTTACAGCATGTCGGCAGGATAACGGCCTCTCTGCAACTCTCACTGTCTATTTGGGTACTCCGGTTTATAATTGGCATTCAGAGCTTCATCAGTTTAATTTCATAAATAGAATTACATAATTCCATATACATTTTGATACATTGGTAAAATCTCAAAAGTTGTTTTGTAATTAGAATGAGGCTCCTGAACGTTTTCAGAGTCATACCATGCACAAAAATACACTTTTTGCTCACAATCTTAATTTGAACTTTTGTCTGAGTTGGGCACGTCATAAACTTAACTCTTTGAGTTCTGCGGCCATGAGCGTTGGTGTCTGAAATGGAGCAGAATCGCTAGGCAATTTACACCCATTTATTTATTCTACAAACAATTTAGGTTAAAAAGACAATAAACTTATCAATTTAACATTGGCAATAGATCTGCTACCACAGAAGTGACGCGAGAAGCGTACATTAGTGAACGAGAGCGAGTTTGCTTCTGTTGCAAATCGAATTAATGATACACGGAGTAGAAGTACATAGTAATAAAAATAGCGCTGTAAAGGAGAAAGACTGGCAAAGAGTAATCAGATATTGACGCAGTCATGGAACGTATGATCTTGGCTTTGAAAATTGCCATACAGCTGGTAAGGAAAGGGCTTGATCAGTTTGCCAGTTTATCAAGGAATTGGACGCGAAGACTTGAAACGAAATAAGTGTAGTGTTTAACCCTCTAGTGCCAAAAAATGAACATTGCCAGTCCCGAAACTTCTGAAATAATATGCTTAATTGATTTTAAATAGTCGGATTATTGCAAACTAGAAATATTCAATGGGAAAAATTACTTGTTGATATAATAGAAAGAATAAGTGTGTGAAAGATAGAGCATTTCAGCTCCTGGTGACCTATCTCAAATGATACACTGGCCGCTAGTGGGTTAAGGTTGTGGATGGGGAGTTCTCGAGAGGTCGCCATGGCAGAAGGGTTTGCGTTCGTCTCTTATTTGTTTGAGGGGGTATCAGTGTACGAGGTAACCGATCATTGTTTTAGGATATAATTTATATGTAGAATATTTGTATTGCTAATTTTTGGTAGTCGGAGCGTTATTGATTATAATTATTTAATGCTGCTTGATGTTTCGACCACAACCTTAGGGCACATAACTTTCCATCCGGGTTCTTATTTTATGTTTGTCACGTCCCCTGATGACGTTCGCAGAAGAAGAATTTAAGTGAAACTCCCCGAGGACAGTACATTTGGAACATCTAATAGGTCTTCTTGCTCAAGAGATTTAAAAAAAAAAAAAGAAAAGCAATTTGGGTGTTGGAAATTGGAAAAACTGGGTTATTTCACGTTGTTTTTTTGGATTGTACACTGAATCCTTTCTTATATCGAGGGCCGCCACGTAAACTATGGTAACTCGTGTTTTGCAAATTTTACAGGAGACACAAAAAACTGCATAGCTCGTTCATTTTTATATGTATATGCTTGATATTCACAAGTAAACATATAAATGTCATGGGATGTTGATATATGTCTTTATTTTACATGATTATTTGATAATATTTTAGTTATTGGAGTTGCCATATTTTGCCAGTGAAAATTACACACGTAAAGTATTGTATCTCGAGTTACAACAATTTTATGGGTGCTGGCAGCACAAGAAAACTACGGTATGTCTGAGTTACAATAGTTTACGCGCGGCACAGGACTGAAATTTGGGAACTTACAATAGTTTGCCCCACCTCAAGTAACAGGCTCACATTGTATACTAAAATTCATTAGTTGTTATCTATATATTTCTGTATGGATTGGATCTTCGAGGCTGAGAAAATAGTACAAAGCAGCGACTACATTTAGAGAAAAATTTATTGGTGAACTTAAAACATGACATACAAATACATTGTCTATAAATCATGAAGAAGTCAGCTTAATTTTGCAGTAACACAACTTGATATTTTCGTTCATCGGGCTGTCTTGCACGCGCTATACATTTTGACAAACAAAGGAACATGTTGCAAAGCAAACATTAGGCAGGCACAAAAAAAAGTAAAATATTGAAATAAATAATTCATGAATATTTGCAGACTTAGATGGAGGAACTGTGGCATACAACGTTGCTATGAACACATAGAAATGTTCCATTTTCATGTTTAAAGGGTTTGCATGCGGTAAAACGGCTGATTATACCATTTCATCAATAACAGAAGCAGCAAATGGCAGTGTTGGACTTTGAAAAATGCCAGTGGACTCTCCTGAGAATGAGTATTTGACTCCAAGCTCCAAGTACAACCTTTAAACTATGACATTGTATAATGATGAAATTATTGATTTCCTTCACACAAACGCATTCACGCACACAGTAAAAGATATGCATTAAATGTACATGAGATGAAAATACGGCGTTTACAAGTAAATATGGAAGTATGTGATGTGACATCTTTTCAGAGGAAAAAACTGACACAAATATGCGACACTTGAGTGTTACAGTTGAACGATCAAGCTGCTTGTAATGTCTGGCAATTATTGCATCTTAATCTTCAGTAGATTGAAGAATTGGTGATGTATTGTGGGAATAATTTGGGCTTTACAAAGGGACTGCAAGTCAGCGTATTTGTCTTTATCAATTCCTGGGCCTCCCCCATGATTGAGGACATTGAGTTTGATTTCATGGAAAGAAAAACTCTGTTGTATTTTTCTTATTCTCTGAATTAAATTGAGCTGGTGGTATTGTCCATCATAATCATATAAAATGTGAACAAGGTTGGGATTGTCTTTTGTCATTTTCATAGATTTTATATTTAACCAATGTACTTTTTGTCTATCCATGTCTAAGTCAAAATTTTTCAACTGCCCAGCAATTTGCTTAAAATCAAAGAAGCACTGCTCATCAAGTTCCCTAACAATATATCTCGGGTTAGTGTGTTTAGCTGCACTGATAATGCTTGCCCACTGTGCAGTAGTGTAGATATCTAAGTGTTTACTGACACGTTCTATAGTGGCATGGACACTGTCGTTTTCATTTTTGCTGTGACCTTTGATGAAAAAATTGTGCTCTATTTCTGAAAAGCCAAATTTATTCAAAGCATACCACAACATGGTGAGGAAATATTTGTTGCGATTCTGACCGCCACACGAGTCTGAATACAATGTTATAAACTCAACGCCCCTTTCATGTGCAGACCTAAGGTAATCAAATACACAGGATCCTATCTCATTGGAGCCCCTTGCAGCTATACCTTCATGCCAGACATTACAGACAGCTTGACCTCTTCCAAGGTCATACAATGATAAATTGAAAGTGTTCAATTTTCTTTTGTAGAACAATACTGAAGCATTTGAATGAGGGGTCATCAAGACTTCTTGTAAGTCAAAACAGATTGAACTTCTCTTTTTGTTCGTACGACTGTCTTCTTTGTCTTTTGCCTTTTTCTCCTGCACTCTAACCTTGTTGCGGTGGTGGTCGTCGTACTTTTGCCTTTGCTTTTCCTTTTCTTCGGGAGAGAGATTTTCAAAGGATACACAGAAGTCGCATCTGTCCTTGCTAGGGTTGTGAAAGCCAAGATTAAACTCTGTTCGAAACAACTCACAATAGACTGTGGAAGAGACGATGTTAGTTGCCATTTCTTGGTTCCTTTTCTCTCGGTAAAGTCTATACATGGTGGCCAAGTTTAGGGAGGCACCAAGGTACCGCCGCTCACTGTCCTTTCGGCAGTAGTGACTTTCCACTGTTGGAAAGGACTTGATGTGTTCTCTAATTATTTCCTTCTCCTTCTTCATTGGCTCTGTAAGTTTGTTATGCTTTCCTCGCATGTCGGGGGCCACATGCCCGCCCTCATCTATTTTTGAAAGTGCTGTAAAAACAAACTGGTCACTTAATCCAAGGGTGTGTAAAAAAAAGGTTTTACACACAGGAACTTTTACTCCGTCAATGCTTAAGTAATACTTCAGGCTTCTCTTTCTCTTAGATGTGTCAATGCCTGTTGCCTTGTCCTTGGCATCTACATTGTGGCAAACGTAATTTCTCCTCTTGTCTATGCTCCCTGTCCGCCAGAATAAATGAAATACAGACTCTCTTTGTGCAGTACTAATTCTCTGATGGCAATGCATTCTGCAAGTTGTTCCACACCCCTCCTTCATTGTTTTCCTACAAACGACTTTGTCTTTTCTGGTTGTATACCCTTCGCCTAAGTTTAGGCCTTTTCTTCTCTTACTGTCCTTCCAGTTGTTTTCGTTTCGTCTCCTCTTCCTACCTCTCATTTCCAGGAGAGACTCAGAAGAAGCCACAATGCTGATATTATCTTCTGTTGTCGTGTTGCTGCAGTCCAGCATTCCGGCCTCTGAAGCTGTAGACGTATGGATGAGCTGCTCAAGGGAATCTTGATTTCCCGCTGAGCGCTCTTCCATGTTGGAAGGTGATGCAAACGATCGATGATCGTACTGTGGGTCACAATCAGATCCACCAGCAATAAGCCGCATGGCATCAACAGACACTTGCATGTACTTTAAGGGTGAGGTGGATTCAGGCTGTACCTCTCTCTCTGGTGTGCTCTCTCTACCTTTCGGCGTCCACTCTTCATCAGAGGGCTGCTCATCTTGTGGAACATAGTCTGGGTCTTTGTCAGAGTCCCAATTGCCCAGATCTGAGCTACTGTCACCGATACTGGCTTCGACAAACACCTTTCGTTTTCTCCTCCTCACAGAGGTCTTCCTTTGGATCTCCACGAGAGGTAAGTCATCAGAATCTGACTGCGACGAAGCCCTCTGTTTCCGGCCTTTGCTCAGCTTCCTGATTGAAGCCAGCGGTAAATCCGAGTCTGATGATTCATCAGACCTAGAAGGCACAGTTGGCTGGAGATTGTGGTACACTGGTTCTGTGGCTTGGACTAGAACATGCACCGGTGTAAGCTCAAAGGGGATTGATGAAAGTCCCAATGATGTTGCCAGAGAGAGGAGATACTCCTTCACTTCCGCTACTGAAATGTGAGATGTCCTAACTGCAGCTCCATCTGGGCACGCCATACCGGCCAGGTTTCTGCTATGGGGGTCAAAGATGTGGTAGACATTGTCATCCTTGATGACTGCAGATGAAAATGCAGGTGTGTCCGAACCAATAATCAGGATTGCGTGCTTGTCCATGTTTGAAATTGCACTTTGGAGACTGAAGTATGGTGGAGTATCATCCATGGTTTCCAAAAGCCCAGTGTATGAATCCATGATCTGAAGATCAACCTGACAACCACATGCTTCACACTGATTAGGAATAGAGCTGATGAGTGGATACTGATCGCTGAAATGTCCAAACAGTGATGAGTGTAGGTTATCACCATGGAATAGTATCTGGTCTATGTCATGCGTAGTCCATGTTGTGGTGAGTTTGTTTTCATGATAAACAAGAGCTGCAACAGAGTTGCTGATACACTGACGTCCACTGTTTTTAAATATGCTGGAGGCTTGGTGGAGTGTACCAAGAATGGACATCTTTACACAGCAACTCAATCCTCTGTAAGGTAAAGGAGAACACACGGTGAATTTGTGGAGATAAGAGGTGGAGGGGGTACGTGGAAATTAGAGAAGAGACAAAGAGAAAGAGAGAGAGAGAGGAGGAGGAGGAGAAAGAAAGAAAAGGAAATAGGTTGAGGAGAAAGAGATAGAGGGAAGATGTTAGTTAGGGTCATAAACTACTGTATTTGTATGCAATACTAATCTTTGTGACACCTTGTGGTAAACGAAACGAATTCTCAACTAATCATCAATAGCTGTTTCATTTCTATTCTATATACAGCATAGATATTTAGGTATTGTGGAGGTGGACAGGAGTGGCATTTTCACTAAGAAGACATGTTTTTGTAATATCTGTATGAGCTACTGTGACTGATCTCACCCTTTTTGGAAAAAGGTGTGATTTGTGTGGCCCACTCACTTAAAGGCATTCATTAAACATTTTTAAAGGTGAAATTTTATTCAAAAGAAAAAGAAAGGAAACTACTTACCAGATGTAAGAGAATGATTTTGAAGAACTGGACACTGGTGGAAACAAAACAAAAGCCCGCACAAACAAAGATGTGTTCGGCACACAGATTTTAGGCAAATCTGATGGTGAAAGCTAGCCAGATTGATGCTGGGTGGTCCCGGGCAGCTTCATTAACTGGTCGGGATCTTCTCGCAGTAATCACTATTCCAAAGCACGGTCCTTGTCAGTGTCAGGCCATTGTGTATGGTGCCCTTTACGCCTGGACTCGGTACCTTACAAAGCCTAGTTTTAAGTAGGTCTTACAGAATTACAACGTGAGCAGTTTCATACTCAAGACATTCACATGTACTTGAAAAAATATTGTATCTGGGTGGGCCACGAAAGAAGCTGGTGGTTTTTACACATGTAAACTATTGTAAGTCCGACTTACAACACTTCATTCCTCCAATTCTGTCGCGTATACTATGGTATCTTGACTTACAATAGTATACGCGGCAAATAACCACTACTTTCAGATACAATATTTTAAAATTATGGGATATCTCTCTTAATTTTAAGAATATAGGTGTGAAATTTTTCTGGAATGTGTATAGTGGGAAATGCATTCTTCATGCTAAAAATGTCAATTTTGAAAAAAACACGAGTTACCATAGTTTACTTGGCGGCCCTCGATATAATCCAAGGGATTCTTGACGATATGAATTTACCAGAGTTACTTTCTAACTGAAATCAAGATGGCAGACACCAGATACTTGTGTTCGATTTTTTACCATTGATTATAATTACCAGAGGGATGACGAAAAGATAAAGTTGAGCTGAAAAACAGCGGAATCTAATTTACTCACAGACAGTAAAGAACGGTCTATTAATGCAGTGCTTCTGAACGTGGCCGATATCGCGCCCTATACCCCTTGGGGAGAGTTTGATTTCGCGTGGGAGGGAGGGGGCGAAGAAAAGGGCGACAATGGGGCGAAAACATGAATGGAGGATGATTTTGGGTTCGAATACAGGGCAGTCACTGACTTGTTCAACAGCAAGCGCAAATAGGTTTTATAAACAGAAAACGCCTATTTTTGTAGCGTGTTTGATGAAGAATACTTCACTGTTTTATCGTGAATAATCAACACGCCAATAGTAATTAATAAGGCCTTGAAAAACTTAATGGGGTCGTGGCAGGGATAGTTCATCATTTAATTTTGTGAGTATTCTGTCTTCTTGCGAAATGTCTTCTTTGGCTTTGAGTAGAGAAGGGGGTGATGAAAGAAAATTTGGAGCCTATGGGAGCGATTGCCCGAAAAAGGTTGAGAACAAGGCTCTATTGCTCCCGAACGCATGGGCTGGTTAGAAAAACCTCATTGGTTTTAAATGTGACCACAAAAACTGCCGCATTGTCTTTGAGACCGTCTTTAAAAGCGGGTGGTCGGTGAGCGCTTCTGGTACGGTCTCCTCCTGCCATATCATTCTGTTACATTGTTTGTCGTCTTGCTTTTTTTCCTGGCACAACGTGACCGTTATCGTGTCGAACTCACACTCAAAGTACGTACACTTGGAAATTGGGAGGGGGTACCCCAGTATATAAAAAGTGTACACGTGGGAAGTTCTGAGAGAGCGTAATGTTCTCTTTCAATTTTGTTAATAAATCACAAAGTTGGGTTTTCTTTAAAATTTCTTTTTTCTTTTTCAGCGAACTAAGTTGTTGGTTTATATAAAAATATGTCTCCAATGCAACAGGTTTAATAGTCCATGCAGAAAGCTAATTAAAGTGTGAGAAGAATATCTAGGTCTTATCATGGACATTCAACATCCATTTGCGCTCATATAAAGGGTGAGGGGAAGTTGTGGGGAGTTAAGATCGAGCCTACCTACTTTATGGATGACTTCTAAGTGCAAGGATCCAGATTTGGGGTTAGGATTAGAATTATGTTTGGCTCGCTGGCCCCAATAACTTTTTCATCAGTGAAATGGACATAGAAACGTTTTGGAAGTTGACCATCGAGTTAGAAAAAAAAAAAGGGACAATTTAATGTTCGCTATGTGGTCCTGATGGCCGCTCTACCTATGTTTATGTGGGTTCACCGTAAAGATAATGGGGCATTGTGCAATATGAATAATCGATAACCTTTGAATATCATTCCCTTTAATTTCAAGGGTTATAATTCGAGAACAAAAGACCAAATAATAAACTTAATAAAGCAAGTTTTTGTGGGCGTGGAAAAAAACCCCCAACTAAAACAAACAACAACATGTGGCTGGTTATAATTATGCTATACGCACATTATGTACGTCAGAATGTCACTTTAGTAAGTGAAGATATAAATAAATAAATATTTAAATAAATTCTAGCTCCCTAATTTACTCCTCAAAATTCAGACCGCTTCGAGTCACAGATCGAGAAACAGAAAACAAAACAATAAAAATAAAAAGGTGGGGGGGGGGGGGGAGTGGACGAGTCCATCATTGTTGTATATTGACTAGCTTTTGACAGGGCAAGTTCATTCACACGTTTGCAAAGAACTATGAGATCAACTCGTTCCATGTCTATTTCCGTGGGTTAGAAACAAGAATTAAAACAACCTGAACCCCCGTACCCCTTTTGTAAAAATAAATGCTGGAAAAAGCTGATCAGCCCGACAATGGACTGTCTATTTATAATTTTGACACCCCTCAGATTGGATCAGTCATTATCGTGAAGAATTAATGTGTGAACTTGGAAAACAATAGTTGATGTCACACGTCGTTTCATAAAAAAGATTTTAAAAAAAAGTGACAAACAGTTACAATGTAATCAACAAGTCAGTGGCTCACGTCAGTGACAAGAGAATTAGTTCCGTGCTTTGCTGAGCGCTACTCAGTATTATTTATGACACCAAGTCGTTGTTGCACTGTACTGAATTTTATTCATGAGACAAGACCTCAATTTGTGTTTTGAAGTTAGTAAATCAGTTAAACGAGAGTTCACAGAGGGTAATTTAGGAATATATTACAATGATTTGGTGAAACGTCTCAGAAACTCACGAAAATGCTGCCTTCGTCCCAAGATTTTGGGATAGTTCGTTATATTGATAAACATAACTCAGAATTTTCATTTCAAATGAGTACAGCGCCGCATATTCTGAGCTGCAGCTGTGAAATTGATCGCACCAATAATCCAAACAATGAAATGGAAAGTTTCTCAGCTGTGAACTTCCCTCATTAACATCGTCAATATTCAGGCATAAATCCCCTATTTGTAATCAGAATTAGATGTTCCTATGAATTTTACTCATAGATTGTTTTGCGATGTAAAGCTGACCACCCCTCCCCCACCTTGTGATGGGCGAGACCAAGAATTTTGCTCGAGGTGTGTCAAGTGTTTTAGACCTGGGATCACGAACACCGCTTTCCTTTCTCCAAATGGGCTTGCCCATGCTTTTCAAATAATAATGCTGGGCGAGGCCAAGAATTTTGCTCGAGGTGTGTCAAGTGTTTTAGACCTGGGATCACGAACACCACTTTCCTTTCTCCAAATGGGCTTGACCATGCTTTTCAAATAATAATGGTAATTAATATAAAAATGGTTTTATTTACATTTTTTCTCAACAAATTAAAGATTAAGCTGGTGGAGTGGTGGGTTATAGATACATTTATAAACAATTATGTTTCCAATGAAGCAGACTAATACGAGTAGTTCATGAAAAAAATCAAAGTTAAACAACAGAGTCTTATCATGGACATGCAACATTCTTATGTCCATAGCTCGCACAAGGTGTATGCGTGTTGGGGGAGGGGGTTGAAGATAAGCGTATGAAAGATATACATGAGGAGGGGGAAGAGAAGGGAGTTAGAGAGATCACCAAAATCGGGCACACGTAGTTTATGGATGACCACTCATGAAATCATCTGCTGTCACACGTTTAATCGCCTCTTGACCTTGTTAAGTTTATAATTGCATGTGTTTTATGCCTCAAAGAATATCCACCTGATGTGACGCACATGTTATTAATATTCTTGCTGTAACTCCTTGTAGGAAAATTTGTCTTCTAGGCCAGTGGTTGTCAACGTGGACTATCGCCTCCCGTCCCCGGGGAAGGGGCGGGGGGGGGGGGGGGCGGGGGCGGAGGCGAAAGCGAAGAAAAGGGCGACAAGAAGACGAAAACGATGCTGGAATGAGTGGAGGATAAATTCAGGGCGAATACCGGGTAGGCATTGACTTGTTTTACACCACCCGTAGATGAGTTTTATGAACAGACCTCGCCCCAACCCCTTTGTGTGCAGTAAAAATGTATCTGTTAGGTTTCGGTAGCGATGTTGGGGGGGGGAGGGGGGGGGGGCAATGACAGAAAATTTGGAGCCTTTGGGGACGATTGCCTGAAAAAGGCTTAGAACCATTTGTCTAGGCCTTGATCGATAGCATTCAAAATACAAAGACATAAAGAGGAAATTAGAGATCTCCCTGGGGTGGCCAAAGTCATATGATGAGGTGGTTCTATAATTATTATCTATACTTTTTTGTGATATGCCCGTCCACTACGGCTCTCCAAAGTTTGTTGCCTTTACCACCAGTTGCACAATTTCTGTCCTAACTGTCGGGAGGTGTGGGCGCTTCTGGTCTACTTCTACCCCATCATTCTGTTATTTACTGTATATTGTCTTGCTTCTACCTAGCACGATGTGACCATTATCGTAGGGACTTGCGTTCTTCAAACTCAGACTCAAACTGTCCTAACTGAACTGCTATACATTTATTTCTTGAAGAGAACTTTTTTGCTCGTATTTCATTCACGAAACGGCTTTGGTTGTCTAAGGATTTGCAACAGATTTTGGCTTATCGACATTCCAGGACATACCCCAATTATCATACCCGGGATATCTCTCAGCTTGGAAAATTGTTTTGAGAAGATTTTGCTCTTCGATTTTGGACGTAATTGTCCTTGGCCTCATCAGAAATTCATATCTCTTTACGTATCCTTTTAATACCCACCAGATATGCAAAGGATGTTAAATAAAATGTGTCAGGCTGGGTTAAAATCTCTGTGATGTTTAGATTTGTTCAGCGCCAGCCACGGTTACAATATAGGACTTGTTTATGTCTCACATTACTCTTTTTACTATATATAACTGATATGACCGCCTATTAGAGGCAGTGAAAATCAAAACGTACTAAATTATGATTTGACCGTTTGAGGCCACTTAGAAAGTCGATATCAAATAATGTGAGTGGATCTGACGAAATCGAGCTTAAGGTTAAAGACCAAATTCCTGAGAAAACCGGACTGAGAGTGGAAAATTTTCAATTAATATTGAGATTTACTCATACTATGAAAGATTAGCCATTTTTCTGTATTCAGTTAAAATATTTTGCTTGAAATCGTTCTCAGAAATATTATATTTTGCTTTTTCAAAGAAATAAAAAGTTCACCTTTAACCTGGTTTTGTCAGATCCACCTACAAATACTACCTTCCTCTTCAAACTGATGAAAATCAAAGAGACCCAAGTGTTAAAAAAGATATAGATAAAAATTACATTAACTAAAAAAGACTTGGAAGTAACCACAGCTAGACAAAAAGAAAAAAAAAACGAATATTTTTTAAGAATGAAAGCTATGCTGGATCTCACCGTAGACTTATTTCCTGAGTTACTCTCTCTCTCTCTCTCTTTCTCTCTCTCTCTCTCTTTCTTTCTCTCTCTCTCTCTCTCTCTCTCTGTGACCCTTTCAAATCCGCCTGGCAACATTTTGTGCGAAATCTGTGTCGCCTGGGTGCTAGTTTGCGGCACAGGCATTCGGTCACAATTTAATGCAGGAAGACTTTTTTTTTCTGAACCAGATGTGATTCCCGGCATTATCCGGGATACACCCGTGGACCTATCGTTCTATCTCTCTCTCTCTCTCTCTCTTTCGTGTAGAAAGCTTCTCATATTCAACAATCTTTGTAACATATGTCAAACTGGCAACCTACACGTTTGGCACCTGATGCCAGAGAGACCTGGCAATGCACCAACGAACTTTGTATCAGACTTCCGGCCACCCCCTCAGGCTAGCAAGAAGATTTCCCTGCCTACTTTTATGATCTAGATCTATGAACATCATCTACAATCTATAAGGTTAGTATACACGATATAACTAGTCTTTTACATGGTGTCAGTACTCACAACCTAGCCCATATTTGATCAAGATACAACCCACCAGAACCCAGGTCTAGTAAAATCCAAACATGCATTCCAACAACCCGTTTGAGCACCCATCCATCGATTGGGGAGCCCCTGATCTCTACAAAGAATTCACACGATTCAAAGCTCATGTAGGATTCGTGTTCAGTGGACCCTTATCGGATTTGAGTCCTAAACGACAGGCAGGTTGGTTGGGGACTTGGATTGGCTCTCAAGGTCGGGAAATCTATCGCACACTCCAATGGGAGGATGGGGACAAAGATGACCCAGACAAAGCTCTAAGCAAGTTCGCAGAGTGCGTCAGGCCCAAGAAGAACAAAAGGATTGCTAGGCACAATCTCAAACAGCGGCGCCAAACACAGACAGAGTCCTTCGACAAATTCCTCACGGAGCTAAGACTGATCATCATGGATTGCGATTACTCAGAACCTGATGACATACTGATCGACTGTATCATTGATGGAGTCTATGACCGAAAGGTACAAGAACGGCTGCTGGATAGGGGTGAGGCCCTAACACTGCACAAAGCTATTGAAATCTGTCAACAATTCGAAACGTCGAAGAAACAAGTTCAAATCGTACGCGGCCAGGAGGAGGACCCTTCGGTCACTGAAATACATGAGATGAAACAGAAACCCTCAACAAACTCCAGAAAAGCCACGCAATCGAACTGCTACCGCTGTGGAGGAGACAACCAGCACCCTAAAACAAGAGGGAAATGTCCTGCGCAAGGCACATCCTGCTCATTGTGTAAAAAGCCAAATCACTGGGCCAAGGTCTGCCGTTCACAAAAGAAGATTCACAGCATCACACCTAGTGAACAGGACTCAGAAGAAGAAGCCATGGCCATCTATCCCTATGCCACATTTGACAACCGACATACAAAAGACAAATGGACCCAGGGGCTGTTAGCATCAGGAACACCCATGTCTTTCAAAATCGACACCGGAGCAAAGTGTAACACTATTACGGTGGCCGACTACCAAGCCATTTCAGATCAATGTCCCATTCGACATTCATCAAAAAGCCTTCGGACCTACTCAAACCACCACATTCACCCAGTGGGTGCAGTGGACATTGAATTAGCACACAAGGCCACAACTGTGACTGAGGAATTTCAAGTTGTTAACCTGCAACAAGAAAATGTGATTTCCGGCAGAGTTGCTGAAACACTCGGTCTCCTCACTCGCATATCATCACTCTCCGACTCCAACAGGCTTCAACAGGAGTTTCCAGATGTTACAGAGGCCACTGGGACCCTCCCTGGAAAGTATTCAATCAAACTGAAGGATGGGGCAGTAGGAGTCGTCCATCCACCCAGGCGGCAACCTGCTGCATTAAAACAGAAAATCATTGACAAACTAAATGAGATGGTATCAAATGGTCACATTGCCAAGGTGGAGGAACCAACTGAATGGGTGAACAGCATGATGGTGGCTGTCAAAAATGACAAAATCAGGATCTGCCTTGACCCCAAAGATTTGAACAAGACCATTAAAAGGGAACACTACCCTATGAGGACCATAGAGGAGGTTGTACAAGAAATTCCAGGCTGTAAACTATTCTCTACACTCGATGCAAAGAGCGGATTCCTTCAGATAAAACTCGATGAAGCGTCATCCCTCCTTACGACATTCAACACGCCAGTGGGGCGCTACAGATGGCTGAGGTTACCATTTGGAATCAGTTGCGCACCAGAGGTCTTCCAAAGAATCATGGACAATATGCTGGAAGGCATCAGTGGGGCCTATGCTGTCATTGATGACATTCTCATTGCAGCCAGGACACTTGAAGAACATGACAGGTGTCACGAGTGGAGTGAGTGCAATTAAGGGGATTGCTACAGAGCGGGTGTAGAGTAAGAAAGGCTCACGGTGGACAAGTAAGTTAAGCGTGCTGTTGTGAGTAGTGGGGGGGGGGGGGTCTGAATGAGGCGAAAGCGCTGTATTACTATCACTGCAAGTTAGAAGGCCCTACGGAACGGACCTGTGAATAAGAGCCCATCGGGCGGACATAAGGGGAGCAGTCGAGAAGACTAGTGAGAGAGTCTTTCCAGTGATGACTGGTGTCGAGGACGGGCCGCAGAGCCACCTCGATGAGCACAGGGGATAGGCCAGCATAGGGCCGGAGGCCACACATAGGCCAGAAGTGAGGCTGTCAGTGCAGGACAGTAGAGGCACATAAAGTCGTGGCAGTCAGGCCACGGACAGGGACGTAGATATGAGCGTGAATGTGATAATGCCCTATTGCCATGTTGAGGGGAGAATGTACTATTGAAATGATAATGTCTATTGAAATGATAATGTGTTATTGCCCTGCTGAGGTGCTAGGGGAATGCTAAGGTGTATGACAATAGGAAGGTGATATTGAGAGACTGCGGTGCCAGTAAATTATTAATGTGCTATTAAGACCCTGAGGGGAGAGGCTGAGGCCGAAGTGCCTTTAGGAGTAACTACCGGATTGTGGATCCGAGGGAGAGTGTGTGTGAGAATAAGGCCGTTGTACGGCAGTTGATTTCAATAATATAATGTATGTAATTGCGCTATTATCTGTATAATTATGTTTAATAAATGTGTGAGTCTGATGGATTGTTCTGTTAAGTGTTAACTTGTTTGTTCGTGATTTTTGTCCTGTCATAACTTATTACATCTCCCAGTCTGGGATTTGTGACACTGGGGGCTCGTCCTGTTTACCTGTGGTCATTTTGACATTGTGTATTCATTATATCTAGTTGTTTTTCTGTTGTGCTAGGAATTCGTGCTGTTGTCTTTGTTCGTGGGATGAATGGAAATTTCATGATGGTATGATTTAGGTATGTTTATGAATAATAATATGTATTGATGCATGTATTTTGATGAATATGTATTAATGTGTACTTAAATTTCTGCAGAGTGTGTGTGCCAGCCTGAGGAGTCAAGTGAAAATTTTGTACCCTGGATTGAGGGCTGTCTTTTCATCTGTCTGTTTCCCTGTTTTTGCTGTTTTTGTCGTAATCGATTATACGGGCGGTGGCGCGGGTTTGCTGTGCTGAACTTGGTTTGTCCTCTTCGGGAGGTGGGCTAATCTAGGAACCGCGTTCATCACAGTGAACAGTTCTGTAGGGACCTGTATTTTTGTTTAGATTGTGCCGTTCCATCTTCCTCGTTGTTTTAAGAAGACGTCTCTCTTGTCCCTCTCCTCCCTATCTGTAGATACGTTCTTTTCTTTCAGACTCTGTTCTTGTTCGTACCGTGTTGTGTAATCGGCGTAGTCAGGTTGCATTTTTTTCCATTATATTTTCTCTTTTAGGTCTTTGTCCTAGTCTGGTTCGTTGTTCCTCGATGTCCTTGTGGTCCTTCTACTGAATTTCCTTATTCTTGTCTTTTCTACTCTTTTTTATTATTAATAGGGCGATACATTTTATAAATATAGAACTAGTTAGGAAGTACGTAAATTTCTGAATTGTATTTGAGACAATTGGGTATTGTTATATCTGGTGTGATCTCAGGTCTCTGGTCGTGTCGTTAGTGATCATACCGACAGGTTGGTCGTTCGCATAATAGATACCATAACCATAAATCTGTAAAATGGCGGAACTCCAACAATTAATGAAGTTGGGTAAGGAACTTGGCCTGGAGGGAGAAGAGCTACGCGGCTGGATTAAAGAACAGCAGGCGGATTTGCGCGATGAGCGTGCTAAGGATAGAGAGCGAGAAAAAGAGGCTCAAGAGCGACAGAGAGAAGAGGAAAGGGAGTTTAAGTTAAAGGAGTTAGAAGCTCAGCAACAGGAGAGACAGGCTAAGGAAAGGGAGCAGGAGATAAGGTTAAAGGAGATAGAAGCCCAAGAGCGGGAGATAGAGGCTAGGGATAAGCAACAGGAGAGAGAGGCGCGAATAAGAATCGCCGAGTTGGAAATCAATAAGAATGCGCCAACAGAAACAGTTGAGCGGCAGGTACACAATAAAAGTGGTGTTCGAATTAAGCTCCCTACGTTCGACGACCGGAAGGACGACATAGACGCCTTCCTTTACAGGTTCGAACTGAACGCACAATTGCAATGGGGGGAAAATAAGGAATTATGGTCCACGTACCTGGCGTCTCTATTGCAGAGGCGAGCGTTAACCTACTTTAAAGAGCTACAGCGCGAAGACGTGCAAGATTACGATAAGCTGAAGGCTTTGCTGCTTCGCCGATTTGCGCGTACCGAGGAATATTTCCGGGAGCAGTTTAGGCGAGCACGTGCGGATACCAGGGAGGACTTTGCTGCCTTCGTCGCGAGACTAACGGATTATTTCGCGAACTGGGTAGACTTGGCGCATGTGGGCGCGGATTTTGCTAAACTGAAAGACCTAATGATCCGTGACCAGCTGTACGCGTCGTGCCATAAGGATCTGGTGGCTTTCCTGAAAGAAAACGAACCCGCGACGGTGCAGGAGGCGTCTAAGTTGGCGGAGGCATACCGTACGGCGCATCCGTCCAAACCAGTCGCCAGGGCGTACGTCCAAGATGCTGGGTACGTCGCCGTTGTCGAAGGGTCGCCGGCAGGACTTAGGGACAGGTCGCGTCAGCGTGGTGCCTATAGCGGGCAAGCCCAGGGGCAGCGTAGGGGCTATCACCAATCACCGGCATATGGATCCGGTAAGTTTGACCGAGCAGGAGGGCTAGGTCGCGGTAATGGCCGGGGGCGATTTGTGACCTTTGCCGATGACCGACGGCATAGGGACTCTAGTTCCGGTCGCGATGGGTCACGGGGACCCAGGCCTAATGCAGCACAGGGAGCGGAGTGTTGGACTTGCGGACGCGTGGGTCACTTTTCACGCGAGTGTAGGGCCGCGAAGTGTTGGAACTGCGGTAGAGCAGATCACATCAGCGTGAATTGCCCTGCAGGTAGGATAGCGGCGAACGTGGACAGTAGCTCTAGTCCATGTTCCCCAAATAAATTTCATCATGCGGCTGCGTGTGTTACATCGGACAACGGAGGCGGACAGTATTCTAAGTGTCCCAGTTGTGAGAAGTTATTATCTTCCGGTGTTTTACCTTGTGGGAGAAAGATCCCCGTTATAAATTCATGTCATACAGGAGGTGGTCTTAGGGTTTATCCGGGGTTTGTTGGGGACGAACCGGTCTCGGTTTTACGAGATACAGGATCTACCGTTGTGGGAGTGCATAGAGACTGCATTCGGGATTCACAGCTTACAGGTGAGACTGTCCCGTGCATCCAATTTTCGGGGGCCATTGAGAAATTACCCATGGCAAGAATAATGATAGATACACCTTTCCTTAGCGGGGAAGTCGAAGCAGTCGTTGGGTGTTTTCCAGGCGCCCAGCTCATCATTGGGAATGTATCACGGGTAGTTTCCCCTTCCGATGAGAACGTGCAAGCATGGTCGCAATCAAAAGGTATTGACTTTTGCGCCGCGGTCGAAACACGTCGACGGGTAGCTGATAAAGATAAGATTAGACCTTTGGCGACGCCAGCGGTCAACCTAGATATCACGCCAGAGCGCTTGGCGAGATTACAAAGGGATTACCCATCATTAAACCCATGTTTTGGGGAAGCGCGAACCGAGAAAACGAGGAGATATAAGAACGGGTCATCCTCCTTTGTTGTTCAGGCGGGCATTCTGTTCCGTAAGTATGTAACGGTGTCCTCCATTTTAAAGCAGGTCGTTGTGCCAGCGTTGCTGATCGCAACAGTATTGCATTTGGCACATGATGTCCCATTAGCGGGTCATATGGGGATAGCTAGAACCAAAGAAAGGGTTCTTAAAAATTTTTACTGGCCATCGATCCACAGAGATGTGCAAGTCTATTGTAAGACGTGCAGTGCGTGCCAAAAGACGACGCATAAGGGTCGTACACCCCAGGCTCCTCTTCAGAAGATCCCCACGGTCTCGGAACCGTTTAAAAAGGTCTCGATAGACCTTGTTGGCCCCATTCACCCAGCGACCGATAGGGGGAATCGATTTTTCTTAACGGTCATATGTAATGCTACGAGATGGCCAGAGGCGGTTCCTCTGCGGACCATAATGTCTGAGGCAGTCGCGGAAGCGTTGTTTGCAATTTTCGCTAGGGTAGGAATACCAGAGCAAATTCTGTCTGATAGGGGCGCGCAATTTACGTCGGAGATGATGAAGGAATTGTTCCGCTTATTCAGTATACAACCCATCACTACCACCCCTTATCATCCGCAGGCTAATGGCATGTGCGAGAGATTGAACTCGACGTTGAAGTCGATGCTGCGTAAGGTAGCTGCTGATCGCCCTAAAGATTGGGATAGATATATCCCTGCAGTGTTATTCGCGTACAGAGAGGTACGGCAGGAGTCAACGGGATTCTCGCCGTTCGAAATGATGTACGGTCGTAGTCCTAGGGGCCCAACTGATGTTCTTCGGGACATGATGACGTCGCCATCATCGGGAGACGATGAGCAGATTTTGGTGTTTCAGTACCTTGTTGATTTAAGAGAAAGACTATCTTCGGCGCGCACTATAGCAGAGGAAGCTTCTGGTATCGCTTCGAAAAGAGCAAAAGACTATAAGGATAGAGGTTCCAAACTGAGAATTTTTAAGCCAGGAGACAAGGTCCTATTGTTGTTACCTACGGACCATAATAAGTTATTGATGACATGGAAAGGTCCCTATGTTATTGAGCGAGTTGTTTCAAAGGTAGATTACGCTATCCACATTGATGGAACGAGTAAGGTTTTCCATGTTAATATGCTACAGAGATTTTATGAGAGACCACAGTATCTGTGTGCACAGACAAAACCAGAGGAGACTGTCTTCTCTATTGCTTGTACGGGGGTCGTAGACCAGTTGGACTGTGACGTAAGCGACACCGAGGCGCAGGAAGAGTTACAAATTCAATTGCCGGAGTTAACTCCGACACAAGGTTACAGGGACGTAAAAATTAACCCTGACCTTACGAGTTCAAGGAGTAGGGAACTTGAGACCCTGTTAGCGTCATTCCCGGATGTTGTTACGGATTTGCCGGGTCGCACTACGGTGATCCAGCACCAAATAAAGTTGACTTCGGATAAGCCAGTATTTCTTAGACCGTATCCGTTGCCTTTTTCTTCGAGAGATAGAGTCATAAAGGAAGTTGAGTCAATGTTGAAGTTAGATGTGATAGAACCATCAACATCGCCGTATTCATCACCCATCGTCCTCGTGAAAAAACTTGATGGATCGGTGCGGTTCTGTATTGATTTTCGAAGATTGAACACTATTACGGTAGGCGATAGGGAGCCTATTCCATTCCAGGAGGAATTAATAGCTTCATTGGCCGGGTCCACGTGGTTTTCCAAGATAGATTTAACGAAAGGTTATTGGGAAATCCCGCTTACTGAGGAGTCGAAACAATACACGGCGTTCCAAACGCCCATGGGATTATTCCAATTTAAGGTCATGCCATTTGGGTTGGTAAACGCGCCAGCGACGTTTGCACGATTAATGAGATTAGTGTTGAAGGACATAACTAATGTCGTGTCATTCTTTGATGATATAGCATGCCATACGTCGACATGGTCTGATCATATTCAGACACTAACAGTAATTTTTCAACGATTACGTCATTTTGGGTTAACTGCTAAACCCGCAAAGATGGATTTGGCATGTCCAGAGATAGTATTCTTAGGACATATTGTGGGTAGAGGTGTTCAGAGACCTGAAGAAACAAAAATTGACAAGTTAGTAGGGTTGCAAATCCCTAAAACAAAGAAACAAGTCAGAAGCTTAGTGGGAATTTTAAATTATTACAGAAAGTTCATTCCAAATTTTTCCTCCTTGTCATCTTCTCTTACTGACCTTACTAAGAAGGGACAACCCGATAAGGTCCAGTGGACGTCTGAATGTCAGACATCATTTGATAATTTGGTGACAGCATTATCATCGTCACCCATTCTGATATTACCCGATTTTCGATCTAATTTTATCCTCAGAACGGATGCGTCGGACTCTGGTGTCGGCGCTTGTCTTCTACAGGAGAAGAACGAATGTCTCCATCCTGTATGTTATGTCAGTAGGAAGTTATTGCAGAGAGAAAGAAAGTATTCTGTGATAGAGCGTGAGTGTCTTGCCATTGTGTGGTCCGTCCAGAAATTGGGACGTTATCTCATGGGACGAGAATTTTGTATCCCGACAGACCACAAGCCACTGACATTTTTGTCGAAGAATCGTTCGTCCAGCCCACGCTTGTCTAGATGGGCATTGGCTTTGCAGCCGTATACCTTCGTTATTCAACCAATTCCAGGAACCAGCAATCATATCGCCGACTACCTTAGTCGAGCCTAGGGGAAGAGTTCAGGAGCTTATACATCGGAGGACAGGAACATTGACAGGATCTGTGTGAATGAGTCGACTTTAAAATATTGACATTATAAATATGATATGAAGAATGGTTGATAGGTTGAGTGGTTTTTGATTCTGTATTAAGTATTGTGTTTAGTTAGCTATTCATGATGTGACACATATATGCATATTGCAGGCCATATTGATCCCCATATTTTCCCCTGATTTCGGTATTTTATATACTAGGGGAACTGCTAGGTCAGTTTTTTAGTGTAGGTATTGCTCACGCTCACTCGTTGACAGTCATCTTGATGCGATTTGAAATTAATTGCATTAATTTTTTTGGGGTGGAGGATGATGTCACGAGTGGAGTGAGTGCAATTAAGGGGATTGCTACAGAGCGGGTGTAGAGTAAGAAAGGCTCACGGTGGACAAGTAAGTTAAGCGTGCTGTTGTGAGTAGTGGGGGGGGGTCTGAATGAGGCGAAAGCGCTGTATTACTATCACTGCAAGTTAGAAGGCCCTACGGAACGGACCTGTGAATAAGAGCCCATCGGGCGGACATAAGGGGAGCAGTCGAGAAGACTAGTGAGAGAGTCTTTCCAGTGATGACTGGTGTCGAGGACGGGCCGCAGAGCCACCTCGATGAGCACAGGGGATAGGCCAGCATAGGGCCGGAGGCCACACATAGGCCAGAAGTGAGGCTGTCAGTGCAGGACAGTAGAGGCACATAAAGTCGTGGCAGTCAGGCCACGGACAGGGACGTAGATATGAGCGTGAATGTGATAATGCCCTATTGCCATGTTGAGGGGAGAATGTACTATTGAAATGATAATGTCTATTGAAATGATAATGTGTTATTGCCCTGCTGAGGTGCTAGGGGAATGCTAAGGTGTATGACAATAGGAAGGTGATATTGAGAGACTGCGGTGCCAGTAAATTATTAATGTGCTATTAAGACCCTGAGGGGAGAGGCTGAGGCCGAAGTGCCTTTAGGAGTAACTACCGGATTGTGGATCCGAGGGAGAGTGTGTGTGAGAATAAGGCCGTTGTACGGCAGTTGATTTCAATAATATAATGTATGTAATTGCGCTATTATCTGTATAATTATGTTTAATAAATGTGTGAGTCTGATGGATTGTTCTGTTAAGTGTTAACTTGTTTGTTCGTGATTTTTGTCCTGTCATAACTTATTACATCTCCCAGTCTGGGATTTGTGACAACAGGATTCTACGTCAAGTCATGGAGAGGGCATCCAGCTATAATCTGAAGCTCAACTTTGAAAAGACAAGCCTCAGGCAAACACAAGTCTCTTATGTTGGACATGTACTTACAGAACATGGACTGAAACCAGACCCCGCCAAGGTACAAGCAGTCCTCGACATGCAGAAGCCTTCAAGCAAAGATGATGTACGCCGTTTCTTGGGGTTCATCACATACCTAGGGAAATTCTTGCCTCACCTCAGCGAGGAATCTCTTCCCTTACGTGAGGTTCTCAGGGCTGATGTGGATTTTGTTTGGGACTCGAACCAGGACGCTGCATTCACTCGCCTAAAACTCTTATGTACCCAAGGCCCAGTTCTCAAATACTTTGACACGTCAGTACCTGTGGAAATCCAGTGTGATGCTTCAAGCAAGGGTCTTGGTGCTGTCCTGTTGCAGGAAGGACATCCCATAGCGTACGCGTCCAGAGCCCTGACAGACGCTGAAAGAAGGTACGCACAGATCGAAAAAGAAATGCTCTCTATAGTCTTCGCTTGCAAGAAATTCCACTGCTTCATATTTGGTAAGGACACCACAGTCTACAATGATCACAAGCCACTTGAGATGATCTTCAAAAAACCACTGATCACTGCCCCAATGAGACTGCAGAGGATGCTGCTTTCTCTTCAATGGTACGATCTGAAAATGTGTTATAGAAAGTGTTATATATCCATATATAATCAAGGGAAATTATGCATACATGTAATTTACTTAGTTACTGCCCTTGGTTAGACCTACACTTAATTACGTAGTAAGGGAAATAATTTACCTCTTATGCGTTGTGTGATTAACTAACACCACCACTTTACTTACATTACTTACATTACTTTTCATGTTGCATTACTCTCAGTGAGTTGGTAATACATTAGGTCACCTATCCTAAAGTAGTCGACTTCCAGCCGGCCCGGACAAGATGTTTGACCAGCAGGAATCAGGTGCAGATGCAAACACTATCTGCACCATCAAGATGATCAGCAAGCAAGTCGCCCCAACGGACTCAAAAGCTGTTATCAAGGCAACGTCTGAAGATGCGCTACTGTCAACAGTGAAGACCTTCTTACAAGACGGCCGTACGATATTCCAAGTACGGTAAAGCCTTTCTACTCCATACGAGACTCCTTGTCACAGTCAACTGGTTGTCTCTTTTATGGATCCAGACTCATCATCCCACAAAGCCTGCAGCCTCAGATCCTAGAGATTCTTCACCTTGGACATTTTGGGATGCAGCGAATGAAACAGTTGGCAAGAACAGCAGTTTACTGGCCCGGCATTGATGCAGACATCACAGACGTCTCCCGCAGCTGCCTAGCCTGTAACGAACACCAGAAGCTTCCTGCCAAGCAGACGCACCCTTGGACAATTCCTGAAGAACCTTGGAGCAGAGTCCATGTCGACCATGCTGTCAACTTCAAAGGACACAATTGGTTAGTCATGGTGGATGCCCTGTCCAAGTACCCATGTGTGCACCTGATGACTTCCATCACCACCAAGGCGACGACCCGCAAACTGGACGAGGACTTCGCACATTTTGGTTATCCGCACACCATTGTGACTGACAACGCCCAGTGTTTCTCATCAGAGGAGTTCAAGGCTTGGTGCAAGGAAAGAGGCATCCAACATCTACAAGGAGCTCCGTACCACCCAGCCACAAATGGTGCAGCTGAGAGACTCGTCCAGAGTTTCAAGCAGTCTCTAAAGAAGTCAAGTCTTCCTCCAATTGACGCCATCCAGGAATTCCTGATGCTGTACAGACGTACACCTCTACCATGTGGATCCAGTCCCAGTCAACTACTGAATGGCCGTCAAATCAGGACCAAGCTTGATGTCATCCTTCCCGCGAGAGAACGACATGCCAGTCCGCCCGATGCCGTCGACCAGACTCCAGATGTTCCACCAGCACGTCGAAGACAACGCAGACGACAGAAAGCTATAGTCAAATCGGCCGACCGTCAACCGAAGTTCAACGTTGGTGATCCCTGCTTCGCTTTGTCTTTCAAAGGGGGGCGTAAGGACAAATGGAAATCTGCACAGGTGACGGCAACCATTGGCCACAGCCTGTTTGAAGTCAAGATTCTACCAGATGGACCAATTTGCCGCCGGCATACAGATCAGCTACGTCCTCGACGACAGAGACATAGAGACTGATTTGTTTGTAAAGGTTCAGAAACCTACCGCACCATTCTGACATGGGGTGGCAAGGACTGAACCTATGACAGAGTACGGAAACCTACCACACCATCCTGGCATGGGGTGGCAAGGACCGCACTCCAGGACTGACGTGTCCGTAAACCTACCACACTATCCTGGCATAGGGTGGATAGGAGCGGACGAGACCGAGACCTACCACACCATTCTGACATGGGGTGGCAAGGACCGATCTCGACAAGACGCGACTTTATCATGTTTATGTAGCATGAATTTTAGTTTTAGCCTTCACCATATGTACTTCAGGCTAGAAGGGAGGTGTTATATATCCATATATAATCAAGGGAAATTATGCATACATGTAATTTACTTAGTTACTGCCCTTGGTTAGACCTACACTTAATTACGTAGTAAGGGAAATAATTTACCTCTTATGCGTTGTGTGATTAACTAACACCACCACTTTACTTACATTAGAAAGGGTGCAGATATGCAGCTGGCACACACCCTTTCACTTGCCTACATCTCAGACAAAACCACAGAGCTTGGACCTATTGAAACCGACATCAAGCTTGTGATCTCTATCACAGATGAAAAGTACAGTGAGTTACAAGCAGCATCGGACGATGAACTAGCTCATCTGAGAGAAATCATCTTGCGAGGGTGGCCCGATCAGAAATCAGAGGTTCCACAAGACCTCCGTCCATATTGGGACTCAAGGGCGGAACTCTCAGTGTCGGACGGGATTGTAGTGAAAGGCACCAGACTGGTCATTCCACCAAGCATGAGACAACACATGTTGTGCCTAATCCATAGATCTCATCTAGGGATCACAAAATGCAAGCAAAGGGCGAGAGAAGTGATATACTGGCACAGCATGAATGCCGATATCGAGGAGACAGTCAAGAACTGCTCAAACTGTGCAGATGTCCAGAGGCAACAGATGAAAGAACCGTTGAAACCGTCACCGCTTCCTGCCTTTCCTTTCCAAAGAGTATCCACAGATATATTTCAATTCGAAGGCTCCAACTACCTAATCATGGTTGACTCATACTCAAGATTCATACTGACAGACAGACTAAACAACCTGCAGAGTGCCACTGTGATCAATGCAATGCGCCAGGTCTTTTGTGTACATGGAATCCCTGAGATTCTGACCAGCGACTGTGGTAGGCAATATACCTCTCAGGAATTCCAGGACTTCTGCTCTAGCTGGAGCATCCAACATGTCACAAGTTCGCCACACTATCAACAGGCCAACGGTCTAGCAGAGAGAGCTGTACAGACGTTCAAAAGACTATGGAAAAAGGGCGCTGATCAGCATCTATCCCTACTGGATTACAACAGCACACCTATGGAAGGCTACAATGCATCCCCTGCACAACTGCTCATGGGCCGCCGGCTAAGGAATAATCTCCCTATACCACAGGCACACCTTAAACCTCAATCTGTAGACGCCAGCCATGTTGCCAAAAGCTTTCTAAAGCAAAAAGCCACTCAGGCTTATCACCATGACAAAGTTGCTACCAAACCCCTGCAACCATTGAAGCCAGACCAAGAAGTACGTGTAGCGCCACTCCCTGGGCAAAGAAATTGGTTTCCTGCAGTAGTCAGCTACCAACATAACCACCCAAGATCTTACATCGTGGACACAGGCAAGACAAAGTACCGACGCAATAGACGACATATAAGACCATCTTCAAACAAAGCCAATGATCCGCTCAGAAGCAGAACAGTAGAACTAGAAGAACTTCCTGAAGCAATACAGGAACGGCTACCAGAGTCGCAGCAACCCGAGTCGCCAGCGAAGGAACAGGACCATCCTGGTACTAGAGAGGTTTCCTCAACAGATCCACCAGTGAGACAGTCAAACTATACCACCCGTTCGGGACGTACAGTACGCCTCCCCGAACGGCTGGATCTGTAACCTATCTACTATGAAACGAGTGTGTGGCAAGGCACAGCTACATACTGATCGTCAAGAATGTCAGGTGTATATATGTTAGTGTTGTGTTTTTCTGGCCCATGTTTTTGACTTCACATGTTGTGTATATTGATTGAATACTAAAATGGAATTGGAAAAGGGGAGATGTAACATATGTCAAACTGGCAACCTACACGTTTGGCACCTGATGCCAGAGAGACCTGGCAATGCACCAACGAACTTTGTATCAGACTTCCGGCCACCCCATCAGGCTAGCAACAAGATTTCCCTGCCTACTTTTATGATCTAGATCTATGAACATCATCTACAATCTATAAGGTTAGTATACACGATATAACTAGTCTTTAACAATCTTACTACCGATTTCATGCTCACCAGAGCACTACGCGCCCATTAATTTATGGTAGAGAAAATGCGCGCGCGGAATTGAACGCGCGTGAACATCGTTTCCGGTGTGGTGGGCTTACTACAGGGAGCCAAAACGAAGATCATTGTAATGTACATTTTACAACTTTTTATTTAAAAATAACTGAAACTTGAATCAACACAATCGGTCGATACAAAAGCGATTGGGCTGGATTAATTGACAAATTGAATTCAGAAAATTAATTATATATTTTTTGAAACTGTCATTTAGACTGTAGCGCCAAGGCCAAATTTGCATCTCAATGAATTACTCCCGCGACTATTTTTTAAATAATAAGATAGTGTGAACTTTGTACCAGGTCTGAATACCTTTTGACATTCTACACGTCACTTACTCACGGTCATTATTTCATAGCTTTTGGGTCTATTTATAATCCACTCTCTTAGTCCCCATTCTACCAATTGTCATCTCAGCGGTCGTATTATCAGGCCTATTATAAAATTTATATGGGGAATAGACATACACAGATTGGGCTATCTTTCGACTTGTCGATCGATCCGTTGTTTATTTACCCATCAGTATTGATCTATTCACCCTCCTGTTCATGTATCGTTTGATTAATGCATTCGGTATTCAGATCACCAACTGATACATTTCCCTCTTGGATTCATCGATATCATGATCTGTTGAGCCCATCACCCGTAGACCTAACCACCTTTTTGTAGGTCTGCATTCTACGTGTCTAAATTCATAATAAAGGTGGGGCGTTTAGCTAGTGTAAGCCTAGTTAGTGCTAAGAGAAGCAGGGAGTGAAAGAAAGAAGTTGGACAGGTGACCCGAACGGGGCTCAAACCCACGACCTCAGCTACGGCGCCAATTGCTTTCAAGGAAGGAAAAAAAAAATTCCAACTCGCTTAACCGTTCAGCTTCTGCTTCCCTAAGTAATTCTACGTGTCTGCACATTATTCAGTCAGTGCATATAAAATCTATATATAAGTACATTCTTGAAAAGCTTTAGGTCACTAATGCAATTCCCAAACAGTAACACAGCAATAGTTAAAACCACACTTGCACTGAGGAAGAAAACCATCTCCAGCTCTGTGCATGTAAAGATTTAACAAAATACTGTTACACCGCTGAACTCCATCTTTCTCTGAAAACAACAACAACAAAAAAAAAAACACCCCACAACAACTTGGGTTTGGGGATTGGGTAAGTGTGGGTGTATGTATGTGGGTGAGAAAGCAGTTTTGCAACATCTGGTTCTGGTTAATATCGAATCACCAAATTCGGCTACAAATCAATCCTTGGGCTGCCCACAGCGTCGTTTTTCATTAATAAGACTGGGCATTTCCGTGATATGTCAAGTAAATGATGTATGAAAAACAGAATGTTTAGCAGCCTCTGCTGAGAAAAATAATCCCAGCCCTGTCTATTGACTGTCGCTTGTCATATATTTGTTTGCAAATCAAAAACAGCTTATTGATCAAGCTGAAATTTGAGATGTCCGACAGACGTGACAGGACCTTGTGCAAGCACCGCTTCTGGGACCCCCCAAACCACTCCCTTCTGGGACCCCCATACCACCCCCTTCTGGGACCCCCAGACCACCCCCTTCTGGGACCCCCCCGACAACCCCCTTCAGGGACCCCCTTACCACCCCCTTCTGGGACCCCCGAGGTAACCCCCTTCTGGGACCCCCTTTACCAGTAATCAAAATACCCGCAAACGTTTTCGTGTCCTAGGAACATAAATTTTCAGGTCATGGGGCGCAGAGGACGGAGACACTTGGGATAGTTAGAAGTCTTTGCAGTGCAGAAGATCGCAAACGCATACCGTCGGCAAATTTCTGTCCTTTCCCCCCACTGGTGTCTTCCCTTAGCAAATCAGAACTGTTCTCTCGTTCATCTCTCTTCAGTCTGTCTGTCTGTCTGCATGCCTGCCTGCCTGCCTCTCTCCCCCTCTTTCTCCTTTCAAGGTGACCGCGACCACCCGCCGCTTGCAAGTGAATTTTAAAAAAAAATGAAAAAAAAACTGTCCATGCTCAGTGACGTCTCATCCACTAGGGAATACAGTTTCAAATTTATCTAGAGCAGGAGAGTGCAGAAAATCTGATCTGATATTTTTAGATCTCGTTTGTCAACAAGACACGATTAGAGAAATTCTTCACACAACGGGACCGGAGCTATCCATCTAAATTAACGAGTGCAGACGTGGTATGTTGTCGGCATGCTGAAAAGCTCAGAGACATGATAAAAAATATTTCTAGACATGAAAATAAGGAATGTTTCTAACTCCCTTGGAATTTCGCTACAAGCTGCACTTTTCAACTTCAAACATCTTCGTATTTGCTTCGTTAGTATGGCGGTTTTAACGATTGCCATAGTTACACCGTATAGTGTATAAAAAAATGCACTGTCAGTTGGCATAAATTGCACCATAAGAACCTAGACACTATGTCTTCAATTTCATTTGCTTTCGGCTCGCTTTTGATAGTTTTATCAAATGATATTAGGCTAGTCTCGATCAAAAGCAAAACGAGACAAAAGCGAAAGCATTAGGCGCTAAAAAATGTGCCGTGTGTAGGTCTTTTGATAATTATCTTCTCGACCTTTGGGCGAGTCGAAACTGACGTCATTCGGGAAAACTACCAAAAAACGAGCTTTATATAAAGGGACACGGAACCATAGATAAATAATAATAATACCCCTAGTCTGTGCACGGAACCGAAGCCTCTGTGTCTAGGTTCTAAGGCCGAGACTGATTCCGATGCCTTTATACTAATATCATATTACATTGGAACTGTGCGGAGGACACGTAAGCACCTAAAACTTCGTGATTACATGACCAAAACTTATGAAACTTACGTGGACACTTTCATTTTGGACAGAATTGATTGTGTCTTCAGTATTATGCACTTTATGATATTCTGAGCCAAAAAAAAGGAGACACATTTTCCTCGAGTAAAATCGAAAAGTATGATCGGAATTTCGTTCTCCGTCGCCTTTCTTTTACAAGTTGCTGGGAATTATGGTGTAACATGACTTCATTAATCTTTGCATCGAATTCAAATGCCGCTATTAATGTGACCTAGATCTAGATAAACCTCTGGGCTTGGTATGAAAAATTTGCAAGCTTTATCTCGCGCGGGTCGACCAGTTTTAGTAAGGCATTTTTCTTCAGTGTTTCTTCAGTCGAAAAGAACAAGAAATTTTCTATGATTTAAAGAACCATTTCTTTTCCTTGTGAAAAAAAACAACAACAACAAAACCTTCAGAAGTGACAAGTTAAGACACACTTTGAATAGTACTTAGAATTACTCAAGTTATTTTGTCATACAAACTGATATGAGAAACTGAGAGAGTGATTGCGTGTGGGAGGGCACTTCTGTACACGTAAGGTAATGAGGACATTTGGAATATTTGTTTTGCAATATTATTTGTGTAAAACGTTCCGTTATTTTACATTGACCCATGCCTATCTTCATTGCATATTCCACACATCAGTAGGAATCAAAATGAATGAAACAAAATGAAACCCCCTAACGCTCATGTGCAGAGGGAAATCTCAGAAATTACTTCAGATTTCCTAGCAACATTTACTGGTAACATCAATTTTCTTGCTATTAGAAATGCACATGTCCTATCGTAAAGTAAAATTTACAGAAGGCTGGGGTAGAAAGTTGAAATGTTTGTGGAAACAAGCGCTGTTTCCTAATGAACTGATTAAAATGCAACATGAGAAGATTAACTTTCACAGCGTGTTATCGTGAAAGAAATGGTACGGTCAATTTCGGTTCGCTAATGAATAATTTTTTTCCTGTACAAACAATAAACCATTTTACTGTAAAAATAACAGCAACAAAGAACAAAAATTAGATTACAGCATGAAGCTCCCTTTATTCCGTAACTAACTCACATGTAATTTAATACTGGCTATATCTGCTGTAGTTTAATTGCCAAAGTGGATGTGTGTACGCGAAAGATTTAATCTTGAGAGTACACTGTACTGAGGCTGCATCTCAGTACGGTCTTAATTCCTGAGTTGCTCTCTCTTTCTCTCTCTCTCTCTCTCTCTCACACACACACACACACACTCTCTCTCTCTCTCTCTCTCACACACACACACACTCTCTCTCTCTCTCTCTCTCTCCCCCCCCCCTTCTATGTGCCCCTTTTAGTTCCCATCTGGCAACGTTGTGTGAAATCAGTGACGCCAGGTACCAGCAATTTACGGTACCAGCGCTTGGTCGAAATTTAGTTCAGAGAGATGTGGGATTTGTGCAGATTTGTAAAATTAAAAGTGCATGCAGTCCTGAATATTTAGGTAAGGACCTGTTGTTGTTTTTTAAATATTTTCTGTTTGTTCAGATACTTAACACCCTCTCATTGTTGTTTCCAACAATTTCGTTCTCTTCGGATTCTTCTTAGCCTCCTGGACACCGCTTCTATTTCTGTTTGCGGGAAAATTTTGATTTTGTGAGAATTTGTTCTTAAGGGCATAATTATTAAGGGGTTTCATGATCATTTGTTTGATTTAGTGTATATTGTAGAAATTACTAGAAGTAACTTTTCTCGCCTTGAGTTCTTGTGGGAACTGCAGCCGAGCGATACATTTCTGTGTATGACTGGTGATACACGGGGCTTAAAGGATTAAGAGGAAACTGTCTTCTAAAACATTTAATTCCAGCCCTCAGCTTTCTGATCTATCCCGTTTGTGAGGTGGGGAAACGCTTGAGGCATATACGGATAGTCCACAAGCTGGAGAAGGACACCCCCCCCCCCCAACCATCTCCTGGAACAGGAAATGAAATGTGTCCATAAATAAAAGAACAGTCTAAGTCCGCCTTAATTATTTTTTGAGAAAATTCAATTCGATTTTTCTTTCCTCTCTGATTTAAATTGCAGACTAAAAGAAACGATAGGAAATAATTAGTTCATTTCGTCTCTGCGGAAGTTTGGCAGTAATTCCATGGAAGGATCAGAAGGTCCTGCACTCGTTTACTGTCTTACCTTAGTTAAAAAAACAAAACACAACACAACAGAGTTAGAGCCCTCCTTTATTTATGGCCACAAATTAATGCTTGCATGTAATGATTTATTTTCCACTGGAACTTCGTATTGGGCTTTTTTAAGTGATAAAGTTGAAGAGTGTTTTTCCCAAATTGCAGGCCAAATTTTGTATGAGTTATGTTTACTTTCATATAGATCTAGTCGTTCAAAATTAGTGTAAGACGGGGTGTGAGCGTTCAGTTAAAACTTGTTATGTCCCGTCTTTATGCGAAGTTTTGACTGAACACTTTCAAGTTGTAACAGAACACATACATCGCGCCTTGCACTAATTTTGAATGTCTATCTGAAAGGGGCCATAACTCATGCAAAATTTGACTTACCCAGTCTTGGAAAAATGTTATTCAATTATGATTCATTCATTCATTCAATCACTTGGGAACACACACAACATGTGAATATACCAGCTGCTCAAACTGAACTGTATAAAAACCCCGTCAACTGCTTATGAAAAGACCTAATGGGTTCGAGAACAGCCGACATTGCAGAGTTCAGTGATTGACAATTCTGGGGTGTAAAAGACCTTTCCTGGGTCCGATCGCCAGGATCGTCATTACAGCCAGGTATTTATTTACCTACTTACACAGATTGTGCTTTCTTATTTATCTATTTATTTATCTATTTGTTTGCCTTAAATTCCTTTACCTATTATGTACAAAAGCACAAAGATACCCACAAGCTTATGTATTTCTTTTTTTTTTTTTTGGTCATACACATAATGAATTGCCCACGTTCTAAATCTCATTTCATATTATTTTGACACGCGGCCTGACTTCAAAGCGAGCGCTATTCTTGTTGTTTGTTTAGCCGCATTATATGCCACGTCGATAACTCCGGTGAATGACCTTTCTATTACACTCTCAATTCAACGCCTCTTTGGAAAAATAAATTGAATCTCGAACAACCGATATTTTTTTCATAAATGAAACTAATATTAATAATATTAATAATATATGAATGCTATTTTGTATTAAAGTATCGTTCAGGACACACGGTGGGATGAATCGCCCGAAAACTTCGCATATTATGCCATTTCCAGAGTATACTTTTGTAAACATGACAATGTTCCAAATAATAATAAAATTTGATATAGAACTCGCTGACATCAGATTATTCACAACAGTCCCGCAAATTGAAATCTGTTTACTGGCGTTAAATTGAAACTAGTTGGCCCGCTGACTTGGGGAATACACAGATGTGATTTTGAAACTTGCGTTTCAATCACCAATGTGTAAAATGAAGCGCAGATCGAACTTTTCTGTCATACCCAGGGACATGCTACCATTACACGGAAGTTGTAATCATAATTTTTAATTCTACTCGAAGGAAATGCGTCTTTTTTTTTTGCGGCTCAGAATGTCGGAATCCTTTCTTCTGTTCAACTCAGTTGTGGTTCAAAATCAACGAAAGTATTAAATGATATGGCCAACTTCAAGACCTTTAATATGGCCACGTATACCTTTACGTCTTTCTATGTGTCAGGTTAGACTATTGAAATTCTGGGTTAAAATATTAGGCTTAGACAACAATAGTACCGTTAAAAAAGTTTATAGCAGATTATTATCAGCCACAGAAAACTACACAAGTACAATTAATTGGGCTTCACTGACAAAGAAAATACTGGAGAAATCTGGATTTGGATACATCTGGGAAAGTCAAAAGGTTGATCAAACTTCGTTGTTTTTATCTGAATTTGAACAACGTCTACGTGACAATTTTCAACAAACATGTCGAAGTGACATAGAACATTTAAGTGAGAATCGGCTATATAGACATTTAGCTGTTGAATTTTACTCAGAAAATTACTTACATGAAGTAAAGCAGAAGCATTTAAGGATAGCCATAGCAAAGATAAGATTGGGCTCTCACAACTTTATGGTGGAGAGGGGAAGGTGGCAGAGGCCTAAACTGGAGTATGTTATGAGATTATGTGAGACCTGTAATGAATTGGAGGACGAATTTCACGTGTTATTAACTTGCAAAAAATTCAAAGATATAAGGAAACAGTTTTTACTGTCTTGGCTACTTGTTAGACCAAGCATGTTTAAGCTTATACATTTTCTGTCGTCGATGCACGATAGAGAACTACATTCGTTTGCACTGTTTTGCCATAATGTTCTAAACGAATACAATAATGTCGCTTTGTGACTTCTCCTGGCGAAGTCTGAAAACTAAATTCACCTTCGAGTGAAAGAATAAATTATAGTGATATTTTCAATTGTAGTAAATTTACAACAGATAAAGGTGAGGAGAGATCGGTTAGGTAGAGGGGTGGGGGGGGGGGGATTGAAAATGATGACTGTTGCTGGCAATTACAAGCTGTATTTGACTGTATACTACAATAAGTAAGTGTATAAATGCTGCAGGGAGCGGAGAGAGTGAACGATCATGCATTTTGTCTGTTTGTTTGTTTGTTTAATGTTTTCTAAGATTGTTCACATGATTCTTGTGTGTTTTTGAATTGGCCGCCAGGCCTATAATAAACTAAACTTGAAACTTGTGTAGTATGATATTTTGTAGAATTTAAGGCTCTGTGGTTAAAAAGTCTTTCATGAATACATTGGATGCGTTACTAGTACTGGTACTTCCTTTATAACATGGTTTCGAAAATAGATTTAATTAAAAAGGTGGGAAAAAGCAACGCAATGTAGGCTTAATAAGATGCATCGTAATATAAACATTACAAAATGGAAGCTGTTGATAGTGGGAGATTTATCAAGTTTATACAAGATGTGGTGATAACGCCATTCTCCACAAGTTCATTGTTTTGTTGGCCATGTTTTGTAGTTGCCGGTCAGATGGCAAGGAGAGACAGACGTGATCTGGCATGCCTATGAATAATTTATTGCAGATGTCAACAAAACTAGGAGCAGCCCACGCCAGTGAACACACGCCCATGCGATATCATCTGTCAGTCAGTTTGGCTGGTTGCTGGTGTGAATGGATTATTCCGGGAAACAGTATCATCCCACTCAGATGCAATGCGGGCGAAATTGTTCGCCGTTTCATCATGATACAAAAAAAAAAAAAAAGGAGAGGGGTGAAGGTATTAAAACAATGTTTGTCAGTGGAAATTGGCAACTTGGTCACGCTGTTGTTCTGTCACTTGTATTCCGGTGACATTCAGAGTCATATCAGGCACAGTCCAGAGATTGCAGCACCCATGGAAGTGTTCGATAGGACGAGAAATCCCTTAGCCGATGACCTGTGTTTGGGGGTGTGTTGCTGCCCCGTTCCTGAATCTGCTAAATAAAGCTCGTACGGAAATAAATCACGCCGCCCGCCCGCCTATCTGTCCATCTATCTGTCTGTCTGCCTGTCTGTCTGCCTGTCTGTCTGTCTGTCTGCCTGCCTGCCTGCCTGCCTGCCTGTCTGTCTGTCTGTCGAAACAAAACCTTGACAATATAAACATTGTGACCGGAGTTACAAATCTATCAACGACAGTTATCAACAAACAATAAAGTTGACTCGGCAGGTTGTATACGTATGAGCATTTTTTTGTGTTGCAGTGTGTTGTGTCTGTGGCAGCCTTCCTGGCCGTACGAGAGCCCACAAGATGTGTCCGTCTTTCTGTCTGTCTATTTGCGATATTTGCTTGCATGCACGGTAATGGTTTACGAATCTCGTTCCCACAAATTGAGATGGCCCATGTTTAACCGATTGGCAGAACATACATCGCATTTTATCCCTAGGATTAATCGCTTAATTGTCTGTTCCATTTAGTTTACATTGCAAAGACCCCAGATTGTGCATACAAATATAGACAGCGTAAGGTATCAGCATTCAACGCGTTATATAAACCGTCTTATCCCCTCAGGCGCACGCATGGGATAATATTTATAAATATCATCGGGCCGAAGCAGTTGTTGTTTAGGCCTCTGTGACTGCGGAATGCAATCGTGGTTTTGCGTTACCTGCATTAATTCTAGCTTCAGGATTGCACTCGTTGTTTTCCGTCACCTGCATTATTTTTAGATTCAGTGTGAAATAGTGGTAAGTTTTTGGTATGAACCTGACTGCACATGCACCGCTGAATGCCAGCAAAGATGCTAGAAACGATAAGGTGAGACTTATTCTTAGCACCACTAAAAAAAAAAACACCGAGCTCATAATTTGTGCGCTGATCAGGGGCGGGGCCCGGCCCATGGCGCATAGTATGAAAAGAATGCTTGATATAATGGTATATTTATGATGCAAAATTATGACAGTGCTACTGCGACTTAAAAAAAAAAGGAAAAAAAGAAAAGAAAAAATAGCCAGAGTTTTCGCACTGCACTGTAACATCCCCCCCCCCCCCCACACACACACCAAGAGCACGATCTTTATGGATGCGCCCATTAGATAAAATCGCACACAATTTTCCAAAATAAAATCTTGTTGGTGTGTGCAGGATGACCAGAATTGCTAATTAATCAACGCGGGAGATTGGCGAACAACTATTGAAAATTGCTGGGCGGGTTGCTTGCGACACAACATCGTCAGTTTTATATACACCCAAAACGTGCCTTCCATAAACTGAATGTCATTATGTCGACATACTGCGACAAGGAAGATCCGTGCGTCTATCTTTACTAATCTTGTCTTGTCTTCCTGTCGTGTTCATATTTACGAAGTGCGGACTACAGTCTGACTGATCAACCTTCCTGCACTTCAAACATACGTTCAAAATCATAATAATAATGATGTCTTTGCGAAGTTGGCAGTCTGATTGACAATGATGTGAGTGTCACGAGCGAGTGAGCGGGGGTCAGTGAGTGCGGGGAAGGGAATTGAAGCGTGCATGTTGTGAGTGAAGTTGAGGCGTAGTAGAGGCAAAATCTGAATAGTCAGATCACTGCAAGTTAAGAAGTCCAAGGGGACAGACGTGAGATCAGAGAGCAGTCGGGAGATGGTGTGTTTTCCAGTGATGACTGGTAGGTTGAACTATGATTTATAATGATTGTTACGAGCTGGGTCCTCGAGTGTTACGTTGGGGATTACTAAACTATAAATTTAGGTGTTCGACTGCATTTAAATCGAGAGGTTTTAGAAATTACTCTGCCATACCATGCCACATACACTAATAACAATTTCGAGTAAGTTATATCAAGGACCTTGTAGGGCCACAAATTTATTACTGAAATTCCTAACAATTTCGTCTATCGTTTACATATTAAAAGTCAACATCAGCAGCATCAAATGAAAATACTAAAATACATAACTATAAATCTCCTCTAGAGTCTTAAGAGATTTGAGACTCTATATCATTCTGATTCATTCACAGTTTACTTAGTAATTATTTATCTTCAGAAATATAGACTGCCTACTACTTCACAAATAATATACTTATGTCTCAGACGACAATATTAACTCATTTAACTGCTTATAAAGGATCAAACCGTCAAGACACACTGACGTAGTTAAGATAGATCTAGATCTGTTCTAGGATGGGCTGGCAATCCCCAGCCTCATCCAGACACATCAATTACAATTTACAAATGTGTATATCAGTCACTCGTTCTAGATCTTAATTGCAAGTAAAACTTTATGGTCTTGCATTCCTTTGGTCGCACTTCTACTGGAAAGTTAGGGTCAGATTCACATCATCTCGAATCATTTTGATGGACTTACGATTGGTTCCCTGAAACGATTTCAGGGAACTGGAGAAAAGAGCTGTGGGTTATTTTCATTGTCTATCCAGGACATAGACATGACGTTAACAGTCTTATGGTTCCCTCTGGCTGAACCTTAGCCGACACCTTCGCAGAATAGGATACGCTGCATGGAGTGAGGTAGCATAAACATGTCACCGCTTATCTTCTGCAAATCACGTGACTGCTCAAATTTGATTGGTGCATCCACTTCGAGCTCCGCTCGCAGCGCCAATAGATTCTATTAATAGTAACAGACAAAGTCAGACTTAGGATGTCAAAACCTTTCGCAAAGTCTCTACACCCTAAACGTTTTATGTACGAATTTATTCACCCCTTATTCGCCCCGTCTTTCCCTGTTAAAGTACACCCAAACCACGGGGTCGAAAACTGCATCGTCACTGTTAATTTATCCATTCGTTCTATCCTGACCCACTTTCTTTCCATCTCTAAGAAAAGCGTTACAAAAACAAACTGTCCACGGGAATAGTTCAAGGACGTTTGCACTGGCTAAAATCAATGATGCCATGTAATAAACAATGCGTGACCTAGCACGGCAATTCAAATCCTAATCCTGACATATCCCCCACCCCAGTGAAAATTTTAAATAAAATTTACACGATAGGATCCAAGAAATCCCAAAGTTATTGTGGTAGGGGGTTAAGTAGTACTGTAGAAAAATGAGTCTTAAGCTTGAGAAGAAAAATCTAACTAAGAACGTGCATATTGGATGGACAAACAGCATACAATTATTAATGCCACGTTCTATAGAATTTATTCTATTTAAACATTCTTACTGCACACAATCAAAATTCTCAGAAACATCTATAATAATAATGAGTATATCACTGTATACTGCTGGATTAAAGTATAACTATTATCAAATAATGAAGCCTTACTGAAGAAATAGGCTCATAATTATATAGTCAACACACACAATTGCTGCTTATATACATATTCACACACAATATATTGTTAATTAAAATACTGTGGTATCCAATGGCAGCAGTAGCTCTGGTAGCTTGGTTTGCCATGTCTCTATCTCATTGACCCGCTGACAAGGGCGTCAGGTTTGCCAGAAGTTCAGGTCACAGTCAGGAATGACGCTGGTGGAAAGAGGATATTCACAAAAAAAAAGGATTGTAAAAATGGTTCATAACGTAATGAACAAGATAAATGTGAATCCATCCACCGTCTAGAATTGAGGGGGACAAGCACTATCCAACCCCAATACAAGACACAACAATCTTTAATAGGAATTTAAATGAGACGTGACAAAATATCAGCTTGGGAATTGTCACCGCCCGGGATAGACCGGATAACAAAGCGGTATTCCTGGAGTGCAAGACTCCACCTCGTTAATCGAGCATTTTTAGCCCTGTTAGTCTTTAAGAATAACAACGGACGATGGTCCGTTTCAATTATAAATTCAGACATGAGTAGATATCTCGAAAATGCGTTTACAGCAAAAATGATAGCGAGGCACTCTCGCTCGATAATTGCATAGCGGCATTCCCTATCTAGCAACTTGCGGCTGGCGTATAGACATGGCCGCAAAGTATCGTCTCGTTCCTGTAATAACACAGCTCCCAATCCCTTGTCCGACGCATCAGTGCGGACAATAAATATTTGGTTTATGTCTGGTAGTATGAGAATGGGGGAAGTGGAAAACAATTGTTGAACGGTACGAAGTGTATCAGCACATTCGGTTGTCCATTTCACTTTATTAGGAAAATTCTTTCTTGTGAGGTCTGACAACGGAGCTGTACACCCAAACCACGGGGTCGAAAACTGCATCGTCACTGTTAATTTATCCATTCGTTCTATCCTGACCCACTTTCTTTCCATCTCTAAGAAAAGCGTTACAAAAACAAACTGTCCACGGGAATAGTTCAAGGACGTTTGCACTGGCTAAAATCAATGATGCCATGTAATAAACAATGCGTGACCTAGCACGGCAATTCAAATCCTAATCCTGACAATGATGATGATTGATGTACTATATTCTCCTATGACCATGATGTAAATAAGTTATATGTGAGGAATGTGAAAGTCATTGATTACTGTGTACAGAGATGTGCGCAAGGAGCGATAGATGTAAGTTCGGATCACGGATTCGTAGCGAGTCTGAGTGCTGTGTGGTACGGTAGAGGTGTGTTACCGTAAGAGGTGTGGTGAGTGAAAGGTGGACTATTGTGTGTACGCTTGATAGTTCGTAATGAGTGGTGAAGTGGATAGTAATTGTATGGTGTTATAGAAATGTAATGTTATTCTTATAGGTGCCGGGGTCGGGCAGAGAAGCCACCCGCGGTGAGCGGACTTGTGCCGGGGTTGGGCAGAAGGCTACCCACAGGTCTGCCTGAGTGAAGCTGTCGCGCAGGACAGCGGGAGCACATGAGTCGTGGCAGTCTGGCCACAGACAGGGACGTGGTTATTGTCCTTGTTGCTATTGAAATATTAATATGCTATTAAGACATCGAGGGGAGGTTGAGATACGGAGATTAGGCTGAGCAGGAGCCAATAAGAGAGGCCAGCAAGTAATATATATATGGATGTGAGGCTGAGGCCAGAGCATAGTTAGAAAGTAACTATCGGGTTGTGGACCCGGAGAAGAATGAATGTTGGAAATGCTGACCATTGAATGGTATTTGAATTGAGTTAATGTAATGTATGTCATTGCATAGATATCTTATTTTTATATATAATAAATGTGTGAGTCTGTTTGGTTGTTATGTTAAGTGTTATACTTGTTCGTTCGTGATTGTTGTCCTGTCATAATAAGTACATCTCCCAGTCTGGGATTTGTGACAGTGAGGACGTAAGACGATTTCCTCCTTATTTCACAAATTGCATCATTATTATTTTGCGTCTACGACATATTGTAGTAGTACATGTACATGTACTGAGAAACTTAACAATCGACCAACTAACTAGCCATGTAACTTCACAGATAACTGTCATGTTTTTTTGACTAAATAGCGATATGTTATGTCTATTAACAATTCCCCAGCAATGCAATATACGATGAGGCCATGTCTGTCGATCCCTTAAAAAAACACACACACACAGAAAGAGAGAGAGAGAGAGAGAGAGAGAGAGAGAGAGAGAGAGAGAGAGAGAGAGAGAGAGACCCCCAAAAAACTATTGTGTCCCAACGTTTCTGTGTTCTATGTTAGGATGTCTGACACCGTACATGAAAAGCGTCTTACTAAATTTCGGAATGTCAAAAAGATGGTGTTGCACAGGCGCTTGTGGGTAAACATACACTCATCGATTGATTCATCCCCCTCCTCACCCTCACATTCGATACCCCCACCCCAACCATCTCATTTATCCTTTTATATCCCCCTGCACCAAATGACCCTCACTTCATCTTGATCTGTCTAAAACTCATAAGGTCTATCCAAACTCATTCATGGCCTTATCCCCCCCCCTCCCCCCTTAGCTCTCCGTTCCTCCACCCCATTTATCCTTTACATCCAGCTACATCGTAATGTCCTTCGCTTCCTCTAAACGCTAATCTTTCTGGAACTCATCGGTTCTTGCCCATGTGGAAATTCCCCAGAGAATGCAGAACATGTCCTCCAACAATGCCCCCTGTACAAACAACAGAGGGAAGACAGCTGGTCCCGAGGTGCGGCACTACGCACTAAGCTATATGGGATAGCAGAGAATCACTGGAGCGCAGCGTCCTTCATAGGGGCTACCGGGCTCCTGTTATAAACAATCTGATATGAAGAATGCAGAAGAAGAAGAAGAAATCGGTTCTTCGACTTGTGCCCATCAGTTCACACTCCTGTTTTTTGCCAGCTTTTGTGTTCTCCCGATATCCAGTTCACCCGTCTGGCTGTTTGTCCATCCCTTCATGTCTCTCATCTGACGTGTCATATTTTCACAATTAATGGCCGTCTGGTTCAGATATCTTTCATTTTCTCTTTACTACATTTTTTTTGCCTTTTGTTTTTCATGGGAAATTAGTCTGAGACTTGATTTTCCTTGCCGCGGTATCAAAAAGATATTGGCCCAGCGGATTTGTTGTGATAATAATGTGGATGTAATTCAGTTGTGGAGAATTTATCTTTGGCGCTGCGAAGAGGACCTTCTTTTGTTCCATTATCTCTATATTAGGGTATTTCAAGGTGGGGTACATACCCTAGTGGTGGGGCGTAGGTATACTGTATACTTTGTCCGATCATGGTGCAGCATATTTTTGGGGGGTAAAATTCAAGTGGGTCGTTGGACAATAAAGGCTGAAAAACACCGCTCTATATTATATTATATCTGCCTGCCATCTTGTCCGTTTCCTGGAGCTAAACGACCCCCATTCTGTGATGTGCCGCCTTAATAATTCAAACTTGAAACGCGTTACTTGCATCCGTTGTAACTCCCCGGAGAAAGTAAATGCTGTACGTCTTCCATTCTTATCCATAATATTGTATAATATTGCTTAGCTTCTTTCTTTGTCTTTCTTTTTCATTGTGGCTTTTATGATCTTTCTTTCCCTCCCCCATTCTAATATTTCTTTCTTTTCTAATCCATTCGCACCCACTCCTCTCAAAACCCCTACAAGAAACAGGCTTCTTATGTTGGCTTCCAGTGAAACCCAAGAAGCCGCAGAGACAAATCCAGTTAGCCGATCTGTCAGGGGAAATAAGGGTTAAATGGATTGTCGATCAACACTAGTTTTGTTGATAAGCTTTGGGATGCTGGAAGACACTGGAATTCATGACATCGGTCGATGCCCTTAATGCGTATTTTCTATCTTTATGTCAAGTAGTCTTTGGTAATGCAAATTTAGGATTTAGTCACAGTGAAGTCAAATGTTGCACTTTACATTTACATAAAGGTGGCTTTGTTTATTGCAACCGGTAGCATAACTACCATTGTTTCTTTCGATACCTTTAAATGTGTATTTTCTAACTTTATGTCAAGTAGTCCTTGATAATGCAAATTGAGCATATAGTCGCAGTGGAGACAAATGTTGCCCTTTACATTGAGGTGACTTATGTTATCGCAGCCGGTAGCCTTATTACCATTGTTTCGAGACATGTTTGGTGCGTTCATGACTGTCCTGTGGTGCAGTGAGTCACTTCATAATATATAAATGAATATTTCTCCATATCTTTCTTTCTTTGACACAGCGTTGACATTGTATGGGTAAAGGAACATAAAGGGCCCAGTGGATTGACGGCCTTCCTTTGTTTTCGTGGGGAAAGGTACTTTTTTACTATAAGATATGTTTACATGGGCGTGCATGTTGAAACGTAGTAAACTTGTGTGGGTTGGCAGCTACCAATATTATAAAACACTGGCTTAGTCAACAGTGCCAGACTGGGTTAGCCGATTCTGTGTCTTTACTTACGGCTGTTCAGCACCTCGGGTCATAGATCTATAATATGATGTCATGATTTCTTCTTACAGTTTCTTAACCACCTGGGAAACCATCAAACATTCCATCTGTTTTCTTTGTTTTTGTGTAGACTACTTCATGTGGTTATTGTTTATAATCAGCGGGTTTCTTCATCCTGCATTCAATTCCTAACCAAATCTGTGTATAGACGCCCTCCTCCCTATCTGTGCCAAGAAATCAGCTGTATCCACCAGCCTGTGGCGTGTTCTATGGAGTTTTCCATCTAAATCTACAAGTGTCTTAAGTTTTTCCCTCTGGTTATTATTGTTGGTAGGTCACTGCTGCGAATCCGTTACTAACTGATGTAATAATTATATGCCTCCAAGCTCATGTTCAATGGTACATGAAATGAACTGTTCAGTAACATATTAAAACTGACACCGAAAATGAACACAGCAGCATCTGGAACAGTGTCCAGACCAGACTTGAGGTCAGTATGGAAGAAGCCATGAAGAAATTATTTTTAAAAAAAGGACAACATTAAAACAACAACAAACAAACAAACAAATTAAATGACAGACAGACAGAAACAAAGACAAACTGATAACATCAAGAAAAATGTCAAGATCTTTTGTTTTTTTTTGTATTAATGGCGTATTATTTTAATTTTAAATCATTTTCACAGTTATAATGCGTTATATTATCATTTTCTTTGAGGGGAATAAGGGACACAAATTCAAGTGAAATAATGTCAGTTTGTTAGAAAAAATTGATTCATACTTTATATCATACATGATTCAGCAACATTATTAAATCAAATACAAATTCCAAGTAACATAAAACAACAACAACAACAGCAACAACCGGCAAACGACACCATAATTGCCTTTTACAGAAGAAACACAGTCTCCACAAAACCAATGGTTCATTTATGTATTAGTTTTGCACTCTTTTTGATCAAGCACGGGCAAACCTCTTGTCTATTTTATTCAGAGATCTTACTATAAAGCTGTGTTTTCATGTTTACGGACACGGAAAAAGCAACGGAAACGTTAAAAACCCACCAAGTAACAAAAAAGTCTGTTTCCATGTGTACGAAAACGGCATTTCCGTAAAAAAACATTCTTTCTATTTCATCACGTGAAGGGTTTTTCCGTTGCCGTGTCCGTTTTCGTACACATGAAAATGCGGCTTAACTCAGATAGTTTAATGCACTAATTTGATTCCTAAACAACAACAACAAAAAAAAAAAGTACTAAACTTGTAAACGGCTGATTTGTGCATACCAGTCAGACACACCATCGCCGTACTTTATCCAGTCAGACAGACTACTGCTGTACTTTACCCGCACAGTCAGACAGACTACTGCCGTACTTTACCCACAGTCAGACAGATAACTGCCTTACTTTACTCACACAGTCAGACAGACTACCGCTGTACTTTACTCACAGTCAAACAGACTACTGCCGTACTTAAATCACACAGTCAGACAGACTACCGCCGTACTTTACTCATACAGACAGACTGTTGCTTTACTTTGCCAATCCTGAACACCATTATCACTGCCACAGACTCATGTATCAATGTCTGTCTCCCACTTTCCTCATTATCCATTGTACTGTCACAATTACTAATGGGGTTGTACTCAAGGATACCGGTGAACGTGTTAATAATCTCAGCCAGGTATACTGAAACAAGAACAACAATAAGGGGTGAAAGACCAGGCTGGTGTAAGCGCCAGACCAGTGCCTCACAGCCCTTCAATTTTGCTTTCCACTAGTTAACAAACTTATTAGCACTGCCCACGCTGTCCAGCGGGATGCAGTGGGCAGTGCCTACTGTGCTGGTGTGAAACAAAATTTATTGGGGGGTGGGGGGGGGGCGATCCACCGGTCTGGCGCTTTCGCCAGGCTTGGTCTGTTTCACCCCTACGGACGCTCGATGATCATCTTTCCCTGACATAATCAGCGTCGTCTCAACCATTTCTGTCCATAATTACAATAAGAACAGAAAAAACAACAAAAACGCACAAACTGGCAAGGATGTCACGGCTTAGATCTAGATCAGTGATTCTGAAACGAGATCTACTCGGGTCCTCGAGAAGAAAATAACAGATCTAGTTAGCCTTGCTAGGAGGAACTCCGAACTGGGGAAAGACTGAATTTTGTACACTATGTATTACCGTGTATCAAATCGAATGCCGCGTGGTAAATGCTCGTAATTCCGTTTCTGCAAATTTTTCAAAGAAGGAAAAGACTGAATATTTAAAACAAAACAAAGCAAACCAAACAACAACAACAACAAAAAACCAAGTTTTCAGAAGTTAACCCCCAACTTACCAGACAAACTGGGTTGTCAAGGGCTACAAACAGGCCAAATATCTCAATTAAAAAAAAAAAAAAGTCGAGACTTAACTGATTTACCATGGGCCCCTCGAAATGAAATACCAGTGCACACAACTTTACTGTCAGGGCAACCACGAGTTAACACTTCCTATTGTTTTGTGTCATAAGTTGTTGCATTTATCAGCACCGTGAAAAGTATAAAGCTGTTTTCATGTGTACAGAAACGGAAAGAGCAGTGGAAACGTCAAAAATCCACCAAGTAGTAAAAGAAAGAGTGTTTCATATGTACGGAAACGGTATGACAATATTCTTTCTGTTTCACTGCTTGAAGGGTTTTTGACGCTTCCGTTGCCGTTCCCATTTCCGTACACGTTAAAACCCAGCTTTATGTAAAAAAAAATAAAAAAATAGATGACAATTCAAAATAGGGAAGGAATTGAGGAAACTTGACTTGGCGAGGGGAAGAATGAGGCCTGGGGACTCTGAGAACAACTGATCTAGATGTTAACAATGTCATCATTGTTTGTCAACAACAGTAATAAACAAATGAAAATATTTGCATCTGGATCAGTTATCTATCATTATGACAAGAACAAAACCATTCACAAATCTTTACTTAGAGCACCACAGATCAGTAACGACTCAGTGATTTGTCCACAGATTCGATCTCAGAGAAGAGAGATCATTTAGAGTTGAACACTTTACAAGATGAACACAGCCAAAACAGAAGTTTGGGAAGGCTTTGGGGTTTTCTCAAAAAGAAAATGGAAAAACATTGTATAATTTATTATGTCTGTCTTCGGGGTACTTCCCTTTGCTAAATATATGTACATTATTACTCAGTTCTCAATTCATTCTTAACAACACAACAACCAAAACAAAACACAACAACAACAAAAAACAAAACATCAGCAACAACGGTGGTATTATTCAAGAACTATAATTACTGGGGGAGCATTTGTCTTACCTCTCTGTCAAAGCATTCCTTAACCCTATGAATACTGACAGCGTGAAAGCTAGCTTTTCCCAAGTCCAGTTTATATCAAGGTTCACGTATTTCAGTTATTTTCAATGGTAAATATGAATCTTAATCAGGCTATCGATCTATATTTAAAAGCTAGTAATGGAGGAACAATACCTGTAATTGATGCAGCAGTAAAGAGTTAACAGCAATGTTGTTTTAGTACTGAAAGGGTTAAGAGATCACATCTAAAGAAACAGCCTCGCCTTTTCACCATCAGCTGCGATTGGATCTCAGATGAGGGGAGGAAGAGCTCTAATATAAACTCACAGCAGTAGCAAAAAAAAAAACAACAACCAAAAAATCCAACAAGAACAAGAACATCGACAGCCATTACAATGACAATAATAACAACTATCATGGCATTAAAACACCAGTAACAACAAGTCTTCTGTTATGGTAATCAGTGTTTGGTTGTTACACTTTCATCTCATGCGTTTATGGTAATTGCTAATACTGTTTGTTATCCACAGAGCGAGAGAGAGAGAGAGAGAGAGAGAGAGAGAGAGAGAGAGAGAGAGAGAGAGAGAGAGCTCATTAATTATCAGTACTCCAGAACTCCCATTCATCTCCCCAACATTCAAACAGCCTTTAAAAAATCTAGAAACATTTTGTTACAGCAATTAGATAGGACAGCTAAACAGCAGCACGACACAACCGACTATCCAAAGTACATCTAAACTGGATCGCATAAAAACAGTAACAGCAAGAACAACAACAACAACAGCAGCAACAAAAAACATTCTGTAATCTGACTGTCGAGCCCGCTAGCGATAACAGCAGATTTACTATGGCAGCGCAAAATGCAGAGATCAGAAAAGTAGTTGAAGGGGAAGAAGGACGGAAATGGCAGGAAACACATCGATTTTTGAGACGAGGGCAAGCGCCATCAATCGTTCGTTAAAAGAAAGATTTGATATGCGAGGACAGAATCTTAACTCCTAAATTTTCTGAGATCAGCACGGGGCGGTAAGCGCCCTCGCCGCAGCAACAGAAATGATTAGGTCTGCGCAGTGGTTTTCAACCTTGTATCTATCTCAACACTTTCTAAAGGTGTTGGACTTGTAAAGCGTATTTGGTTTGACTTCCCAGTATTATTCGCCATTCTGGTCCTCCCCCCCCCCCCCCCCAACCACCAAAGTATTTTTTAGCCTTTATCCCTAAATTTATATGTTGATTAAGAGAAGTTAAAGAAGATGAGAAAGGCTTTAGGATCGGTCAGGAATAAGAATAAAAATGTGAGTAATATTATAATAATAATAATATTACAATCTAGTTTAACAATGACACTTCAGTTCAAATAACCAAAAGAAGAACAATAAGAAGGAAGAAGCAACATAATTTTAAACGAAACAATAAAATTGCTAATTGAATTGAAATGGAAATTTGTGCCCTAACCGATTTTTTAAACATTTTCATAGGCTTCTTTTTAATAAAGGTGATATGGATCGGGATCTCCAGGAAAGTGAAAACCAATGGAGTGGAATTCGTTGGATTTTTGTTTTAACGCAGTTGCTGATACTGGTAGTGGTAACAGAGCAGCCAGTGGGTGGCAGCGTGTGAGCAGGGAAAAGAAAAAGTTGGTGTGGGAGCAAGAGGATAAAATTGTGAGTGGACCTGACGAAATCGGGCTTAATGTGAAAGATCGAATTCCTGAGAAAATCCTCCATAGAGGGAAAAATTTGTATGGAAATTGAAATTTGCTTATGAAAGATTAGCCATTTTTCTGCATTCAGTTAAAATATTTTGCTTGAAATCATCGGAGAAGTATTTTATTTTGATTTTTTTGAGTAAAGACATGTAAACATTTCACCTTTCGCCCAGTTTTGTCAGATTCACCCACATTCACATACCGTATCACCAACTTCCCCCCCCCTCCCTCCCTCCCCCCCCCCCCCCCACACACACACCCCGTGGAAGATGTGGATATTCTGGAAACAATACAGGATGGTCGAGGCGGCAAACGAGGAGTTTGGGGTGGGGGATAGGATAAACTGAGTAGATGGGTACCGTAGTTTTGAAATGAGAATGAAAAAAAAACAACAACAACACACCATACTTCAGAAAAAAAGGCCCCGGAAAGAAAAGATACCAGCAATATAAACACAATCACAGTGCAAACAAGGGGAACTTTTATCGGTAAATATTTTGTTTACTCCGAAGCTTTAATAACTTTTAAATAAAAATGCTCAATTTTACAAAATTCAGATTAGAATTTATTGCAATGTAATAATAAGCAGGGGGTGAGATTCGCTTTTATTTTTGTCTCACATTTTGTTCCCTCCTAAAATCTCTCTTTGTGTAATTCATATTAAAGGCGCACACACACACACACACACACACACACACGCACGCACGAACACAATTTTGACTGCCGTGTTCACAATGATTTTATCTCCACACGACTGGCATATTGCATCACGGACACAATAATATATGCTCAATCACGTACAGCATTATGAATATAAAGCAGTGCGCATCAGAGCAAGAAAACAATAACATTGAACACAAGATCTGCAGATTGTCACACAAAAATTGAGCAAAATCAGAAAACACCACTCACTAACAGAATCGTTGAAATGGAGCTTCCATCAGGGCAATCTATTAATAAAAACTTAAAGCAGCGAACACGAATTTTATCCCGCAGCTGTGTAAAAACCTAATGGGCCGTGGAAGTGAAAATGATGAATGAATGCGCTATTGACACCGGAATAATAATAATAATAATAATAAAAGCTGCAGAGTCTGGGGCCATCCATAAAGTACATACCCTCTGGCGAGGGAAGGAGGAGTTGCCGACAACGTAAAAAAGCGTATTTATGAAGAGAGGGGAACTTTTGAGGAGCATTCAATCATAGTCATACACTGATGGTCATAAATTAAAAAGTTTGGTTTTATTTATTTATTTATTTATTTTTCTTAAGCAAACGAAGTGGCAAGACTGTATAAACAAATCATGTTTCCCGTGAAACTGTCAAATATTTCACGAAAAATGCCGTTGAACCTTTCCAAACATGAAGGGCTTGTCATCTACATTCAGCATTCTAATACTAATAGCCCTAGGCTTGTACAAGGGGAAGGGTGGTGGTAAAAAATAACCCAAATCAAACATAGGTACTTCAGTGGATGACCCCTTTTCATATTAAATTTCAGAGGAAAGTGGGGAGGAATGGGGTTGCAGGGGGTAGTTATAGAATAAGATTCAACGCTCCTGCATACGCTGGGTCGATTCTTTAGAAGATGTGACGCTTCAGTTGTAGCGGCCAAAGCCCTGATGTAGTTGGAAACAAAATTATTAAAACAGTTTATTGTGAAGCCATCTTTAGGGTGACATTCACGATGGCGAGCGAATCTGTGGATTTGGGGTGGTGGATGGGGTGTGGATGGGGTATGGATGGCCTAAGTCAAGAGCGACAGCCATTTTATTGAAAATATCAAATTGTTTTAGAAAAAAAAAATGAAATACGATAATTTTTTTACAAAAATGAAGTCATTAATGAGTGTGCTGTTGCACAACTGCATTGAGATGAAATTAATTTTCTTGTTAGCTGTAAAATTCCTTTTCCACAGTCATGCACACTAGCAATGTGAACCTGTCTAGGCCTATCCTTTCAAAGTCACTAGCCCATATAATAAAAAACCATTCTAGCGTAAGAGGCTGCAAATATATCGCAAACTTAACTTAACTCTCTAGGTCCTTGAAGTGGGAAAGAGACATATTTTTGCAATCAGTTAATATACGTTTTAACTAAAATTTTCAATCCCACATTGTTCCTTTAAAGGTTTGTGAGTGCGTAGAGAATCACGTTGATTAAAGAATTGAAAGCTTGTAGCCCTGCCTGATACAGCTTTTTATTAAAGTTATACATACATACATGTTTGAATGCAGAGCGGCATATCGGCACCTTTGTTCTTTATTGTTCCAACTCCACTTTTTGCAGAACTGAGAAATTCGACATTAAGCTTTTGCTGCTTTAGTATTATGATTAGGAGTCTGAAATAGCTTGGTAAGTCCCACAATGCATTTAACATAAGTGTCAAGGTGTACATTTGTTTTACCTCATCTACCTACCAAAAGATCTAGTTTTTCAAAAAATGGAATTAGAACAAACAAGAACTAAGGTGGCCATGTGGTACTTTGATCTCAAGAGGGTTAAACCTCGGCCTTGCAGTGTTTAAAATCTTATCAGTCCGCCAGCTTGAAGAATTATTATCTGCCAAGGTCTATCCCATGGTTTTTGGGTGTTGGTCCATGGCGTGACCTGATCCATTTCATCAATGTTGTAGCTGTAGGGTATTAGTTTGCTTCGCACGTTAACTCCATTGGTTTATTATGATGATGATCACTATTATTAATCAGGTTTTACAGTATAATACTGATGGCGATAATCTTGAGCCAACCATTCGCATGATATGACACGAAATGAGATAATCCCCTGCGCACAAATGTGTGAAACATTTCTCTCATGGCCGCGCCAAGCAGAGCTCATGTCAAATGCAGTCTTGCTGCAGATTGTTGTTTCGACCAACATATAAATTGATTTCCTTTCATGCACAGGGTCATAAATTCTTGTTTTGCAGTGAAAGCTTTCATTAGATCTAAAAAAAGGTAAGCCCATCACAGACCCTGCAGTGTGAGAATATGGTGAGCTACCAAATAGCGTGGGCTTGCATTTGACGTGGCCATAAAACGCATAGCCGTTCCAGGAAATCGCCGCCTTGTATTTACTATAATTAGGGACCGTTCACATATTATGTCATCACATAAGGGGGGGGGGGGGAAGGGGTCTCTTAAATGATGACAAGTGATGGCATGGGGGAGGGGGGGGGTGTTGAGTCCAAAGATGATGTCATCAATGCGGTTTGGTAAAATTGAAAAAGAATAACAAATTATAATTATAGATCAGATTCATATTTTTATTATAATACCTGCCAACAAAATAGCTAATTATTTAATCAACCAATACCTTGAATGACTACTATTACTACTCAATATAGGTAGTGGAAAGATCTTGTCAGTTTGCTAACAGGCAGCTTCTCTGTATGCTCTTTGTATGGTATTAAATGGTTGAATCAGCCTTTCAGGGACACCTTGTAATTTGTAAAGCGCTTTAGAGCATTAGTGGATATTAAGCCCTATATAAAAGCTCTTATTGATTTAATTTTATTTATAATCTGTTAGTTCGAATTAAAATAAATAGCAAACAGCACTATACAGGTATTTTTAGTCATTACTTGTCAAGTTTTGACAAACAGGGTTTGGGGGGGGGGGGTATAGCCATTTGATGACATGTGATGATAAGGGGGAGGGAGGGGGGTTAAAAATTAGTCAATTTTCGATGACATAATATGTGAACGGTCCCTTACATTTATATCTCTTAAAAATAGTCCAACATTAAAATTTGCACTCATTGCAGGGTTATATTAGTTAACAAAACGAGAGCAGGAATTTCACTCATCTAGAAAGAATGATCGCTCGCATAACAGAACAATTCAGCGGCCTTTCAACAGGAAAATCCACAGAAATCGAAAACTTTTTACTCAATCCAATCACTGTTCTTCACAAAGTTGTCATTAGTTCAGATCACAACGTCCATCAATAAAATGAGATAATATATATACAGCACAGTAAGTCGTAAATCATTCAGACTCGGCCATTTCATTGAAGACACAAATAGAAAGTAAGTATAACATCCTAACTTTCTTTCTTGGTATCATTTTTCGTTCTATGTTTCTTCCACATCTGAATCATCATTTGCATAAATTCTTCCATTAACCTCAGCGCGTTTTGCCTTAAGAGCACCCATGCATCGAAGGCTTTACTCCACATGAAGGAAGTAAGATAGAGTTCACTGTGAAAATGGCGTCGCATTTCCTCCGACAAAAGTCGGATAACGCCGATTTCCTTTGCCACATCAATGGGCATTTCCTTCTGCGTGGTAAGTGAGAACACATCGGCACCGTAGAGCACCAGCAGACTGACGATCTGCGTGAATCCGCACGCTGCCGCCGTGTGCAGTGGGGAAAAGCCATGAATGTCCTGCGCGTTGACATCAGCGCCGTTGCATAGCAACAGCTTGACGGCGTCCAGATTGTTGCTGAGGACACCGTGGTGTAGGGCTGTAAGTCCCACATGGTTAACTTGGTTGACTCGGATCTCGTCTCCATGGTTGTCCAGAATGCGCACCAGTTCAATCGTGTCGGCATCTTGCACCACTGCCGTCAGCACCGAATCGGCCGAGAACGAGATCCGGCGTTTGCTTTCACTACTCATTCACGTGCAGATGGCGCATTCGTGCCATGGCATTGGGAATTGCGATTATAATGTCTCTCGTCCACTAGCCGTTGATATGTCAGTGATGCCGATTTTTACTATACTGCCAGGAGAAAATTTTTTTTTCACGGCTGTCCAAATATAAGTGGATTAAACAGGCATCTGAAAAAGATAGAAAAATGGTATTGTAAAATACATTATAATATAATTATATAATGTCGCGCTACATTAAGAGACAGTTTAGGACTGAAATACATACTCTTGGTGGAGCATTCCTTTTTGAACAGAAGGGACATTCTCCATGTCCTTAATGGATATGTCAGAAGGGTATCAGAATTATTTGGGGACAGTTTCATATTGTGCAAAATTTGCTTGACATCCCTACATACATGTAGAATTAATAAGTTTGCTGACAAAAGAATTGTCGCCTAGTCAGTTGTACATTTGAATGTAAAGATGCCAATGTTACATAGTCACTGTCTTCCTTATCGTAGTTTTTATTACTTAGAACATTTTGCTTTGTTGACTCCCTCGAATTAGGTACCCCTTTAGAAATAATATAAATATCAATGATCATTTCCATAAAACTGCAGAGCGAACAGGGCAGCTGAGTCCACAGCGTCATTTCTTTATTCGGAAACTTAGTTTAAAAAAAAGAAAAGAATACGAAAACAAAGTAAAAAAAAAATCACTTTGAAGAATGTAGCCATGTTAAAAAATTCTGATGCGAATATATTATTGTAAAATATTTGATAAAGTCTTCGGTTAGTTTGTTATGAGGGCGTGGTAATTTAGGAAAAGGTTGCACATGTTCAATTCCGGAACTAACAAAATTTAAGCTTAGTGAAGAGTACATTTACATGTAAATTGGATACGTATGAAGGAATACGTTCTTCCTGTATACGTATGCAGTGATAATCCGACGTATCACTGACATAACACTGTTGAACAGAAATTTCTGTATACAGCTTTGTATTGGCTCCAAGCCCGACCAAAGAGGAAATCTCTAACGAACTTAGATTGTACTCACACGCCTTCACGGCAGTCACCTCTCGGGGAAGTATCCGGTTGACCCACACAGTGAACAGTTGGAGGCAATTCAAACCAATCAATTACCCAGAAACCCAGCTCAGCCAATCACTATTCACACAAGTGTCACTGTACTCCTGGCCAAGCTTGGTCAACGTTGAACATTTGGCGCGCTTGATTAAATAACCGCTGACAGCGAAGACACCCTGCACCAGAGAGAAGAAGTTCTCTTAAAATGGATGGAAATGGCAAAGGAACAAAGCCGACATGACGGCCAGTATTACTATTATATAAGGAGTGAGCTTCTTTACATGAATGGAACTGAACGTCTCGAAAAGGAACAAAGGCCGGCGTGACGACCAATATTACTGTAAAGGGCAAGCATCCTTACATATTTTGACATTTCGAAAAGGAACAGAGTTGACGTGACGGCTGTTGTTACCAGAAATGGAGTAAGCTTCTGAACATAATTGAAAGTGGACGTTTGGAACAGGGGTAGTTGACATGACGACCAATGTTACTATAATGAATAAGCAAACGTTCCTCTCTCATTCCAATTCATTATAAGTTTCCCTGCAGATAGGTATTCGCTGAGTCATTTTGATAAAATGCCACTGAAATTGAAAAATAGACAGATAGAAGTTGCGGGCCATGGACATTGTATTTGTATACTGGGGATTCTGCAGTTAGTTGACTGTGCATGGAGAATTAGTTAAAAGTGAGGAAAACCAGCAGAACGAAACGGCATCTGCACAAGAAACCACCGAAATTAGAAATAGTTTCGACTGCATTATTAATTTGATCTATGTGGCACAATATGTGTAAAACAGAAAATTGAAAACAGCAACAACCAGAAAGTTCTTTTTGATCCAGAAAATGTGGATGGATGTCAAGCATAAGCATGGAGTTGATGAACAGTTGTACTAACTCGTTTGCAGGCTTAATGAGACATTATTTTGTAAGCTATGGCCACGACAAGTGTGGCTGCCTTGCTGGCAGGCTGATTATTGGAAGTAGACTCTGAGGAAATAACGACGAGCATAGTCCTGAAAGTTAAAGATTCATAAGTTGGAACCATTAGTCGTGAGAAAGAATGTCATTGCTTTTTTTTTTTACCGTGGTTCTTTTTGTCCAAAGGAATAAAGTTGACCCGATCAATATCAGTTTGAAGGGAAACCGGCCGTAGCAATGAAAAGTCGGGGATTTGATAAGACCGGAAGTTGTGGTAACCGTGGAGTGGCGTCAAGGCAGTGCTATAACTCTTCAGTCGTGAGAAACTCACAAAATGGACAAGGATGCTTGTTTGTTTTGAATGTGTCCCTCAAAATGTCAATGAGATTCGAGCGTGCTGGTTGGAGCGAAAACTGAAAGAAACAGAACAAGAAGAAGATAATAGTGTGAACAAAAATGACTCATGATTTTGCCCGGAACTGAACACTTGGGCCAAAAATATTAAAAAAAAAAAAATTCTTCCTAATACAATTCTTAGCATTACATAATTATCTTATGTCCTGGCAAAATAATATGAAAAGCCTAATCTTGTGTTAAGCCTGCAGGACCAACCACTGGCTTCATTATTTGACCCTCCCGTCAGTAAAATCGCGACCTTAGTTCTTGTTCAACCCAACTCCACCTTTTGCACAACTGAGAAATCGACGTTAAACGTGTTATGATACGGAGTTAGAATAATCAGAACTGTGAAACAGCTTGATGAGTGGCACAACGCATTTAAACAAGTGTCAGGGTTTGCCTACCTCTTTTGCGTGCTAAAAGACCTCCCGTTTTACAGAAAATGAAGATAGAAAGAAAACGAACAAACCGCGAAATGCCTTATTAACATGATTCGGTTTCGTGTTGGTGGTGATAATGACAGTAAATCAAACCCGTTGTAATGATTATAATTTATGTGAGGTTTTCGCAATACATGTATCAAAGATCTCGAGCCAATCCATTAATGCACCATGTTTCTCTTTTGCTTTTGCTCATTGTTTCCGTGGCCCTGTTCCCGTTGCACCATTATTCAGTTGGTAGGCATGGGCATTTTCCCCCTAGCTGTATTAACATTTTCTAATCTACTTGGATCATGCTCAGTCAAGAATCAATGTAAATGATGTTTAGACTGTTGTAAAATCGATGCCAAGGGAATTTCCCAGCCTGTGTCCTTATTTTCATTATTAGGCATTATGATTTGTAACTTTGCATTTAGTGAATCAGAGGCCGGCCAATCAAAGAGCACATTTCCGTTTATTCTCGTTCATTGAACGGGTTCAGCACTAGTAATAAAACAGGGGAATAACAATAGATAAGAGAACTTGTATTTCACCATGATATATGTAATAAGACACATCAGTAGAAATCCTGATAAAAGTGCAATCGCTATAACGTTAAGAAGCAAGTATCCTGTAAGAAATTCACAGTGTGGTAGCTGACAGTGCAGCTGGCAAAGTATGTGACAATCTCCTTTATATACCTATTATACGATTTTCTCCAATCTAGTAATACTGCCGCGGCTTAAGTTTACTTTAACACAACGGAGTTTGCAGTGCTGCAGTGTGAAACGCGCACGTTTCAACATAATACACATTTGAAGAATGAGTCAATTCATCAAGAGCGCTTCCATCTCAAACTTGCCTCGCATGAGCGACATTTAATAATGAAGTCAGCGCTCGCACCAGTGAGTCCCTTTCTTTAACCAGCAGAGAGTTGCGTTATTTTCGGTGCACTGCGCGGGTTTTTGTGACTGTCAACAAATCATTTCCAGTTTTTTTTCTTTTGCAGCTTTTGTCCGGAGATCTGCTGTCTCAACTAAGAACTCGCTGGTCCGCGACAAAGTACGGTAAAAATGAAGTCTTAAGTCTGTTTGGCCTTGCAGAATATCAGTGGTTTTAATCACAAACTAGCCAAACGAGTGGTAACATATCGCAGGCTCTATTATGAAACTGCGTAAGTGCGAAAGACATAATTTTACAGGAGAGGAAAAATGTTTTACTTGAGATGTATTCCTTTTCTTAAACACATTTTTAGTCACAGATGCATGTATTTGAGATTAACTTATTGTATATCCAATTAATAGATAGAAAAAATAATCCTTCCAGGGATTCATAAAATATTTGGCAAAAAAAAAAGAGTTGTTCACTGCGGTTGTGCCGAATACGCTTGTGACTTACTCGCTTTCATAACAGCACCAGTGATATTCAAATCAGAATGAAACGTTTTCATTGCCAGACGTGACTTTGGCATTGTTACATCACCTCGGTTAACATCCATAAATCGAAATTTGTATTCTGCGTTTATCATTTTTGATCAGTCAAGTGTATGCATTGATTGGAAAATTGCTGATGCTTTGAACAGGTTTTGCATCTCAAGTGAACTTTCACAGCCTTTAGATCCCTAGATCTTCAGATCATAACCACCATGATTTGTGTTATTTGCGACCAGTGCAGCTTGTAGCTACTCCTAAACAGTGTGCAAAATAATAATGTGAATTACGAGGCTTCCTTCAAACTGTGCTTGGATGGCGTTTATGCCGTTGGGGGAGACTAAAAAATATTGTAGTATTTCATCTGTGGTGGGTGTAACATGCCCCGCACTTTAAAAAAAAAAAAACATTTGAAATTTTATGTTCAAAATTTCAATCTCATTCCGAGTATAAACTCTTGATGTGCTTGACTTCCATCGTAGATACACCAGTGTAATACAGTTTACTCAGAAACGATGCCAAACCAGTTTGACCAGTATACAGAGGAATAGCACTGTGTTACACTAGCTGAACTGGCAACAAGGGATATCCTTGGTGGTCTAGACACGCAAACTGGATCTTTCCCGGTAGTCAAAAGGCTAAATGTGACACCGGAATCAGATGCCGGGATTAACAGCTTTGGGTAACTGCTCTGTCTATGAGGAAAGAGAGAGAAAGAGAAGAAAATGAAGCAGTGTGAATTTATCCGGAAACTTTGAAAAGCATATTTTCATAGTTACATGGGGGTTGATCTGGGGCAAGGACGTGTCGTCACCCTAGTGGTGTAGCGTGGCCGGGCCACAGGGCGATTGCCCGGGCACAAATGTTTTAGGAGAGCAAAACTTCAAAACTATCATTGCCTCAACTGCCAGTTGTGAAAGAAGTTTCTCAAAATTTAATCAGAACATTATATTATGAGAGATCTACAATGAACCAAGAAAGACTGAGAAACCTAGCAACACTGTCAATTGAATGAGATCAATTTCAATATTGTTACTGAAATTCTTTGTGCACGAAGGCGATTTTTAATAAATTCGAGTATACTACGTTTTACTTTAATTACATCAGCATTTTCTTAAAATACATGTGCTTTTGGGGGCGGGGGGCGGGATAAGGGTTTCAATACTGGACTGGTGGATGGACCCAGGGAGTGCTAACGGTCCACGGGTCAGGGAGCGCAAGATTTGCTTTGCCCCGGGCGATGGAAACCCACACTATGCTACTGCGTCACTATGCTACTACTCTCATAAATTGAGAGACGGAGTGGCCGTGCGGTTAAGCGATCTGTTTTCTTCTTGGCAAGGCGACGGGTGCCGTAGCAGAGGTCGCGGGTTCTAGTCCCATCTTGATAATTTTTCTTTCTTCCTTCTTTCACTCTCGCTTTCCTTTCCTGAGCACTAACTAGGCACTACAACCTCGGTTCGCCTAATCCTTATTTTCTCTTGAACTGTTACCCTAGTGCTCTGCCTCCCCCCGAGCTTCTGCTCACCTATATTGATTTCTGCGTCACCTCAGTATACATATTTATAGTTCCATCTTGTTTGACTCCACTTTCGCGAACTATGACTTCAACATTTGAGCTCCTCTAAACAGGAAATAATGGAGATGTTCAAATGTTGAGAATTATCACTTGTTTATGGACAATGTACAGACTTGAAATTATTAAGGGATATGCCAGAAGTGTCAACTGAAAAGACTGGTACCCGTGTTAGTCTAGTCTGTTTAGGGTCGGTTTTAGCTCAAAACCTGATCTTCCTTTGAATCAACTGGCAAGACAGACTTGTTTTAGTCTCAGTAGTGCGCGAGGTCCAGTTAAATTCATAGTCCACAAAAGTGAGACAAAGCAGACATGACCCAGTGCGCGATCGGCCGAACTTAATTTTTTGCTAAAACCAGACGCAGAACAATACATGAAACGTGTAATTCGGGGTGAGGATGTGACCGAAAAGACTTGATGGCTTGAAAAGGGCTGTATCATAATTATTTATTGAGGAGGCGGGATCAGTGTTGGAGGTCACTCAAACTAGGCCAGCGCTAACACTCTTACTCACACACTGACAATAACGTACATCGATTTTGAGTTTAGCTGTCAACAATTGAACCAGTTGATCCCATCTTATCGTCTCTCTAGGAAACAGCTGGGTTGTCTGAAGGCTCATTTTGTCTTCCCCCCCCCCCTCTCGTGGGAGTGGGGCCGGGGAGAGTAGGGCGGTGGCGATGGAGATGGGAATGGGGTGAGAAAATGCATTACCAGGGAATCTTTAACGCTGTAGCTGCACTGCTGAAGGTTTTGGAACTCGGGATACTCTCATAAATTTACAAAACATTGTAAAAAAAGAAAACTCGCCGAAAATATGTAGGGTCGAAGCAAAGTTAAAACGTGGCAAAAAGAAAAAAAAAGGTTGTATGTAGCAAAACCTCCATTTGGGAAATAATATAGAAACGATACAGTAAAACAGTGTCTGGAGCCTGCACTGACCAGGGAGCCAATAGAGTTTGGCCAATATTGTATGAAGGTTTGGTAAATCTATTTCATTTGCTCTGGCATACGGTTTTGGAAAAATTAATTGATTTAATCTGCTATTGACAGTAATGACGGTAGTAGAGAATTTGCTTATAAATAATTCGCTTGTTAGCTGTGAATAGCGCGAAACGTTTCTGTGAAATCAAATGGATAATGATGCGATTCAAGTAATTATGTGATGTGTCGTTTAGACGTGTGAAGTATTAACCCTTTCCCCACTGACTGGGTGTAATACATCCACCCCATCTCTTTAAAAGGGTATTACTCAAATCCGTTCAACTCGCATGCTTTGCCTCCATGTAATCCTTGGTCATGATGAAGGCTGTTGGTATTAGCGGTTAAAACTTAGCATGCGCGTGTGGGCTAATGCTGATACACCGATGACACTAGGACCTATAGTGCACTGAGCCCAGTGAGTTTAGGCCTTTATTTTAGGAGGTTCGCTGCCCTTGACATTTACACCTCACTTCTTCTTGTTATGGTAGGGATTAGTTTTTTAGAATTTTGCCCGGGCGGCGACCTTGCACGGCTTGCTCTTCACGATTTCCACCTGCCAAGGTATCTTTAATGTGCGCAACGTGCGCACGGGCCCTCCGAATTTTTCGTCCTTATCCGAGAAGGCTAGGTGCTCGATCTTACCTACCATAGGATCAGGGACAGGAAAATGTGAGAAAAATCTCAGAATTCCAACATGCCTGCACCGACCGGGATTCGAACCCGGTACCTTCGGCATGAGAGGCGAGTACCTTGCCTCTAGACCACCGTGACCCCATTGCATTGAGCCAAGACAGTTGTGGTCTATGGAGTGAAGTGGAGCCTAGCGCACTACTACTAGTGACACAAATCTTGTCTCGCCAGTTGATTCAAAGGAGACTTGACTGAATCAAGAGTTTGAGTTTGGAGAATGCACGACAACACGATGACTTTACGGCCACATTGTGCTAGGAAAAGCAAGACGACAGACAGAATATTGAAGAGTGACAGGACAGAAGGAAACCCTACCCGCAGCGCCAACCAACGACCGGCTTGACTCAAGGGACTGCTCACCTTTATAATTTATGAACAACTAACTATTCATGTAGGCCAGAATACAAAGAATTTTAGGGTTGAGTGCTTTGAAATTGGACAGGTCTCTGCACAAAAAAAGGAATCGCATTTAGTCCTGCCTACTTTCACATTCAAGACACCGACGCAGTACAAAAAATCACTCTATTAGTTCAACAAGACCGTGCTGATGACTTTCCCAAAATATACGTAATTTTACTTGGTGACACTGAAAACGAGATTATCATCGATTTTTTTAAAGCACTGATTCTGTCTGAGTTTATAAAAAAATATAAATAAACGCTGTGACCCTATTGTGCAGACTGTCAAATGAATTCGAAATAAACTGAGAGTACTAATTCAAGAACATCAAAGTTCAGTGTACTGGTGACACCAGCACAAATTATTGCCTTTGGTCGGTGGTTTTGGATGAAATGCAAGTGGAGAGGTCGGATGGCGGTAGCAATGAACAGGCATCACTGTTTATTTTGTGAATAATGAAACTGCTTTTCCAGTCTCAGACACTTTCACAGGTTTAATGAAATTGAAACGTCTGTAGGTTTATACAGTTTATTGCTATTCTTGAGGCGACCTGTTATCAATAACTCTTGTGTTACCGTATCCGATTTCTTGTTAGTGTTGAAGCGGGGACGCTTTTTTTTTTTTTTGTGCTGAATGGGAGGGGGGCTATACGGTGTACTTTAGTTGTCATATTGATGTACAACTTACATGTCAACACAGAAACATTTTGACATGGATAGCCATTTAGAGACTAGCTGCGACTGGGAGATAGACAGAGAGAGATAGAGAGATAGATAGATAGATAGATAGATAGATAGATAGATAGATAGATAGATAGATAGATAGATAGAGAGATTGATAGATCATAAGACAGCAGGTAGAATATCTCAGAGGGAGGCAAGCAGTAACTAAATAAAAGTAAATAAACAGACAGACGTATGGACTTTAGTTCCCTTCTGTAATTGGACATTTTTGTTGTTCGTAGGATCCAAAAATAATTTTGTATCTAAACCTGATTTGAAAAGCAACATATCAATAATTACCCCCATGTAATGTTGTGAACTACGGAACTGTTATATCTTATCTGTAGTTAAACAATGTCAGCGCAGGTCCCAGAAGTAATTTTCCCCACTCTCATTGTAAGGTAAGTGAATCGAGGTGATTCTAACTGTATTTCAACTGGCCGACCCAGATGTCGTTGATACCATACGTTGATAATGCTTTAAATTTTGACAGTAGTAGGTGGCACATAAGTAAAGTTGCCCATGTATTGCTATGAAAACCAAGATTTTATAACATAATGTCACTCGTATCATAGAATGGTTATAGAATGTTTGGAAGTGCTGGGTCTGTGGGGATCCACAATATCAGATTGGGAAGGTGCATTATTTTTGCTCTGTTCCGAGTTCGGGTCAGTAGCCACCCACGATAGCAGAATGCGTGTATATTTAGGAACTTGCGATCCTAGATTAGGGTTAAAACACTATAACATGGCACAAGATATAATGTCATAAATTACAACATGATTATTTGAGTACAGAAAACGACCGAGAACTATACAGGTTCGAATTATGAGAGCATATTTTGAGATTTTATCACGCAAATTATACTATTAAAAAGATTCGTGATCGTAAATGTTAGTGGATCGGGCGAAATCGGGCTTGAGGTGAAATACCAAATTCCTAAGAAAACACCTCCAAAGGGAGAAAGCGTTTCTATGGAAATTCAGATTTGCTTATAAAATGAAAGATTAGCCATTTTTCTGCATTCACTTAAAATAATTTGCTTGAAACTATTAGAAATATTTTGATTTTTTTTAAAAAGGTACAAAAATTTCACCTCGAGCACGATTTGGCCAGATCCACTCACACATCGTGAAACTTACTGAAAGTGAAAGTAGAAAGAGACACATACCGTAATAGGCTCGGAAGACAACACCAGGACAGGCTATACACAACCAGTGACCAACAATAGTGGCACGCCACTGGCTACAATCATGCACCCATGCTTTTATTAACACTCCCGTAATGCCTGAATCTGCAATTTCTTGTCCGCCTACAGAAACATTTCCCCATCCCACGCTTACAACGTAGACTCTAATACGAACGTAAACTTGTACTTTGCATGTTGGCGAGAGAAAGCAAAATTGCACGTGTTACCGCAATAAAAACGAGGAGGGAATGTATTTGTAAGTGTATGTCACTAACGTTTTTATATAGTAATAAAATGCCAACCGCAAATTATGCGCATTACTGTATATTTGGATGACACATGTTTTTGAAGTCACATAAATTTATTCGTATATGGATTATATTATTGTATTGTTAGTTCAGGCAGGTAGTGCACTGAAACAGATCTGCTTGGCGTCGGTTTTGACCAGAGAGTATGTATATATATTTAGAGAGAGATCTCACTTCCGCCAAATCGCGAAACCAGGTCGCTGCGATAGCAAGAATTGAAAGAGACCGTCTTCACCAAAGACAGTGTGCATAAATGTTTACTGTGGTTTGTTCATAATTTTTGGCTGATTGAAACTATTTAGAGCCGTTTGTAAGTTCTCACGAACCGTGGAAATGCACGAACGGGTACCGTTTACCGCAGGGACCTACTTTCCGCTCCATGCTAACAGTGGTTTCGCACAGCCTCCCGTGTCTCGCAGTGCAAATCGACCAAAAGTGAAACCTTTCTTTTCATACATAACTCTTCTTTGACGCAAGACTCAAGTCTTTGTGTGCCAGACACCAGTATATCGGTACTTCTGCTAGTCACTTTTGTGCCAATTGCCGGTGTATCGGTGCACAAGAATACTAGGCTATTTTGTTTCGGGGAAGAGAGAAAGTCGACTTTCTAGTAACAGATATTGCTGTAGTTAGTCTTCACTCATCTCTCCCATTATTTTCTTCCCATATCGGCATATGTGGAAATACTCATGGCACACAAAGAGTTAAACGTCCTTTGCATCAACTAGCAAGACAGACATGTTTTAACCTCACTGGGGCGCCAGGCCCCGTGTCATGATTCGGAAGTTATTAAAACTCACGCAGAGAGTGAGTTTTTTTTTTTCCCAGGGCCATGAGAAATTGGCTGGTGGCCTTGAACGGTCCTCGCCAATTATAGTTGGTGAGTAAATAAATGTAAAGTTAAACTGTTAGATTCACGCTTGTCGGTTTTAATGTTCGTGATTAATAAGTAATGGAGTAGGGGTGAAACAAGGTGGGGATAGTTGACATTGTTAAGTATGACTAGACAAGTTTTTGCACGTTAACTGGCTGGTAGAATAGTGCAGACGTATTACTACAATTAAAATGGTGGGAGGTTTCGACCTATGAGATAGCTGAACTAATTGGGCCAGCGGACTAGCACGCTGGGTAGTTAGATAGTATATAACATCGTGTAACGTTCAGATTTAGTGAATACTGACGAGCAGAAGCATCGTGTCGTGAAGTATCTCCGGTTGACCAGTACCTGAACTGTGTGCTTTGAAGACAAGAAGTCCTTGCTAACGGACTGACTGAGCTCTAGAAAGAAAGGTCTGAGTGGGCTGACCTTTGAAAGCCCACGCTGCGCTATATTGATGTTCGCGCCTACCAGTAGGCGTGACCAATGGTAATATATCTTATTTATTCAAGCATAATAGAGATCGGAGATAGAGAGAGAACTACAGCCTCATAGGAAGACTAAAGAAACCCCAGCTGGCACTCGACCACGAGTGTCCTGTATCATAGATCTATTGCCATAGTATGATTGGAATAATATAGCACATTGTTGATGAATTGAATAGTGATTGTGCATAAAATATAGTCTTTTGGCAACTGCTTAAATTACCTACAAGCCGAAGAGTGCTTCTGTAGGCTTTGAACGTACTGGGCTCTCCTAACATTTAAGCCCATGTGATTTATGGAGAGTTTGCCTGGCGACTGGCCAGTGGCGACTCAACTGTCACTTTAAATTGATATCTAGTTTCGTATAATATACCTATTTGCTATTGATTGCAGTACCTCCATAGTTACATGAATATCATTGGTTAAGTTATTAATTAGAGTTTATTTGGTTTGAATATATACCCCTATTGTCTTTTGTTTTGTTATTAATATTTATGTAAACTATGGCCTGACCGGCCTGACATATATACGCTCTAGTTATTTAATACTTTTCTTGTGTGGTTGTGTCCGAGTGTGAGTTAGCTGCCTCTCGTGCAGTCGTAACATCCCCAAGACCCTAACTCTGCTCGTGACACCCCGTTTAATTCCTTAGTCCACAACTCACACTAAAAACCAAGGCAAAACAGACTTGAGTCAGCGCGCGGCTAGGCTCAGGCAAAATCATTACTAAATATTTTAGTTTTCACGGTTTTGTTGTTATAATACTTAAATTCAAGTAGCTGAGACTTTCAAAAGATAATTCCAAAACCAAACATTTATTGCAAAGAAAAAACGACAGAATACACATACATACACAAAACACAACAGTATAAGACCGGCATTGTCATCGAAGGTAGAGCTCAACATAATCATACTGAATCTTGAAATTCATTGTATGAGACGTTTTTTATACGCTGGGGGATAGATATAGATCTGAGAAAAGCTTTATTGTAGCCTATCAACCGTCGTTAACAAAGTCTCGGTTGTAGTGGGCATATTTTTGTATAACTTTTGATGGCAACAGATGATATACTGAGAAGATGATAACTATAATCTGCATTATTACAGTGCCATCAAGACATGGTTTCGCTGCGTGATAAGCCAGTGTTAATGTGAGTGGTCACTCCGACATATTTTATTACACGTATTATTCATACCGGCGAAAGTGCCATTCGCATATTCCCAACAAAATTTCCAGTCATAGTTTTTTCCATTCTACTCTTTGAAAATGCGCCTCTTTTCTGCCGCTAAAACACACACACACACACACAAAAAAACAACAAAACTAGATCTACATTTTGGTTAAAAATGGATCTGTCTACGTAAAACACCGTCAAAAATTGAGGTACGGTAGTCCACAAAGTTTCATAACGTTGGTCCCGTATTCACAATTTTCTGTACTTACACGTTTACCTTTTAGCTCCATTATGGTAAGATGATTAACGCGCAAAATTCCTCGGGACTACAGGTTACTGATTTGTCACTTTGCTGCACTGAATCTCGTCGCGGATTTTGGCAACAAGATAGGCGAAAATTATTTTAGCATAATATTATTTATTAACACACTTATATTACAACAAAAAGAAGAAGGCAGTCATTTTGAACATTTGATTTAACTTTTTTTTCAAATTTATTGGTGCACACTTCATTTAGTTGAAATTTAATAAGTGTTCACTTAAGTTAGTTATGAAATATAACAATGTTAATGAAATAATAAGGTAAATTAACTTTTGGCCCACCTTGCGACGTGTAAAATAAGTAATTTAATAATAATTAAAACAAAAAAGCAAATTGCAAAATAGTCACAGACGTGATTAATTTGTTGAGTCAGACATCGAGATGATTGAGGAATAAAATTCCCCATCACCACCTCTCTGTCCCATTGTCGAGGTGTATTCCTTGCTTTGCCTTACGCAAACTCAAAACCCAGTTGAATGTGAAATACACATTGTACGAAACCCTTGCTTGCATACTGTCCTCTAGGGTCATCATCAGCGAGTCTCCATACTCAGGACCCTGCTATTGCCGATTCCCCAAACCCCTTGTCCTGTTCCGTCCAACCAGGGTTCGCTTGACACCTCCTCCCTCTATGCTTCCTTTAATTTATCACAGTACAAGACGGTACAAGGTTCTCAGAGCATGACAAATACCCGTCTGACCCACATGGCCTTCGCACGTCCAACATCAGCAAGTCAATCAATCCACTTGTGCCTGGGGACTCTTTCATGTCCTAGTGAGAAAATCCATTTCTGGAGATCTTTGAAAGTTATACGGATCTACTGAATATACTATATATCTGTTTGACTTATTTTGGCACGGATCTTTCGAATGTAGATCTGTTTGATTTGATCTGGTTAATCTAGTTTTGACACGGACTTTTTAAAATGTAAATCTGTTTGATCTGGCTAGTCTGCTATTGACATGCAGCTTTTGAATGTAAATCTGTTTGATTTGATCTGGCTAGTCTACTTTTGACACGCATCTTTTGAATGTAAATCTGTTTGATTTGATTTGGCTAGTCTAGTTTTGGCACGGATCTTTTGACTGTATTACATCTGGTTGAATTGATTTGGCTAATCTACTAACTCACACGGGTGTTTTGAATACATGCTCACTTTTCTTTTGATTTGGTTTATCTGCTTTTCTGTTGAATCATTTTACACGACTGGTGTTGTCTCTGTGTCAACCGCCTGCATGTCTGTTTATTTCCCACACCCCCCCCCCTCCCTATTTGTCATTTTGTATTATCCCCCTTGCCTACCTTTATCAGTGCCAGTCTGAAGTCTTCTCTCTCTCCTCTTCTCCCACCTCCCGCTTTGTTTTGTTTCGTCAGTTCTACCTGTGCCACAGTTTGCTCAGCTTATAAGAGTTTATATACCTTTGTGTATGTCACTCACTCACACTACAGCGGCCTGCATGATTGTAGTCGAGAGGAAGATAAACAACTCTGCCAAGCTGATCATCACCACATACGGGGTTCGTGGAAAGTACATGTCACAACGATTTACATGGGAATGTGAAATATTCAGGACATTAAATTTACAACAGCCTTACTGATAAATGTTTGTGTGATGCTAGAGGAGAGAGAGAGAGAGAGAAATACAAAAATGAAAATGAGAAGTGTCGGAAGGTCAGAGAAAAAGCTAGAGCATGTGCAGAGAGAGAGAGAGAGAGAGAGAGAGAGAGAGAGAGAGAGAGAGAGAATACATTTTCATCCACCCTTCCGGGTTCCCCTTTGTTTGGGAGCATGCATATTCTACAAAATTGGAAGTTTAATCTTTATTATTATAAAAGTGAACTTTGGAGGCTATGTTAGCCTACTCCTCCGTAAAAACTTAGCCCACAGGCTTCAAATTTTACAGACGTCGACAGTATCTACATACCCAGGTTTTCGTCACATAAAACATACGAAAACTCCTGTCCTCGAATTTATCAAAATAGATTTTTTTTCGGTCATTCTATTTTAATTCACCATTTTGAGTGAACCGGAAGAATGATACCATTTTGACGCGCCGACTGAACGCGGAAGTTTGGTTCCGCACCAAGAAACGAAACCGTTCGTAGACGGGTAATTAAATAAAATAATTCTGTGTGAAATTGTAAGTTCTATTAGTCATAGCATGGAATCCAAATGCCAATTTAATGTAGCCTAGATCTAGATATACGGTTGCGCTTAGTGCATGGAAAATTTGCAAGATATATCTTGCGCGGGTCGGCTAGTATTTTATAATTCGTGTGACACGCTGCCTGTTATTACATTTGTTTCAGGTTTTCTGGCTAACGCACATCGTTTTCTGGGGAGTTTGACGCACATTTTTAGGCATGAGAGAGAGAAAAAGGAAAGGTTCAAAGCGGTTTACAGAATTCATGAGGGCCAAGTGAAGATAGCTTTACGTTGATGAGATTGTATTTGGTGGGAGCTGCTGCACTGTATTGATCTGGAAAAGCCGCAAAAACGGATGAAATAAGCTAGCATCTCGTTTAAATAACTTTCCCATCTGTTACGTTGATCTTCACGGTAGGATTTCCATTATAATATTCTCCTGCTTGCCAATGTCAGCACTGATCGCTAGTAAGATAAAACTGGATTATTAAAATTACTAATTAAATCGGCATCATTATTGATTCAGGATCAGTAAGTACATTGTGTTCACTACGGCGTACTACGCTAATCTGCTAATGTGATTCTAAAACATGAAGTTGTGGTGGGTCGTATAGCAATGTTTCACAAAGTGTGATTCGCAGACCGCAGGTATTGATGTTATTTGTTGAATGTTAATAGAAAAAAACAACAAAACATTATGAAACTGAATGAAAGTCTCAATTTTGTTTAACCTAAATTTTGAGGTGGTCCTAAATACCCATAATAACAAAGTGATATTAGTGCTGTAACGTGGTCGGATGTGGTGGGTGTTGCAGCTGTGTGTCTCGTATAACGTGGCATAGGAGAAAGGAGGGAAGGGGTTTGTCCCCAGTGTATGAAAATCGTGCATGGGAGGAAAGCGGTGGGGGATGGCGGTGTCTGGAAGCTTATGCACTCTTTTCATTTGCGGTGTTGAATCTTATTCACACTTTGTTTTCTCAACAAATTAGGCTGCAAGATTATGTAAATATATCAACATCAAACTCAGGCTAAGTTTCTATAGCGAGACAGTCGAATAGTCCGCCCAAAATGCCATTTAATGGCTGTAATCTCGTATAAGGAGGGAAAGTGGGGAAAGGATAAAGCTAAGCATGTGGAAAGCGTCCAAGCTGAGAAAAAAAAAAGAAAGGGGGTGGGTAGGTAAAAAAATCTCCAGAATTGACGGTACATACCTGATGGGTGGCCCTAAACAAAGTGTTTTAGACAATACTGTCAAAAGGCGTCGAGGCCTTTTTTGTTTTTTCCCTATGGGGTTTGGCAGCAAAGCCAGCAACTTCTGAACTGGTGAGTCTGAATAATGATTATTATTGGGTACTGTTTTATCAATGCGGTGAGTCGACGCAGAACAAAGTGCTGATGTAATAATGAAATATGAGGCGCCACAGCGGGGGAAGGAATGAGTGCAATATCTGGTCATTGGTAAAGATGGGAAGCTGTTGGCAATATAACAACGATATTATCGTAGGTTATTTGCCATATTGTTGTATGGCACATTTTGCGGATTTTGAGGTTTTGTCATGAAAATGGTTCTCTCACTCCTAATTTCATTACGAATAAGTGTCATTCCGATCGGTTAGGGACGTTTGGATTGCCGGACAGATGGATGTATGGTGATAAAACTTTGGAAACCGTTTAAGTTAGTTCCTTCAGGTATCTTGGGTTTGCACTTAGTAGTACAGGAAAATTCTCTAAAGGTGTACAGGTGTTAGCTTATCACGCGTAGAGAACTTTATTTAGTTTGAAGGCTTATTTGCACAAAAATCCAGACCTGGGACCTTCCTTACAACTTAAACTATTCGATGCCTTAGTAAAACCCATACTTTTATACGCTTGTGAAGTCTGGGGATTTGCTGAAGCTTGACCCAATGAGAGTCCATCTGTCATTTCTGAAGTCTATTGTAGGTGTAAGAAAAACAACTCCAAATGCTTTCATTTATTTTGAATTGAGAGTTAATCCTCTAAAAATTGCCCGACAGTTAAGTTAAGACTAATGAAATTCTGGGTTAAAATATTAGGCCCAGACGACAACAGTATAGTTTTAAAAGTTTACAGCAAATGATTATCGGCCATAGAAAGCAACGCAAGTACAGTTAACTGGGCTTCGCTGTTAAAGAAAATGCTGGAGAAATCTGGATTTGGATACATCTGGGAAAGCCAAAAGTTGGACCATAGTTCGTTGTTTTCATCTGAATTTGAAAAAAATCTTCTTTGTGTGAAAATGTAGATCTTAGTGATATTTTCATGTATAGTAAATTCACGACAGAGAAAGGTGGGAAAAGATCGAGGGGGGGGGGGGATGATGGCTGTTGCTGGCAGTTATAAGTTATATTTTATTGTCGATTATTGCAAGTAAATGTATAAATGGTAATGGTGGCGAGGAGCGGAGAGTGAATGACCGTGCTTTGTTTTTCTTTTTTTCTTTTCTGAAAGTTTTTCAAAGATTGTTTGCATGATTCTTCTGGGAATTTTGAATTGATCATCAGACCTCCGAGAAATTTGAAGTTGGTTAAAAACTTTTCGAGGTATGTGTTTGTGACGTAATGTTGTCCTCTAATTTTACACCTCTTCAAAGTTTCGATCGACATTGTCTGGAAACGACGAAAATGTACATGATACAACAGTATGGAAAATACACGATGTTATATTATCAGAACCACTGTCTCGTGAAAATGACTGCCCCCAGGGGGTGCATTTCCCATTTAGACATCTGCAAAATCAAAGGACTGTCTGGACAGGTTTTTATGTGTATGTATGGGCGTGTGGGGGAAAGAGAAGAAGGGGGAGAGGGGCAACAGGATCCATCTGTCGTTGTCGATAAACCACATGGTGTGTTTTTTGTTCATCGCATGTGTTACATGTACAGATAATTCCCATTTGTGAGTATTAAGCTTACTACACCTTCAACGGCCAACCTCCTTTCAAACTTGTCTGTTTTTTTCTTCAATTTCCCCTCGTTCCTTTATTCAGGTTGGTAGCCCGCTGAATCAGGTCTTATCCTGTCTCGGTTTTGGTGTGAGATGTAGATTTTGGAGTTAAAACGCGACCTAGTGCACTGGCGGGACCAGACAGAAACAAGATTTGTCTTTCTGTATCGGGCGCGTCAAAACTGACGTGAGGCAGCTGGCGGAAGGAGAGACTTCGGGCTATTGATTACAGACCTGTCTGTGTAGCTGCCCGACAAAATGAGGTGCTTCGTGCATTTTGGTGGTATCATCAAATAGTTTATTCAAAGCGCCTTCATTTGGTATAAAAAAAGATTGCTTTAAGTTAAATAGCGGAGAAGATACCACCTCTTAAAGACAGGAAGAGACAGAACCACAGTTTTCAGAAAAACGCTTTTTAAGTTTCAGCTTTTCATCCAAATTATTGAAGTCAGTTTTGAGGCATTTACCCTTCTCAAACAGGGTTATCATTTGGAAAAGTAATAGTAAAGAGGTTAAACTTTAATAAAAAATAGTTATAACGCCAAATCGATAAAATTGACCCAGTGATACGGTAGTGCCGAAATGTGCCTCATTTTGTGGGGGGGGGGGGGGGTTGCATTGTTTCAGGGCGCCACCAACCGGTACACCTGGGTGCCTTTTCTTATTGTTATTCATTTATCAACCCCCTTGCTTTGTTTGTATGTGCCTGGTGCTATATCACTCGCCCTTTAATAAAACCGCATGATAGCAAGTGACAGTTCCTTTTTTACCAAAAATATTCGGGGAACCTTGTTAACGAATGGATGAAGAGGGAGTAGAATTTTGAACTGTTTATTGAAATAAATAAAAATGTATTAATTCAAGATAAGGAATACACTTGATAAGGAATACATTTCAATTAAAATAAGTTTTTGTTTCCTCTCTTGTATAGCTAGGTCTAGGTCCTTCGATCTTGCCCAGTTACATGATAGGCCTGGGGCAGGCGACAAACGCATGGCACTTTAAAGCTGAAAATCCATTTAGCCAACTGTTCTCCATCACAAAACAAATCGCGCAAAGCAAATTTTGCTTTCTTAATTCATTAATACGAAACGACACCGAAACCATCACAAATACCGACGATTGTAATTTCATCACGGGATCACAAAAGTGTCGAAAATGCGGATTTTCAGCTTAACGATTGCACATCATCATTATCGATGTGACGTACAGTAAAACCTAACCCGCAACAAAGTAATACATCCGAGACGTACTTATCAGCAGATTTTACGTATTCTTTCACCTTTTTACCCATGCATATCATTTACCTTCGCCGTTTCACAACTCTCCTAGTTGTTCTTGTCTATTCCCTTTCCGTTGTAACATCTGTCTCATTTTTCATCCTCATCCGGCTGTTTCCATCTTTCCCCATCCTTCCGTTTTCAATTATTCCTTATTCTTCCAGTTTCATATGCCTTCACACCCCCCCCCCCCCCCGGCTTACCCCGTCCCCGTTGTTCTTCCCCTCTGTGAAGAGCAGTAGTTATACAATATTCAGTCTGACATATTATAATAATATGCACAATCATTCCTATCAAACTGAAAGTGAGAGCAGGGCTTTTGTCATCATTGCAGCAGATTTTCCTTCAAAAGGCAATCAGTGTCACTGTTTTATCAGTTTAGCCGCCTGTCCATCCTTCTGTTACTTTGCACCACCTCTCATTACTGCTTTTTCGAAAACAGTTGTTGATAAAACAATCTAATGTAGTTTTTTTTAATTCTTTAATCTGACTGTAAAACTGATTCTCGTTCGTCCATCGCGGGTGGTTGGTGGGCTGATCTAGTTGGGCCTCCTTTTGTCTTAGCATTCTGCTATATTGTCTGTCCACGTGCACAATAAGACCGTAATTTATTGTGTTGACGTGGTTTCTCCAAACTCGAAACTCAAACCTTCCGCCCATCCATTATCTGTGTAGTTGTCTGACTGCGTGAGTCGTGTTTTTTTTTTTTGTTGTCTTTCTGGCCATTCGTCAGTCCATTTGGTTCGTTGGTTTATCTGTCTGTTTCTCTCTCTGTCTCACACAGCTGCTTGTCTGTTTCTGTCTGTCTCACACAGCAGTCTGTCTGTTTCTCTGTTTCACACAGCCGCTTGTCTATTTCCGTCTCTGTCTCATACAGCCGCTTGTCTGTTTCTCTCTCTGCCTCACACAGCCGCTTGTCTGTTTCTGTCCCTGTCTCACACAGCCGCCTGTTTGTCTCTGTCCCACACAGCCGCCTGTTTCTCTCTGCCACACACAGCCGCTTGTCTGTTTCTCTCTGCCTCACACAGCCGCTTGTCTATTTCTGTCCCTGTCTCACACAGCCGCCTGTTTCTCTCTGTCTCACACAGCCGCCTGTTTCTCTCTGCCTCACACAGCCGCTTGTCTGTTTCTCTCTGCCTCACACAGCCGCCTGTCTGTTTCTCTCTGCCTCACACAGCCGCCTGTCTGTTTCTCTCTGCCTCACACAGCCGCCTGTCTGTTTCTCTCTGCCTCACACATCCGCTTGTCTGTTTCTCTCTGCCTCACACAGCCGCCTGTCTGTTTCTCTCTGCCTCACACAGCCGCCTGTCTGTTTCTCTCTGCCTCACACAGCCGCCTGTCTGTTTCTCTCTCTGTCACACACAGCCGCCTGTCTGTTTCTCTCTGTCTCACACAGCCGCCTGTCTGTTTCTCTCTGCCTCACACAGCCGCCTGTCTGTTTCTCTCTGTCACACACAGCACCTGTCTGTTTCTCTCTGTCACACACAGCACCTGTCTGTTTCTCCATCCATCGAGGGTGTTGGTGGAGGCTTCTGGTAGAGTCTCCTTTCTGTCCTATCATTCCGCTATCATCCATCAGTCTATGTAGTTGTTTATCCGTCATTTCATTTGACTATGTGTTCGGCCTTCCGGCCATTCTTTAGTCCATTTTGGTTTGTTTGTCTACCCGTTTGTCTGTCTCTGTCTCACACAGCCGCCTGGCTGTCTGCAGCCAGTGATAAAATGTCTGTCTCCGCTGTCTGTAGCTGTGTAATTTCCTCGGTAATATGCGCATCTATTAGAGAACTCGCCACTATTTCCTCCTTATTTTCCCCCCTTTTTTCCACTCGGCACCAGATATTTACGACCCAGCCCTCCAGCTCTCTACTCGTGCCATATTATTTACCTCAATTCCAGTGACCAGCTTTCCCGTAGTTATGCCCAGTCATACTGCCAGACAACCCGGCCAATTTGCGCGATCTAGAATAATCAGACTGTATTTGTAATCTGCCTTCTCTGACTTCCTTCTTCCTCTTCTCCACCCCTCCCCCCTTCCGGCTGGGATCAAGCAACCAACGGCTGGTGCGTGTAATGATGTCGCCACAGAAAGTGCCAGACACGACTTCCATTTCTGGGCCAAATGGTATCTTTCTTTTCATTTAAGATTGTCAGGAATCCAGAGGCTTCTTAGTGGATGTATTTTCGGAAACAGAGAGAGAGAGAGAGAGAGAGAGAGAGAGAGAGAGGAGAGAGAGAGAGAGAGAGAGAGAGAGAGAGAGAGAGAGAGAGAGATTTGCTTCTTCACTGGATATTGAATCATGATTTTAATTCGTCCTGTGCTAGTAATTAGCTCAACAGACATGTTATACGGAGAAGTGCGCCTTCATACGAGGTGTAATAAATATGTTAGTCTTCAGTTCAGAAACAAAGTTATGATCATTGGCTGTGTCATGTGTCATGTGAATCCATGACATCCTCCGCGCCCCCCCCCCCCCCTCCCTCACCTTTATTTTTTCAGAACGCATAAAAACCTTGCAGAAGAAAATTAGAATAAATTACTGTATAATTCTTTCTTTTTCTTTTCTCTAAATAGTTGCCGCCATATCATGCCGTGTCACTTCCGACTAAATTGCAAGCACAGAAACTTGACGTCATAGTAGACACAGATATTCATCGGGGTTTCAACAACAACAACAACTACAAAAACAAAAATATTTGGTCTGGTCAGTTTGCTAGTTGGGAATTCTGACGTGTTGCGCAAGACGACAGTGTACATCAATCGATATGAAATTCAAATTCTAATAATATATCATTTCAGTCAGTGAAACCTGCTCTGTTTATCTTTGTTATGACTTTGTACAATAGGCCTACCTAGTTCCTTTTGATCAAAACGAAATGGAAACGGAATAAGGACTAAAGCGGAATGCAACGGGAACAATTTTTTTTCTTCTTGTGGCTTCTGTAATTTTGGGTTGTCGATGTCGATTGTCGTTGGAAAACGGGAACAACCGCGGAGGGGCACAGAAGAGATGCGTCACGTTACTAAGCATGTGGGATTTCAATTACTGCTCAGCGCCCTAAGCTTGGGATTGGACATCAGCAACGCAGAGACAAACGTGTTTTGCATGCATCTCTGGATTCACGAAATCTTCACTTGAACTAGATTTCCTGTCGAGGACGCAGTGATTTCTTAAAAAAAAACAAGAATCTTTAGCATCTAGTATTCGGACAGCTGACTGCGTGTTACTGTCTTTGTCATGTTATTTGTTTTTCAGATTGTACACCGTGCAGGTACCGAGGGGAACTTCAAAAAGAAAATTCTTGGAATGAATACCAGAGGTCGTTGTCATTATTATTTCTCTCTCCCACGTGTCTCTCCCCCCCCCCCCCCCCCGTGAATTAAAGCAACAATATGAGATAATTATGAAAGGAAGACAGGAAGGGAACAAGATAGAGTGGAAAGAAGACCTTCTTGGGGAGGAGTTCCGTATGCGTTACATGTAATTTTTACCGTTATTAAGTAAAGCTCACTGTTACACATTGTTCCCAACCTTATGACCAATTATCACTTCATATTCACAATAACACTTGTAACATACTTGCTAAGAAAAATAGTATAATCCAAGAAAAAACTCTGAAGTGAGACAAAATCCGAAAACAGCTGCCATTTTGAAACTTACTGGGGAGAGGTCACAGTAACAGAATTTACCAAAAAGCGCGGCTGGCGAAGGTTTACTGAAACAAAACTTGATATAGTGTTCACGAATTTAAACTCACAACACATGGAATGGTCAGATGGACCTGGGGGCGTGAGGGTCTAGTCAGTTTGTATCAATGGGCGGTAGTCAGATTGACTAATCGGGCGAAAAGGGCTGGGGTAGCCATTGGCGATCGACGTACACACAAGTAGGCCCTCATTAGATCAGAGCATGCAATCTCCGAGCAGCTGAAATCGGATTGTTTCGCTACTAAGCCGATTCATAATTTTTTCAAACTATGCAAATTAACAAGGTCGGTAACTTTCCGTAATTTAGGTCAAGGTACTGACTGTGAGTATAAGTAAATTTTTACCGACAATCTGTTAACTCACCCGCGTGGCGAAATGGTTAAGACATGTGATTCAGGAGCGAAAGGGTGTGGGTGCGGATCCGAGCATTGTCATGATTTATGATTATTATGTATGTGTTCTCTTTCAGATGCTTCTAGCGCAGAGAAATCGAGATGAAATGGAAGCAAGATAGAGAGGGGAGAGAGACACATAAGAGAAAACGAAAAATGACGTGAATTATTTATTGCTATTTCTTTATTAACCCCCCAAAAATACCTAGCCCCCTCAAAATAAACCCTCTTTAGCATGTAACGCATTCGGAACTCCTTCCCCTTCTTGTACAAAGCAGTCATGTATATTTCACAAGTGATTTATATCAAATAATGTCCGTATTAATCGCCCAGAAAAAATCTTGAATGCTGCTTTTGATCCGCTCAGTTTCCAAGGGCTCCAACTTAGCTTATCCTCACCCCTACTCCCCGCCAAATCAGTTTTTTTGTGTGTGTGGTAAGACTGAAAGGACATGCCTGACCTCAAGAATTTTGAAGTAATAATAAACACAGTTCAGTATGGAGTTTACTATCATTCTGAGCTCACTCAGTTGTCTTTTGTAATTCACTGCACCTAATGGATGGATGGATGGATGGATGGACGGACGGACGGACGGATGTATGAATGGATGGATGGATCGATGGATGGATGGTAGATGGATGCACAGACAGACAGACTTACAGACAGACGCATGATTGAAATGCACAAAAATAACTGTAACTGAAATAGAAAAGATATCTCTCTGTCTCCCTCTGTACACATCTAAACGGAAGCAAAGCGATCAGGGTCCACATATCCAAGTAAAATTAAAGAATTCATGACAAATCCCTGGTAATGCCATCTGAAATCTCCCGGAAAATCACAAAGTGAAATTTCCCAGGCACTGCTCTGGATTACTGGCATCTGGTGGCTCTATAAATAGATTAGCCCCCCCCCCGCCCCCATACAACCTGTAATTTGATATCCGGTCCACAAAAGGTCAAAATTATTCTCTAATCCAATTTTTATACCAGGTCGAGATGCCAAATTAACACCTATTGAAGTGATTTCCATCTTGTCTCTCTTTCTCTCTCACTTCCTTCTCTCGCTGTGTGTGTGTGTGTGTGTGTGTGTCTGTCCGTCCGTCCGTCACTCTCCCTTCACCGTTTCGCACTCTCTCTCTGTTCGTCATTCACACAGTCTCTCTCCTGTCTCTTTTTCTTACCGCGTCCTTCTGTTACTGTCTCTCTCTCTCCCTCTCCCTTTCTCTGAAAAACACAAACACACTCGAGCACAAAGCAGTCTGGAGGAAATGGACAGCCGTTATTTTCTTCTAAAATAAATAAATAATAAAAATTCCCGTTTTAAAAGTTTTTAATTTTTCACCTACCCGTCCGTCGTCTGTCTGACATTTAATTGGGTCTCCCCGTCCTAATTCAGCAGATCACCACCTGTTTGTTAGATCAATCAATCGATGACTCAAAAAAAAAAAAATTTAAAAAAATTGATGGAGCAAAATTTTACACTTACTCTCTCAAATCAACAAATCAATCACGTTTGCATTAAGCATTTAAAGTCTGATGTTCAATGGAAGCAGATTATTCGCACAGGAGAACTTACACCTCTGAACCTCAACATGTCGTTCTAAAACAATAATGTCACTTTCACCCTTTCAGAAGATGGCGTGAAACGTGAGCCGTCAATTCTTAATTTTGTTTATTTTCATCCTACGCCGGACAGCTGTGACACAAACATCGATAACCTTAATATTTAAAAAAAAAAAAAAAAAATTAAAACAGAAAATCTCCCAAACAAACCAAATCCAATTTAAAAGAAGTATGAAAGCTTTTGATTAATCCACGATGAATACATGTAGAACATTATATTTTGGCAACAGAAAGAAAATCGATTCGGGGATTTAAGAAATTTGTTAAGCTAAAACATGGATTCAGAATATTAGAAATTGTAATTTCCCCCTGAACTGATTCCAACAAACGGACAAAAAAAAAAAAAAGAATCGATTGAATATTTCTTTAAAAATTATGAACGGACATTGAATTTTTGAAGTGAATCATATAGCCAACCAAGGCTGAGTTTCTTAATCCGATTGTATCTGTTCACGTAGAGAGACTAAGGTGGAAGCCATACTGTGCATACAGTAGACTCATCATCGTTATCATCACCACCATCGCCGCCAACAACAGCAGCAACAGCAACCATGATAAGAAAATAATAACAAGAACAATACACCGTTTGTGAACAAAAGAAAACAAAACTCGCGACAATGTAATGATCATTATCTAAATCACTCAGCAATTTCCCCAAGCAGGAAATACAGCTATTATCAGTGGGAGCGGTTCTATACGATTCATAAGAGGAAGCAGAAGCAGTCGATCTGTCGATCAATCTGGTTTTTGCATGTGTGATGTCCTTGGTTCCCAAACTTTTTTTTGGTGTCCCGTTTATCCTTGGCAAATTTTCGAAAGTAGATTTACTCTCACCCTGTTCTGTTCAGTAACTTGACTTGGACTTCCACCATAGTAAAGCAACCGACAAAAGGGAAATTTTAAAGTTATATTGTTTTTAACAATATTATTTTAATTCAAATAACAATTTATTTATTTATTACAAAATCCTTTATCAAAAAACTCAAATCCAATCATTGAATAAACATCAAAATAAGAAAAATAACAATTGACAATAATAACAGAACATAAAAACATTTTTTTCTCTTATTTATGAACAACTAATAATAACAATGAACAAATTAACAATCACGAAATTTAACCCCGGGGTAGGCAAAATTTACCCCCTGGGCGTGAAGTTACCCCAGGTTAAGAATCCCTGCCTTAAGTGGATAGTTGTCCATATGTGAACAGCAAGGGTAAACTGTAACACATAATGTCTACGGTACTTCCTTGTACAGATGTTTGTGATAAGGGCAGTCAGCAAAAAAAGAAAACAAAAAAAACAGTTACATTCAGACATAATCACAAAGTATTTGAGGTAAGAAAACGAGGTTAAAATGCTTTGAACCCGCAGTGATAAGAATCTCTGGGAAACTGGAAGAAACCAATATTTCTTGCATTTTTGACAACTTACTCACCACGTATATTGCCAGCTGTTCACGCAAAGAAACTGAACAAATTAACAATCACGAAATTTAACCCCGGGGTAGGCAAAATTTACCCCCTGGGCGTGAAGTTACCCCAGGTTAAGAATCCCTGCCTTAAGTGGATAGTTGTCCATATGTGAACAGCAAGGGTAAACTGTAACACATAATGACTACGGTACTTCCTTGTACAGATGTTTGTGATAAGGGCAGTCAGCAAAAAAAGAAAACAAAAAAAAACAGTTACATTCAGACATAATCACAAAGTATTTGAGGTAAGAAAACGAGGTTAAAATGCTTTGAACCCGCAGTGATAAGAATCTCTGGGAAACTGGAAGAAACCAATATTTCTTGCATTTTTGACAACTTACTCACCACGTATATTGCCAGCTGTTCACGCAAAGAAGCTTTTTTTTAAAAATATCCAACAATTATGTACGTTCGATTTTGACAATGTTTTACACACAGCCTCCCCTTGTCCCAGTGATGGTTCATGATTATATAGCCATGGGTTTTAAAGTGCCATTTTGCATGGATTGTTTGGTTAATCAGTATAAATGGAACGTACACAGTATATCTTAACATCGTCCCTTAATAGTTCACGTGTCAATCAATCAGTTTTGCGTGCCCCGTCACTGACTGCCTTTCTTCAGGCTATCCCCGTTTTGTGTGTCCATTATTATGGTTTTCTGTACGTTGGCAGTGTTTTTCGTCGGTTCTGTGTGCAACTATTTGCCATATTTGCCAGTCTGTGGATCGGTTTAATGTTATTCATGTGCACCAAGTTAGTGGCATAAGAGAGAGAGAGAGAGAGAGAGAGAGAGAGAGAGAGAGAGAGAGAGAGAGAGAGAGAGACAGTGAGACAGACATAGAGAAAAAAGAGTTTAATAGACAGGGAAAGAAATACATCAGAAGTATTCATTTATGCCAAGTTAGTTGTGTATTATATATAGGAGACAAGGGGAGGGAAAGAGAGACAGACAGAGAGGGAAAGGGAGAGAGAGATGTCGAATTATAAATAGAGAGAAAAGAGTTTGATATTAATAGAAAGGGAAAGAAAAAAAATACATTAGAAATATTCATGTATGCCAAGTTAGTGTTATATGTAAGAGGGGGAGAGGGGGGGGGGAAGAGAGAGAGAGAGAGAGACAGAGAGAGAGAGAGAGAGAGACAGAGAGAATCTGACTTCTGAATTGAGAGAAAAGAGCTTGATATTAATAGAAAGGGAAAGAAATACATCAGACATATTCATGTATGAAAGTTAGAGGTGTATATACAAGAGGGGAAGGGAAAGAGAGAGAGAGAGAGAGAGAGAGAGAGAGAGAGAGAGAGAGAGAGAGAGAGAGAGAGAGAGAGAGATTTCGCTCGACTATAAATAGGAAGAAAAGGATTTCGCATCAACAGAAAGGGAAAGAAATACATCAGAAATACGACGGGTGGAAGTAGAAGTTAAGAACCCAGGCTAGGGAAGTCGTAAAAGGTGATAGATCAAAGATGAAGTAATGCTGATGAAGCGGAGGAAAGTGGATATTAATGAGAGAGAGAGAGAGAGAGTGAGACGAAATTTAATGGGTGGGAGAGAGAGAAAGAGACAGAGAGATAGAGAGAGAGAGAGAGAGGGAGACAGACAGACAGACAGACACAGCGAGACAGAGAGAGAGAGAGAGAGAGAGAGATGACGGGTGAATATTATTCATCCTTAAAAAAAGGAGTGGGAGGCAGGGAAGAAAACCTCGAGTGAATGGCTTTTGTTTGAGTGGGACGAATGGAGTACAATTAACACGATGAATGAGGGATAACGTCAGGAATGAGAAAGTGATGGATGAAGTGGCGAAGATGATGTTTGGAAAATAGGAATTAATTATCGATGTTGAGAATGTCTTGTTAAAAATGTCATAGCAGCCAGTAGACAGCCAGACAGACCAACAGATAGATAGACAGATAGATAGATGGACAGACAGGCAGATAGGTAGATAGATTGATAGAAAAATAGAAAATAGACAGACAGACAGACAGATAGATAGATAGATAGATAGATAGATATGGATGGGGGGTTGGGTGGACGGGTGGGCGTTTTTTTTTTTTTTTTACAAAATGTTGAGGCACATAAGAACAGATAGAAACTTACAACTAGTGCCAAAACAAAATATAAGATACAACAAGATAAAAAGAACAAGGACAGTTATGGACAAAGTTACACGTCCTGGCTACTTACAATCCAGTGGCATGGGAGCCGCGACCAGGGAGAGGTATGAAAAATGCTACTGTTGGTAATGGCCGTTCAAAGGGGTCGAAAAGCTTTCAGTACTGCGTATTAGTTTACGGAGAGAGAGGTAGAGAGAGAGAGAGAGAGAGAGTGAGAGAGATCAAACAATATAAAGGAGCAGGGTATAGAAGAAAGATTCGTGCCTGGTAGCGAGAGACAATAACGGAGAAGTGGGGACAGAGGCAAAGAGAGTGGGGGGAGGAGGGGGAGGGGGCGGAGAGAGAGAGAGGCAGAGAAGACAGAGACTGGGAGGAGAAAAAGTAGAGAGATGACAGACAAAGAGAGGGGGGCGGGCGGAGAGAGCAAGAGAGCGAGGAAGAGATGGCAGAGTCAGAGACAAAGAGAGTGGGGGAAGGGGAGAGAGAGAGTGAGGAAGAGATGACAGAGCCAAAGAGAGTGGTGGGAGGAGAAAGAGCAAAGAGACAAAAAGAGAGAGCGAGATGACAAAGAGAAGGGGAGAAAGAGCAGAGCAGAGCAGAGCAGAGAGAGAGAGAGAGAGAGGGAATTTGTGTCATTGAAGACCAGCAACGGACATGGACAATTTTAAACACTGGGTCAGGCTCCGGAAACATCTGCGATAGGCTTAAATACATCCATCATCAAGCAAAATTATTGCGTGCTGGAGAGGAGGACATTGATGATGGGGTGGATGGATGGATGGATGGAAAGATGGATAAAATAGCACACTTGTAGCTGTGTTGGCCTGTCAGAAAAGAAGCTACTGACAAATGAGTGCATTAGTGTTTTAGTTTTGTTCGTCAAGCATTTAGATCAGTGGACTAACGGTTTTTTCATTTTTAAAAAGGAATGAATAGACAGTTTAGTAGGTAGGTACGTGGTTAGATATATGCATGCATTTTTGTCTGGATTGATGTAGGTTGGTGAATGGATGGATGGATGGATGGGTGGGTGGGTGAGTGGGTGGATGGATGGATAGACAAATGGTTGGATGGATAGATTGGTGGATGGACGGATGAATTCATGGATGGATGATTCAGCAGAGTGATGGATGGAAGGATTTAAAAGTTGATGAACGTAGAAAAGCATTTCACGAATTTCCCAAACGTCGTTAATGTGGTGACAAAAGCAACATTTTTAGACACCCCCCCCCCCCCCCCCAAAATACAAAAAAAACAAAACAACAACAACACTACAATACAAAGGGAAACAAAACAATCAGAACCCTATTGCCCTAGATTGGACAACAAAAACAACATTTCTATAATTAAAATGTTACTCACAGACTGCAGAGCTCGGTCCTTGTCTAGCGCGGCACTTTACTGTGAATGGGCTGGGAATGAAATCTATGCACACGTACGTGTAGGTCAACAGCCTGGTGAAAAGTAAAGAAAAAAAGTGGAAAAACAACCTTTGGATAATTAGGTCAAATATTTATGAACGCCTGCAGTGACCTACTTACCCGCCCCTCAGTATCACTATCAGCGTATCACAGTAAACACGGGAGTGCGGGGTAAGATACGCACCAAAGATATTGTTATTGGCAAGTTACGACCAACAGCTGCTTTCTTTGGTAGTTATTTACAACAAGCTGTCAATACCTTCTCATCTCAGTGCTGTCATGTAGGTGTTGTTATTATTATTGCTCCTCTTTTATTAAAAGGTACAGGAGACCTAATGCAGTTTGGAAATGTCAGAGATGAAATTAATAGTTTTGTTTATTGGAAAGTGTTTATGATTTGGATTTTTTTTTTTTTTTTTGCGTCTGAGGTATTTCAGCAGATGGTGATGTCATAACAAAAGTATAAAATGTTAACTGTTTTCATATCTTTTGTTGTTTTTCCATGGGCACAAACAAGTTTTTTCATTTTTTCTTCTGAGATCGTGAATTTGAATGGCCACATAATGAACAGTTCTGTGACATAAAGGTAATCGCATATCACTTAAAAAGAGAAAATGAAATAACTGAGTTTTCAATGTTATAATGATCAGCAAACGTTTGGAGCACAGCAGCTATATTGCTATAATACGCAAACTACAAAAACAATTCCAGGTTTTCATGTTTGAAAATAAATAAAAACTCTACAACAAAATACACAACGGGTATGATAGAAGATTATACTGACGAAGTTAAAAGGTTGAAACACACACATAAGCAAACTATCATTGTACTGCAAAACAATTATAGCAATTATATAATAACAATTAATAAACAATTTAATCAGTGAAATCGAAATGCTTTGTCCGAATAGCATAAAATGGAGTGCTCCAAGTCTTGCAAACTGTTTTAAGGGAAAATAGTGTAACAGGGAAAGGTTAAATCATAATGAAAAAAAAAAATCAACGTTAACACAGACAGACAGAAAGACGGACGGGCAAAGAAAGGAGACAGACAGACGGACGGACAGGCAGGCATGCAGGTAGGCAGGCTGACAGACAGATAGATAGATAGATAGATAGATAGATAGATAGATAGACAGACTTGATATGGTATAAAATTATTTTTTAAGGTAACAAAATTCTCTCATGATTCATTGCCTGCGCACAACCTTAGACGCATGAATTTCTGTATAAAAATGGCAACACAACAGAAATATAAGAACACACCAAAGCCGAAGTACAGCATTATTGTGCAAAAAAAAAAAAAAAAGCCTCTTATGAACAAACAGTTGGGCCCAAGTCTCTTGTGGCCCTAATCAAGCACTACGCTTCTTGCAGTGTGGCATGGATTAGAACTCATGAATAATGTCAATAGTCTGGGATGAACAAATTAAGACGTGAGGTGCGTGAATAACATTCATTTGCGTCGACACTGGAAACAGGATACACTTCGCTCCTAACAGACTGGGATTCTGCCGTTTTATCATTACATTGGGTGCTAGGCTGATTGATTCAAACACTCTTTTCACCTTTATTTCCATTTGTATAAATTGCTCGTGCTGCAGGTATAGGCGTGTCAGTTGTTGATAATTTCATTATTTGGAGAGACAGATAGACAAACAGACAGACAGACAGATAGAAAGATATATGTATAAAATAGAGAGATAGATAGATGGTAATCAGGCAAACGAAAAATGCTTGTATAGATCAAATGGATTAGTACATACGGGTGTAGAGAGGTAACTGGTGAAAAGCGTAGGTGATGAATAATAAATAAAGAGTTAAACTGCGGCAGGAAGAGTATGTAAAATACAAACCAAATAAAACAACTTCCAGACAGTGTGTACCATCACGCGACAAAATAGAACTATTCATAAAAACGCCGGGAAAACAAGAACAACAACAACTGTCAACAACAACAATAATACCAACAACACTCGCCGACCGAGAACCTCAGCCCTCAGCTTCGTCCTCGTTGAAATATCATTTATACGTTTTCCCATCATCGTGTACCAATCAAGTCCCTGGAAATCCTCCTTCATCCTATTTTTTTCGTAAGAAGCTCAACAGGACCCGTGGCTTGCCCCGACCGAAGATGGTATTTTGTTAAGACAAATAGATTGGGATGTCCTTTGCTAAATATAGAATTCACGCCATTTGGCAATGTCAGTGGACGATACGATATTCTGGTTTTCAGCTGACAGTAACGCGATCTTCGAGTCTGAATCTCAAACAATGAGACACATCTGTCTCGAAGAATACAACAGTAACCTAATCTTCTACATACCCTGGCGAATGATCATAGTAAGGAGGTACACGACGCCATTTTCCACTGAGGAAAGAGTGGGCGGGGTACTACTTTCACAATGAAATTAAATTTTGAACTCGCACCAGTGTTCGTCCTTTTGGACAATTTGTTAAGTGAACGTGACACTAGATAGATAGATTGAGAGACAGATAGACAGATAGATAGATAGATAGATAGATAGAGAGATTGATAAACTTTAGAATTTTGTCGAAGTAAATAATATAGCCTCCGACGCATTTGGTATGATTGTGTCGCATGATATCGCAGCATGACATTGATGTCAAGCCAATTTATCTGTGTAAGGTAATAGTCTCTATTTTAGAAGCAGGTAATGCACGAGTTATAAATCACCAGACAATTCATTCTACTAGCACAGCTTATGAATAGGTTAAATTTTAGGAACCACATCATAATATTTTGCTTCCTGAAATCTAGTAAAGAAGATAATACACTAATAGGAATAGATAATGGTTGTAATCTGAGTATAAATAATAAGAGGAAAATTCTCAATGAAGTCTACGGTGGAAAACAGTTGTACAGGTGTAATTTTGTCTATGGCAAGTGGCATCGTTTAGCAAATGCCTTTTAACAGTATCACCTTTAGCCGGCTAAATCAGTGAATTTTTCAGTTCATATATATATATCATTTGTCAGAGTTTCCAGGTAACTGCAGGCTCCAAAAATACCAAATTTACGAGAAAACCATTTCCAGCTAAAAAATCCTTAACTGGCCACACCCATCCTCTCCTGGCAGCAGGATGGTTGAAATGGAATCATTCGCTTCAGTGAATATTGTGAAGAGTAGAATCGTTCTCTGTTTGAAATGTAATCGCCCGCACCCGATAATGAGCTAGGGCAGGCCATGTCATTGAGTCCCCCTGGTCTGGTTTGGGAACTCTATAAACCATAGCGGTCATCAGATTGTGTTTGGGGGGGGGGGGGCGCTGACTGTCTTATTTGTGGACTGTCCTATTCTTAGAGACGCTGGTGTGAACTTAATGTAGAGCCAGTCAAAGGTTTGAAAGGGCAATCCCGCCTCCATTATTTCCTGCCTATGCCCCATGTGTGTGCGCCTATGTGAGCGTTGGGCGCATTTTTTTTTTTTTTTGGAAGTGATAATAGATCTAGACGCTAGTACTCTTATCCTTCTCCTTGTTATGTTTTTGCAGTTTCTTGCAAACCTCTTTTTTTTTTCTCCGCAAATATCGCGACCTTATTTCTTGTTTGTTCTATCTCCATTTTCTGAAAAACTGAAGGTCTTTTAGTATGTACTCGTAGAAGGTGTATCACAGATGCACACTTGGACACTTGTTTAAAATGCGTTGTGGCATACACAGTTCTGATTTATTCTATCATAATACTAAGGCCTGTTTAATGTCGAATTTCTCATTTGCGCAAAAAGTAAAGGTATCATGATTTACATGTATTTGCATTATATTCAATACTCGTGTTATTTTTTCGTAGTTCGCGAGTCACCATCTCGGCCTTAATATTCGAGTCTGCGGCTTCCAATCGTAAATGCTCAGAGAATGCACTTTCATCAAGTTGCCGCCATCTTGTCCATATCTGTCATGGTCGTAGTTCATTGTCTTTTCTGCTTTTCGTCTTTTCGCACACATTAATTATCTCCTTTCTCCTAATCGTCCTCTCTCTCTTTCTCTCTGTCACTCTCTCACTTTGTCTCTCTGTCTCTCTCTCTGCAACACCACCAAAGTGGTGGTAGTAAAGTGAAGAAGGTTCACGCCCAAATTGCCCAAATGGTGTGGAGTTTTTCTTCACTTTATCTGATCTCACTCTCTGTCTCTGTCTCTCCATATCCCCTCGCTCTCCAGCACCACTAAAACACCACCAAGCCAGATTTGCCCAGTGGTCAATTGACAGTTACCACTGATTTCTCACTCATAATGATATCCTTTACTTAAACTTTGATTACATTTATTACTGTAAAGAAGAACAAATATTCAACTGGGGGGAAAAAACAACATGTTTCTTTCTAACTCGATATCCGACATCAAAACCCAGGAGACCACAGATTAAACAGCTGTGGCACTCAATGCTTTGCTTCCCGCAGAGTCTGGTAATTATATTACAGTGATTGTATGTGAAAGCAGAATTTGTTGAGAAAAAAATACTTTAAAAAATCTTAATTTCGTTTTGGATGGCACTACACAATAAGGCACTGATGCATAATAATAAAAATACCTTAGTTTAGTTCCGCTAGCAATACAATATAGGCCAGCGGTGCATATGAAAAATTATATTTTCGTTTTGGTTGGCAATACAATAATTATAGGCAAGCATTGCATTGAAAAACAGGCAATTTTCATTTTGGCTTGGAATACAATATAGGCCACCTGTGCATATAAAATAAATAATTTTGATTTCGGTTGGTGATACAATAGGCCACACGTGGATTGTTTCACATACATTTTCATAATTATGAATTTCACCGCACAAGCCACACTACGGTATCGAAGATTCCCCCTCGTACAATACTGATTTACAATACGATAAAAATCTCAATACGTAGGACTAGGAGAAAAATCCCACTTGCTTCAGTGAATCTGTTGAAATCGTAGGGGCTCACCGAGAAATGTCACTGTTGACGTTGTATATCCGTATTATGCGTTCTCGGTAAAAAAAAAAAAAAAGAAGAAAAATCCAGCCGCCTCTTGTAAAGGCAATGGTCTGTGACCTGTATGGTCTGAAGATGCCATACAAACCACAGGCCTAGAATAGATCCACAGCCATTCGTCTTATAAATAACTAGTAACTGCCCCATTCTTCGAATGGTAAAAAAAAAACAAAGCTCACCAATCAAGACCGAAAGGAATCAGCACAAAGACATTGATGTCGAGACACTTTGGGTCAGCCACATAAAATCGGCGATTAACAGATATATAGGATAATTAGTATATTGTGCGAGGTAGTGCGCACCGAGAATTTTTCAGGAAGTGATGATGTCATGGACTCATGACTGTGTTCGTAAAAAATGAAGGATCGGAGGTAGTCAGTTAGCGGCATAAAGCAAACTAAAAAAAATACTTCCACACCTTTTCAAGACTCCAAATCTAAAAGAGAACCTTCTTCTTCTTCTTCTTCTTCTCATGGAGTTGATTCGTCTGTTTACTAAGACGATCCCTCAACTGCACCATATGCGACTCGACGCTACTGCTCTGAGGCTAAAACAGGGTCGAAGGGCAGGCACATGTAAAATTTCAAGCAAATCCGAGCTGTGTGAGCGGCAGTAGCTCTAGTTCGATCCTCGAGGCATGAGAGGCCTAGATCTAGCCTTTCGACAAAGTTTTCTTGGCATGACTGACACTCCGAGATCTAGTCTATAATAAAAATATTTCCTTCCGGGCTTGAAGCACACTCTAAATATTTCTACACAGTTTTCTTGGTATGAATGAATGGCACTCATCTCATCTGTATAACAATATACTCGGTATCAAAGTTTTCTTGACGTGGCTGGATCGTGAATTCTAGTTTACATTTCCGGTAAGAGGCGCAAATGACGAAATTGACGGAAGTACATTATCACGACGTTTTCGCAATCATGAATTGATAACTGATAATTATAACTGAATTTCTGGGAAAAGTAAAGAGTTTCGGGAAAAAAATGAGCTCGACACGTACAGGCTTAATAAATTTTACATACATGTGCCAAGTTTCATTTCTCTACGTTGCGTAGTAAAAAAGCCTTTGCGGGAACAAAGTTGGGCCCAAGCTCCATTATTATAATTTATATGATGATGATGATATGGAAGTGTTGTTTACTTATTGTAAAGTGTTTATTTCACACCGATGGCTTTCCATTATCGTTATTTGAGGATTTGAGGTCGACAACCCTCACACATTTGTCATAATCATTTCTGCAATAACAACACCCACTAGTCTCCTCACGCATAATATTATCGCGAAGATTACACAGAATTATGGCTGCTATTAAAACTTTTTATCGGTCACCATTACTACCACGAGTAGGCTACTGTGCTCGGAAACGACCAACTCAGGAAGAAATAATTATTTTAGATTACCCCTGCTTAATTACTACTCATTTTACTATTATTACCATAATTTCATTCACCACTTAGATCACTGTCACAGACTATTATTGCTACGACCAAATCAAGTTCACACACAAACACAGAAAAGAGAGAGAGACAGAGACAGATAGAGAGAGAGAGAGAGAGAGAGAGAGAGAGAGAGAGAGAGGGAGGGGTAGGTGTGTGTGTGATGTCGGAATCGGTGTTACTAATGTCGAAATTTGCAATATATAATTACCCACATTCCAGTATTTAACATTCAGGTACTAAACTAAAACCACCATCCTCCAAACAACAACAACAACAACAACAACAACAACACACTTGCCCTCACGTGCCAGCATTGTAAATATTATCAAGAGAACAAAAACATTGTTATATATAGCATCGATCGCCTCACTACATTAAATTAACAGAAGTATAGCAGAGTTTGGATCCTCAAACACAATAACTAGGTCTAGGTCTTCTTCATAATATCCCTCTCAGATTCATCCCTCCTCTCCCAGGCCTTTCTTCCGTCTCTCTCTAGACTCTCTCTGTTACACCTCCTGCCATCAGATTGCTTGTCTCCAGTTCCCGTTCGGACCACTTATTTTCCAGTCGAATAAACACAGAAAATCTATTGAATTCTGACTGCCATCCGTCGACGGGTGTCATAGTGGAAAACTTTATTACATTGCAATCAGATGCAAATCTGATCCGAATATTAGAACACCAAAGAATATAAAAGCTCTTATTTTGATTGCATGAAGGAAATGGCAGGTTCTACGTCCATTGGCAGAAACGTACTGAATCTACACTTTTTTGTTTGTTTTTATTTTTCGAGGAAAAAGTGGTTTCAGTCTGGCTAGAAAACAAGAGTATTTGGGGAATTTTTCTCTCTTCACTACTGTTAATTACAACAAACAAACGAGACTTACCTGGAAGTTGACGCTTGTTTGTAATTTTATCGAGCCTATGGACGAGAACAGTTATCAAATGAGATGTTCGCCTACACTCTCGGGATTTCACACTTCGTGGTGCCTTAATGATTCATTGTAACTACAGACAGATCTATGGTAAATCATTCAAAAGCTGTTTGAATAATGCACATTATCCAAGTGTCATTGAAGCTGGTCACTGGAGTGGTCGCCTTCAGAAAAGAACAAATGCTGAAATGTCTCAGAAATCCAACACCATTAGCTGCACAAGTAATAAGTTCCAAGGGCAGGTAATATAGAGGGATACAGCTGTCGCCAGCATATTGAATCATGAGAGAGAGAGAGAGAGAGGAGAGGAGAGGAGAGGAGATATTATTCATTATGATATTACATGTAGGTACTTCTTAGCTGCAGTGAAAATACATAGGCCTCTGTTGTTTGATACAGAACTTATTACATGTTGTTTTTTCTTGGTCCTTGTCTCCCAGGCACAGGAATATTCTGGATTTTCTCTTAGGCCATCCCCAGATATATTCTTTGAACTCCCTGAAGATAAAATGATTGTAATTATGGGCTTATAAGTTATAGACGCATACGAGCACGGACCGTGTTACATGAATGTGTGAGGTTTAGCGGTAATAGCCGACCGAAGTAAAATGGATCTTGCGAATTCTTTGTACCACGCCGGTCGTATATTTCGATATAAGTTACATTGTTAACGGCCATTGGACTCGATGCAAAGACTGATCGAACTTACCGTTACACCACAATTCCTTTGCAAAATACACAGATGTGATAAAGTTGATTGTCTACCAGCAGTGCGTAATGACAGATGAAGAACGGAATTCCAATCATTTTTCTCGATTTTACTGGATGAAAATCCTTCTCTTTGTTTGATGCTAAAAAAATCGTGACTACATGATATATAATTATAATACTACAGACTTAAGTGTTGTCCCAAATGGACGTGTCCATGTAATTTATCTTCCAATATTGTTGCAGTACACACAATTCCATAAATTTTGGTCACGTCCACGTAGTCATCTCCATTGTCGTATGGTAATAAGAGGGAGAGAGAGAGTGAGAGAGAGAGAGAGAGAGAGAGAGAGAGAGAGGGAAGAGAGAGAGAGAGTGAGAGAGCAAAAGTGGGTAAACTGGAAGATAAAAAAAACAACAACAACAAAAAAAACAACCCGAACTCCAGCTAGGAACTACATCAGCAATGCAAAAATAATAACGTAGTCGACTCCGGAATACCAGAGGGTTTAAAAACAACAAGTACAAAAAGAACTTTTTTCATTTTTATAGCAATAAAGACAGATGAGCACGAACTCTACAGATCGCCTTTCATGTTTCATAGACATACACACCATTTCGTAGCAAGTCGAGTTACGACCTTGTTGTATGACCGTGCAGTAGGTGTAGTGGGAAGGACAAAAATCCCCCATGGATAACTTAACAATCTAAGCACCATGAGTCATAACATTCCTGCAATACGGGCATATTCCTAATCAAATACGAAATCAGTGGCTCTGGTTCTCTCTCTTCATTTTCCTTTGCGCTCTGTCGCCGGGGCCATCAACCATACTTAATTCTGAGGCGATAGAACCAGAAGACGTATGATTGGCAACCAGAATAATAACATAATCCACAGCTCGCCAGCGTTGACCTTCTCCGCCCTCCACTCGCACACACACGTACACGCACTCACACTCGCGAGAGAGATGTCTTCGTGTATCAGCACTTTGCTGCCATCAATCCATTCCAGTGCTCCGGAGGAAGACCTTTTGAGAGTGGGAGGGGGGAAGGGCAAGTCTGGAAATTTCCATACTTCATCAGAGAAGGACGTATGATTTTTGGGTGGTGTCGATGACACTGAGGTTTAGTTAAGGGGGTGTGGGGAGGGGGGGGGGGGCTGTCATCACAAAAGTTCTTCCATTTCTTAGGACGTCTACGCTCCAGGTGAGTCCAAAATGGAGAGAAAAGCATACAGATTGAGGCATTCACTTACGTGCGGAAAGATTGACAATAAAAGAGTGTGTGTGTGAGAGAGAGAGACAGAGAGAGAGAGAGAGGGGGGGGGGGGAGAGAATTATGCTCGCAGAACTAGTTCATTGGTAAACTTTCATTTTCTAAATTTTAGAAATGCTCTTCCAATAACCGCGACCAAGAAACGGAATTAGATACAAGAAAGGGGGGGGGGGCACAGTAGGAGATTAGGGGAAAGGCGGTGGCCACGATTCTGCTCCAGTTTTTATTTCACAGACGTCAATTTGGTTTTAAAGAAACGAAAAAAGTAAATAACGACGAGAACAACAACAACAACAAAAACAACAAAAACTCGTTCATTCTTTTATTTTTAGTGTGCTTCTAGTCGCACCGATTGCGGTACATTTCTTAACGTTTATACTCACCATTTCCATAGAGTGGTAGATTCCATTTTATACAGCTCTAAAGCTCTAAGTGGCAATGGGGTCATTTTGCATGAACTAAATTTTGGCTGTCTGATCTAATTAGATACACAGCCTGTTTTCGATTTTTATATAATGCCATAACTCAACTTTGTTTAAAAAAAAAAAAGAAGACACCCCCTCAAAATTTGTTTGATAATCGAAAAACGTACGTATCCATTCTCTCTCTCTCTCTCTCTCTTCCCCACCCCGCCAAAAAAACAAACAAACAGACAAAACGCTTGGAGTGGGGTGGGGCTCCCATCCTTCCCCAGAGCGTACCTATTTTAATATACATGTAATCCCATTTCCCCAAAACCATTTCACGACCCACAACCTCATGCATCTTGCAGAGCCTGGTCTGTATACTGAATGAAAGACCAATGACATGAAAACCGCTGTCACAGCCCGAACCAAACACCCCGACATTTTGGTTGTGGGAGAGACTGGCCGTAGACATCAGCGCTGGAATCTTTCCCAGCACAAACAAAACAAAACAGTTTAACGGTAATGGTACCTGGTGTCATTCATAGGCTTGGCCGGAAACGGCTTGACACTGATGGTCGCGCTGAACAAGGGCGGCAATTGTTCTAACTGAGACGGGGCCAGTTTCATTTTTCCCCAAATCCAAACATGTCCTTCTCTCTCTTTTTCTCTCTGTGTCATTCTCTCTCTCTCTCCGTCCGCCCGTCTCTCTCTCTGTGTCCTCTCGTCTCTCGCTCGCTCTCTGTCTCTCCGTCTCGCTTTCGCACTCTCTGTCTCTTTGTCCGTCCGTCTGTCCCTATCTCTCATACTCTCTCTTTCTCTCTCTGCCCTTCCGTCTCTCGCTCGCTCTCTCTGTCAGTCCGTCTATCCCCATCCCTCTTACTCGTTGTCTGCCCGTCTCTCGTTCTCTGCTCTATCGTCTCCCGCTCTCTCTGTCCGTCCATCCATATCTCTCTTACCCTTTCTCTCTCTATATAAATCCGCCCGTCTCTCTCTCTCCCCCTCTCTTTCTCATGACAAAACACTGTCTAGCTGCTCGTGTTTTTTTTTTTTTATTGTGCAGAGTAATTCTGGAAAAACCTGGTGAATGTAGGTCACACTGCACAACGAAAGATTGATGCATTAGACTTGTTATCCAGACCCTGATATGGTGGAAGGTCTGGTTTGATGTAATATAAGTAAATAAATTGAAAAAAAAAATTATTATTTACTCCAAACACTCTTCATGGAAACATACTATTCAGTTTTGAAAATTCGAAACTTACATGACCATTTGTCACGTGTGTAGAAATTTGTGTCACCAGTTAGAGACTGGTATGAATATTATAGTAAGATAAGTATTATATCCATAAAGAAATCCCTTACCTGGTCTTTTGATACTGTGTGATGCTGAGACCTGTTAGCTGTACTGTAAAGTGCCTTAAATGAAGCGTAATATCCAACTCAGGACCGTGTACAGCAGTAAACATACGATACCGCACTCCACTGGCGTGACCTTGCTGAATCATGAATGGCAGGTCCTGTGTTCTGCCAACATCATAACAACACAGCCACTCGGTTATTCTCACACATCATCCACTGTCATGTAATTGTGCGAGTTCTGCATTCAACTAAGCAGTCTGAGTGCTTGAGCTGATGGTTTCTCTGATAAAACGCAGTATAAGATAAAGATGAGCCAAAATTGATAATGTGATCACCGTGTGTGAGTCATCTGCTCTAATGGGTAATTGAGTCGAATTTAGTCATATCCCAACCAGCGTTCCTACGACAATTCGTCGTACATTTTTGCAGTATTTTCTTGAGTTTGGTAGGGTTATCATAGAGGCGGGTTCCTAACATCAAACTGACGACGGCGTGATATCATTACCAGTTGGGTTGAGGGGAGGTGGTGGAATGTGGGCAGAGAGAGAGAGAGAGAGAGAGAGAGACACACACACACACACACACACACACACACACACACACACACACACACACACACACAGAGAGAGAGAGAGAGAGAGGTCTTGAAAAGAGTTGACGATGGTTAATGTATTAGTGTACATAACAATGTCATTTCCTAGACAAGTATAACCGATGCCATCATATGTAAAAGATAGTGTCAAGATAGATTTGGAAATAAAACTCAGCATGGATGTCAAAGCAATAGTGTTCTTTGATTCATACCGTGTTTTGTCATGGAATAAGCCAAATCTATTTCCGAGGGACACTTGTACACAGCACAAGAAACTCCACAATCATCACCGCACGAGTACAATGAAATAACTTCCTTGTGCATTGTTCGTTCTATAAATAGTGCTTTCATGATTCAACATTTCAAGGGTTGTTGGACAAAGAGCAATGACCAAGGGCGGACCTAGGTTTAGGGCCGGGTTACGAGCACATGAAAAAGGCCCCAGCCGTCAATCCGGCGTAGATTTGTATGTAATTTCCGTAGGGCTAGTAGTGTTACCGTAGGGGCGGATTTTCTACATCAAACCGACATCGGCACGATGTGGTAACCAACGGATCTACGTAAGAGCGATGTCATTCCCTTGTGCAGACTTGACGTCAATCCTACACGTCAGATTTTCGTACAGTTACCGTCCGGGGTGTCAGGACACGCTCCAAAGAATCGAATATCAATGTATAGTACAGACAGCAATTATTTTAAGGAACTTTGCCATCTTGATTTCAACTATTGTCTTTGATAGAGCCTGGGCTGATAAGGTTTGTATTAGATCGTTCTGTACGTCATGATTGAGATATGTTTCATGTCGATCACTCAGTGATAAATGTTGCTGCAAGAATGTGTCATTTTTTGGCAATCATCTTAATAAAAAATGGATTTTTAAGGGAAACAGTTATAAAAAGTTGAAAAGGCGCCACTTTTGAAGATTATACCCAGGAGAAGCTCCCCGTGCACTCTCACTATCTCCGCCACTGGCAGTGACCTAATCTCACAAACCGTGTGTCAAAATACTCTTCCCATTGTCAAAGGCGAGAATGAATGAACTCAGGGACCCGCGTATCGTAATATATCAGCCATGCCTCCCAATGGCCAACTCCGGCATGTTTAACACACGAATACACAGTCAGTGGTAACAAAATATACTTTATGTGGGCTGCCATCACATAACGAGTCGGACCTCGCAATTCGCTGAACCGAGAACGGTATGTAAAAACAGTCCACGAAGTCCAACTGTTCGTAAATGATATCTTGTCTTTGACAGGCTATAACTTCCATAGCAATTGTGCAAGAGTAAAATTTATGTTTTCCAAAATACTTGGCATTAAAAGATCTTTCCATCGATAGTAATTTGATAATGTAACCAAAATTCACGAAGTATCTGAGGTTGTGTGTCGACACCCACTGCATCTCTCAGATTCCCGATTCGTATCTGTAGGCCATAGAGTTTCGATACATGATTCAATCACTCCACGCTTTTCCATGAACTAGCGACCGTAGCCGAGAACGCCCTGGCTACTGATTCTGGATTCTGTAGAATATCATGCGTCTACCGCATCCTCTTTGCTTTACATTATGCCTTTTCGCGTGTTTGCCGATTGCAGTGCAGACCAGCAATTAATATAGAAATATTGAAAAAGAAACCCCCCACGCATTCCGAGATTTTCTTAGTTCCTAACTGATTTTGAATTGTCATCCAACATTTATTCACCATTGTACTTTCACAGAGGTTATTTTTGAAACAATTTATGAAACACAATTTCTGAATAAATTACTATCAAAATGATGTTTAGATAGCCTTTAACTCAATAAAACATGTCAGGCAGACTGTGGACAGAGTACATTTTGGAGTTCGTCCCCTGACGGAAAGCTTTCGTCAACAGCTCTTTTGCTTCTCAGGGGCCTCGGACTAATGCTGTTGACCCCCAAGAAAGCCTTCGCCAATTCCCCTTTCGGCTATGATCCTTTCCTTTGGATTTGAAACTTCTCCCCAGGGAGCCATTATGAGAATCACTGTTTTAGAAACATTTCATTCATAGTTAATGTCCCACGCCGTATTGTTATTGTTGGTAAACATCACAGAAGGCAATGTCCTGAGGTGACCTAAACCTCATTTCATGCATCATTAATAATATCAGAATCTCACTGGCAAGAAAAGAAACAACAAAAACGTTTCCTTTGTTGCGTGGAAAGGCATTTCCGTTATTACATTTTTTTTGTCATTCATAATAATGGGGATTTATAGAAAATGCACACGCATCAAATTTCCACGAACTGAGATTATCGGCCATGAGGTTTATTGATTGGAATATTTATTAGCCAGTAATCTTCTGGGGCCTGTGCACTGGACTGTTTGTACATAGCCACGCTCGTGCACGAGCACACATACAGCGTGAGCACGGATGACAATGCCATTCCCGTTTAGCTAATGTTTACATTAACGATCCTGTTCCCATGTTTATAGAAACACCCCTGGAAACTAATAAATACGATGCTCTTTCAGCATGCATTTGTTCACATGGCCGTGCAAATAGCGAAAGAGCACAATAATTTATTTTATTGATCGACGAGATTGCACAATTGTCTTAATGATATTGAGGTACATAGCAATGAATTCTAAAGTAAGGAAATAATACTCTGCTTCGTTCTTTCTCTGTCTTTCCCTCTCTCTCCCGTTTAACACAATAGTTGACATCTCACCCCAAACCAGACGTAACAGATTTGAAACAATGCGCCAATATCCCTACCTTGATGAATTTTGGAAAACGTAAATCATATTATTCGCGGTTACCATGAGGCCCTTTCCCAACACCCACGTGTTCCCGCTGCTGTACGAACGGCGTAAACAATGACACGTGCATACACGCACATGGGAGACGTTCGGTCAATTCTTTCACTTCCTTTCCCTTGTTTACACGGATAGTAGGGAATCTGATCAGCTTGGATCAATCCTTTCCACTCCCTGTCATAACAGTCATCTGCAATGCAACCAGCAGGCATTTTAACCGCTTAGACATAATTATCTCGAAGTTACACTCATCAGCTGATCCGCCCGCCATTTTAGATGTCGGAAGAACAAAACAAAAAACTCTGTGACGTCATTCGCAATAGGCCTATAGGTAGCATGCGCATATTTCACTTTACTTCCGGGTCCGCCATGTTGTTTGGCTAGACTTGTCCACAACAATGGAGGAATGCAGTGTAGAAGACGCTAAAGTAAGCCATTTGGATCCAGTCAGTCGGGCCAGGTACGAAGAAAAAATTGCAAAAGTAAAAGGACTCGATCCTTATAGCATCCCTGACACCAGCTGGACCCAGAAAGACTTTCCGGCGGTCACATTTCCAGACATTGTGGCCTATCTAGTGTGCACTTGTATCACCTACAATAATGGGGGAATTCCCCCAACCTATCTGTGGCAGCTCAGTTTTGCCTTGTCATTTTAACATAAAATTTTATCAAATTAAATTACACTGTATCATTAAGCAACAGTAATCTGAAAGGACAACATGTTGAACTTGTTTAAAATGGATGAAATCAGGCCTACTAGATCTACGATCTTGATCAGTGCAGTTGAGAAGGAATTTACTGAATCTGCTTACTTCCAGAAAACACACTAACAAGTAGGATGTTCTTAATGATTCAACTTGAAAGAAATTCACAACTAACCCATTTCCAAAACCAACAACCGAACTGCCTGGCCCTAACCGTTAATTCTGTCAGACACCTACCTACCTTCACTCGGATATAATATATTGCTCTAGAGCCCTAGGCTAGATCTATCTGGCCTGCAATATCGTGCAATACATGTAGCCTATGGAGATCTAGATCTAGCTCTCCTGCGACGAAAATAACAGGCTTAATTTTATCACATTATTCAATTAAGATATAGGTCAGGTCAGAAAAATCTGCTACTGGTAACATGTAATCCAGTACAACCTGTTTCATGAACTGGTACGCTAGCATGGTATCAGTGGGCGTGCACCTGTCGGTGCAAACGGCCAGGGCGGAGGAGGTTTCATCTAACCCAACGGCCACATGCTAGGGCACAATGTGACCCTCAGTACTTGAGTCCTTCATATTGGCCCCCGGTAGCGGTGTGGTCATAGGCTTGTTTGCCTAAATCACAGACGAAGAATTGAGCAAACTTCCCGGACGCAGCTTCGAAGCTGGCGGCAGCAGGCCAGTGGTTGATTGATAGGGCAGATGGCAATATACCGTCACTCTGGCCTGGATATCGTGACACAGAGCATCCACCAGTATTGGTGTTCTTTGGTTTGGGTCTTTCACCCTAGTCAGTTGGGACTGCGAGGCTGTGGAGTAGCCTACAGGCAGCCGGTCAGGCAATATGACTATCCCTCTGGCATCCTCCTGCACCTGGATACATTTCCAGTCGTCTTGACCCTGTCTTGCCACTTGGATAAGTTGTGTCCAGGCGAGAGAGTGAGTCTGATGTTTGCGCAGCTCTTTCTCACTAAAAACAAATTCTTTGCGCCAGTCTTAACACTCACCTCGTCTTCTTTCATCTTTGTCTCGTCTTCTTTCCTCTCAAAATTCCAACGGCGATGGGCGAGTGCGGTGGCAGCAGGTTTGGATAGACTGGAAGCTGTTAGCACAGACCTACACGTTGGTGGCTGTGGGCTATGGTCGCTTCATCGTCGATTGAAGTGGAGGCGTGGGGAGGCAGCACCCACAGTAGCTGAGCAGCCTTATTTAAGGATAGCACTGCTCACCTCAACTGAGGAAGGGGCTAGAAAAGGTGCCCTAAAGAAAGCCCACTTCACATCACCCTGACTGGTATACCGCGACCAGTGGGGATCCCTTTTTGCGGTCGAAACAAAAAGAAATTCAGCTTACTCAGGCTAGGAGCCTGGAATATACGCACACTACAGGACAACTCAAACAACCCGGAAAGACGCACTGCACTTATTGCCATTGAGCTCAGCAGGTACAACCTGGACATAGTGGCACTCAGTGAGACCAGACTCCCTGATAGTGGCCAACTCAAAGAGCTCAGTGGTGGATACACCTTCTTCTGGAAAGGCAAGGGTGCAGTCGAACCGAGACAGCATGGTGTTGGGTTTGCAATTAAAAATGACCTTGTCAGAAACTTGCAGTCCATGTCAATTGAAATAAATGACAGGCTAATGACACTCAGGATCCCAGTTGGGAAAAGCCAGTCAGCCACCCTCATTAGCGCATATGCGCCCACCATGACAAACCCAGATGAAGCCAAAGACAAGTTCTATTCTGATCTAGAATCTGTCATATGCTCTGTCCCGGCAGCTGATAAGCTGATTCTCTTGGGGGACTTCAATGCTAGGGTTGGCTCCGAAATCTCAGCGTGGCCAAATGTTTTGGGCCCTCATGGAGTTGGTTCATGCAATAACAATGGGTTGCGCTTACTTACTTTGTGCGCTGAATTTGGCCTGTTCATTACCAACACAAATTTTAGTCTCCCCGTGAGAAACAGAACGTCATGGATGCACCCCCGCTCAAAGCATTGGCATCTCATAGACTATGTCATTGTGAGGAAGACTGACAGAAAGGATGTCCTTGTAACAAAGGCGATGTGTGGTGCCGAGTGTGGAACTGACCACAGACTCATTGTTTGCAAGCTCAGACTAACATTGAGGCGCAATAGACGCCCTCAAGGGAAAGCGCCACCTAAACGCCTAAATGTTTCAAAACTCTGCTCAGCTGAGAAACAGAGCGAGCTCTCATCAGAACTCTCCTCAAAATTGGATTGCGTGACTTTTGACCCTGAGAACATTGAACAGAGCTGGACTGACCTAAATACGACTGTACACTCTTGCGCCAGCAGCACTGTTGGTTTTCCTGTCCGCAAGCACCAGGACTGGTTCAATGATAATGATAATGAAATCAAAGTGCTCATCAAAGAAAAAAATAGTCTCATTCAAGCTCACTGCAGTGACCCCTCTTCCACAGCAAAAGCTGATGCACTGCGTGCATGTAAGGGTGTACTCCAGAAGAAGCTGAGGAAAATGAAAAATGACTGGCTTGAAGAGCGAGTAAGAGAAACTCAGAAATATGCCGACACAAACAACACTAGAAAGTTCTTTGAGAGCCTCCGAGCTGTGTTTGGACCATCCCGCTCTGGCACTACGCCACTTCTTGCGTCAGATGGTTCAACACGCATTGTTGAATTGAATGCCATAATTCAGCGTTGGGCAGAACATTTCGGAGGTGTGCTAAATCGGCCATCAAATATAAATACTGAGTCCATTGACCGCCTCCCTCAGACTCCTATTAATGCAGCTCTTGCCAAGCCATTCACAGCAAATGAGACCCGAACTGCCACAAATCAGATGTCCTTTAACAAATCACCAGGCATGGATTCAATTCCTGCTGAGGTGTATGCCTTCGGTGGAGAAAAGCTTATTGAAAGGTTGACCGAGTTGTTCAATCATATGTTGAAAGCAGGGAAGCTGCCACAGGACTTCAAAGATGCTTCAATCATCCATCTGTACAAAAACAAAGGGGACAGCCAAGTCTGTGACAACCATCGGGGAATCTCTCTACTTTCAATTGCTGGCAAAATATTGGCAAGAATGCTTCTGAATCGCCTTCTTGATCACCTCTCGTCAAATGACTTGCTTCCCGAGAGCCAATGTGGCTTTCGTAAAGAGAGGGGAACGACGGATATGATTTTTGCTGCCAGACAGATTCAGGAAAAATGCATGGAACAAAATAAAGCGCTGTATATCACATTTGTTGACCTCACAAAAGCATTTGACACAGTGTGTCGTGAAGGCCTCTGGAAAATCTTGGCGAAGTTTGGGTGTCCACCCGAATTCATCACAATAGTGCGCCAGTTTCATGATGGCATGCAAGCTGCAGTCAAAAGCAACGGCAGTGTTTCAGAGCCCTTTGCTGTCACAAATGGGGTAAAACAGGGTTGTGTCTTAGCCCCAACTCCGTTCAGCATCATGTTCTCTGCAATGCTACAAGAAGCCTTTAGCTCTCCTCCCCAAGGGGTAAGCATCAAGTACCGAACTGATGGCAGTCTATTCAACCTCAGGAGACTTCAGGCAAAAACCAAAACCAAAAGTACTCAAGTCTGTGACCTACTATTTGCTGATGATTGTGCACTTCTGGCACACGATGAGGATAGCATGCAAAACTGTGTTGATAAGTTCTCTAGTGCCTGTGACAACTTTGGCCTCACAATAAGCACAAAGAAGACGGAAGTGCTCCATCAGCCTACTCCAGACGACAAGTATCCTGTGACCCCAAATATCAAAGTCCATGACAGTCTTCTGAAGGTGTCGGAGAACTTCACCTATCTTGGCAGTACACTGTCTTCCGCGGCTCGTGTTGATACTGAAATTCTCTCAAGAATCAGCAAAGCCAGCTCTGCATTTGGCAGGCTTCGAAAGAGAGTATGGGATGTCGCCGGCATTCGCACAGACACTAAGCTGAAAGTGTACAATGCTGTGGTCCTTCCCACCCTACTCTATGGGGCTGAAACCTGGACAGTGTACCAATCGCATGCCAGAAAGCTAAATCACTTTCATCTGGCCTGCCTTAGAAAGATCCTAAGGATCAAATGGCAGGATAAAATTCCAGACACTGAGGTCCTCAATCGTGCCAAGGAACTGAGCATCTTCTGCCACCTGAAAAAAATTCAGCTACGTTGGGCAGGACATGTTGTCAGAATGCCCGACTCCAGACTCCCTAAGCAAATCTTCTTCTCTGAGCTCTCCAATGGAACGAGGAATGTTGGGGCCCCAAAGAGACGTTACAAAGACACTCTCAAGCAATCACTGAAGGCCTTTGCCATTGATGTGAGTGAGTGGGAAAAGATCTCGCTTGATCGTGTAAATTGGAGGGCGGCCCTTACCAGAGGCAGCAAAGCATGGGAAGCTGACAGAGTCCAGCATGCTATCAAAAAAAGAGAACGGCGCAAGAAAAGGCCCAGTGGTACTGAACCAACGGAGCACTCTTGTCATTTATGCGGAAGGGTCTGCAGGGCAAAAATAGGACTTATCAGTCACATGAGAAGCCATAAGTCATGAAAGAACAGTCTTTCCATTCTGTCCTCTGTGTCCTTTAGTTCTCTTTATTGTCCATGTGTTGAAATTCTCAACAATTTCTGTTCTTTATTCCTCTGGTGTTGTTAAGGTCATCATCATACCTGATGGACGAACTATTATTATTATTATTATTCAATTAAGATGTAAAATGATGATTACCTGAGACGAAGTGCTCGGCACAAACAAAATGGTGCGGCTTCAGAGTTTTGGAGTCAATTCCCTTTCTGTTCACTGCCTTCAACCACAGACGACGTCGACGTTCCGTTAATTCTTTCACTTCCTTTCTCTCCTTAACACGGACGCTAGGGAATCTGAACATCTTACAGCCACCCTTTCCACCCTTGTTGCTGCAACCAGCAACGATGCATTTTGCTATGATAGTAACTGTTTTAATATCCAAGTGGAATTCGTCACACCTCGCACTCACTTGAATCGACTCCACTGGCCAAACAACATGGCGGAAAACCAAAACGAAAGCACTCTGTGACGTCATGCGCATTCTACCTATAGCGAACGGGAATTTTCATGTGAAGTGACGTCACGACTTTCTGCGTTCCTATTTGTTTGGGGGCAAAATGTTGTCGAAAACGCTCATTGCGTCTGTAGCGCCGACAGAAGACACGATGCCGACACAGTCAACACGCATAATCCATGGACCAGTATCATCCTGTACTGACGACTGCAGGTCGAACTGTGCCGCACAGTCAAGACCTATCTTCGCACACCGATGGACTTTCCCCTAACTCCGTTACCAGTTACTGAAGGGCACTGAGCACACATTAACGAGAGAAATGAGTCCGTGGTAGTGACCCTCTTCTTTTCATAAAAAAACGGACGGAAAACCTCTGCCGATAAGGTTGATGCCTTGAGGTCTCCGCCCCCGTACACAAAAGTGATAAATGAAATCTGTGACTCTGTTCTGGTAAAAGCTTCGGTGTTGATCCACATCTCTTCAAAGAAACCCCGGGCAATTTGTGGAGAATCAGAAGGGCTAAAAAGATTTACAGCGTCAGAAAGAAAAAAGGAAACACAACCCTAAAAATGAAAAACATTTTGTTTCTTTATTGTCTTTCCCTTGTTTTTTTTTTTTTTTCTATGTACGTGCGAAACGGCACTTGCCCCTGGCTGCGATGGTCCATGTCATTGCAAGAAATTGGAATTGAAAGGGAAATTTTGCTATCCAGGAATAATTTTTCTTTTTCATTTCTCAGGTGAATTAATGCAGAGACAGACTGTAATACTGCAAGGAGAACAGACAACGTTCGATAGGGCAAATCTAATGTGATTTATGAGGACCGAAGGGGGAAAAGACTTGGATTTGGGAAAAATCTCCGTGGAATCATCACAACGTCTAGGATTTGAATATGAATGTTTTATATCATAATATATATATTTTTTTCATAAACTGGGAGATGTCGTGGGTGTTTCTGGTAATTTCATTAATGCTGTGAAAAACCAGCTAAACGTTACAGTCTTTGGAGGGGACACTTTGGCTAAGTTTGTAGTAACTGAAAAGCCGAAAGTAGAGGTAATTTTTGTGATGTCACGAATCATACTGTTAGTTAAAAATAGCAACTCACGCACACACTCTTTAAATACGTTTGTAAAATGCCTGACATTTGCGTCATCTGTGGACGCAATGTAACTGTCAGATATTCTACATGAGCAGCGAACCTTTGTGAAAATAACAAGGTTTGTCAATACTGCCGATTTGATGACAATGCTGGGGAAACTTTATTGGCCACATCATGAAAAGACACGGGCTGGCAATAAATGGAATATTAAAGGGCACGCTGGAAGTTCACAGGCAGTGAGAGAAAAATAGCAGACAGAGAGGCGAAATGGCAGGAAAAAGCCCTCAGCAGCAGCACTTCAAACAGTCCGGACGGAGTGAGTTATCGTTTTCGCCGAAGTTATCCGGCGCGTCAGCTGATGATAGTCATTCATTATAAACCTGATTTCTAGACTTATATATAGATATAGATCTACATTTGAAATTAACGGACGTGAATGCATGCTTACGTTTAATGATTTTCTTTCTTTCTTTCGTGTCAGAGCAACATTCTGTGGGCAATCTGCAAATACCTTGTTGACAAGTACTGTACGATTGTGAAATCGGTGACGACCTAAGTATACGTTTTATTTTAAAATGTTGTTTAATCTTTATTGATTCACTGCCTGATGTATTGGGGAAAAGTGCCGGTGGGAAAACCCAGAAGTCAAAATGTGGCCAAAAGAAAACGCATATTGCAAAGCCTTGCGTAAAAAACGAAACAAACAATACAAGAAAATGCACAGGATTCCTTTTTGCCACAATTTGACTTGGCTTCAAGCCTAACTGCGACCCCATAGATTTTCAGTCTTAGGAAACATTCTGGCAATCTTAAAAGTCAAAAACAAAAAAACGAGCAGATAAACGATGATAGGTATTATTATGATCATCGGTGACTCAAAGTTCTGATTAGTGGAAATTTGAGTACAAAAATGACTTAAACATACTGTGAAAATGAACAGTATTTACCCTTATTGGTTGAGCTAAGATATCATCAAAGAAAACAGCTTTGGTGGGTGGCAGGAAGGGGGGCAGGGCGGAAGAGAAAGCGCGGACGGCAAGAGATAAAAAAAAAAAATTAGAGCCCGGAAAGAGAAACTGGCGCGCGCACACATACACATACACACCTTCGAGCATGCACGAACACGAAAAAGTAAGAAAGAAAGAAAAAACGAGAAAAATAATATACGTAGAAGTGAAAGAGACAAGCCGGTAAGTTGTGCACGGAGAAATTGACATAGAGACAGAATCATACATACTAGCACACACACACGTGAAAAGTCCCAGACACATAAGAAAGAAAGCATTAAAAGAAAGTGCTCTTCGGGGCTTTCATAATTCCTTTGATATCTTTACCAGCGTCCCAATTAGGAAGACATGATTAGTGCTGTATGTCGCGTTGCGTTTGCAGGTGGGCTATGGTTTACAGTGTGAGAACTCATACACAGTTTTTTTAAATCATCACTATAACCCCAACTATGAATAAACCATATTTTGATTAAATGTGTAGATTTCGTGCATATCCGAAGAAGGCATTATGCCCGCTGATCCATGAAAGAATTATTTTGTGACGTGGACTCACAGTGCTGTCTGTCCTTTCTGAGAGAGGCTAAGATCTACAACTTGATCTATAAACTTTTGTATTCATTTACAAAACTCTTTTCAGATCCATACAAAACAACTTTTGAGAACTTGACCAATGTGATAAAATATATACGGAAGTATTTAATTCTCTTTGTGCAAGTTAGAAGCTGTGAAACGAAGCATAAATAAAGTACCCAAGGTGGACAAGGTAGTCTAGAGGCAAGGTGCTCGCCTCTCATGCCAAGGGTCCAGGGTTGAAAACCCGGCCGGTGCAGGCATGTTGGAAGTTTGGGATTTTTCTCATATTTTCGTGTCCCTGATCCTATTGGGGGAGGGGGGGGGGAGGGAGGAGGAGGATCGAGTACCTAGTCTTCTCGGATAAGGACGAAAAATTTCGGAGGGCCCGTGTGCACGTTGCGCACGTTTAAGATACCTTGGCAGTTGGAAATCGTAAAGAGCAGGCCGAACAGGCCGCTGCTTGGGCAAAATTAAATAAAATTCATCCCTACCATTCCCTCCCCCTCCTCCCTCATCTCTCTCCCCCCCACAAAAAAAACAACAACCCCGCCGACCGGCGCTGCACTGTGGCGACGACGTGCCTGCTCCAGTTATAACTGGCCTGCAATGGCTCACAGGCAAGTTTCCCAAATGGGATTAAAGAGTTATACAAATACAAAATAGGCCGTGATGGGCACATTGTGGTCGTTAACGTGGCGACGCGCCGAAAAATCCAAACTCAAACACGAACTTATGGCATTGGTCGGCTTCTTCGTCAACCCACCTATCAGAACTCGGGGAATCGTGACTCCCAAATCTTTGAAACAACGACATGGGTAATTTATAATAATGCTGGAGGAGAGTCCAGATTTAAATTTGGATATCCAGTTAAACGGATCAATCCAGTTAGCCGAATACATGCAGACAGAATAGATGACCCCATCGCGTCTCGTTTCAGGCTTGCTTTTAGACATCTAGATCAGAGGCTCGTTCTGTAATGGTGCGGTTTATCTTCGGCCATGTCTACATCACTAGGATTAAATAAACAAACAAACCTTCAACTGATACCCCCCTCCCCCGGCACGGACTCTCACGAAGTTGCGTGTGCCTCAAAGGAACTCCCGAAAATAAAAATAAGAAAATCAAAGAAAGTAAAAATAACATACCGCCACAATCCTCTTGTGTCCAAAAACTAGTTCAAGGGTAGAAAGCCATTAAATGATCTAAAAAATTAATTTGGATTATATATGGATATCCAGATGTATTGAAGTGGATTATTCAGAAATCCGGATTACTCAAAAGCAATTCCGTGCCCACCACTAGCAATTCACAATTCTGCAGTAGAACTACTTGGTGTCGGCTCTCGGCATGAGTAGCTAGGAAATTCTGCTATTAAAGATGACAAAATTTTCGTATTTATCTAATTATCATGTTCATATTCATTTCGAGGACGGGGATAGTGCTTTCAAGACGTTAACCAATTCTTTATACGATAGTTCCATTATAATCTTCATCGCATGTAGGATACTGACCTTTTCAAATATTTATATCTGGAGCATTTAAAAAAAAAAATGCAAATTATAAATGAGCAAAATGCTAGGCTGTCATTAGATAAAGTGTCCTTACCCTTTGAAGCGTTCTTTTTAATGACGAATTTTTGTTGACAGGCCGACTTTCTAGTCTTTTTCCCACATTAACATGTTGATACTCTCTTGCATTTCATATTTTTCTCTGTCCAATACGTGTGAAAGAAGTCGAGGTTAACATTCAAATTTGAAATCTATATCAGGCTTATTGCCTGTCTGCCAGTCTATCTAGGTCATTAAACCCGCACTGCCAGGGGATATTTTACATGGATATGCCACAGAAGAAAATACTGGTTTAGTACCTATGGTTATAATCAACGAGACCGTGAAAAAAACAAGTCTTTTCAAGTCGTGACCCAGCACGACAATTATAGTATTAACCTTGACAATTATTGTTTAATACTTACTTTCTGAAAATGACACTGGTTTTTAGTGAATAGGACCCCTCAGCCGAGGGCCTCGCTGTAGGAATGTAATCGTGGCGAGTCGGATACGCGAGAATTTCTCAGACAAGGCAGTGAAGGAGTTAAACCCGCACCTACAGCGTGCCCGCTTTGTCTGTCTGTCTGTCCGTTTTATCTGTCTATTATCATTAAAGTCTTTATGTCTTATCTGTGGTAGTCTACGACTCGACTTGTCTGTCTACTCAGCCATAAATAAAATCACTCGTCCTCTCTCAGAATCCTCTGCTTGTCTCGCTGGGAATAAACCCGAAGGACATAGATCTGGCTGTTTACGTCCCCACTTGTTGAACATTTGAAATATTACCTTACTTTGCTTCCTTGGCTTTTGTGTTTCTCTTGTGTTCAAAGTGATCCATCTTTCTGTTTAATTCATTCTGTGTGGAGTTGTTTTTTTTTTTTTACCGTCATCAAATAGAAACTCTTCGTCTTTTTCCTATTCATTTCCCCTACCCCCTCCCCCCCCCCCCCCCCTTCCTTTCCCAATGAAATAAATGAAAGAACAGCATGAAACCTGTTTCCGGCTGGCGCTATAGAAAGCGCCGACTTGTACAAAAATGAATGAGATTTTAGCGCGTATTCATGAGGTCCCCGTGGGGCAGAGCGATCTTTTATTTTCTGTCATCCCTTTCTTTATTTTCCTCATTTCTGATTTTTCGCTTTCTGCTGTTCACATCTGTCATGCATTACCTTTTAGTTCTTTCCTCTTTCTCTTTAGATCGCTATACGTGTGTTTTGCGTTTGTGCCACAGAGAGAGAGAGAGAGAGAGAGAGAGAGAGAGAGAGAGAGAGAGAGAGAGAGAGAGAGAGAGAGAGAGAGAGAGAGAGAGAGAGAGTGTGTGTGTGTTTTGATTTTTACGCTTTCGCTCTCTACCATTTTTTTCACCAAAATTAATGTTTTCTTTTGATTCTAAACTGTGATTAATAACTTAACAATCTGATTTTCATTTACATTTCGTCACCTGTCATCGTTCCCTGACATTGTAGTTACTCAGAAATTCTAAAAAATTGATTATTATATATTATATTATAAATTCAGCTATATTCACTGCCGCATTGAATGATATTGGTTATAGACTCCTGCACTGAAAATTAACCGAACAGCAAACTTTGAAAAATTCCTCATAACTAGACCAGTTGTCCTGAAATAAAACAGTTTTTGGCTTGTCATGAAAAGCAGCTAAATTGTAACCAGTTACTACAGTTTAGGGAACGGTGACGATTTATTCCTTCACCCAACTCCCATCTCCTTCATGTTGTCACACCGTGTATCATGTTCCTCGTCATTTTTCTCACTGTCTTTTCTTGCCTATTTCTCTCATCTTTTCAACGGCCAGTCTTTCTCATGACAGGATAATTTTAGAACACTGATTGCATTTTCTCAGTTACGTCGGCATTGCTTCACCGTTTTCAGTCATTCCTCCCGCAGATCCTGTCTGTGCACCTCAGCCTTATTCAGTCTACTGTTAACTTAGCCTACCACAGTCTTAATTAGCGTTACTGTTTACGAACTCTAGTCTTAACCAACTGTAGTTTTAGCTTCTCTGACGCAGCGCGCACAAGCCCATCTTGATCCTCCCACTGTCTGGATGGTGATTTGACGACCTGTAGTTTCATTGAGATTTAACTCACTAGCCAACTGTTTTTTTTTCTTCATTTAAAATCAATGTCATGACGACACCAATCAACTGGTTGGCCAATCAAAAGCGGCTGGCGCACGCCGGGTCTAACAATCCAAAAGACCGACAGTGATAGGCCAAAATCTTGCCATGAAATAAACCATTTTACACTCATCTAGGTCAAATTTATTTTTCAACATCATTAATTCTATAGAATGATTTGGGGAGGGGGGGGGGATATCATACTAACCTCGGAACGACACAGTCAGTTTGTTCCAACAAAATATACACCCAGGAAATAATGGCAGAAGTTGACTGTCTGACCGGGCTTAGTATGATAAGGTCTTCCCGGATTTACAAAGAAACTATAGGAAATTATGGTGTGCACTTCTTGCCTGCCAGCATCGGACTGTGCCGTTCTGGGCTTAGTATGATACTCCCATGCATCTGTCTGTTCATCTGGGTTTTAACTTTTTACAACTAATAGTTGTTTTTGATCATCCTACACAGTGGAAACTGAACAAAGAATAGAGCAGGGAAACATCGAAAACTGTTATTAGCATCTCTTGTAAAAATTTGTTTTTGGCTTATAAATATGCATTTTTTCCCCTTCCATACCACGAGAGAACTGTAGCGGAATGTGACATGGACCAGGAATCTGTACCTCTTCCTTTCTCTCATCACTACTTTCACCGTACTGTACATCTACTGTTTTCATTTTCCGTAACACAGCTAGCTACTAACACTTATGGTTTCTCCTCTCTCTTTTTCTCACATTCCACGGGTACATCGCCTGTTTACTTCCAGCATTTGGAGTCAGCGATTTTCTTTTCTTTTTTTCCGTCTGTCCTTCTTTCTCATTCTGCTTCGGGCTCCTGTCTCTTTTTATCTTCCTGGTTTATTGAAATGTTTTCCTCAGGCCCCCCCCCCCTCTCCCTTTTTTTTTGGGTCTTTCTGTCTTTCCGTCTGAGAGCGTAATTGTGTCGAGCACTGTCCTCTGTCTTCCCTGCTTTGTCTGATCGTTTGTTTACCTAAATCTGTCTCTCTCTCTCTCTTTGTCTCTGTCTGCCTCTTCCTCTGTTCCTCCCTCCACCTCCTCTTCCCGCCCCTGTCTCTGTGCCTCTCCCCCTTTCCTCTCTCCCTTCTGTCTCTCTTTGTCTGTCTGTCGTTGTCTTCTCCTTCCACCACCCCCACCACCCCTCTATCCTCTTTCTCTCTCTTCCTGTTTTCCACAGAACCTTTTTCCGGCACTCTGTCTACATAATTATTTAATGTCATTCCACATACCACCTACTCACCATATTACACTTTCTCCCTCCATGTCTGCCCCCTTTATCTGTGTCACATTACCATTACTCATTTATCTTGTCTGTGATATTTCTCTATCCCCAACCAGCGATCAGTCATACCTCCCAGTATCACGCCCGTCAACAGCTGTAACAGACAATATAGGTTGAACAAACATGATGTCACACGCCCGCTTTGTTTACTTCCGCCCGCCATTATATTGGTAAATGCTAGAAAATGTCTACCATTTGTGCTATAGATTGGTTGTCGATATCGAACTCCAGACAAAAGCAAAAGCTTTTTATTTTTTCAGCACCAGGGATTCGTACACGCGAGAGGAAGGTAGCAGAGGAACTGAGTGAGAGAAGAAGAAGACTAGAGTGTCACGAGCAGAGTTAGGGTCTTGGGGATGTTACGACTGCACGAGAGGCTGCTAACTCACACTCGGACACAACCACACAAGAAAAGTATTAAATAACTAGAGCGTATATATGTCAGGCCGGTCAGGCCATAGTTTACATAAATATTAATAACAAAACAAAAGACAATAGGGGTATATATTCAAACCAAAAAAACTCTAATTAATAACTTAACCAATGATATTCATGTAACTATGGAGGTACTGCAATCAATAGCAAATAGGTATATTATACGAAACTAGATATCAATTTAAAGTGTCAGTTGAGTCGCCACTGGCCAGTCGCCAGGCAAACTCTCCCTAAATCATATGGGCTTGAGTGTTAGGAGAGCCCAGTATGTTCAAAGCCTACAGAAGCAATCTTCGGCTTGTAGGTAATTTAAGCAGTTGCCAAAAGACTATATTTTATGCACAATCACTATTCAATTCATCAACAATGTGCTATATTATTCCAATCATACTATGGCAATAGATCTATGATACAGGACACTCGTGGTCGAGTGCCAGCTGGGGTTTCCTTAGTCTTCCTATGAGGCTGTAGTTCTCTCTCTATCTCCGATCTCTATTATGCTTGAACAAATAAGATATATTACCATTGGTCACGCCTACTGGTAGGCGCGAACATCAATATAGCGCAGCGTGGGCTTTCAAAGGTCAGCCCACGCAGACCTTTCTTTCTAGAGCTCAGTCAGTCCGTTAGCAAGGACTTCTTGTCTTCAAAGCACACAGTTCAGGTACTGGTCAACCGGAGATACTTCACGACACGATGCTTCTGCTCGTCTGTATTCACCAAATCTGAACGTTACACGATGTCTTATACTATCTAACTACCCAGCGTGCTAGTCCGCTGGCCCAATTAGTTCAGCTATCTCATAGGTCGAAACCTCCCACCATTTTAATTGTAGTAATACGTCTGCACTATTCTACCAGCCAGTTAACGTGCAAAAACTTGTCTAGTCATACTTAACAATGTCAACTAGCCCCACCTTGTTTCACCCCTACTCCATTACTTATTAATCACGAACATTAAAACCGACAAGCGTGAATCTAACAGTTTAACTTTACATTTATTTACTCACCAACTATAATTGGCGAGGACCGTTCAAGGCCAGCAGCCAATTTCTCATGGCCCTGGAAAAAAAAACAACTCACTCTCTGCGTGAGTTTTAACTACATCCGAATCATGACATAGAGAATGAAAAATGTTAGGCTATAGTGATGTTTGGCATCTCGGCCGGTTGTTAGCCGGCCATCTGTCCTTTGACAGCTTGTACAGATCAACGCCCTCTATGCTTTGTAATGTTTAATTCTGTAGGTTTTTTTTTTTTGCATTTTTTTTTTTGCAACGGGATCTAACGAGTCTCCACTATAGGACACCATGTTCCTTGATCTTAGAGTACGTGTAAAATGGCTGCCGGGTCAAAGTTCATATATTTTCTAAACGCGTTCAATCAATAGTCTGAATGAAAGAACCAACCAAGAGAAATACTTTACTTTAATTAATCCGCAGAAAAAAGGAAACTAAAAGAAGAGAAAACATTAATGCCGTGTACATTCCCCCCCCCCCCCCCCCCTTAAAGCTGCGTTTTCGTGTGAGCAGAAACGGAAATGGAAACGTCAAAAATGCATCAAATCATCCTTTAAGAATGGCCAGGTTCTAATTCCACTTTGTGGCTGAACTTAGCGAAACTACACATTACTTCTACGGGCTTTCTCCATTGTGTGTCAAATATCAAGCAGATTCGGTGTGTAATTTGTAAGTATTACTAAAAAATGAAAAACATTCTTTGCTTAAAAAGCTATGAGCACATGAAACTTCAATCGTCATTTCTCAAAAGTTGATGGAATTGGAAGGGAGTTAGAGCTTTGTCATTCTGGGGGTACGAAATGGCTGGTAAAAAGAAAGAATGTTTCCATGTGGACGGAAATATTCTTTCCTTTTCACCGCTTGAAGAGTTTTTGACGTTTCCGTTTCCGTTTCGGTACACATGAGAACACAGATTTATTGAACAACTCAGATTACGTCCTAATCGCCAGTTGAAAGAAAGGAGTGGCATGGAAAAGAAGAAGACAGCTGCATGTTTACATTTATAGTTGTGACAACGCCGCGCCGGTCGCTGGAGTATGACAGATTTTACCCACGACACCCAGGGAAGACACGGACATAAACAAATATAAACACCTTAGTACAACTTCGCTTCACCCTTCCCTTACCTCTAGCTCTCTTCCTCCTCTGTCTGTTTATCTATCTCCGCAGACGCCCCGCCGCCCCCCCCCCCCCCCCCGATAAATCGACACGTTCAGGCTGAACAGACACACTGTAATTTATTTACTGCAATTAATATCAAACTACCGGGAGGGAGGAAAAAATCGAAGTCCAATCTAGAACACATTCTCCCATATTAATAATTCACCTTGGATCAATAACATAAACTTCACACCAGAGACAACTGTTAAAATGTTACAGATAACTGAAAAAACAAAGGGAAACAAAAAGGGGGAGGGAGGGGGGGGGGGAAACAACGACGTACAAAACTGGCTTATAAAAGATTTCATTGCTCACCATGAAGAGACAGTATGTGAAATCCCGCAGCTGATTTTTTCCACTCAGCCACAGAAATCTCTCAGGTTTGCGAGTGATTATCGAACAAAACGAAAGCTCAACAATTTGGACAACTTTGTTCAGGCTGAACGCGATGGGGCATACACAAGTTCTCACTGATGACAATAATGGATTTGGAAGAACATTAACGGAGTTGCTCGTATTTACCCAGTTGTCATGAGGCAAGTGGCTGCAAATATGAAATTTTGAAATACTATTGAAGAAACCAATGTTCCTGGCATTTTTGACAACTCGCGACCTTAGTTGTTGTTTGTTCCAACTCCAGTTTTTGCACAACTGAGAAATTCTACCATCAGCATTTGCGGCTTTAGTGTTATGACAAGGAGTTGGAATAAATGGGAGCCGTGAAACAGCTTGATAAGTGCCACAGTGCAAGTTTGAAGAATGCCTTTGTTATGTAGTCTACCTCTTGTATGTACTAAAAGATCTCCAGTTTTCAGAAAATGGAGGTAGGACAAACAAGAACAAAGGCCACCAAATGGTGACCTAAGAATGACGATGTTCTAGATGACGTAATATAATTATATTAATAGCCGCGAGAACCTTGTAACTGACGGGTTACTTACTACCTGTTCACATAGGGACGTGAAAACCATTACCAACCACCTATCAGGAGACTCGGGGTTGGGGGTGGGGAGAGGTTGCGTTTGTGGGGGAGGGTGGGGGGGGGGGAGGCGATTGCGAGCACCCTATTAAGAGGCCATGTTGACATATAAAAGACAGGGGGGCATCAGTCACTGTAGGTGTCTAGGACAAGTAAAGGCGATTGGCAGATGGGAGGGAAGGATCAAAACGTAATAGTAATTCACGTCAACCAGGCGTCTAACACTGTCTGAGACCGGAGAGATAGACCTAGAATCATACCACAGACTAGGGGAGACAAAATCAATACATTGCTGGATAGACAGAAAGAGAGAGAGGGGGATCACATTATGACGGGTTGCTCGAAGAAATTACATAGGACTACACAGTCTAAAAATTCAGGTTGTACCTGATTTTGACATGTGTCAAATTCAAAAACCAAGAGTTTCAAATTCAAAAAGCTAAGAGTTCAAGGATCAAACGGCGAAAAATGTGATGCAAAATTCAATGGTACGAGGCTAACCTAAATATCAGATGATATATTTTGGCATGCGGTATATAATAATAGTCATAATAAAATGTCAGACATAAAAATACACAAACTGCACGGTGGTATTATTTAACTTTGGCAAATGATTATAAGCCGTAAATAGGTGAGTGAAATCAGGACTAATTGTGTGTAAGTGTATGGATAGATGGATGCGTCATTCTTTTGTTACTGATTAGGCTCGGTTATGAGTCTGTGCCATGAAACTGGGTTAAAATAGTGGTAGTTGTGATAGACAGACAGACAGACAGACAGATAGATAGATATGCTGATGGATGGATGGAAGAGAAGAGAGATAGATAACGTGGTTAGAGAGATAGATAAAACAGGCAGACATACAAACATACACACCCGGACACATACGCAGACAGACAAACAGCGAATTAGTCACACAGTTACAACAGAAACTCTTGGAGTTGGGCATAAACTGACTAAATTGCAAAACATCAGACCCTCTAAAGTTAAACTGACATGAGGGTACTTGCTACGTTGGAGAAACATTAAGCTGGAGAGGCACGTATAAAGGTTTGAAAAAATTACAGGCACTGAAACCCACTTGCCTTCTGGCTAAAGCAAAAAAATAAGATCAACGTGATATATTGCAAGCTTAACTGCAGTTATTAATAGATCGTTGGTCGTTTGTCTAGTTTTTACACCATTATTCGACGTGTGTCTTTTTGAAGTTGACATTTACAACAATGAGGGTGGAAGACATAGCAGTTGTCTGTAAACTGATAAGACATGAAATACAGCTTTCCAGCGCTATTCCAGCCAGGCACTTCGCGTAGGCAGGCAGCATAGACCTTTTGTGCACTGTAATTAATCAAAATGAAAACAGAGCAGGCGGAGGCTTGCTCTAGTTTGTAGAAGCTGTTGTTAAATTACATTCATATGTTTGGTTATTTTTAGGAACATTTCCACCGGTTTCAGTTTATGTAAACTGTGCCAACGAATGAAGAATAGCGAGAACATAATATTGGTGAGGCGTAATTCTACCTAAGGCTGTTCCATAGCCAGCAACCCTACATCATTCCGACATAGATTTTCCGTAGGATAAGTAGGATTGCCACAGAGGCGGATTCCCTACATCAAACCGACGTTGGCGCGATGTCGTAACCAGCGGATATACGGGAGAACGTCGCCATTCTTATGTGCAAACTTGACGTCGGTTCTACTCGTGTGATTTGCGTAGGGTCACTGGCTAGGCAGCTCTGCCCTTGACATGGGTTGAGACAGTGGACTATGGATAAAACCACCAAAAATACTGTGTTAGTGAAAAGGATTCGCCTTTGAAACATTAAAAAAGAAATTGGACGGGATGTTGTAACAAATCAAATAAGGCCGAAATGCCCCAAAAATTTCCGTAAGATAAGATAAGAATCACTTTGTTATCCCACGAGGGAAATTCTCTTCCACATAGCGTTTAAGAGCACATCATGGCACACACATCTTACGCTTCCTTACATAAGCACATCATAATTCAATAACACTAACAGACATGTTACATGACGTAAGCTGGTAAGGAACCTCCGTAAAATATGGCACACATCTAGCAGTGATGCCTTGTTGAGGCGAACTGCAGGGGGCACAAGCGATCTTCTGTATGTTTACATCTCACTAAACGTTACAAACATATAACAATATGAATAGCTTTATGCCCCCAATCCACAAGAACATCTATGAAAAGGCTTCCATAAGCCGTCAACTACCGCCATAATTTGACCTAATACCCGTGTAAACCTTACCACTGGCACAATGAATTCTCGAACTTGTGCAGGCCATAGAGTTAATAATTAATAAGAAGGAAATTTTCCCTGTTAACAGTTTGTTATATATTATAAATACCATGAATTGTTATAACATTAACCTTATTGTGGGATGTTAATGATCCCTTAATGTTCCTCCTCACAGACTCATGAATTTAGTTGCCTCATAATCTACCGAGAATGTCCCCTGATATTGGTACTCCACTGGCTATTATGCACATGCTGTGCTCTGAACTAGTTCCGACCCCCAAATTGAAGAGACCTCATACACAAATTACACAGTGTCGTTCTCTGAAAAATTAAAAACAGGTCGCGTATTGAGTAAGATCTGTTTAGCCTCTGTTTTGACACAGTGTGCGAGGCCTCTTTTCACACTGGCCGGCTCAAAAGGCAGAGCTGGCCCGAACTAGTGAGATAGAGACTTGTTTCGGTCTCGCAGTTGCGCGAGGTCCCCTGTAACCTCATTGTCCACAGCTTACATTACAAAATGAGACAAAAATAATGGGCTCGACTGAGTGACCCATCGACCTAAGGAAGAGGAACCTGGACAGAAACAAGAAGAAAAACCAGAACAAACAGGGGACAGAGACAGAGATGTCTAAAATGAAGATCTCAACACACTGAAACAGTGGTTCGCAACGTGGACGATATCGGCCCGGGGGGGGGGGGGCTGTTGATATTCAGGGAGCGGAAACGTAGAAAAAGCCAACAAGGGGGCGAAAACGATGAAACGGTGTGCGGGGGGTGGGGGGGGGGTGTGATAGAGTGGCGAAAACATGAGTGGAGATCAATTTTGAGGGAAATACAGGGCAGCCACTGACTTGTTCAACAGCACGCGCAAATGGGCTTTTAATTAATAGAAAAGGTCTTTTCTTTTCCAGTGCATTTGATGAAGAATGCGTTCTATTTTACAATGATTAATCAATATACCTGTTGTCATTAATATATCTTTGAAAGTGAAAACTTTATCATCAAAATTTGTTTGTGGTCTGTCATCTTGTGAACTGTATCTGTTGGGAGGGGGGGGGGTAGATGAAAGAAAATTTGGAGCCGGGGGGGGGGGGTGAATGCCTGAAAAAGGTTGAGAACCATTGTTCTCTATAATGTTGCCGTTAGTTAGGCACTAGGCCGATTACGCCGTATTTCATTGGACAAAATGACATTGTACGTAACATCCATCCATCCACACCAGACCCCCAGTCTATTTATATGATAAAAATCTGCGGTCGTAATCGTCGTTATGTATGTAATATTCATAGATTGGCACGATTGTCGTAACCATTAAACGGTCTATTTGTGGCATAAAAGAAGCCAATCCCTCACGAGGCGATAATGTGGAGGGCAGTACTCTAAACCATTCATGCATGTGATTGATTATCCTAACATAGTTATTTGAACCGGTCCTAATCATTCACTTGGCTGTATGGTATGCATAAAGTGTTACTATATCGCTGCTCCGGGGATACGAGCCGTAAGTTAAAGGATCAAATGAGTGGATTTATTAAGTCACACCCCAGTCGACTGGTATATAGTGACCACAGGAATTAGCTAGAAAAGGTTAGGTTGAACTTTATAGTACACTAAGAATGGTTTACATAAGAAGACGGTATATTCAGCATTCTTTTTATAAAACAGCACAGAGAATGAATTGAAATATCGTATGATTGTATTAATCTTGGAAGGATTTTGAGCCTATTGTAGTTGTGTTTGTAATTTATTTAATGACCTCATCTCTATCAGTGCCAAGAGCACGATAATATCAGCGTATAGTTACTGTAATAATGCAGCAAGATGGGAAGGGTAAATAGGCCTACGACAGGAAATCTCTATTTCGAGTAATAATGGGTGATATTTTTCCCTTGCTGCCGCATCGCATGTTAAATCGACGTAAACCGACTGGCGCAATATAATAATAATAATAATATGTAGTGACAAATAACAGTGACACAGGCAGGCAGACATACAGCCGGCCAGACAGATAATATGTAGGAAAGCGGATGCTCAGATACATAACATGGGTTGTTACACAGAGAGAGAGAGAGTGTGTGTGTGTAAGAGAGAGAGAGAGAGAGAGAGAGAGAGAGAGAGCAAGCGACAGAAAGAAAGAGAGAGAGAGAGAGAAAGAGCGAGGGAGAGAGAGAGAGAGAGAGAGAGAGAGTTTTTTTTTTATAGAGTAAATGGATATTTAAAGCAGTAGTCATTAGCCTGTCTGTTTCAGAGGGAGAGAGAGAGAGAGATAGAGAGAGAGAGAGAGAGAGAGAGAGAGAGAGAGAGAGAGAGAGAGAGAATTTTTTTATATAGAGTAAATGAACATTTAACAAAGCAGTCAATGAATGCCCTGTCCGTGTCCTTCTCCTATGCGGCTACATAAAATACGTACATGCTCCACTGCAACTCCCCATCGTCTTTCCCCTACAACCAGCTACGCACTTCCGAGAGAATTGTGCATCTGTTTGATAAGGTCTTGATATTTACACAAAAAAAAACATCAACAACAAAAACGTTACTTGGTATGCTGCCTGGACTATTTTTGACTGTTTCATTAGAGACATGGCCTATATTAGTTTGCTATGTAATTATACAGCTTACTGGAAACAAAAACAACAACAACATAACATTAAACTTTTCCGTCCATTAAAATAATAAAAAAGACCAAAAAAAAAAAAAACGTTACATGGTATTTGGTCTGGACTGTTTTGACTGTTTCAATAGAGACATGGCCTATATTAGATTGCTATGTAATTCCACAACTTATATTGTTGGAAATAAGAAAACAACAACAACAACAAAACATTAAACGTTTCCATTCATTAAAATAATTAAAAAAACCACAAAAACAACGTTACTTGGCATTTTGCATTGACAGTTTTAACTGTTTCATTAGAGGCATGGCCTATATTAGATTTTTTAAATTGAATCCCACAACTGATTTTGTTGGGAACAAAAACAAAAACAACCAAACACACTTAAACTTTTCCATTCATTAAAATAATTAAAAACGTGTACGTAAACTCCCCGGACTCCCCTCTCCCAAGGACGCTGTTTATATACCCTGGGGCACCCTCCCTCCCTGGCACCCTCCCTCCCTCCTCGTCTTTGAGCGCACGTTCTTTATAGGTGGCCGTAAATGTTCACCGTAGCACTGGATAAACGTGTGGTAGAACCATCAACCATTAAACATTAAACAACACGGGTAATAAATTTGCAGCTTTTCGTCATGCTGGCTGTAATCATTACTGTAATAACATTTTTATCGAAATGTTTCTAGCGCGGGCTCCACGAACGTGTACAAGGGACACAGTGCAATGTGGTGCTGTAAAATTCAAGATAAGAACAGATGGTACTACTATTTCAACTTGAACCTGTGGCGTGCATGAGTCATTCATTGCTGGACAGGCCTGAACGTGCACACTTTCCATGAAACAGAAAGAAAAAGGAGGATAATTTCCACCCTAAAGGCAAAACTTGCATATATTTTTTAATGTTATTTATCTTTGTTTTACCATTTATGTCAGCGGGTACAATGAATAAAACAGAAAGTTTGCTGTCACGACAGAAAATCGGCACTATTGATTAGAATTAAGTGTGTCATTGCCACAAGGAATATTATGAAAAGTGATGTTCAATCGCCACAAGACATACTCTGCTTTTTTTACGTACATCTTGCCGCAAGTACCGTGCACTATGAACATTTTCATAACAACTTTCAGTTACCAAGTAGTAGAATAAATTTTTAACAGCCCTGTCCTGTCGTGAAATAATCTAACTCTCCATGTATTTCACACAACTGCAAAGGTTTTGGTGCAAACCATTCCGACAAGTACATGAAGGGGATTTTTAAATTTTTTTTTTTTTTTTTACTGATGGCGACTTTAGTTTTTGTTTATGCACAACTGACAAACTCGAAGTTAAAAGTTTGCTGCTGTAGTATTATAGTAAGGAGCAAGAATAAATTGGAATTGTGAAACAGCTTGGTGAGTGTCACAACTCACTTCAAACAGGTGTCAAAGTGTGCATTTGTTATATATCTATGCTTCTTCTACATACTATTCAGAAAAATGGAGATACAACAAAATAAAGAGCCAAGGTCGAGTAATGATGAAGGGGAAGTACTTTAGTACGGCTCGTGTATTTCAAGTGTTTGAAACTAAAACGTATTTAAAAAAAAACAAAAAACAGAGAACACACTTATAAGTAAAATATTTATTCTTCCTTATAAAACTACGCATTTGTGGAGTTTCATGAAAGGGGCAGCCATAAGTAGGCTTGTGTATTTTATTGCCGTTGCGTATTGATAAATTCTCCAGAGAGAATACTTTGTAATATGTTGGCAGTAGAACATAAGTAATCGTATATCATTACCCAGACAGGAGATTTAGCTGTTGCCAGGAAGTGCAGGGTAAAAACCCCATGTTTTCTTAACCATGCAAACTGCGGGTGGGAGGCAGGAAAGAGAAGAGAAGAAAAAGGACTGCTTTGGGGTTGCACTAACAGGGTTAGTGGCCATATTTCATTGCATATATTGTACACCAACAGATTCTACCTCTTTCTCTCTCTCTTTTTTTTTTTTTTAAATCAACGTCGTTTGCACTTTTTGACGACTGAAAATCGAGGGTAGGCATGAGCCTGACATTCTTTGGAATGGGTCCAATTTCGCGTCCTGTGCCTTGTGTGCGATGAGTGACTGGAAGGTTTCAAGGGTAGCTGGATGGATTGGTGGGTGGATAGGTGGGGAGGTGAAGACACCAATTAGTATAAAGAGATTATAGTTATGAATGAACCGATGAAAGAACAGGCGGATAGATGGACGGATATATCTACGGGTGGGTAAGTGGAGTGATGAAGAGAAAGACTGGTTTATAAACAGAAGAATGAATGGTCTAAAGAAGAGACGGATAATGGGAGATAGATGGATGATAAACATGCCAGTGGATGTATGGGTGGGTAGTTCGAGCATTTCCTCCTCCTCCCCCCCCCCCCCCAAACAAAACAAAAAACAGGGGCGGATGGCTTGCGGGATGCGTGAATAGATGGATACATGCAGGAACTAAAATTTGGATGGGTGACCGTAGAGGAAAAGGCGAATGCATGAATCCAGTATAATAATAATAATAGTTCGTCCATCAGGTATGATGATGACCTTAACAACACCATAGGAATAAAGAACAGAAATTGTTGAGAATTTCAACACATGGACAATAAAGAGAACTAAAGGACACAGAGGACAGAATGGAAAGACTGTTCTTTCATGACTTATGGCTTCTCATGTGACTGATAAGTCCTATTTTTGCCCTGCAGACCCTTCCGCATAAATGACAAGAGTGCTCCTTTGGTTCAGTACCACTGGGCCTTTTCTTGCGCCGTTCTCTTTTTTTGATAGCCTGCTGGACTCTGTCAGCTTCCCATGCTTTGCTGCCTCTGGTAAGGGCCGCCCTCCAATTTGCACGATCAAGCGAGAGCTTTTCCCACTCACTCACATCAATGGCAAAGGCCTTCAGTGATTGCTTGAGAGTGTCTTTGTAACGTCTCTTTGGGGCCCCAACATTCCTCGTTCCATTGGAGAGCTCAGAGAAGAAGATTTGCTTAGGGAGTCTGGAGTCGGGCATTCTGACAACATGTCCTGCCCAACGTAGCTGAATTTTTTTCAGGTGGCAGAAGATGCTCAATTCCTTGGCACGATTGAGGACCTCAGTGTCTGGAATTTTATCCTGCCATTTGATCCTTAGGATCTTTCTAAGGCAGGCCAGATGAAAGTGATTTAGCTTTCTGGCATGCGATTGGTACACTGTCCAGGTTTCAGCCCCATAGAGAAGGGTGGGAAGGACCACAGCATTGTACACTTTCAGCTTAGTGTCTGTGCGAATGCCGGCAACATCCCATACTCTCTTTCGAAGGCTGCCAAATGCAGAGCTGGCTTTGCTGATTCTTGAGAGAATTTCAGTATCAACACGAGCCGCGGAAGACAGTGTACTGCCAAGATAGGTGAAGTTCTCCGACACCTTCAGAAGACTGTCATGGACTTTGATATTTGGGGTCACAGGATACTTGTCGTCTGGAGTAGGCTGATGGAGCACTTCCGTCTTCTTTGTGCTTATTGTGAGGCCAAAGTTGTCACAGGCACTAGAGAACTTATCAACACAGTTTTGCATGCTATCCTCATCGTGTGCCAGAAGTGCACAATCATCAGCAAATAGTAGGTCACAGACTTGAGTACTTTTGGTTTTGGTTTTTGCCTGAAGTCTCCTGAGGTTGAATAGACTGCCATCAGTTCGGTACTTGATGCTTACCCCTTGAGGAGGAGAGCTAAAGGCTTCTTGTAGCATTGCAGAGAACATGATGCTGAACAGAGTTGGGGCTAAGACACAACCCTGTTTTACCCCATTTGTGACAGCAAAGGGCTCTGAAACACTGCCGTTGCTTTTGACTGCAGCTTGCATGCCATCATGAAACTGGCGCACTATTGTGATGAATTCGGGTGGACACCCAAACTTCGCCAAGATTTTCCAGTGGCCTTCACGACACACTGTGTCAAATGCTTTTGTGAGGTCAACAAATGTGATATACAGCGCTTTATTTTGTTCCATGCATTTTTCCTGAATCTGTCTGGCAGCAAAAATCATATCCGTCGTTCCCCTCTCTTTACGAAAGCCACATTGGCTCTCGGGAAGCAAGTCATTTGACGAGAGGTGATCAAGAAGGCGATTCAGAAGCATTCTTGCCAATATTTTGCCAGCAATTGAAAGTAGAGAGATTCCCCGATGGTTGTCACAGACTTGGCTGTCCCCTTTGTTTTTGTACAGATGGATGATTGAAGCATCTTTGAAGTCCTGTGGCAGCTTCCCTGCTTTCAACATATGATTGAACAACTCGGTCAACCTTTCAATAAGCTTTTCTCCACCGAAGGCATACACCTCAGCAGGAATTGAATCCACGCCTGGTGATTTGTTAAAGGACATCTGATTTGTGGCAGCCCGGGTCTCATTTGCTGTGAATGGCTTGGCAAGAGCTGCATTAATAGGAGTCTGAGGGAGGCGGCCAATGGACTCAGTATTTATATTTGATGGCCGATTTAGCACACCTCCGAAATGTTCTGCCCAACGCTGAATTATGGCATTCAATTCAACAATGCATGTTGAACCATCTGACGCAAGAAGTGGCGTAGTGCCAGAGCGGAATGGTCCAAACACAGCTCGGAGGCTCTCAAAGAACTTTCTAGTGTTGTTTGTGTCGGCATATTTCTGAGTTTCTCTTACTCGCTCTTCAAGCCAGTCATTTTTCATTTTCCTCAGCTTCTTCTGGAGTACACCCTTACATGCACGCAGTGCATCAGCTTTTGCTGTGGAAGAGGGGTCACTGCAGTGAGCTTGGATGAGACTATTTTTTTCTTTGATGAGCACTTTGATTTCATTATCATTATCATTGAACCAGTCCTGGTGCTTGCGGACAGGAAAACCAACTGTGCTGCTGGCGCAAGAGTGTACAGTCGTATTTAGGTCAGTCCAGCTCTGTTCAATGTTCTCAGGGTCAAAAGTCACGCAATCCAATTTTGAGGAGAGTTCTGACGAGAGCTCGCTCTGTTTCTCAGCTGAGCAGAGTTTTGAAACATTTAGGCGTTTAGGTGGCGCTTTCCCCTGAGGGCGTCTATTGCGCCTCAATGTTAGTCTGAGCTTGCAAACAATGAGTCTGTGGTCAGTTCCACACTCGGCACCACACATCGCCTTTGTTACAAGGACATCCTTTCTGTCAGTCTTCCTCACAATGACATAGTCTATGAGATGCCAATGCTTTGAGCAGGGATGCATCCATGACGTTCTGTTTCTCACGGGGAGACTAAAATTTGTGTTGGTAATGAACAGGCCAAATTCAGCGCACAAAGTAAGTAAGCGCAACCCATTGTTATTGTATGAACCAACTCCATGAGGGCCCAAAACATTTGGCCACGCTGAGATTTCGGAGCCAACCCTAACATTGAAGTCCCCCAAGAGAATCAGCTTATCAGCTGCCGGGACAGAGCATATGACAGATTCTAGATCAGAATAGAACTTGTCTTTGGCTTCATCTGGGTTTGTCATGGTGGGCGCATATGCGCTAATGAGGGTGGCTGACTGGCTTTTCCCAACTGGGATCCTGAGTGTCATTAGCCTGTCATTTATTTCAATTGGCATGGACTGCAAGTTTCTGACAAGGTCATTTTTAATTGCAAACCCAACACCATGCTGTCTCGGTTCGACTGCACCCTTGCCTTTCCAGAAGAAGGTGTATCCACCACTGAGCTCTTTGAGTTGGCCACTATCAGGGAGTCTGGTCTCACTGAGTGCCACTATGTCCAGGTTGTACCTGCTGAGCTCAATGGCAATAAGTGCAGTGCGTCTTTCCGGGTTGTTTGAGTTGTCCTGTAGTGTGCGTATATTCCAGGCTCCTAGCCTGAATAAGCTGAATTTCTTTTTGTTTCGACCGCAAAAGGGGATCCCCACTGGTCGCGGTATACCAGTCAGGGTGATGTGAAGTGGGCTTTCTTTAGGGCACCTTTTCTAGCCCCTTCCTCAGTTGAGGTGAGCAGTGCTATCCTTAAATAAGGCTGCTCAGCTACTGTGGGTGCTGCCTCCCCACGCCTCCACTTCAATCGACGATGAAGCGACCATAGCCCACAGCCACCAACGTGTAGGTCTGTGCTAACAGCTTCCAGTCTATCCAAACCTGCTGCCACCGCACTCGCCCATCGCCGTTGGAATTTTGAGAGGAAAGAAGACGAGACAAAGATGAAAGAAGTCGAGGTGAGTGTTAAGACTGGCGCAAAGAATTTGTTTTTAGTGAGAAAGAGCTGCGCAAACATCAGACTCACTCTCTCGCCTGGACACAACTTATCCAAGTGGCAAGACAGGGTCAAGACGACTGGAAATGTATCCAGGTGCAGGAGGATGCCAGTGGGACAGTCATGTTGCCTGACCGTCTACCTGTAGGCTACTCCACAGCCTCGCAGTCCCAACTGACTAGGGTGAAAGACCCAAACCAAAGAACACCAATACTGGTGGATGCTCTGTGTCACGATATCCAGGCCAGAGTGACAGTATATTGCCATCTGCCCTATCAATCAACCACTGGCCTGCTGCCGCCAGCTTCGAAGCTGCGTCCGGGAAGTTTGCTCAATTCTTCGTCTGTGATTTAGGCAAACAAGCCTATGACCACACCGCTACCGGGGGCCAATATGAAGGACTCAAGTACTGAGGGTCAAATTGTGCCCTAGCATGTGGCCGTTGGGTTAGATGAAACCTCCTCCGCCCTGGCCGTTTGCACCGACAGGTGCACGCCCACTGATACCATGCTAGCGTACCAGTTCATGAAACAGGTTGTACTGGATTACATGTTACCAGTAGCAGATTTTTCTGACCTGACAGTCATTTTTAAAGACTTCCACAAAATACAATTGTATCTGAGTTATTCGAATTGGCCCGAAATGCACAATTCTCCACCTTCATTGTAATGAAGATGCTTCCCACTATAAATAACTAAAAATGACGAAATACAGACACGGCCCTCAGTGTGGTCTTCAGAGAATGATCTGATATTTGAAAATCTATACCAGCCGTAGGCAACCAGTGGCCCATGAAGGGATTTCGACCAGCCTGCAAGCAAACACAGGAGTATTATGTTTATCCGCACCGAGAACAATTCTTCCTTATTTTGAGTGTTTCACGTGACCACACTGATGGACCATGGCTGCACCTTGTTACACTGGAACCCGTTTCCATTTTGCTCTGAACCAAACAATGATAAAGCACAAATGATTTTCTAGCAAGCGTTAGTCACTGATTTGAAGCAAAATGTAAGATGTACTTAATTTAAATTTTTTTTTTTCATGTTTTTTATCTGGCCAACTATCCACTCATTTATATGATGTCCAGCCCACCAAGATAGAGAGGATGCCAACCCCTGATCTAACAAATGTCACCATTCTGGATGACCTATTTTTTTTTATCTTATGCAGTGCTTTCATTTAGATAACTCTTTATCTGAAACATACTCAAAATGAAAGTTGGAAGGTGGGCTAGGTAGGACAGATAAATTGATATTACACATAAAAGTGATTCCTTGTCATAGGATTTGGTTTTACGGTGGCTGCATTTAATACACTACTTTGACCTTTTGATCACAACTGACTCTATTGGTTACTTATTTCAAAAGCAACCGCATAGCGAATTACTTGACTTGCATTTAGCTGCTCTTGAAGTCTATACACAAAATATAGCGGACTGAACAATGAGAAATTAAATTTCCATGCACATATGAAGAGTTCCAAAGCAGGCGCAATTTGCACCATGTGTGAAACCATTAATTGTTGATCTTGCAAAATCTAAGACCATAGAGGCTGTCAGCAAAATTTCACACAATTCTTTATTCTTCTCAAAAAAGTCTACAAAAGTTAATGCCACTCTATAAAATGTGAACTTTTGGAAGGAAAACAAATGCCACAGAACCGTAATCAGTATTTGGACTTTGAAACCAAGCATTTGTCATGCCTGCTCTGAAATACTTCACCAAAACCTTGTCAGATATTCTTTCAGTATTCACCATAAAACAGTCTTTGGACTTTAGCATTACTACCCTCCTTCAAGCAAAATACCAGTATGAATCCAGTATACCAATGAACGAATGAACCAAGAATTGAATGAATAATATATTATGTATGCAATATATTAGCAGATAACCTGTTTGGCTGTCATCTGAATTGTCGTGTAATTATGGATTAGAATCTGTGGCTCAGTCCCAATTATGTTTGATCTCATAACACCAATATTTATTATGTAGAGTGTTTCTTATGGTTGGGCGTGGCAATATTTTTATGTGGTGTGGGACTTTAGAAGGGGCGTAATGATTTTTCATAGACATCTTAATTTCATAGTGTAGGCCTACCAGTATTTTAACTTAACTGTAGGCCTATAGGTATCTGTGTGTTTGTTTGTCAAAATTTGGCAGAAAGAAAAAGTTGTATGTAGCAAAGCCTCGCGTTAGAAGTAATACCCAAAAGATACAATGAAACGCAAACTAAAAGAGAAGACAGGAAAAGGCCGATATTTCGACAAGCGCCTTCCTCAAGGGAAACAAAGAAAAAGAAAAAGAAAAAAGAACAACCGGAAAAAAAAAGTGAAATCGAACAGATAAAACAATCGAACAATAATTTCCTATTCAAATCTTTTAATCACTTTTGCTTCATACAACGTTTTCTTTTTGCCCAATTTTGACATTACTTATAGCCTTGCTGCGACCCTACAGTTTTTCTGTGGTTTTTATAATACTGCGTGTTTGTTTACGTCGTATTGGTGGATTCCTTGTTTAGCTTGGATTAAACCATGGAACGTCTTTTGAACGCGAACATTTAAAATCTTTTTGTATATTATTACTCTATACTAACGTTGTCTGTTCATCGTAGGGCGCAATTTGTTATTTTGTTTGGAAAATTGAAGTGGGGCGTGGGACACAAAAAGGTTGAGAACCACTGTTGTAATAATAATAATAATAATGGATGGCATTTATATAGCGCATATCCATTACAAAAATGCTCTATGCGCTTTACAGAAACATGTCAAAAAATACATGGGTAAACTCACACACACAACCCACATTGATACACACATAATAATAATAATAATAGATAGCTTTTACATAGACTAGAAACTCTCATACAAATGACATTTTAACATCCTTTTAAACTGTGAAAATACTTGCGAACTGCGGACATCTAAAGGAATCTCATTCCACACCCTGGGCCCAACATGGCTGAAAGCCCTTTCACCAAAACTTTTTAGGTTCACTACGGGTACTTTTAGTCTAAGGTTGTCAGAAGATGATCTTAATGCTCTTGCAGGGCGATGCAGTTCTATAAGTTCTGAAATATACTCTGGCGACATGTCGTTGACACATTTATAACAAAATAAAGCCAATTTATATTTTATTCGCTGCTCAATAGGTAGCCAGTGGAGCTCCTTAAATATTGGTGTTATGTGATCTATCCTTTTTCTTCTTGTTATTAGTCTTGCAGCATTATTTTGGATTAACTGAAGCTTATTGATTTTACTTTTTGGAAGACCACTTAGCAGTATGTTACAATAGTCCAGCCTAGAGAGAAACAGCGATGTTACAAGCTGTTTTGTTACTTCAATAGTTAGGCAGTGCCGTATACTGCTGATTTTCCGTAACTGGAAATTAAGATTCTTACACAGCTGACTAATAAATGGTGACATTGACATCTCTGCATCTAAGATTGTGCCCAGATCTTTTACTTTACTTGTCATTTTAATAAGATGGCCATTTACATTGAGATCTGGTGGATTGATTTTTTGTTTTGGATTCGTTATGAGCATAACTTCTGTTTTCTCATCATTTAGTTTTAGCTTATTATCATCCATCCATTTCTTAACTTCTTGTATGCAATGCTCCATTGTTTTTATCGTATCATCTAGGTTTTCAAGATCACATGCTTTATATATTTGGCTATCATCAGCATATTGGTGGTATTGAAGATCATATTTTCTGAAAATATCAGCAAGAGGTTGGGTGTATAATGTGAAAAGAATTGGGCCCAAAACAGAACCTTGAGGTACCCCAAAATTGAGTGTTTGGACATTAGAACAACTATCATTGACTCTCACACATTGTTTTCTATTTGAAAGATAGGACTGAAACCATGACAGTGCATTTCCTGCAATACCAAAGGTCTTTTCTAGACGATGTAATAGAATGTTGTAGAGGAAGAAAGTTTAGTAATACCGACAAACGGTAGACAGAGTAACAGACAGAGCAAAACAAAGTGCTGTTAAACTTACTTTCATGTGGAAAAACAATCCATGTGACATTTTGTAGGTAAGTGGCAAGAATTTTCGCTTGATCCCGGGGCATGAATTCATTCACTAATAACAAAAATGTCACTGGGTGTCTTTCGAGTTGTTCATTCCCTGTCCATACAAAGCGTTTTCGGGATTAACAGATGACAGGTGGAAATTGCACACTGCGGTACATGAGAAATCGGTCGGTTATCAAACATCCAGCTGTACTTATAAAAAAACTAGAAACGTATTATTATCACTGCCTGTGAAGTTGTACGGAATAATGAAGCATAATTTATTTACTCGATAACAGGCTCGATCAAACGCACTAATACGTCGATTACCCATAGTAAATATGGGAAATCATACGAGGGCACGAATCACAATGTCACGCTGAATCACAGTTGGAAAATAAGTCAGCACATTGCATAGACTGCTACACTGACATTGTGTATGTCATTCACCTAATTAATGAGTTTGTCCAAATAAAAATAACATAACAGGTAGAAACCAGAGTTGTAGTGTAGTATAACTATAGCACATTGTAACACTTTTCATCATGTTTTTATTCTATAAATAACCAGCTAGTGAAAGTGAGCACACAACTATATAGGCCAATATATTTTATTTTTCTGAGGAGCAAGCTTTTATACTATTTAATGTGAAGTGATGCTCTATTGAATACTTAAGAAATTTTCACCAGCACACACACACGCGCATGTTTCACCACGGAATTTCCAAGCTCTGAAATCCGACAACTCACGAATAAAAACAAAACGGAAAGCACACTGCGTGGCACTAGCGCAGCAAAATTCCATAAAATCTTTACCTGGCAGTTGTAAAGGAAAGTATTTACACAAGTAATAGGTGGTTAAATCAAGCACGCAGATGGAACCGAGAACTAACCACGTGAACGCTTAAAAATTGCATGACCACCAAGTATGGTTCAAGCAACAAAACGAGCGCTGCCAACTCGCAGTCCTCGCTCTGAAATAGTGAAATGTCAACCGAGCCAAATGCCGTGGCCGCCTCATGACGGCGGTGTGTGGCAAAAAAAAAAAACACAACAACAACAGCAGATGCCAGTGCAGTAATTGTAATACAAATTATAGTAGTTGAAGACTGCAAAGGCGGAAACAAGAAATATTGATCTAGGAACAGATGCTCCAGATGCCCGGGACATCGAATGAAGTTAAGTTGATCGTTTAGACAAAAGAGGTGAACCGTTATAAGTCGACCTAGTTCAGTCGTGCCCTGGCCCTCGATTATCGATCCATATGGATAATCCGGCTTCTCCTTTTCCACCCGTCAGCCGAGAAGTGGGCGATTACGGGCATATACAACATAACTCCGTGAGGCATATTCGAATATTATACATGATAAAATAATGGCATAGTGTTATTCGAGTTCACTATAATGTATTTTGCATGGCAGCGTTGTACGGGTAAGCTGTATCGAAAATGAATTTGTTTCGTTAGTATTGGACCAATTGTTGATGTGTATAATTAGTAAGCTTGAGGAGGTCAAGGACCATACTGTCCATCCTCATCATGATCTTCTTCTTCTCTCTCTCTCTCTTCCTCTCTTTCTCTTTCTCTCCCTCCTCCCCCCCCATCCTAATTTCCAGATATTGTCTTCTTTTAATCTGTGGGTTTTCAGTCTGGGAATGGTGAAGACTTGACTTGAGGAAAAGGGGGGGGGGGGGTGGGTGGAAATATAACGGGAATATTTTAAGCCTGCTTTTTTTTTTTTTTTTTGAAGTATAGACACCCAGTTGCTGTTCAACAAAGTCGAGTTATGAATATGTATAGGTCTCTCTCTCTCTCTCTCTCTCTCTCTCTCTCTCTCTCTCTCTCCTTCTTTCTGTATTCTTATGTGAAGAAAAAAAAAAGAGAGAATTAGCGGGGGTGTCTTAGATTATCACAGCTATGAAATGTGAACGAAGCAGAGATAGAGTATTCCCATTTCATTGACTTTTTTTTTTTTTCTTGTCACTCTGTTTTCTTAATTTACCTAAAATTTACAACAACAACAAAAATCTGTTTATCTTCCTGCTACTTCGTATACTACTGTAGTTGCCAAACATATTTCAAATTATTGACAGATACACAGAAAAGAACACAAACAGGCAGATGACAGTTTGGACAAACAGGGACCAAGGTGAAATGGTTGACAAGTTCAAGTTCAAGTTCAAGTTTAGTTTATCGCAGGCCTGACGGCCAATTCGAAATACACAGAAGAATCATGCAAACAATCTTTGAAAACATTGAAAACAAACAAACAAACAGACAAAGCACACGGTCATTCACTGTCTTCGCTTCCTGCTACAATATTTATACACTTACTTACAATAGTATACAATAAAATACAACTTGTAATTGCCAGCAACAGTCATCATTTTTTAATATCTCTCTCTCTCTCTCTCTCTCTCTCTCTCTCTCTCTCTCTCTCTCTCTCTCTCTCTCCCCCCCCCCCCCCCACCGATTTTTCCTCACCTTTATCTGTTGTGAATTTACTATATTGAAGACATCACTAAGACAGATATGAGATAGACAGAAATTGAGACTATTTAGGATTATTCAGTCGATACCAGAACGAAATAATATTTCCACATTATCCATGTCTCAGCGAGGGAACCATTATCTGAGTATAATTCACACCAGCGGTAGCTAAGACAGTTCTATTTCCCCATTCCGCCCTGAGCGTATTAATTTGTATTTACATCATACAGAGATATAGCCGCAGTGGCAAAGATATCACGTTGAAGTGTTGGTGATTTAATTAGCCTGCCTCGTGAATAACGTCATGAATATTCAGCGGACACCCCTAAAAGTGGTTGGTAATTATCTTTCACTACTCTCAAAGAATTTGGTATGGCTGTAAAGCCCTTGTAAAGCAGTCTGGGTGCTTGAAAGTGGATATTTGAAAGCTTTAATAAAACGTATTTCAGAAATGAGCTCTCTTGCCTCACTTGTTGCCTTTGCTCAAGTCTCTCTCCCCCCCACCCCCCCCCCCCCCCGCCTCTGTACATTAGAATTCCCTGTCAATGTCATCGATCACCGAAACAAAACGTTCAAAAGGGATGGGGCCTTGATGTGTTTTGTCCACCATGAAAGTATATTTATGAGGATATGGAAAGAGAGGGGAGGGAGGGAGAGAGAGAGAGAGAGAGAGAGAGAGAGAGAGGAGAGCAGAGAATCAGAAGGTGTTTGAATTCAGTAGGGATTCAAAAATAATGTATCTGGTTTCTGCTTTAATATTTTAATCATGTTCCTATTGAAATTCGTGACGCACTTCTTTTATTTCTTTTGGCAGAAGCTAATTCGGGCCTTGTTACCAAAATACTCAGAAAAGATTCCTGTGTGTGTGTGTGTGTGTGTGTGTGTGACCATTTATAGCCAACTGTATAAACGTCACTGCGATAACAAAAAGGTTATTGTGGCCAGGGATCCAAGTGTAACCCTTACCTTAATCATTACACTTACCATTGCACTATCCCATAAATTCATTGTTCAAACGAAAGCGAATTTGACCAGGTGGCCCCAAATATTCTTACGATCTATTTCATCTTTCGTCCATGCTTTTATTATGAAAGAACACGAATGAACCAGATGAAAGAAACAATAACGTGGCCGTAATTATTAATGTTACCGTGTCTCGACCTTCAACATAATGCTACTTGTGGCACAGAACACCGTTCTTTCGTAGTCTTTTTTTTTTTTTTTGTAGTTTTTTTTTTTTTTTTGTATTCCATTTCATCACTGCCCTCAGTTACCCGTGGAAGATAAAATCGTTTATTTTGCCCTCGTAAAAGCTCCTATTTTATCTGGCTGCGTGCATGCTCTGACGTTGCGGTGGACAGCGCCAGATAACACTGGTCACGCACGGTGCAAATCTGTGAGTCTTGTGTATTGCGAAATAATGACATGCATTACATTCTGCAACATATTAATTGTTTTGCTAGCCGTAAACCTGCCCACTCACACACTTACACTCATACATAGATGTTAGTCGCTATTGTATCAAAGAGGCATTCAATTGGCAAGAACATAGCAATTCAACAGATCTCCCGCATGTATCAGAAATAATGCATCCGCACAGTAAAAGACATGCATTAGCATAAGTGATGTTGTTTGTTTAAGGTAAATAAAGCTAACGATTTGCACAGCAATTTAGAAATTGAATATGATTCAGACAGACAGAGAGATAGACAGATAGGTGGTGGGTGGGCGGATGGACGGACGGACGGACGAATATACACTTGGATGGATGGATGGATGAATGGAAACATGGGTAGGTGGTTGGACGGATGGACGGATGAATTGATGGATGGATGGGTCGGTGGATGCATGCATGGGTGGGTGTAGAGTGATTTTAGAAGTGACACGAAAGATTAGAAAAAGAAGCTAGCAGAGATGGATGGGTGGTTGGACGTATGGATGGATGGATGGATGGATGGATGGATGCATGGGTGAGTGAATAGTAGTATTAGAAGACGCGAGACGAAAGATGAGAAAAAGAAGCTAGCAGAGATGGATGGATGGTTGGATGGATGGATGGATGGATGGATGGATGGATGGATGGATGCATGGGTGAGTGAATAGTAGTATTAGAAGACGCGAGACGAAAGATGAGGAAAGGAAGCGAGCAGAGTTGTGCGAAGTAAGTGAAAAATCTTTTACTGACACAACACAGATGTTAAACTTGGGACTCTAATTACATGTACATTGTTTCCAGCTCTGTGTGTGCCCTTGTCGTCCGCTCTGTACTTTGTGTGCTCCTGAAACACGCCTCTTTCTCTGTCTCTCTCCCTTTTCCTCTCTCTGATTCCCTCTTTCTCTGATCTCCCTCTTTCTCTCTCTCACTCCCCCCTCTCTCTGTCCCTCCCTCTCTCTCCCCCTCCTAATTCCCCCTCTCTCTGCCACACTCTTTCACTGTCTCTTTCTTTCTCTCTCTCCCTTCTCTCCCATTCTCTTCCTCACTCTCTCTCCTTCATTCTCATTCTCTCTCACCCTCTCAGTCTCTTCCTCCCAAACTCACCCTCTCCTCCCTCTTACTCCCTCTCTCTCTCTCTCACTTTCTCCACACACACACACACACACAGAGAGAGAGAGAGAGAGAGAGACAGACAGACAGACAGACAGACAGACAGACACCAATGGAAATCTATTTTCTCTTTCCTTCAATTCAAAATTTTAAAAAAAATGTGTTTTTTTCGTCCGGTCTCCGTGCGATACAGCATTAACCCCTACACTAAAAACAGCATCTCGATACCCTCAGGGCTACATGTAGGCCCGCACTACTTTGGGAATGTCTGATCCATATCGAATGTTTTTTCTTGCACTTTATGAACAGAGATTAAATTATCTCGTCTTTGTGAAACCCAAGGGTTTTTATACCAGCTAAGGAAATTCATTGTTGTCCTCGAGAGTGCACAAGTTATCATGCTCGACGGGGATTAACCGATTTTGAAAGGCCGAGTACTTGGTCGGTGACGTGACAATCCGACTAGCTGGCCGATCAAATTTGGCTAGATTAGTTGGTGCCCGGCTTTTTTAGTGTGTTTTTTTCAGTATGCCAATGAAAACATTAGCAAATCGATTACAGTTGGAAGTGACTGATGGTCCGTCTATAATATAATCGTCCAGTGCACTCAGAAACGCCCATTATAAAGGACCTTGTTAGTGCAAAATGAAGAACAAATTCACATACATTAAAAAAGAAAAACAAAAACAAAAAAACCCCACAAAACTAAAAATAAACCACTCACATGATAAACAAAAGAAACAAAGCAGAGAGAATAGTCTGTTTAATGATATTTCCATTTTGGTGGCATCTGAGGTAATGTTGTCAACAAGGAGAGAGAGAGAGAGAGAGAGAGAGAGAGAGAGAGAGAGAGAGAGAGAGAGAGATAGATGCCCACAACAGAAATGGACAGAGGAAGGAGAAGAAAAAAATGCATGATGAATTGATTGCCGTAATGCTGGGGCAACTGTTTGACTCATCGCGACAGGGACGCCAAAACCAGTGACATCGCTCAAACTAGCGGTTTTCAGCCCATAGTGTGGCGGTATAAAGGTCCGGTGCTGTCTGTCTGTCTGTCTCTCTCTTTCTCTCCCTCTGTCCTCCCTGTCCCCTCTGTCCTCTCTGTCTCTCTCTCTCAGACACACACACACTTTCACTCCCATGCACACTCTCTCCTCTCCTCTGCCCCCCTCTTTCCTTTCATTCTCTTATCTACCCTGACTTGTTTTTCCTCTCTTCACTCATACCTTCAGTCATTGTTTCTCTTTCTCTCTCCCTCACTCTATGCTCCGACTTGTCCGTTATATCCAACCACTTTAAAAAATAATATTTTTTTTTTTAAAATTTGGATACTGCTGCTTTAGTAGTGCTATACCAATGTCGTAGATCTATGCAAATAATTTTGACAATTATGAAAGAAATGAATCTCAAAGATGACAGAGCAAAGTCAATCATAACTTAACTGAGCGTATTTTAATTCTCTTTGCACACTTTATTTGAGCCAGTAGTCATAGTTACTATCAAACAGCACCTGCGTGATGTGGTGCAATGTGGTGCGGTACACTGTCGGACACTGGCAAAGGGCTGACATAAGTGACGTATTGATTATTTTTACCAGTGACGTATGAATTGTTAACGTTCAATGTTTACTCGCATAAATTGCAGCAGTTCGTTGATAAAGGTCATGAGAAAAACTAGTCGGGCTTGCTACACCAAAATATACTGTGCCTGTTAGTTCATTTGTTTGTGACTTATCAAACTGTCTAATTATATTTGTTTTTAAAGCATGCATCGTAAGTGAGCACCATTGGCAAATTCCTTTTCTGTCATAATCTAACTCATACACCTGTCTGTGCTCGGGTCTGTTTGGTGTCAACTTCATGTTTATATTACATCCTGCACGGAATATTGGGATTAACTGCGCATTTAGGAAAGTGTTCGTGCCTGCGTAATTACATCTTAGAACGAGCGCTTCACACCAATACAGTAAACTTCAGGTGAAGATATTTCTTATTTTATTGTTAAGCATATGTTGTGGGGGGGGGGGGGTGAGTACATTACATATAATACATCGTTTACTTTAGGTGAAGAAGAAAGATCTAGTACGTTGTTAGAATGTTTTGTTTCTTGTATTAGCATGGATAACATGTTTCTCAAATGCTCGGTGTTCCAAATGACGTAGTTTTGAAGCTGGTCGAAGAAATAACATTTAATAACATGCCAAACACTCCTATATAGTATATTGTTGTAATACACATGAGAAATTGGTCAAACTTAAACTACCATACTTTGTTGATAATATTATGTAGTCACTGTGACATTTTTCCTTACTACCAACCGTTACGACCATTTGCGAAGTTTTAGTAACTGAAAAAAAATTCAGTGCTTGAAATTTGCCTGCATTGCCATTTTATAAAAATTGTGAAACTGCAACTAGTGGAAAACGGCAGTGGTAAGTTGCTTTTCGTAACCTGGAATGAGCGTTTTCCGGTTAATCTGTTCAGCTGTTCACCAGCTTGACAGAGCAGTCTGTTCAAGGTAAAGATTCATAGGCTGGTGACGCACCGAGTCAAGGGGGCAAAGTTGTCTAGAGGCAAGGTGCTTGCCTCTCAAGCCGAGGGTACCGGGTTCGAATCCCGGTCGGTGCAGGCATGTTAGAATTTTGGGGGATTCTTCTCATATTTTTTCTGTCCTTGATCTTTGGTAGGTAGGATTGAGCATCTAGTCCTCTCGGATAAGGACGAAAAAGTCGGAGGGCCAGTGTGCACGTTGTGCACGTTAAAGATACCGTGGCAGTTGGAAATCGTGAAGATCAGGCCGCTGCCCGGGCAAAATTCTAAAAAAAACAACAACAACGAATCCCTACCACAAGAAGAAAATAAAAACTAGAAAAGCGAGGTGTAAATGCCAAGGGCTGCGAACCTCCTGAAATAAAGATCTAAACAGACACTGAGTCAAGTCTGTTTTTTTCTTTGTTTTGGTGTGATAGGTGAGCTACGGGCCCTAAACGGGCCCCATGCAGTGGCGAGATTGAAACGTCTGTCTCACTAGCTCGGACACGCCAAAAGTGTCTTGAGTCAGCTGGCGGACAAGGAAGACCTCGCGCACTGAGACAAAACAGACGCAAAGACACATATGACTGAGTGCGCCACCAGCTTCATAGTGAATACAGAATGCGGGAGAGACAGTTTTAACTGTTTCTGTCGGGTTGACCCCTATCTTAGTGCCTGTAGATGCATCCATTTGACTGGTCTTGTCTATATCTACACAATAATTGATATGTAGCCTGTATCTTATAGTGAAGACATGGTCACCAGTCTTTCTGTAAAATTACATTGGGCCTTCGACACCTGTCTACAAACCTCTCATTAAAGCTATCGGGTCACATAGGGCACAAATACATATGACCCGAATACCAGTCGCTTAAAATTACTGGGTCGTAATATACCCATCACCAGCCTCTGTGATATACAGTTTATCTGGTCACAAAGGACTCGATCACGAGCGAGTGGGGTAGTGGGAAGAACTCGCTAGTGAACTGTTTATCTCTATATATTTAGTTGTTACTTGGAATAGATTAGCACAAATAAATTGTAGAAAAAGTACAAATAAATCCAAACCTAGGGTCTGCACAAAACTGGATCCATCATCACTGCTCGTAAAGAAAAAACAAACAGCAAAAACTGACAGAGGAAGCTGGAGGTATTTATAGCAAATGGTAAGGTTTATGTGTTATACCCGTGAGCCACTAATAATCTATAGGAAGAAACAATCGATGAAGAAGTCAGCGTACACGCCGTGAGCAACTGCAGTGCTTTTAGTTCATGAGGAACAATGAAGTCTTCCTTTTGATACAGGATATCTCCCAGATTTCTTCCTGTTCTAGTTTTTCAGTTCTCCGTTCATTCTTTCATTCTCTTAGCCACTTGAATACTCCGTGTTTTTTTTAAAATATTAATATTATTATTTCTTTCAAGCTATTTATGATTCCTGTCATCACCAGAAAACTCATCTTGAACTGTCATGTCTTCTCACCATAAATGCTTTTATAGGGGATGCAGGAGATGTAGAAGATCACAGTTGACATTTGCAAACTTATATATTGATGTTTTTGTCTCCCCGGCCTCGTCATCTGTCATTCCCTTTTTTCCCCTTCTCATTTCTCGGAAATGGTGATCTGTCTTTCTGTCTTCCTCGTTGTCTTCCTCCACCTACTCTCAATTACCTACCTTCCCTCTTCTTTTTTTCCCCATATGTATCATTAAAAAAGAAAAATAATAGTAAAAAAGCAATGAGGCGCGACCCGTGTATTAGATTGTAGTTCTGTTTAGTGTTGTTGAATTCTCCTGGGTTACATGGCCATTTCATTTCCCTTGTGTATACGTGTGGACAATTTCTGCAATAGTCGATCTCGAGGGCCACTATTGTATTGAATATAAGCGTGGGCAGCTGACGTTTTCCCGGGGACGGTCCGTCTCCCAGGTGTTTATCATTTTAAGTTGGCGGCAGATATGGGTCTGAACTAGCTTGCACATTTCTTTGGTCATGCGATAAAACTGTTGGGGTTTCAGGAAAACTGTAAGAAAAAGTTGCCACATTAATTCTCATTATTACGCTTAAGCAACGCAAGACGCTGATTGTTGCAGAGGTAAGGCTCCATAATGTGACTCGGGCCGTCTTAGCATCATTTTGGGCCCTTGGGCAAAGCAATAGGCTGCGCCCCGCCCCCTGCGCAACGTACTAAAAAATGTGCATGCATGGGGCCCCTTAAACCCTTGGGGCCCCTGGACAACTGCTCAGTGTGCCCATCCGTTAAGACGGCCCTGAATGTGACCGGCAGTAACAAACTTATACAACAGATACAAAATGCATGTAAAAGAAACCTGTTGTTAAATGGATTTTTCCATGAATTTTTAAAATGAGAAATAAGTAATAATATAAAGTACGTTAATTTTTTTCCCCTTAAACTTACTCTTCAGTTGACTTCAAGAAGCACTAGTTGTAGTTTATAGTACTAGTTTATATACAACTGCAGTACGGATGAATTAAATGGAACGCTTCACCTAGGTCCATGCTAAACATGACTGTCATACTTAACAAAAGTCAGTTCACTGCATTAATGAAGCGGTCTGTTATAAAAGTACATACTTTTTGGAGGGGAGAATAACGACCTGTAACTTGCATTGGTGGAAATAGGCTGCAGTTCTTCGGTAATGGCATAAGTCATTTTTGACACTCCTGAGATATTAACGTTTCCTTTCCTGGCATTTCGTGACTTATTGCAATGTGACTCTATTGGAATATTACATTTTCCTATTAGCACACTGCTTTTTCTATAATACTGTCTGATAGCCCTCATGCTCAGGAGTGCTATGAATCGTCATTTGCCTTTTGGCGCGTCTGACATGTGTCATAATGGTAGAGTAGTGACGATGTATGCTGGTTGCTGTTTCAGTCCTCGTGTTTTATGGAAACGTGACCATTATTTTCATTGCGGAAATGACATGTTCCCTGGTGCTGACACTGTTGACAGGTGAATGAAATGTTTGTATTAAATCAAGTGCCCAGTAAAAAGCCAATTTTGATGTGAACGAAGATTACTGAGTTCTGAGTTCGGAGTAAGCACGTCGAGAAGACAACGGCCACAGTGTGCTCGCAAAACGCATGACGACAGACAGAATACAGCAGAAAGATAGGACAGAGATAGACCCCACTAGATGCGCCCCACATACCACTCATTTGAGTTTGGTGAAAGCACGTCGACACTATAAAGGTCACATTGGACTAGGAAAATAGCAAGACGACAAACAGAATACAATTGCACAATAGGACAGAAGGAGAACCCTACCAGATGCCCCCACCAACTACCCACTTGAGTTTGGAGAAAGTGCGTGTATATGACAATGGTCACATAGTGCTAGCAAAAGCAAGAGAATAGACAGAATATGGCAGAATGATATGACAGAAGGAAAGGCACGGTTAAAAAAGTAGGAAAGGGCCTAAACATAGTGATTGTTGTCGTGTGAGTCAATGTCTGAATGATAATGCCCTTATGTAATTTATGGACAGGCTCATTGGGTTTTCACTGGCAACAACCGAACAGTTCGACAGATAATAATATAGCTATAATAACAAAGAGGACTTATATAAAATGTATCGAGATAGTCTATGACTGTTTACATCGGGATTATGCGAGATCTGCACATGAAAAAAAATATATATCCCCATATTATCATTGATAAAACCCAATAGACATAAAATAGTGGAGTTCTAACTCAATAATGATAGCCATCTGATTGAGATCACAGCACAGTTTGATGAAAAAAAAAATTTTTTTACTATCAATTTAACTTCCAAACCTACAAAATAATTTCTCGCTCGCAAAAGATTTTTCTCTTGAGCAATGGCAGATCATTTCCAGTGACAGCGTACTTGAATACATTCGAAGACATTGTGTGGCAATGTTGTCAAGAGACAAGTAAACACATAATAACAGCATGGCTTTGAACTAGCGAGAAGCTCCTGACATTGAACCAAGACATCAATCACAGGCCAAACTGATTACTGAATACCTCCAGGCGGTTTGACAACAAATAGTCTTTCTCAAGTACTGTTCAAGGAAATGAATTTTGAGAGGGCAAAAGTAATTTTGACAAAGCCTGGAAAACACAGGCAACCCAATAGCCAACACTACTGAAAGCACGTCTAATCCCAGCAATACGTAACGTAACGTACAATAACACACACTTTATTGTCATCGCCTATCGGAAATGAAGTAGATTTATTTTTTATCTAGCTTATCGCAAGTGGTTAAAAGAGCAGCTGTACTCAGCAGTTGAAGCTATAGACCCTTTTAACTTCCGCGTTACGGTTGTTTGCGGGGACCCGCACGGCTTCGAAAAGCACCGCGCAGGGCAAAAACCTCAACTTGCCTTGATGATGGCATCTGAATATGTGCACATTCAAAGCAAAGATGCATTTTTATGCCAGAACCAGCACGTAACGGGTTTGTACAGTTGGGTGCCCAACAAGAGGATGGCATCGTTCGACCGTTGTCCACCGCTTCCGCCCTACAAGTGGGGCACCCCGCCATTTTGTTTGCAAATCACGTGATATGGAGGACGGTAAATTAAAAGGGTCTATAGAAGATAAAATATTTTATTCCTCATTTATCATTTCTTAGGGTGGTATCATAGTAAGCCCGGAACGTCACAGCTAGTTGCTGTCCCCAAAATGTACAGCCAAGAAATTTTAATAATGGCAGAAGCTGACTGTGTCTTATGTCCGGGCTTAGTATGACAGGGTCGTCCTGGATTTACTAAGTAAATATAGGAAATTATGGTGTGCTCTTCTTGTCTACCAGCAGCTGACTGTGACGTGACGGGCTTAGTAAGGGGTCTCTTCTTCTTCTTCTTCTCTCTCTCTCTCTCTCTCTCCCCCCCCCCTCCCCAACAATCCAGATGTTATATTCTCACAAACAAAGGTGGATCTATTTCTTCAAACGTATCTAATGATTTATGAGAGATTTGTTCTGGCATTGACTCTTGAAAGAAAAAAAAAATAGAAGGAAAAATGCAGGTGATAGGACAAGGAAATTAGGAGCATGAAAAACCATGATTTGGCTTTTGCTGGCGGAGTTGTAGCTTCCATATTATTTTTGTCACAATCCGTGACATACTAACACATAATTTATGCTCCATTCAAAGATACGCTTAAGTTGATACTTCTGGGTGAAGTAAAGAGAGATACAGTAATGCAAAGACATGGTTCCTTTTTCTCAGAGCTTGACCAGGCACAATCATTTTGTATTTATATTCTCCCACATTAAACCATGTCTGAGGAGGCGGAGACCGAGCCTGTAAGGGCAAAGACCGCAGCCATAAAACTTTCATTGTTTTGACAGACTTCAGCGAGTCTTCGTTTTTGAACGATATAGAAGGGTATTGGGTAATGAACAAAAAAATGACCATAAACAGACACAAGTATAGTGGATCAAATGCGTAGTCACAATACAGTTTTGGGGGTGGGGGGGGGGGGTGGATTTTCTTCAGTTCTGTGCAATTGTGATATGATAGGTAGATCGATCGATAGATAGAGAGAGAGAGAGAGAGAGGGAGACTGTGCATATGTGCGTGTATGTGAGAGAATGTGTGCGTGGAACAGTGTGTGTGTGTGAGAGAGAGAGAGAGAGAGAGAGAGACGGATTTGAATGTTCAGACACTATTTCAAGACAAACCTGAGAAGTCACTGTGTAATAAATGGCTTTCAGTCCTGGTCCCTCTGTCGGGAATAAAAGATAAACTACCCTACAGATTCCCATTTAAGAAATATCATTCCTCTCGGGACTTGAGTTTGCCATGTCAGCATCCAGATGTGTTGCTAAACTAATGGCGAAAGCTGAGATAAATTAAGGCCTTGAGAATTTTTTTTTAAATTTCGCTTTTTACATTTCTTTATTTCTGTACGGTTTCTTCTTCTTTTTGTGGTCTGAAACATTTGACATTACTATGGATTCAAGACCCTGTTTCATATTTCGAGCATTTTGAAGTTTATGACTGCCTTCCTGTCATAACAAAACTTCCAATCCAGGTGAAGGTAACGCTTCCTGCAGTCACAGTGATGATAACTATTCACGACATCAAAATATGGAAAGTAACTAAGCCGAGAAAAAAAAAATCTGGGTTTGGAATCTTGGCTTCTAGCAGTTACTTCGGCCTAGAAGCTGATAGTCCTATTTCATATTGACTTAGCAGCTTCTCTTTTCCACATGGTTTATACTTAATGTAGACGTCTCTCCATGCCCACGAGATATGAAAGCGTGTAGTGTAACATGACAATAGTTATCTAATTGTTACGCAGAAACAGAATATATATTGGCTAAATGGCTCTCAGCTCATCATGTCATACCAGAATAGATATTACTTAAGTCACGTCCAGCAATATGAGATACGATAAGATGATAAGATAGATAAGAATCACCGTATTAGCCCAAGAGGGAAATTCTTTTTCACACAGCGTTTATACACGGTACCCACGGCTTCCACATCATTACATAAACATGATAACCCACAACAGGCATATTAAATGAAGTAAAATGGTAAGAAACCTCAGTGAAATATAATACACATCTAGCTATAATAATTTAGGCCAATTGTGGAGGGCAAAAATGAGCTTCTGTATCTTTCTATTTGCTTTCATGTGTGTTATTCTGTTGCTTCTGGATGATCTGGAAATTTGATGAAATAAGGGATAGTAATAAATGTCATTTAACTGTAGTTAAATTTTTGATAGAGGCTACGTGAGCTTTTTACCTCAAATACCTACAACAGACCTTTCTGGGGCTAACTTCCAAAAACATTATTGTGGCCGATTCGCCATTTGAAAAAAGTATTATGACTGGCGAGCCGAAACATAATCCTAATCTTAATCCTAACCCATGCACTTTTCTTCAAAACCTCTTCCTGCAAACAAAACCGAATGTGCGCACATGGCATAAACGGTTACTTTCTTTTTTTCTTTTTTGGGAAGGGAGGAAGAGGTTACAGTCGACAGGAATTCGATCATCAGTAGGAAGGATGGTCATGAAGACTTCTCGGGAACTAGCAACAAACCAAAAAAGGTAACGTTATCCCCCTTGATTGTGGACAGCCGAAAGAGTAGCCTCCTCTTTCAGGGACAGCAAGAGATTCCACTTCCCATTACAGCGGTGTTGAAAAGACTCGTTACCATATGAGCCTAACATCTGGCGCTGACATGCATAGGGTATGAGGATGGGAGAGAGAGAGAGAGAGAGAGCATCTCAGGAATTAGGACCGCGGTAAGATTCAGCCTTGGGGTTGTGTACTGTCAAAATTACAGCGTTCATGAAAACATATTAGAGAGAGAGAGAGAGAGAGAGAGAGAGAGAGATCAGTTACTCCACAGACTTAGCAACAGGGATCAGATTTGCATGACTTTATAAAATAAGAACCTCTTGTGATCCAGTTATATATCCAGTCGCTCTCAGTCCAGTTGATACATCCTCGAATACACTGGAAGATTTACACCTAAATTAACGTGTCTTTCGACACTGGCCTGTTCATAAAATTATTGTCGGTATCTGACAGATTTTTGTATGAGCTTGCCCTGTCACTATGAAACATATCCTAAGGGGGAACCAAAATTACCGGGGCAAGTAGGGGCGTCAGATTTTCTTATGGGGAAAGTCCTCACCAGTCTTGGCTCGTGGGCATTTTTATCGATTTGTTGGTTACCCCGGCCAACTTGAGACGACCATTAAAGCACATAAATGGGAAAGAGCTGTCTGTGAGATGCAAGTCATTACGTAAAACAAGACCAGGAGCTTCAGCTTTGCTATGTTGGTAATAAAATGGTCTTCTGGTCTGGTTTTGGCACAGACGAGTTACTAGTATATCCGCGGAATACACCAGAAATAGATTTTTTTTTTCTCTTTGTGTGTGTGTCAGTTTGTTCATCTACATTACTGCCATATTTCCATCCGTCCGTCCACTCACCCATCCATCCATCCATCTATTCGTCCGTCCGCTTGTCCGTCCGTCCCTCCGTCCGTCCTTCCATCCATCCATCCATCCATCCATCCATCCATCCATCCATCCATCCATCCATCCATCCATCCATCCACCCATTCAGCCAGCCATCTATCTACGCGTCTGTCTGTACCCCGCCCGCCTGTGCATCCATCCATCCATCCATCCACCCATCCATATGCCCTTCCATCCATCCATCCATCCATCCATCCACCCATCCATATGCCCTTCCATCCATCCATCCATCCATCCACCCATCCATATGCCCTTCCATCCATCCATCCACCCATCCACCCATCCATATGCCCTTCCATCCATCCATCCATCCATATGCCCTTCCATCCATCCATCCATCCATATGCCCTTCCATCCATCCATCCATCCATCCACCCATCCATATGCCCTTCCATCCATCCATCGATCCAGCCATCCGTGCCTGTTTTTTTCTTTTCTTTGCCTCTCCTCAATCAAGACAACACTCAAGAAAGATAATTGGCTCTCATTTTCTATTACTGTTTTAAGGGCAGTCGGGAACATACTGCAGCTAGATTGGTCTGTTTGTTAGTTTGTTGGTTATTGGCTGACATAATGGGCGATTCAAATAAGGTTCATTGTATTGAATTATCAAATTTCCTTCATTTAATGAAGTTTTTCAATAAGTAGGATTCCTTCATTCTGCAGTACGTGTAGTTACGTTTGTTATAGAGTAGACAGAGTCAGTAACACTAAAACTTCATAATCGGACAGCCGCATTAATTTACTTTAGAGACGCTGGAAAATGGAAAAGTATTTCGCCGCCTTAGTTTGTTCCAACTCCACTTTTTGCACAACTGAGAAAATCGTCGTTAAACGTTTGCGGCTTTAGTATTATGTTAAGGAGTTAAAATAAATCAGAACTGTGAAACGGCATGATAAATGTCACAGGGCATATTAAACAAGTGTCAAAGTGTGCATTTGTTATACCTCTTCTACATACTAAAAGATCTCCAGTTTTTTCAGAAAATGGAGATAGAACAAATAAGGACTAAGGTCGTGATTTGTTGACAGAAAAGTTGAGATGGGGCCCTCACGATTCTAGTAACTATTGTTTCTGCCAAATCATTTTGGGCATCTGCAGACACTGTTATGCACCGTGGGCACTATAATATCATAGGAATAAGGCACGCTTGGTAGAAACATTCTAAGACAAGAAATGGTCTTGATTCACGGCACACGTCTGAACATGAAAATTACTTTCTTGGACCAGAAAACCGTTATTTGCCCCCCATCACCGATCAACACGTATAATGATGTACATACGCGGGAAGTCATTTACGCATACGTGCAATTTCACTAATGTTATAGACTTTCTCAGACCAACTTGGCCAGCTCTGACAAGTTGATGAGAGACATGTAGCCTCTTGTCATATCGTTATTGGTCTCTGTACCTAGTGACATTGGGAGACAATGAATAACAACATTCTGTACTAATCTTGACTTCGGTGGCCATGTCGTTAAGCATGATACGTGGAGCCACACATGGTTAGGGGGTATCATACTAAGCCCGGTCAGACACAGCCAGATGCTGCCAGCAAAATGTACACCAAAGACATATTGGCACAAGCTGGCTGTCTGACTGGGCAGGATCTTCCCGGATTCACTAAAAAAAAACATAAGAAATTAGATCTATAGTGTGCACTCCTTGTCTGACAGCATCTATCTCACCGGGCCAAGTATGATACCTCCCTGTGGGTATTAGTCTCTCTACCCATCTTTGTATCTGGCGCCAACGAAAGATTTTGTAATCACTGTACCTCTAACCCCCACCCCCTTCACCCACCCCCTCCCACGGCCTTCCCTCAACCAACTACCACTCGCCACTTTATGTGTGATTAGGTATACCAAGGTATTTCTCTACAGAATCAGCTGTGTGAAACTACAAAAGGAAGAGATAATAAAGAAAGACAAACAATAGAAGTAGCTGCCACAACAACAGCAACAACAACAACAATATGAGTGTGGTTTATTTTTCAGACAATTCTCTTCTTTTCTAAAGCAAATTTCCGGAGTGATTGTTAAAAAAAAAAAAGTATAATATTATGTAGGAGAATTATACATGATGTGAGCTTGAGAATTAGACCTGTATATGATATGAAATTGATACATTTTTTGGCAAAAGATAAATGAAAAGTGTCAGTTGTGTGTGTGTGTGGAGGGCAAAATAAAGAGGGGTGGGGGGGGGGGGGTGGGGAAGGGGAAGGTCTTCCAAAACCGCGAAAGAATATATAAGAAATGGCAAGAAGGAATGTGAAATGCGCAGATGTTTGGACACATTTGACACCAGGCAGAAACAAAAGAGGACAAAAGAGAAGGTGGGGGAAATGGGAAGAACTAAGACACTTTGTCGTCGGGAGTAAATATTGTAATCTTGTAATCCTCTTTCTCACGTTCTGAGTCTCGCAGTGTCAGACAAGGGGACAACGTTTTGTTCATTCGTGGGAGGTCCAGTCTTGATTGGATGATCGAATCTAGTGGAAAAGTGCCTCTCGCTCTTTTGAGTCGTCTCTCCTTGTGTCCGTCTCTCTGTCTTTCTCACCTTTTCAGTCTGTCTCTCTCACAGTTTCTCACTCTGTTACCTTATAGGTCTGACCCTCCTACCTTCTCTGAATCTCTCTCCCACGCTTTCTGTCTGTCTGTCTCTCTCACCCTTTCCGTCTGTCTCTCTTATCCCCCCCCCCCTCTCTCTCTCTCTCTCACCCGTTCTGTCTGTCTCTTTCACCCTTATTGTCTGTCTGTCTCTCTCTCACCCTTTCTCTCTGTGTGTGTGTCTCTCTCACTTTCTGTCTCTTCTGTCTGTCTGTCTATCCGTCCGCCTGCCCCCCTCACTCCCTCTTTCTCTCATAAATAGTAGGTTAAATAATCATCTCTGTATTGATTATGCATATACATACTATATTATTAATATGAGTATGGATCAAAATACTTCCTGCGTATATTCGATTAATGTTTTCTTTACACCTGTCTATATTATTATTATCGTGTAAACATGCATGTCTGTTAGTCACTGTGGAAAACCCAAACACGACCATAATTTGTAGCAAAAATCCAGGGGGAGGGGGAGGGGAGGCTGTTGTAATCGATAGATTATTGGCGTTTGTATTGTCTCCGTCATGTCGCCCTGCTTGCTTGTGTGTGTCTGAACGTGTTAGTCAATGTGTTCACTGATCGTAAACAAGATAATCTGGGTACTGACGTCTCACGAGGTTGCCTGGTCGATAATCATATCCGAGTGTTTATGTTACAAAGGCGTAAACTGTTCGTCAGTGCACATGTTTGCCCGTGTGCACAGTGGCCATGAACAAGACAGCCTTAAGTTTGTTTGCTGTCAAGATTATGTTTGTTTGGGATTCTAGAATTATCTGTGAGTTCAGACAGACAGACAGACGAACGGACGGGCGGACAGACAGATAGACAGACAGACAGACAGACAGACTTATTTCCTTTAAATGGTACAATGTCATCAAATTTTATCAGAGAGGAAATATTTATGGTATTAGGGGACATAATTACGATTTATATTCCTAGTCACGAGACCTGTGGTTGTGTGTGGCCATGAGAGAGAGAGAGACGGAAAGAGAGAGAAAGAGAGTGTGTGTGTGTGAGAGAGAGGATGTGTGTGCATGAGAGAGGGAGAGAGTGAGTATGTGTTAACATGAGAGAGAGAGAAAGAAAGAAAGAGAGAAGTCCTTGAAAAGGTGATATTACAACAACTAATGTGTCATTTGAGAAATAATGACCTGTTGGAACCATTTCAATCTGCTTACAGAAGTAACCACAGTACTGAAACTGCACTATTAAGAATCATGAATGACATATTAGTAAAGGCAGATTCTGGAAATATTACTCTGCTAAATTTGTTGGATCTATCAGCAGCGTTCGACACCATCGATCACGAAATCCTGCTCGTTTGGAATCAGAGGGGTCGCCCTTAAATGGGTCGAATCTTACCTGTCAAATCGCCACCAATTTGTTGTAACCAACAAAATAAGATCTTTTTCTTATGCGCTTCAGTATGGCGTACCACAAGGCTCAGTGCTTGGTCCTATTTTGTTTACTATCTATACTATTCCACTTGTACATGAAATAAAGAAATTTAATTTACAATATCATTTCTATGCTGATGATACCCAGCTCTACAGTTCTGCCTTGCCATGCGATGTTGACAGCCTTCTGCAGCAGGCTGGAAACTGTATAACAGAAATTAAAAGCTGGATGAACCAAAACAAACTGGCACTAAATGAGGATAAAACTGAGGTTATTTTATTAGGCCGTGAGCGGGTTCTGCAAGAAGTGGACAGAACTGAGATGATAATTGGCACTAATTCAATAGAAATTTCAAAAAAAGTAAAAAACCTAGGGGTTTACATTGATTCAAATCTTTCTATGTCATCTCAGGTTAGTCACCTCATTCGTATTCTATACATGGAAATCTGGAAAATTGGTAAAATCAGACATCTTATTTCAACTGAAACTGCGGCTGTTTTAGTAAATTCTTTTGTACTTTCAAAGCTTGACTATTGCAACTCCCTTTTGGCTGGAATTTCACAAAAAAATATTAGAAAACTCCAAATTGCTCAAAACAATGCAGCGAGACTTGTTTTGAAGAAAAAGAAAAGAGATTCAGCACTGCCACTTCTGCAGAGTTTGCACTGGCTGCCAGTCGAGAAAAGAATAATGTACAAATTGTCATCCATTTGTCACAAATGTGTCAATAATACTGCTCCATCGTACCTAGTTGATTTAACTGATTACTATGTTCCATCTCGTCAACTAAGATCATCATCTGACACTACAAAATTGAAAGTACCTAAAATGAATCTGTCCACTGTAGGAGAAAAGTCCTTTTCATTTCTTGGCCCTACCATCTGGAACACTCTTCCAAAGACAACCAGGGAAATTAATGACATTGGTTCTTTCAAACGCCATCTGAAGACCCATTTCTTTCAGACAAACTAGGCTAGGTGTTTTTCGGCAGCAACAATAGTAAATATTTTTTAATTTCTTTTGTGTATGCGTGTGTGTGTGTGTGTGTAAGAGTTTGTTAAAGCGCCCAGAGCTTGTCATCGACGGGGTTGGGCGCTATATAAATGCAATATATTATTATTATATTATTAGTGTTATGTGAGAGAGAAAGAGAAAGAAAGAAAGAGTCAGTATGTATATAATATGTGTGTATGTGGGTGAGAGAGAGAGAGAGAAGAGAGAGAGAGAGAGAGAGAGAGAGAGAGAAAAAGAAAGAAAGAACAAGAATTAGTATTATATGATATGTTTATGTGTGTGTGAGAGAGAGACAGAGAGAGGGTGAGATAGAAAAAGAGACAGTATGTATATATTGTGTGTAGGCGAGAGACAGAAGGATGGAAAGAAAGAAACAAAGAAAGTGAGAAAGTATGTGTGTGTGTGTGATAGAGAGAAAGAGTATAATATGTATGTGTGTATTTGTGTATGTAAGAGAGAGAGTGAGTGAATGTGAATTAGAGGGAGAAAAAGAAGGAGAGAGAGAGAGAGAGTGAAGAAAAAGAACCCAGATCAGTATGTATTTTACAGTGATGAATCAAGCACTACATAGGAACGCAGAAAACAGTTTTGGACAACTGAGCAGCTGGGAGTTCGCACAAGAAGGAGAAGGATGCGGGCATAACTTATTTAATGACCAACAAAGATTTCCGTCCAGGTGAGAAACCTCACACATGCTGGGCAAAGGGTCATCAGGGCATAATATATAGGATCATTACACGTTCAGCAGTTAGTGCAAGAAAGCCACGAAGCAGCCTATTCTGTCACGTCATTTGTAGGCTATTATTATGTGGAGAGATGGAGAGAGTATTAGCGTTCAGGTTTTTTTTCTGCACGGATGATATTTACTAATCATAACAGTTGTAATGAGAATAAAACCCTGGCCCTGTCAGTGAATCTGAAAAAGCGGAAAGGTCTGATTGCACATGGAAGGAAAAAAAACGACGACAACAACAACACAACAAAACCACAACTGTGTTGCTTGAAATGAATTCTCAGAACGTCTTAAAGTCGTTATTTTGGTTATAATTTATTATTAATAGAATAAGCATTTGAAATTGTCTGTCTCTCTCTCTCTCTCTCTCTCTCTCTCTCTCTCTCTCTCTCTCTCTCTCTCTCTCTCTCTCTCTCTCTCTCTCTCTCTCTCTCTCTCTCTCTCTCTCTCACACACACACATACATTTCCTAATTGTGAGAAAAAAATCCTTCAAGGAGTTAATAGAACAGTTGGCGAAATATTTATGTAAATACACTAAATATGCAGTTTCACGATAGTTTCAGGGTATGGCAGGCTGCATTAGTACATAACAGGGCTGGATGAACTAAGCAAAATAAGCACCTGCTTAAGGGCATCAAGGTAAAGGGGGACAACACAGAAATTTTTCACTGCCGGATTTACCACGGACCATAAATGCTGCAAAACTGGAAATGTTGCACCTGAAGGAAAGTCCACAAAAAGGGACCCGACACCCCCCCCCCCCACCTTAAATGAAAAAAAAATTAAAGTATTTGCTAGCGTATAACACTCCCTTTTTGTGGTGATGGGGGGGGGGAGGGGTTGTTTCGGTGCTATATTTCGAATTACATTTACAGTACATGGGGCCACCAAAATCTTCTAAGTGCTTAGAGCCTCGAAAGGTCTTAATCCGGCCCTGAGTATAATTACAAGTGATGCTTATGCTGTAAAAAATACTACCAGCGGTAGCAGGAGTAACAAGAAGACCAGGAACAGTTCATGTAGATATTACAAAAAAAAAAAAAAAAGCATTCCTGAGATGCTTGTATGTCACCTACCTGGAGCAGACGTTGATATCCCTGGTAGTCCAGCGTTAATCCTGGCAATAGTAAGTCGGGACTCTGATGATTTTGATTTCCCCCCCCCCCCCCCCCCCCCACAACGGCAATTTATTATCAACTGCAGTATTGGTGATGGATATCACGCCAAAAGAAGCGTGTGAAGTCGTTACACCAGTTGTTCTCAACCTTTTCAGGCAATCGCCCTTTTAGGCTCTGTTTCTTTAAACACCCCCTCTCTTTCCTACCCCCCTGCCCCCTCCCCAACGGACACAATTCCAGGCAGACAGATTACATACACATTACGGTGTTAAGTGTTTTTCAAAGCTTTCTTAATGACACCAGGCGTGCTGATCATTCATTATAAAACAGAGCATTCTCTATCAACTGCAATAAAAGAAATAGTCCTTTTCTGTACATATTACATGTACCTATCTAGGCGTGCTGTTGAACAATTCATTGGCTATCCTGTACAGACCTGCCGTTTATACCGATTCAATTGGTATTTTACCGATTTTTTTTTTTTTTGGAAATGGCCGTTTTACAGATTTTTCCGATTTTAATAAAGATTTACCGATTTTTCCCCCGATCCGACCTAGAACGCTCGGGGAAAAAGTTTACGCACAAATTTTTCTCTTTCACGGTTGGTTTGCTGACGTCAGAAAAACCCAGCATGCATTACTGTGACAAGTTTGCGCCGTTAGCAAGCACTTGCGTTTCGTTTTGGGTATACAACTGTTGCCGAGGCTGGCAAGCACTTTCATGGTTACAGTGGTTTTTGTGTGCTGCGACATACAGTATTGAACATACTTCAAAATTTACTTTGCTTACTTGCTGAGAGTTTGTTCGCTTGGTCGTCTCGAGGCTAGACAAATTTTGCGCTTTCAATCAGATTTTTTCAGATTTGCCGATCATCATCATTGTCATCATCTTTTAGATCTACACGTGGTTTTTTTTTCTTCCAATATTGCCTGATATTATCTGAAATTTAGTTTTAATTTATCTAGATTCTATTCAGCATAGTTGTACTCATACCAAGACCTGATTCAGTGATTTTAGAGTTAGATCTACATCTAGAGACTAGTCTAGAGATCGAGGATTCAAGACTTTAAAAAAGTGTGACGCCATCCATAGATCATCTAGAAAATTTTAGTTTGCCGTCTTTTTAGATCATTCGAACTTAGATCTAGGCCTCACCTACATGTCTCAATGATATACCGATTTTTGGTCTCAAATACTGATTTTTGGGTCTGATCATACTGATTTTCTGATTTGGATTGTGGCAGGTCTGCCTGTAGTTGCCTTCAAATCTTCCCCCTTTCATATTATTATCTTCGCCCCTTTTCATTGTTGTCGCCCAAACACCCCCCCCCCCCAATCGCTCTTTTCTTTGGAAAGGGTTGGGGTGGGGGTTGCGCAATATCGCCCTCGTTGAGAATCTCTGCGCTACACCTTAGTACTGTTGCAACTGCGCGCGTCTACGTGTGGATCTCTGTGTTCGTGGTGTTTGTATAATGTATAATTATAATGAGACCGTGATAAAAATTATGACAATGCTGATATATTATTGTCTCAGGAACATTTCCATTTGAGTTACACCCTTTAAAAGTAGCAAAAATGACGCAAATACCAAATTGTGCATGTCCAATAAAAAATGGTGATCCACACTAAAGGTCCGTTTTTCTAGCTCAGGGGAAGCTGCTAGAAGTATCTCTTCCAAGCATACTTTGAACCTCTGAGTTCCTGTGTTATGTTTTAGTTTGTCCAAAATCACATTCGAGATTGGTCCATCAGCAACGCCCTATCACAGTCTCCTATCTATGCACGAGGCTGTTATATTATGATCCGGTCAAAATTTATGGTCTTAGTCAAAAATCAGTCTTTCCCTAACACTGATCTTTTAAGATGACCTTGGCAACGGCTTTGAAGCATTACATGCCCGGACGTTTTGATGAGATCGGCAACGAACCAGGAAATGCCCATCTCGCTATGAGCAGACTGCGTTAAGATCGACGTAACAGAGAGTCAAAAAATACAGCTTTCAACATGCCAAAGCGTCAAAAATAGCTGCTTAATGGGATGGTTGGAAACCGTTCTAGAAGCCAAAACCAACAGCGTCGGGTATAAAAAGAAACGAAGCGATCTTAACAAAGATGCACTTTCATTCGGATTCCGTGTGCTTCAATTCACAAGAAAGAGGATGAGATGAAGGGATGGTTTGTTATAATAATTACTGAAGGTTCAGTGCGCTGGAAATAATTATGAAAATATTGTCTGAAAATTTTTCATGTGTGTTCAAAAGTGGGATGGAGGAAAAAAAAAGAAGAGAAAATGGAAGTGTCTCTACCAACTGAAAATCCATTAAAACTATGTTGTTTAAACTGGCAATATGTCAGTATCTTTACTCTTTGCATAACTTCATTGTGTGGAATTGGATTCGATAGTGTATGACCCATGGAAACAAATTGATGACCAAATCTGAATTAAAGCAAAGAATAATAGTTTTCACAGATTAGAACAGTGTTTGACACCCCTCTGGCCTCCTCCCTCATCTCCTTTCATTTTCTCTTCCTTCCACCCCGTCATTCTTCCGACCCTCAAAACAGCAACAACAACAACGAGAACAACAATAACAAACAGCTGCTCTAATGTATAACATCCGAAATAAATTTGATCAATCCCTAGAACTGAACCCGAAGATTGCCCTACTCTTCAACAGTTTGTCATGAAAAACTGATCAACCACAAAGACCTCATGATCTTGAATCTGTAACCTGATAGAACAGACACGGCAAATTAATGTACTAATTGGGCTCTGTACAATTATGGTCCGGTAGTAGAAGAAAATGAAGTAGCAGAGAAAAAAAAATGATATAACTGTGCCAAGAAATGTGACTAGTTGTCTGTGTGTCGTTGCGTGACTCGCAAACTCATGTCATACATCAGTTTTATTCATTACTTCACCTGACAACCAAATATCATTACCTAAAAATCAAAAACATTCCTATATATTATAGATATATCTGTTTAATGGCAGTGTAAACAATAATCATCAATCTCTCTGACTCCGTAGCTTACAATTGCTTTTTTTTCTTTTTCATCATCCTGAAACATACTTTTGGTCGCGGCAAAACCGTAAAAACAACTGTGTTTGCCGTAGGGTTGGAAAAATGGGGAAAAAAATAAAACGAAACAAACAAACAAAAAGAGAGAGACATTACCCTCCCCCTTCCCCGAAAATTCCCATCTGTGGAAGAAAATAGCAGTATAACGAAAATCACAGAACGTGCTGGGATAAATGGCAAAACACTTAACTCTGCGTTGACGGTCCCTGCATTGAATGTTCGGAAATGGAAAACGATTGTCTTCCTGTCTATCTGGGTAGACGGTTTTACAGCTCTGGGATGCCAACCATTTTTGCTGTGCAACACAGGTTGTTTTTACGACATATCGAACTGGGAAACGCGTAAAATATAGAACAAAGTGAACGACGAAGTTAACCAGCAGTTGACTTGGAGTGTAACAGCTTCAAAATATGGCGCATCTTTGTAGTTCTTAGATCAAAGTGCGGTATAAAAACTGAATAATGTGAGTTTTTTGTTTTGTTAGTGTTCTTTTTGTTGCCGAGACAGATTTTTCCCTTCTCCAGTGCAGCTGAATGCTTTGTGCTTGCGTTAAATTGGGAAAGTGTTGAAGACAATCCAGAGCATGAAGTGCTTAGGAAGTCACTCTCACGTCAATCTCAGGCAGCACTCGGTCTATCTGTCTGTCTTCTGTCTGCCTATCTGTCTGTGCATCTGTCTGTCTGTCCGCCCGTCCACCCGTTCGTCTGTTCGTTCTTTTTCCGTTTGCAGTGTTATATTCTTCTATGTTAAAAATATTTTTGTGTTGCGAAATTATTGAATAATGTATTCTTTAAAAGCTGATGATTCGGTTATCTACCGTTGTTTTGTTTTTTTGTTTTGCATCCATCTCTTCTGAAAATCGAGAATGTTTTGCGTGATCTCAGGACGTGCAGTCTTCCTATGAGATTAAACGCTGATATGTAGCGTAAACGTTCGTACTGTATCTCATCTACATTTTCTATTGTTTATCCCTCGATTAACGGCTCATTATTCACCCCCCCCCCGCCTCTTCCTTCCTTCACACTCTTCTCCTCACCCCTCCACCCCCACCCCGTTTACAGATTTTTTTGTTTTCTGAGTTACACAAACCTGTAAATGGCGATAAATAATTTTCGTTATAAATTTAAGGCTGCTCACTTTCATTGAATTTTGCGGTTTACGCTTGCCTGTATTATTTCTGCTTGGAGTATTGTAAACTTCTCACAGCATCAATATGAAAGTTACGTCCAAATGTGTCTTGAGAGACGGTAATCATAATATTGTCAGATATTTATGTTGTAGCTCCAAACACCAGTGGTTTGGACATGTGCTTGTTTTCTGCATGGACTTTATCAAAAGGACTAGCTTATATCTGCCAGTGAATTGGCCATTCCGAATGGAGACTGCCTCTTCAAGGAAGGGTTATAATTAACCACACACAATTTGACACTGTTGATTTAAATTATATTTTTAAAAAAATGGAATTATTGTCAATATTTTGCATTGCAACCGTTTTATTCTCCCCCGTCCATTCATTAGTGTGTGCAGAGATGCCATCCAGATGTCAGCGTCTTTATGATAATCTATATGGTCAGATATATGGCAAAGAAAATATAAATTGGGCAGGCAATTTCATTGGCATTTACGAGTTGTTTGAGTATTTTTGTTCGGAGATATAATAGAGAGGATCAGAAGATGAAATAAATGGTGAATTCCTGACAGAATGAAGCTGTTTACTGGGTGTTGTAAGTACTTCAAACATAAACAAACAGTCCGGAGAGATAAATCTCGCTGCTGTTGGGCAGTAACTCAAACCAGGCAACAAGCCATTGGAACCCCTGCAGACTTGCTCACCTGCGTCTTGAACGCGAACCTAAGAGATGCCGCATGCAAGCCACAAATTAGTGGGGAGCATATGGCCTCCATTTCCATTTTTGTTCGTCTACCATTCTACATGTTAGCTACCGATATAACGAATCCCACCAAGACAGCACAACTAATAATGGCACGGAATGACAGTGCAAATTAAAATGCTATCTAAACAACAACAGCAAGAACAGCAACAACAACACCAACAGTTTGCTTTTGCGTAAAATGGGCAATTTAAGATATATGTGAATAGTTGGGGAGTGGGGGGGGGGGGCGCATTGATGAGTGATTCGGATCAAAGGATGTTACAATGGTCTTCCGTTTTTACATGCAAAGAATTTCATCCCTGCAAGTGCCGCCAAGTTAACAAAACATCAACATTACACACCTTAACAATAACAACAACTAAAATTGCATTTAAATAAGGAACAGAACTAGAAATGTGACCATCGCTGACATGATCGAAACGAGAGCACTGGGTATAAATTTCGACCTTGATGCAGGAACAGGAGATATTTTTTATTGCGACTGCCGCCAGACCCACAATCACGATTATATACACTTCTGTTATTCAACCCCAAATCCTTATTCTCAGGACATTCCATCTGATCATCACTTTTTCATCGTCTTCCTTCATATTACGACATTATAACGGCGCCATTACACGGACCATAACAACCATCAACATCACCAACGCCCCTCATTTCCTCATTCCTCAGCCACCGTAACTAACGCCAGAGCCGCCATCCTATTGCGAGCATATCCTTGGGGAAAAAACCCCCAAAAACCAGTTTAGTGCGGTAAAAATTAATTTCTAAAGCAACATTTCCATCAGAACAAATACAAGTCCCAGCATTGCCTATGCCTTAACCACATGAAAACCTTGCGCTGAAGAACACTTTCAACCCGTAAAAACCAACAATTCACCGGTTTACGATCACCTAAAGATCCCTCACGTTTTGATTTACTAAGTTAACGGGTTTTCCATGCAGGGTACTTTTCCTCATTTACTACCACTCTTACCTGCATAGAACCATTACCATGATGGCCAGTTCGACTCCAACAATATCGATACGCAATAGACTTACCTTGTTTTAGAAAGTCCTTGACAACGGTCCGATTTAAGTTGTAGCATAATTCTTCTGAAACCTTCAACATTTTACCTGTCTGTAATAATAGTATAGACATAATAACGTAATTTTATTGTAGTTCTACTGTAGTTTTTACTGTTCTTTGCATATCCTTAAGGTGACGGAAATACCGTAAAAATCGTGCTGTAGTCCGTAAATCTCGCACAAGCAAAAATTTCATGGAAATCCCAAGTTTTCGTGAAAACCAGTGGTAAGGTGGCACACAGTAAGATTGGCGGAATATGGTGTCGTCCGCGCTGTATGTTGAAATTCCTTTTAGGTTTAATGAAGTTTTGCTGACGAAAAATCCATTTTCAATCTTTGGGATATTTCTCATCATGTGAGAAGGTATTGACAGACATCCCTATATTTCTTCATCGAATACACAATTCGATATTTTTTTTTTCTGTATTATATGCTCACCAGCTGACACCTAATTTTGGCAGGCTGACAAAACAATCTGCATGCTGATATTGGTAAACCTGCACTGCTCTCGGAGTTTTGCTCGGTTGCTGGAAATACGAATTTTTTAAAATTAAAATTAACATATTTTTTTTTGTTTTCGCCGAGTTTTGACAGCAGAATTCCTTGAACAAATATCTCAAAATCTAAGTTATTTTTGAAAATTCAGTTTTGAAAGAACAGTTATCTGATTCTATAAAAAAATCTTTTCGAAGCGCACAGGTTTGTGGTATTTTTTTTTCGTTTTTGTTTTTGTTTTATTTGTATCGTTTTGGAGACAGCAAGCAAATTCAGAAGAGGGATAGAAACAGCTGGCATTTAGGGGCCAATAACAAAATAGAGTGGGTGGATCCAGATAAAACAAAACAGCAGCATAGTGGGTTTTACTCGTCTAGCAAAACAGTCTTGTCAGTTGATATTTTGGGGACTACGTACCTGAAAGTATGAATGCAATTTTGATTTATCTTTGGCTCCTAATCGAACGTTTTTGTTGTTTCTTCAGCCTTCTTACAAAAATTGATTCCCCAGTCTTTTTTATCAAGTGGGTTTTCTGATTTGAAATTCATAAATCATAATTATACCTCTTTGATGTACTGAACTCACTATGTTTTCAGTTCACTTTTTTTTTTTGCCAACGAGTACAAAGCTATAAATCTGGTGTGCATCCATCTTGAGCTCTGACGTGTTTTCTGTTCTTCAGTCACCGAGAGAAAATGACTAATACACTAGATACAGTTTGCTCTAAGATCAAGCGAACAGCATTTCTGAAGTCCGTTGTGCCAAACGTAATGCGATTTTCACGATCCTGCTGACCTCAGAGTACTCTCTCGAAAATAGAAATAGCTCTAAGGCATCAGTCTTAAGAAAGCTTGACATAATGACCCACCAGCTTCCCAGAGGGAGAAGATGCGGCAATAACTACGTTAGCCGTACCGTGGATATCGCTGTATTTGCCCGGTTACCCTAGTCTTCACCATCGATCATATCTGTCATCATGATCATCATCTTCTTCTTCTTATTATTATTTCTTTTCATTTCCCACTATTTTCCTCTTTTTACCCTTCTGATTTTGCATTCACTTTCAGGTTAGAATTTCCAGGTTCGATGCTCGCTAAAAAATACCCGATCTTAAGTTGAGATCTTTGTCCCAAGAGGTTCTTGACCGTGGGCATTACCATCTTTTTGTTTTTTAAAGTTGGCTTTTTATGTTCTTTTTGATTTAATGTTTTTGTATATGTAACTAACCCTCAGAGGGGGGTGTTTTTGGATTGGCGTCGTAATGCCAAGTTTCGTTCTTTTCATCTCCAGTTATAAACCAGCCTCTGCCCGGTCCTAACTTAGCTCTGAATGACTGAAGTGGTGCTTGCGTGCCCACTAAATGAAAACCAAACCCACTATTCTTCTCTCTTATTTCTTTGCCAGGTCACCTGCCGTTCACTCTTTTATTTGTTTATGCCAATGTTGCCGGGCATTGATCCCGTGTAATAGAAGCAAAAATTGATTAAAAAGATTAAAAATATAATGGATCTAAAGTGCAATACAACAGGCATAACACAAGACGCTGTCGCTGGGAGATTTTGCTACTTAATGGAACGCATGCAATTTATGCAAAAAATGTGGAAATCTCAGAGAAAGGTAACAAAAGTGCAAGATTGGAAATTTTGTGATGAAACTATTAATGCATTCTATTTACGGAAAATGCCTTCGCCTTGATTTGTAACTGAGTGCATCAACCTCTTCGAATGCACTGAATGAAATCGTAAATAATGTCAGTCAACAAATAATCGACATTGCACAATGGAGTTGAAATCAAGCGCAGATTGCACTCACCAGCCTCAGCAACCACAGACAGACCAGATTTAAGACCTCCCCAGAAAATCGATTTGAACAAAAATGAAAAAAAAAAAAATCATGCTTGGTTTTTGAATAGAAGTGCAATTGGCTGTGCTTTGTGAAGTAAAATGAAATAATTGTGAGGCTTGTCAAACTAAACTCTTGGTCGTGCGGACATGTTTAGACTGGCTGTTGAACGAGTGCATGTTCGCCATTATAGGCTTATTTTACTCAGAAATGTAGCTGTTATCAATGAGTCTGCGTGAAACGTCGACATGCCATGAAAAAAAAAAAAAAAAGAGAGAGAGAGAGAGAGAGAGAGAGAGAACGTACGCATGGAGATAGGGGTCATCCACAAATGAAAGAGTATGATGGGGTAGGAGAGGGGTGGCCCCAGCGTATAAACAGCTACATGGGAAAGGGGCGGGGGGGGGGGTACATTCGCTTTTCAGTTTTGGTAATGAATAATTATTAATAAGTTTTGTTTGATTTACTTCTTTTTATTTTTGTTGCAACAACAACAGCAACGAAAACTAGATTTATAATAATATAAAAATCGAAAGATTATATTGTAGGCGTTGTATCTAGTGAAGCAAATCAGATGGTCCATGCCCACTGTAACCTAAATAATTTTAAAAACATCAAGGCCCTGTCATGGACGTTCATCATTCTTATGGTCATGCGTTCGTACATGTGGCAGCGAGGCTGAAGCCAAGCGCATGAAAACAGACATAGTATATGGGGAGAAAAAATGAGAGGCGGGAACGTGAAATTTAACACCATCCAGCTTACATACTTTGTGGATGGCTCCATTTCGGTATCTCCACTTTCAAGCTTCTCACTAAGGGCGACATTTCACACATAAACCTAAAAGACTGTTGAATTCGTCAACTGAATCCCAAGACATTGCAGATTATCAGTCCCATTAGCTTGTGCGCTTGGCTAGTCACATTTCCTCCCTTATCACATCAGTCAGCTTAGAGGTCTTCACGCCGTTATTTACGCATCAAATGAGGAAAGGCTAATCATCTTTCAGAGTTGGGCCAGCTTTTTCCGGAAACATTTTGTGTGTGTCTGTGTGTGTGTGTTACTCATTTCACCTTCAGATCTTCAGATAATGTTTCAAAACTAAAAATTATGCGTAATCGTACAAAAGGAAGGGGGGGGGGGTCTGCTGTGGTATTTAAAGTTTTCGATAATGCAGCGTGCGCTGAAGATAAGTACTGAATTCTTCCTTTGTCCGAACGCCAAGCAAATCTGGAGCATTATCGGGTGTTTTCGTGTGAAGTGATTAATCTTAGAGGCTGAGGCAAACACAAAAACATACTCGGAGAGAAATTAATGTCAGGTATATGTGTGGAATGTCACGGAAGAAAATTGTCATCAACCCCCCGGCTCCCTTAAAACAAGTTCATGTAGCATGATTTCTCCATCTGTGTCGCAGTTATTTCATTATAATAATACATGATCTTGTTTGTGGCATATCTCTTCTCCCCCCCCCCCCCCCGGACAAAAAACAACGGTATCTGAAAAAAGTTTTCCCAAAACTCAAAAAAAAAAGAAAGAAAAAAAAGCCAACAACAACAGTTCACCTCGAGAAAATGTGTATTCATGGTGAAATGTGAAATTGATCTTTACATTTTGATTGAGCTAATCAAATGAGGGCAATGCACTGTGGAACACAAGGCTACATGCAGAAAATAAGGCCAGGGAACATGCTGTCATGATTATCACATAATCTCGGTTGATCTGCACCAATGGTTTTCATCCCTCTAGTGCTTGGCGATCCCTTTTGAAGTTCTGAATACTCTCAGTGGATCACAGCCCCCCGGCCCCCCGGCCCCCATCTTCCCCGTCCTCTACCACAAAATGCAACAACTTCTCTTTTCCCGTTTCCCATCCTGTCTTTTTCTCTCTCTCTCTCTCTCTCTCTGTCTGTCTCTGTCTCTCTCTTTCAGTCAGTCTGTCTCTCTCAAACACAGAGAGAGAGAGAGAGAGAGAGAGAGAGAGAGAGAGAGAGAGAGAGAGAGTGTGTATTAACATTCTTGTTCGGCTCCGGATTTCCGCGAAAATGTCTTGAACGTCCCCGTGTTGGACACCCTTGAGCTACAGTCTACAGATTTGTCCACGGCCAGAAGGTTTCCATGTCTTCTTATCACTGTCACGGGGAAAAATAAAGCACCACAATTAAAGGGCAAACTATGCAAGTGGCAGAAAGGGAATTGAGAGAGGTACGGCGTCAGCGGACCGATTTTATACGTCTGGGTGCTGGAATTGCGTCTCTAGACAAAAAAAAAAAAGCATTGCGTTCTTAGTCAGAGGCCTAGTCAACTTTTACACCGGGTGGAGCAGGTGAGTAAGTCCCTGGGCCAATATTATACCTTAGGGGTCGGGAAGTGCGAAGAAACAATCCTAGGGCTGAAGGGCTGAAGATCCTTATTTAGAGATGATCACAGCCATAGGCTTTTGTTCATCTGTTAATAAATAAAATTCCATGATAATAGTCCAGGTCGGGTAGCAGCGCAGGCTCGTCGCAGTTGACACAGGGCAGACATACGGTGTCCGCCCGAGTCGTTGAAGTTACGTTCAATTCTAACTGCCCCACCACTTTTCTCTCTCATATTTTCTTCGTCAAAACCATGATCATGAGTGAGAGCAATGGCTTCGTCGTCCACAAGAACGACAATAAAAAAAAACCCACACAGTGTCTACCAACTAGATATTGTAGCTTGAATTCACCCACGCTTTCTCTCTCTCTTTCTCTCTATCTATCTCTCTATCTGTCTCTCTGTCTCTCTCTCTCTCTCCACTTGAAGCCCCAGTTTACCAGAATTGTATTGAATTACTGCGTTATCTGGGCCGAGGTCAGATCTTTGCTTGGCTTCAAGGGACGAAATTCCTCCCGTGGAGATGAAATAAAGGGATTCTCTTGTCTTTAATTTCCACAACAATCCAAACAAACCTGATGGCCTGGCTATGATTTAAATTAAAAGAAGAAAAAAAATTGGAAGCCGGGGAATGATGAAAGTAGCCTACTGTATGATTATTGAAAGCGCCACAGACCTGTCATGGAGAGGGAAAACGTCATGCCGGTCATAAGGAGCATTACAAATCAGTTCTGATGTTGCGAAAATTGAAAAGAAAATTGAGGTAGCGTTTGCCGCTGAGCTTTGTTCCTGTGTTAATTTATTTAGTGGTCCATCTCACGTGCTTGCGTATCGATGGTTTATGGTGGTTTTGGGTTGTGCCTGCTTAGTCATTACTCATGGCGAGATCTGTATTCTCACAAAGTGACACATCAATATTGTCAAGACCAGATTTAATTCATAAGAGGAAATTTTTGCGAGAGCAGTAAGTAATTTTTAGAAACGTAATTATTGTACGAGCCAGCATAACTTGGCCTTGAGCTGGTCTCGTGGACAAGGTGTTTTGAACAGTTTTTTCCCTGATAGATAGACAGAAGGTGGGGAAGGATAGAGGGACAGCGTAGGTGTGCATGACTGAGCACTTGTTGTATCTCGTGTTTTGAACTAGGGTTAGTAAAGAGGGAAGGGGTGAGTAGGAATTAAATGTTATTGAGACGTCTGTTGACGTACAGAAAAACCGTGATCCAGAGTGAAAGCTCGGGGTTTTGAACATGTTAAGAATTTATTGCTGTAAAATTTATATTATATTGTATTGAAGTAATTCGACCTTTGATGTCGACCCAAGGTCGTTGCGTAGGGCTGTTACTTAAAATAACTCAGTTCGGCAGCTGAGCTAGAAGTGGTTGCACCAATCACAATCCAGGAATTAGACGGTAAGCTGCAGATGCAGTCCAGTATTTAAGGCCATACAGAACTTAGTTCTGGGCCACATGTAGAAAATCCATTTACGAGGTGGACGGCGATAGTCCTCAGCCAGATGAGGGACATGGAGACGCAGTTGAGCAGTCCATTGTGAGGGGCCTGATTTAAAGCTCCAGAGCCTAAGCTACTTGGTTTGATATAAACCCACAGCGTTTACATCCAGCGCTCTCACTCCCAGTGAGAGCCGCATGGTGAGAGTCTATACTAATTTGTAATGATGAAAGTGAACCGTTCTACTTACTTTTGAAGACAGTTTCAGAGCTACCGCCAGACAACGCATGGTTGTACAAGCATTCTCCATGGCGTGTCTAGAGGAAATGTCCACATCATAACATGTCTCATTGAATTAATAGAATTTAAACTGTTATATCCGTCGCCACGTGCGCGGATTCTATTTGCCATATAACTCATATGACCTGCAAGTAGTTAGATTGAATTCGTTAGTCTTTATAAAAGCTGTAGTTCCATTAGTTAGATTCAGTTGCCTTTGAATATATATATATATCTATAATTATATTTGTTACATTAATTCCTGTAATTAAACTGCTCTACAGTTCTGCTAAAATTGAAAGCAATTGATTTATTTAGTTTCTAGAGTGCAAGTATTTATTTTTGTGTGTTCGTCGATTGTGGGAGCGGACCTCGAAAGAGTGTCAGTCGAAACATCCCCATGTAACCCACATCGCGACACTGGAGGGGACACCCGGGTGTCTTTGGTTCGACCGACCCAACTTATTGAACAAAAGGCAACATGTATTACTTTTGGGGGCTCCGTCGAGCGTTTCCGACTCGCGGAGGTCTACGTCGCCACGCCATTTATTACCGGTGTCGTAACGGCGTGTGTTTTACCGAATCCGGTTGCCGATTTAATAATTGGTAACTTACCACAGGTGAACGATACACCTGACGGCGACTTGAACATCTGGACAGAAGAAGTTGCGTGTGTAATCACCCGACAACAGTCAAAGCGTCCACCGGATAGTAATTTAGCGACCCCCGTTTTTGATTTCAATGTCACGCCTTCCATTTTTTACAGAGAACAACAAAACGACTCTTCACTTCAACCGCTGTTCGCGAGGGTTCAACCTCAGAATGGAAATGCCTCTCCATTCCTTATTAAGAATAAATTACTTTATAGAAATTTCAGAAATAAACGCGACGCCGTCGAACAGCTGGTAGTTCCTAAGTCGTTCCGTCGTGATATTTTGCGTCTCGCGCACGACACTTCCTTTTCAGGCCACCAAGGTTCAGCCAGAACCAAGTCACGAATATTGGCACATTTTTTTTGGCCTGGAGTATACGCGGACGTCAACCGTTTTGTGGCGCGCTGCGATGTGTGTCAAAAACGTACACCCAAAGGTAAGGCATCGCGCGCGCCCCTACAGGAAATGCCTCCAGTCTCAATCCCATTTCAGCGGGTCGCGATTGACTTGGTGGGCCCTCTTACTAAATCAGATAGGGGCCACCGTTTTATTCTTTCGGTCATCGACTACGCGACGCGCTGGCCTGAGGCTATTCCCTTGAAAGACATTACGGCTGACCATATCGCTGAAGCGCTTATGACTATTTTCTCGCGAGTCGGATTTCCCGGCGAGATTCTTTCCGACAGAGGTCCACAATTCACCTCTGAACTATACAAAAAGGTGCTGGAGTTAGCGGGCATTAGGCAGAAATTAACGTCCCCCTATCATCCGCAATCAAACGGTTGTTGCGAGCGGTGGAACGCGAGCATGAAGGCAATGTTAGCCCGCGTATCTGCCGATAGACCAGGAGACTGGGACCGTCAGCTCCCCGCTATTCTTTTCGCCTATAGGGAACTCCCGCACGCGTCCACGGGTTTCTCCCCATTTGAACTATTATACGGACGTAAACCACGTGGCCCGATGGCCATTCTTAGTCAATTGTTCACCGGTTCGGAAACCGATGATTATGATACGCGCTCCGCGTATCAATATGTTGTCGATCTCCGACAACGAATTATTAATGCATGCAAAACCGCTCTGCAATTTGCATGCGCTAGAGCGAGTTCTTCAAAATTTTATCGCGATCAGGGCGCCCAAATGCGCGCCTTAACCGTCGGAGATCTGACACTTGTTCTTTTGCCGCAAACGCAAAACAAACTCCTTCTAACTTGGAAGGGACCATACAGAGTCCTTAAGAGACTCTCCAGAGTGAATTATTTGATAGATATTCGTGGGCAGAGGAAAATATTTCATATTAATATGCTGAAAAAGTACCTGCCTAGCGATGATCGTCGTAACAACTCCGTTCATGTCGTCCCAAGGGCCAACGCGGCTTTAGTTACTGTCGACGACGAGGACCCTTTAAGTATCGACAGATCCTTGCCCATATTACAAGCCTCCGAGAGCATCAGTGATATTAATATCAGTGATGAGCTTACGCCGTCTCAAAAACAGGACCTTACGGACCTGCTCCAAGAATTTGCGACAGTGTTCACTGACCTGCCCGGTTCTACGTCTTTAGTCCAACATGTAATACGACTTCAGACAGACGTACCAGTGTTTGTTAAACCGTACCCGCGCCCGCTGCACGCTCACGAAACGATAATTACAGAAGTACGTGCCATGCTACGGCTAGGCGTCATAGAGCGATCAACAAGTCCGTATTGCTCGCCGATTGTCTTGGTCAAGAAGAAAGACGATACCGTGCGCTTCTGCATTGACTATAGAAAGCTCAATGCTATTACCATCTATGATGCGGAACCCATTCCCAATCAGGAGGACCTTTTCGCGCGGTTATCTAACGCCACTATCTTCTCTAAAATAGACTTATCCAAAGGATATTGGCAGATTCCTCTCGAAGAGGATAGTAAACAGTATACAGCCTTTCAAACCCCTTTGGGTTTAATGCAATGGAAATATATGCCTTTTGGACTGGTTACTGCACCAGCAACTTTCGCGCGCATGATGAACATCTTATTAAATGAACTGCGCTGCGTGTTATCCTACTTCGATGATATATGTATTTTTCAGACCGATTGGGCTGGCCACTTGATGGCCCTTCGTGAAGTCTTTGCCACTCTTCGCCGAGCTGGCCTTACCGCGAGGCCCAGTAAGGTCTTCTTGGGCTATTCCCACATAAACTTCTTGGGTCATACCATAACCCGCGGGGTTCAGACTCCAGACAATCGCAAAATATCCACTATTTTGAAACTTCAACCCCCTAAAACTAAAAAGCAAGTCCGTAGCTTGTTGGGACTTTTGAATTACTACAGGAAGTTCATACCAAACTTTTCTTCCCTTTCAGCCCCGTTATCTGATCTAACGAGGAAGAATTTTCCAAATAAAGTCGTCTGGACGCCTCAGTGCGCTGATGCCCTTCAGACTATTCAGAATTTATTTTCTACTTTCCCCCTGCTTGTTTTACCAGATATTCGCCAGACCTTCGTCGTCCGTACAGATGCGTCGGATAAAGGTATCGGCGCCGTGTTGCTCCAAGAGCATGAAGGTTCCTTACGTCCGTGCTTTTACGCAAGCCGGAAGCTACTTGATAGAGAGACTCGATATGCGATTATCGAACGTGAGTGTCTCGCGATTGTTTACGCGGTCGATGCATTTTCTCGATACTTATTAATGTCCGAATTTATAATTGAAACGGATCATCGTCCATTACTATTCCTCAAGTCGAACAGAGCGAGAAATGCGCGACTTACCCGATGGAGCCTTGCGCTCCAGGAATACAAATTTACCATTAGAGCTATACCTGGGAATGATAATCTACAAGCCGATGTGTTGTCCCGGTTAATTTAGTATCATTATATAGTCTGTAAACATTGAGGTTGAGCATTTTTCACCTTATTCGGAGACCGTGGATGGTTTCACATTATTTGTCCTACAAGTTATGGGCATACTTTCTCAAAATTTATGTGATTCCTTTATCCACTAGCGTCCATTCTGACCAAGACCTGAGTTCCAGACAACCTTGACGCCTTTGTCTGCGGGTCAATGAGATGAGGAAATGGCAAACCAAGGGACCAGACCTACTGCTGCCAGGATACCATTACGTTAGATTAACCATTGTTTGTACATGTTATATATGTCATAATTACGCTCAGTGAAGCTATGAGCTAGATGCTCAATATTTTAAGTCTTTACAGTATGTCTTTGTGAAATAGGTTATCACTTTAATTGTAACGATATTGTTACATTACATATATTACACTATACACAATTACCACATATATTATAGAACGTCGCATATGTCCTTCAGAATGCACGTTCTCAACAATTTTTTTCATGACTTTCAGTTAACGCTGTAGTTTTTCCATATGGCTTCCAAATGTATTCTGACTTAATGACTTTAGTACACATTGTGTCGTTCAAACCCTAAGTTTTCACTGGGGTGGGGGATGTGTCAAGACCAGATTTAATTCATAAGAGGAAATTTTTGCGAGAGCAGTAAGTAATTTTTAGAAACGTAATTATTGTACGAGCCAGCATAACTTGGCCTTGAGCTGGTCTCGTGGACAAGGTGTTTTGAACAGTTTTTTCCCTGATAGATAGACAGAAGGTGGGGAAGGATAGAGGGACAGCGTAGGTGTGCATGACTGAGCACTTGTTGTATCTCGTGTTTTGAACTAGGGTTAGTAAAGAGGGAAGGGGTGAGTAGGAATTAAATGTTATTGAGACGTCTGTTGACGTACAGAAAAACCGTGATCCAGAGTGAAAGCTCGGGGTTTTGAACATGTTAAGAATTTATTGCTGTAAAATTTATATTATATTGTATTGAAGTAATTCGACCTTTGATGTCGACCCAAGGTCGTTGCGTAGGGCTGTTACTTAAAATAACTCAGTTCGGCAGCTGAGCTAGAAGTGGTTGCACCAATCACAATCCAGGAATTAGACGGTAAGCTGCAGATGCAGTCCAGTATTTAAGGCCATACAGAACTTAGTTCTGGGCCACATGTAGAAAATCCATTTACGAGGTGGACGGCGATAGTCCTCAGCCAGATGAGGGACATGGAGACGCAGTTGAGCAGTCCATTGTGAGGGGCCTGATTTAAAGCTCCAGAGCCTAAGCTACTTGGTTTGATATAAACCCACAGCGTTTACATCCAGCGCTCTCACTCCCAGTGAGAGCCGCATGGTGAGAGTCTATACTAATTTGTAATGATGAAAGTGAACCGTTCTACTTACTTTTGAAGACAGTTTCAGAGCTACCGCCAGACAACGCATGGTTGTACAAGCATTCTCCATGGCGTGTCTAGAGGAAATGTCCACATCATAACATGTCTCATTGAATTAATAGAATTTAAACTGTTATATCCGTCGCCACGTGCGCGGATTCTATTTGCCATATAACTCATATGACCTGCAAGTAGTTAGATTGAATTCGTTAGTCTTTATAAAAGCTGTAGTTCCATTAGTTAGATTCAGTTGCCTTTGAATATATATATATATCTATAATTATATTTGTTACATTAATTCCTGTAATTAAACTGCTCTACAGTTCTGCTAAAATTGAAAGCAATTGATTTATTTAGTTTCTAGAGTGCAAGTATTTATTTTTGTGTGTTCGTCGATTGTGGGAGCGGACCTCGAAAGAGTGTCAGTCGAAACATCCCCATGTAACCCACATCGCGACAAATATCTTTAATAATATTATTTGCCATATTGCTGTATGTGACATTTTGCCTATTTTGACTGTCACGAAAGTAGTTCTTTCATATCCTAATTTTATTATGTATATGTGACGTTTAGGTGTATTTTTCGTAGGCATTTTGATGCAAGTTTTGATTTCGAAGCGTACTGAACAAAACCCCGATTTTACGCAACTCTTCAGACTTTTCTTGAAAAGGCAAAAAATTCACATACAACAATATGGGAAACACCCGACGATATTTAAGTATTAAGCAGAGGCATTTTAGCCACATCTGATAACAACAAAAGCCAACAACGATTCTGATTGAAACGTTCTACTGTAAAATGAAAAGAAAAAAAATTGTTGATACTCCAGTATGTGAAATGAACGACTGTTCGCTTGCTCGTTCTTGTGTTTGTTCACCCTGGCTAAACGGCCTGAACTCACACGACCATTGAGCACGCACGCATGTATCACAGTGAGAAAGATGAAAGCCTTGCTGGTTGTAATTGATCTCTTCAGTGTAACTGATCTCTGTCCAAGGAAGAACGATGAAGGATGAAGAACATTTTGAAAACAACAGAAGACAGCTGGAGTGAACTGGAAAGGAGAAACATTCGATTTGGCAGCAAGGGAAAACAAAAAAGAAGCAAGATTGATAGGGAATGGGAAGAGCAAACAGCTGCCATTCAGTAACAACAGATTACAGCCTGTTTATGTGGGACGTCAGGAAAAAGATAGTGAAAATAAGAAAGATGGAGAATTTTTTTTCAGAAATAATAACATTATTATAATAGGCATTCCGCCGGCCCTTTCATGAAACCGCACAAATGTGTTCACACAGCTGCATATGACAGTTCTTTTTCGCTAAATATTCTAGGAACTTCTCAAAGAAAGTTTATATTTTCTATTGATTTAAAAAAAAAAAAAGAAAAGAGGAGAAAAGAGGGGGAGGGGGAGGGGGGGGGAGGGGAGGGGGGGAGGGGGGGGGCGTTCAGTTATTTATTTATTTGTCTAAAAACGAATTTTTGGGATAAGGAATACATTTCGTGTTGACAGTGGTTTTTTCTCCCTTTCTTGAAAAATTAGGCTCTTCACACTTACTTGGTTTCATGATAGGCAAAGGGCAGTGGATTGACAAGTACAAAAAAAAAAAAAAAACACAAACTTTCAGGATTCGAACGAAGAGAAGAAGAAAGGAGGGAAATGAAGAAGAGAAGGATAAATCAACAACTTCAGAAAGAATGAAAGAAAAAAAATGGTGGGGGGGGGGGGGGGAGAGAAATAATCATGTGCAATCAGTACTGGCAGCCTCTATTTTCACATCGCTTATTAATAATAAGTTTACGGATCACTGCAACCCTGGCTGGAGTGCACAATATTGTGTTGTGTAATTCACATTTCCGGTCCAGAATGACAAAATAATTCAATTCATCTCTTCGTGAGATTCAGATTTTTAACTGTTACCACGTCTTTCATTCGTTCTTTAGGCTGCCATAACCATTCCTTTTAAACGTATTGGACAAGTCCGTTTTTCTTTTCTTTTCTTTTCGTTTTTCTTTTCTGTCGTTTTTTTTCATTTCGTTCCTTCCTTATGCTTGACTTAACGATTCATTTATGTGTTCATGCATTCAAATTACTTTTGAGGCATTCACTCTTCTATGCACCCGTGCCAAGACTAGTTTGTCTCATCACCAGCTTTCTGAGCATGTGAAACTGTCTGTCTGTTTGCCGGTCCACCCCTCCGAGCCGAATCTCTCTCTCTCTCTCTTCTCATTCTCCCCCCTCCGCCCTCCGCCCTCCCCCTCCCCCCTTTTTTTCCTTAGCTGACCTCCCAAAGATCTTATAATTTTAGAAACGTAAAATAAATGTTAGGAATAACCTGAACGAGGTATGAGTACTGTAAATGGAAACACCACGAAAAGACACCTATGTCTCTCTGACACTCCCCCCCCCCCCCTTCATACCGTATGTGTGTTCTAACATACGTCCATGGCCCGGGCGAAGATGACAGACTTCACAGTTTAGTTTTGTAAAATAATTGCTTTTTAAATAGGGCTTTTCTTTATGAACAAGTTGGCCTATTCTACAGTCTGATTGTCCATTTGTCTCTTATAAAAAAAAAAAACAACAACAGAAAATCTGTGGCGTCTCAGCAATGCTTGCAGTTAAGTCAAAATGTGGCAAAGAGAAAAGACCGTATGTTGCCAAGCCTCGCATAAGAAATAACATAGAAACGATACAATAAGGCGCAAAAGGAAAGGAAAGTCCAAGCAAGCTTTCGGTCAACTTATTTTTCAAATTACTTTTATTATTTCTCACCCGAGGATTTCCAACAGACATTTTTTTCTTTTTGCCACACTTTGACTTTGTCCATTCATCTGTGTGTCTTCGCGTTTTTTCCTTTCACCACTGGTCTGCACTTGTGATTGTTATTAATATTTTGTTTTAAATGGTGTTTCACATAATTTATTTCCTTCTTGAAGTAATGTTGCACACTTTACCGAAGACTTACCAGATCTGTTGACTCAAATGTGCTACACACCCGTCTACTATCTTGCAGTTTGCTTCTGTATCTCGGCAGTATCTCACTTCATGAGTATCGGTTACAACAGAATTTACGTGGTTTATCTACACTTTTTTTTTTTTTACTACTGAGAGGTTAACCTAACCGCCTGTTTACTTCCTACGTATTGGCAATATTCGGCCTCTCATTCCCCAGTGGAATATTAAAATCTATATTTAGACAGTGGAATGGTTAAAGAGTTAAGTTACATCTTCCCACTGAAAACACGGCATTCGTTCTCACGAACATCTCGTTCTTGACGTGTACGTTTATTATTGCCATTATCCGATTATACCGTGAGAGACGAAAAGCGAAAGAAAAACATACCGTGATATTTTCCCTTTAATCCATGTGGTTTTGTATCGTTTTCAACCTTTTTAGCCATGCAAAAATATATGAAACACCGCTGGAACTGAATTCTTCGGATTTGCGTGTTTGCGGCTTTCTTCTTCATTCACAATGAAAAACTTGGAACTATGGCTTATGAATTGAATGAAAAATGAAATCAGTCATTCCTAGGAAATAATAACTGTATATTAAAAGAGAAAAAAATATAGCAGATAAAATAGTTCCCTTCTGCTTCTTCTGTCTGCGAGTATTATAAAGTATGGAAGTATGGTTATTTCTAGATCTTAAATAGGCAATAATATGTCAAAACGGCATTCCACTTTCTATGTTTAAATATTATGTGTCTTTGAAACGAGTATCTGTCGACCTATCCATCTCTTCATTTTCCTGTCGGTTTATTTCACTATTGTATGATATTTACTCTGGTGTTTTTCTAATTATCTCTTCCTCTCCGGCCTGAGACATTGAGCACATAATTTAGGCCATTCAGTTCACACTGACTCCCCGCTGAATCAGCTTCCTTCACAACCAAGGGCAAAGACCTCACTAGCGATCATTGCCCTCGCCAGTAGCGACTGCACGTTTCATTCTCCCGATATCTTCTCTCACTTTCCTAACCACTCCCAAAATCCCAGCTTTGTAGAGATGAAATATGTCCATTCTCTGTCTCAGCCGTGCGTGTATGTTTGTTCTGCTAACACGAGACCAAATTAAACGACGATCCATTTACACTGTATTTCAAAGGAGTCGAAGATGAGGAAAAGAAATTGATGGTTTTTTGCCGTGATTACGTGCTGTAAGTAAAGCCACGGTGATTTTCTTCTGTATTTCTTGAGCATTAGGCACCTTCGAATTTTAGAATTTTGAAGCGGAAGATAGTATCCGATACTGATCTTCTGTAAGGCTACATATCACTGATTAGATCAAATGTCTGTTTACTTTGTTTTGCTACAAATTTAACCCCTCAAATCCAGACCGACCATTGATCGGATTATCAAAATAGAATCATTTTTAATTATGGCCGTCGCACGTAAGTGATAATTAATTTTACGTTGTTTTTCTAATCTCAGATATTTCTAAATTTCTGTATACTCAACGCAGTCGTAACTTTCTGCTTGATTATAGCGACTGCAAAGCTTCGATTTATTATTGTGCATAAAGAGAAACAAGTTCATCCACGTCTTCCATGCTATCTGTACATGAGCTACAGCAGTCTACAGGTATTCCAAATCTAAAATGGGAACCACAGACAGTATTGGCTTGAAAGGCTCAGGGTAAACGCAGTTTGACATTTAAATTATATGCTTTAAAAACAGATAATTGTTACCGTGTAACGTCCTGTAGAGGAATGTCTCTTATCTAGCACTTCCTGTAGTTCTTACACAGAACCAGACAGAAAGAACTTGAGAAGGCATGTGATTTTGTTTTTGGCGTGAGAATTTTGGGCACAAGTGGGTAGAAAAACATTAGGACGGCCTGACATTACAGTACGTGAGATCAGCTTTGAAGGCATGAACGTCAGAACATAGATGAGAGACCCAAGAAAGATCTCTCAAGGTGGTCTAGAGGCAAGGTGCTCGCCTCTCATGCCAAGGGTCCCGGGTTCTAAACCCGGGCAGTGCAGGCATGTTGGAAAGTGGATTTTTCTCATATTTTCAAGTCCCTGGTCCTATTGGGGGGTAGGATCGAGTAGTTCTTGGAAATTGGATTTTTCTCATATTTTGAAGTCCCTGGTCCTATTGGGGGGTAGGATCGAGTACCTAGTCTTCTCGGATAAGGACGAAAAAATTCGGAGGGCCCGTGTGCACGTTGCGCACGTTAAAGATACCTTGGCAGTTGGAAATCGTAAAGAGCAGGCCGAAAGGCCGCTGCCCGGGCCAAATTGAAATTAATAGATTAAAATTTATCCATATCATCTCCCCCCCCCCCCCCCCCCGCCAGAACAAGAAATAATAAAACAAGTAAAGTGAGGTGTAAATGCCAAGGGCAGCGAACCTCCTAAAATAAAGACCTCAAATCAACCCAAGAAAGATCTCTTTCCCCATAGGAAATGACTTTTTGGGAGACTGCCCTTTAATGGTCTCGTTCAAAGTGTCCAAACTGTCTGATTGAGATCTGGTTCATATAGGTGTGTGTTACGTTCGTTGAAGATAATGCTCCCAGAAACCTGACCGATGTGGGCCTAATATGCTTACTAATGAATATCCCGCTGTTTTTGTCTCTGTCTCTCTCTGTTTCTGTCTTTTTCTCCTCACTTTCTCTTTCTCTCTCTTCCTGCCCACCCTCCGTCTCTCCTCCCTCTCTCTCTCCCTCCCTCCTTTTCTCGTGTTCTCTTTTCCTCTTTCCCTCCTTCTCCCTCTCTCTTTCTCTCTGTGTCTTCTCTCCACCTCTCTCCCTCACTCCCTCCCCGTCTCTCTCTCTCTCTCCCCTGGCTCTCTCTCGTCATTATCACCCGAGTTCAGTCTTCTTTCTCTCTGCGCGTCAAATATCGAACGACAAAAAACAAACATGTGACGAATATAAAACAACAGCTGTTGGTTTATTTCGAGCAGAGCTATGGAAAAGCCCAAATAAAGACAAGCCTTTTGTCTCACACAAGTTCGAGAACCGTAGAGCTATTGAACGCGACATTTGATTAAAGTCAGCTTCTCTCACGAGATGAGCCTAATGTCGGTACAGGGCTGTTAGCACGTTGTGAATGTTAGAAAGCCAATAACTTTCCCCACTCTTTCCCCCCCTCATTATTAGCCTCGAACATAACTGGACGTTTTGAAGTACAAAAGAAAACAGTTTTAGTGTGTGATCCCACTAGAATCATCTTCTTTTAATAACAAAGATCCCTGTCATAATTATTCTTTTTATCTTTATGTCGATGTGCTCTCGAAATACAATAAGAACAGCGAGTTTGAAGGAAATTCCAAAGTTGGCGATGAGCTCAGTAAATATGGGGTTATTGTCCTGCTTGAAAGGAAGAAACAAGTTCGATTTTCATGTACTTGCGTAAACACTTGTCCCTATGTGTACAGGAGCGACAGGAATTTGATATCTATTATAATGTTTACTCCCATGTACAATTCATTGTGATATGGCGGCTAACAAAACAAAGTGTTAAATAAAGATCCTACTAATTACATTGAAAGGCTACCTTTATTGGTCTAAATGGGCTAATAAACCTAACCCTTATTTGTCCAAAAGGAAAACTGAGGTCCCTTTAGACTGATTTCTATGCAAGGAATCGCCGAGCCGCGAGTTTACTATGAAACAACAACAACTTTATAACGGACGATCTGGGGGGGGGGGGGGAGGAGAGAGAGAGAGAGGAGGAGCGGAGCGCTCTGCTCCTAAAGTGGCGTCCTTGAGGGGATCCCTATATTTCGACATTGATGAGGGAAGCCATCTTCCGAGCCTTTCTTTTTATCATGCCTAGGCCAATAATAGGCCGACGGTGCATACCGCTCAACTTCCGGAATTGGGACCAATAAGGCCTAGTCTGCCAATGGGCCAATCGCTTATTGAACAAATTGTCACATAAGCACTTCAGTATTGAAATAAGACGATCAAGGCATGCCTAGAAGCTGAAATACATGTACAATTTTAGAGGGGGGGGGGGTCGACGCTCTTTTGAAAATTGTTCACCTAATTAAAGACATCACACAGTCATGGTCTTTGTGCAGTCCATACCAGTCAGATCCAAAGAAATATTGCATTCTGTTGCCACAGTTATGAACAAAACTAGCCTGGCCTGCTTATGAGTAATCAGAATTTGAATTACTGATGTAGTCGTAAATGTAAAATATTAGACACTTCACGACATTGCCGCACGCCTAACTCTTTTTGTTAATGGTAATTGTGGAAATTTCGAAGTGTATCCACTTTCTACCGATGTCCTATTCAGGACGCCATGGGATAAATGTCATGGAAATTCACACATTATGAAAATAATGATAAAGAGTGCACTCTCTGCACTGACGGATGACCAGCGAGATCTTATGTTAAAATGCAATGGAGTCCGATGGTTAAGTTAAAACAATAATGATGGTTATGTTGGAGAACGCTGACCGATCCGTCAATTAGACACGAGAGAGAGAGAGAGAGAGAGAGAGAGAGAGAGAGAGAGAGAGAGAGAGAGAGAGAGAGAGAGAGAGAGAGAGCAAGCAAGCAAGCAAGCAAGCACTGAAACCAGACTTGCATCTCATGCTGAATGGCACTCAGGTGGTCAGAAAATATTCTAATAATGAACTTTCTACCCTTACCTTACTAGTAGGTAGATGACTGTAGGCTTGTAGGCAGTCAGTTACCAGGGGGGAAGAATCCACGGCAGTAAGCTCTGGTCCAGTGCAGTCTTCACCTTTCGCAGGTAGATAGTCCTAGTCTTGATTGTCTGCGGGAGGAAAGGGGAGATTTAGTGGATCGGTTATTAATTTCTTGGTTGTGACCAGGCATAATTATGCCGGAATCTCTTCCTGAAGCTCATTTGTCTGCATTTTCTTTTAATGTTCTTTCGGATTTCCACATTGTTTTTCTGTCAGCTTTAATGTTCAGTGTTACGGTTGTATTTTTTAAAATTTAATTTGTCCATGGATAACTGAGATGAAGGAAAGACATAGAGCATGGATGAATTCATGTGCACAGGGATGGATGGTTGGATTTACAGTCGAATGGATGGTTGGATTTACAGTCGAATGGATTGATGAATGTATTCACAGACCAATAGATGGATGAATAGATGAACAGATGGATGGATGAATGGATTCACAGACAGATGGGTGGATGAATGGATTCACAGACAGATGGGTGGATGAATGGATTCACAGACGGATGAGTGGATGAATGGATTCACAGACGGATGGGTGGATGAATGGAGTCACAGACAGATGAGTGGATGAATGGATTCACAGACGGATGAACGGATTCACATTCAAATGGATGGGTAAATGGATTCACAATTAAATTCATGGATGAACTGATGGATTACTAGTTACGCGCTTGAATAGGGGGAAAGGTGAATGGTTGGATTGGCGGATATGTGAATGGTGTGCGATAGTGGGGACTTATTAGGAGAACTTCAGGAGAGAATACCACTGGGTGCCACTACACAGACAGAGCAAATTTATTTCCCACCACTGTATAGAGCACATGAATTAGGGATGAGCAGTGACAGTTACTCAGGCCGACGGCTAAAGATCTGGCTTTCTGAATCACAGAGGCCGATATTTATCTGATGGCCAGGAGGAAATTATCCGGGACCATAAGATGCCAGTCTTTAGCAGATCTATATCTCCTCACGTATAGTGACTTACGTGTAACAGCGATACCAGTGCTGGGAGGGATAAAGGGGTGAATGTGGAATAAATACGCTTAGGCACCTGTTCTTCCATTCTCTCTCTCCCTCTGCCTCTGTCTCTCTCTTCCTGCTTCTCTCTTGTTCTTTTAAATAGACGTAGTTGGTACTTTTCTGTCAGCACGACTGTCTGTTTCTCTCTCTTTCTTTTTCTCTCTGCATGTATGTGTATGCCCCTCTCTCTCTCTCTCTCTCTCTCTCTCTCTCTCTCTCTCTCTCTCTCTCTGCCCGTTGTCACTCCCCCTCCTCTCTCCCTCTTTCTCTCTCCCCTCTCCCTCTCTCTCTCTCTCTCTCTCTCTCTCTCTCTCTCTCTCTCTCTCTCTCTCTCTCTCTCATCTCTTAGAGAGTTCAGTCCAGAGTCATGGCGTCTTTACCTGCCATCACTGTGAAGTTTCCCCGTTCCACAGTTACATATCGACACTTTCACACGGTACAATATTTTATTTCATCCTTCACTTTTTCACATGATCCTTACTTTACAAAGCAGTGAAAAAAGAATAATTGAGTTAATGTTTGGAGCAAGCACGTCGGCACAGGAACTGGCATGTTGTGCTAGGGAAAGCAAGACGATAGACACATTAATTATTAACGAAACGACAGGACGGAAGGAGCCCCGACCAGAAGCGTCTACAAACCACTCGCTGAAAATAGAATAACAGGTGGAAACAAACGTGATAACAACAACAACAATAACAGCAGCAGCAACAGCAGCCGACAACTACAGCAGACCAGGTGGTTGAGAACGTTAAGACGGCAGCAATAATAGAAGTCATTGAACTTAATCAGTACGCATTATCAAGGAGCCACAAGAACAACTCCTGCATATTTCATGATCCAAGTGCACCTTATTTCCTCCGAGATGTCCTCGAAATTAACCTTACATTATTTCTAATGCAGTCATTTATCTGCTGGCGGCTTCTATTCTGTCTTGACGGCTCTTGGGAGAGCCCAGAAGAGAGGCATATTATTTTGCTCTGAACTGAGCTCTCACACTTAATGTTAAGATGTAGCTTGTCTTTCTGTCTATCTTCTGAATTTCTCTATCAGTTTTACTTAAATTAACATTAAACAGAGACAGAAATTTCAGTGTTGTTGAACAAGGAAGACTCACTTCCAGATTGTCTTAAGAAAGCAGTTGATCTTGTACTCTCACTGTCTTACCAGATGAGTGGGAGAGGTTAAATACAAACGGACTCATGGGGGTACCGGTGATTTCAGCGAAAAAATAAATTGCTTGAAACTAATTCCACGTTTTTACATGGACGTCGAAGGGTTGGCGGAAGGAGAAGGAGGAGTGGGGGATGAGGGGGAAGTTGTTGATAAATCGCAACCTTAGTTCTTGTTTGTTCTGTCTCCATTTTCATAAAAAAAACAACAACAACCGAACAACTGGAGATCTTTCAGCACATAAAAGAGGTATAAACAAATGCACACTTTGATACTTGTTTAAAATGCGTTACGGCACTTATCAAGCTGATTCACAGTTCAGATTTATTCTAACTCATTTTCATAACACTAAAGCTGTGTTTTCGTGTGTAGGGAAACGGCAACGGACGCTTCAAAAACCCTTCAAGTAGTGAAATAGGAGAAATGTTTTCATATGTACGGAAATGCCATTACCGTAGACATGGAAACGCTATTTGTTTTCACTGCTTTTGGTGGCATTATGCCGTTTCCGTTTCCGTACACATGAAAACGCAGGTTAAAGTGAATTTCTCAGTTCTGCAAAAAGTGGAGTGGAGGGAACAAGAATTAAGGCGCGAATTATCACGGTGCATACGCACTCACATACACACAGACATCAGCACACAATCATACACATACACACATACACAAACACACACAATAACAATAATGATAATATGGACTTCATTAATAGTTGCGTCACCTACGGACGACAGTAAGATGTGACATCAGAAGTGCGTGACATTTGTCTATAAGCGTATCCCGAATGCTAGCATTATTTTAAGCAAATTATGCCGCAGTAAAGGAACCACACTGTGTAATAATTGATCTTGCAAGTCAAGAATGAATCTCAAATGAGAAAAAGTTTTGTGGACAAAATTAAATATTCGCGGACTTATTTCTTGAGACTGTAGTTATCATTAAAATTTGGTTGTAAAAAAAGACACCGATCTCTGTCCAGGTGTTGTAACAGCAGTATAAAATGGGGCAATTTGTTTAGTGCATCGTCCGGATGTCGCTGTTTCGTGTATCGTTCTGAAAATTGCGATTTTGAAAAGTTTATTAGTTACTTCTTTGAATTGAAACTTTCAGACATGAAAGATAAATTGGCAATTGTCTGAGAAATAGCCCTAACACAAAATCAATGTTTTTGTTGAACTCGTGATTTTCAGTGCCGCGCATCCCCATAATTTTGTTGACCATATCAGTAAGCGACTGATTCTTAAAGGCCACCTCCCCCACCCCCGCTGTAGTGTGGACATCCTACCCCTAATGTAATTCTTTCTTCTTCAGTTCTTGCAACCACTCCAGGAAAGATATTCTTGAGTATCTGTTCAATCATTTCTTCCAAAGCACTTATAGCTGCCAAAAGTGCTCAGATACCTCGTATTCTGTCATCTTGCCCTAAAGCTGTCGTGTATTTGATTATGTTAATTTAGATAGAAATTCGTGCTGAGAATTTAAGCTTTCAGAATTTGAATCAATCTGTGTCTTTCCCGAATCTTGATTTGATTCTAGCAAGCTGTGGTTGCCAGCTGTATACAACATTATGTGAATGAATGCAATCGTTCTGCGAAACCGGTGATGTATACTTTTGGAGAAATTGGGAACAGAAGACGAAATGAACAACAACAGCAAAACGCAAACATCAAAAAGTGGAGTGATAACATTAGATAAACACAGTTTAAAGGCTTGTTTACACAGGTAGGTTTTAGGAACAGAAAAAAGGAATGGGGGACTGTGTGGGAAGAACTCTCCTGGCTTTCCGTCTTTTGTTTTCGAATTTCCCCCTTCGAAAGAAGACCAAAACAAACCATGCGCAACGTTTCTCATTCAGAAAACGGACCAGTGTAAACAAACAACGTTTCGAAGGGGGAAATCGGGAAAAAAAAAAAAAAGATGGAACGCCAGGAGAATTCTTCCCACACAGTGCCCCATTCCTTTTTTCTGTTCCTAAAACCTACCTGTGTAAACTGGCCTTTACCGATCAGAGCGACTTCCATGATTACATCTTAAAAATAGCATTCCATTGTATAATCATTCCTCTGTGTTCTCGGTTCCGTTTCAACTTCATGTTCTCATTTGATTTTGCCTGGTGAAAATCTTATCTTGTGTTAGTATTCAAGCTTGTCCTGTCTCATTTGATTTTGCCTAGTGAAAATCTTATCTTGTGTTAGTATTCAAGCTTGTCCTGTCTCATTTGATTTTGCCTAGTGAAAATCTATCTTGTGTTAAGTATTCAAGCTTGTCCTGTCTCATTTGATTTTGCCTAGTGAAAATCTATCTTGTGATAGTATTCAAGCTTGTCCTGTCTCATTTGATTTTGCCTAGTGAAAATCTATCTTGTGTTAAGTATTCAAGCTTGTCCTGTCTCATTTGATTTTGCCTAGTGAAAATCTATCTTGTGTTAAGTATTCAAGCTTGTTCTGTCTCATTTGATTTTGCCTAGTGAAAATCTATCTTGTGTTAGTATTCGAGCTTGTCCTACCCATGTTTATGGGCAGGTTGCACGATGATACACAGTAAGCTAGATGCTATAGAAAGTTGGAAAATAGGGGGGGGGGGGGGATCGCATGAAAAAAAAATCTAATTGTGTGATTATAGTAAGAAATCAGATAAGATAAATAAGTTAGAATCACTGTCTTTTTCATCTCATGAGGGAAATTCTCTTGCACAAAGTGTTTAAGAGCACGTCATATGGTACACATATCTTACGCATCATTGTATAAAATATCAGAGCCCAATACACTCAATAACAGGCACACATGAAGCGTCATGGTAAGGAATCTTAGTGTCTGTATATGTCACGCATCTTGCTAAAGCGTCTTTCTAAGGCGAATTGCGGAGGGCAAAAACGATCTTCTGTATCAGACAACCAAAAACAAATAGATAAAGAATACTATCCTTTCCTCCCTGGGGGTAAAACAAAAAAAATAAAATGTGCACGTTTTTCCTTCTATGACATGAGAAATGCCACTTCAAATTTCAAAGAAGAAACAGTTACTTTTTTTGGAAAAGATATTATTATTATACTAACTGTAAGGATACTGTATTACGCTGTATAGATAGTGTATTAAGCTAACTGTATAGATTCTAGACTACATTACACTGCATAGATACTGTATTATACTGTAATTATACTGCTGTATAGATACTGTATCACACTGTATAGATCCTGCATTACACTGCTTTGATAGTGTATTGCACTGTTATTAGTTTCTGGAATAGATACTGTATTACACTGACTCAATTCGTGCCATACAGGTGCAGAGACAGTATGTCAGATTGAACTCAGATAGTCAGTGATAATTTCCTTTCATAATTACAAGTATTCTGTTTCATGTGACATTATAAGAGACATGTAGAAAAGCCCAGCATTCTCCCTGGCTTACAAAAATATACTTTCCTAAGGGTTATAATTTTATATCGTGATAATTTGATGTTGCACCGGAAAGTGCCGTCAGACTGCGGTAAGATGACACGAAGAGTTTTTTCTTTTACAAAGTACAGGCAGGAAAAGGTAGGAATCTTAGACTGTAAAACTTGGGGCGGAAAAGGTAGCGCTTAACTTCGAAAATAGTCCTCGCTGAGCATAATGCGAATTCACAATAAAATTACAGTAGCTCATCTCAGGGTACCTTATACATCTTTGGAGGTGAATTTAGATGAAAGCGACATGTTTCTAGGTTTTGTGGTGGCCTCAGTGTTTTCGATGTAGGTTTTACAAGTGGTTTATATGTATATATATTATGTAGATTCTTCCTCTTGGCCATACAGTTTAGATAATGCTTGGTTGGGAATGCGACTTTGAGTTACAGGCGTGAAGTGCATTTTTCAGGTGAAGTGTTACGAGATCTATTATCATAATGTATTGCTTGAGTCAGTTTGCTGTGTTAGTGCTGTGTGACTAATATATTTCGTTGCAAAGCGATTAAATGCCAGAGTTTTTAAAGCTGTTGTTGTTTTATTTCCCGTGTGTGTTATTATCGTATGATCACAGCCATGTTTACTAGTCAAAGTAGGCCTCTCTTTAGTATACTCCTCGTATCTCTCTCTCTCTCTCTCTCTCTCTCTCTCTCTCTCTCTCTCTCTCTCTCTCTCTCTCTCTCTCTCTGTGTATCTTTCTCTCTCTTTCTTTCTCTTTCTCTCTCTTTCACCGAAAGTTAGACAGAAAATTTGATATACACCTGGGTACAAGGACACAGACGGAGAAAATTGCTGTTATGATACTGTAACTTGAGAGAAGAGAATGTATAAGGGTCGGGTAGAGAAGAAAAATGGAAAAGGAAAATTAACGGACAGGTAAAGGAAGGAAAGATACCAGTCATAGCAAAAACCAAAACCAGAATTTGCTAGATTCGCATATATGAACAGAAAGCGGAGTTCGAAAAAAAAAAATCAATACAGAGGCGCACAAGAAACTACGGCAAATTGCATGTAGATAGAGAGAAAGAAATCTGGAAGAGATGAAATATGATGACGGGAGAAACGAAATAGGAGAATGAAATACATTAAGTTTGGATTGATGAGTGAACATTTTCGAGGCATGATAAGAAAATGAGTTTGGGAAACAAGATAGCATTGAGCAATGGCAAACAGAAAGTTGGCAGTTTTACATTTAATCTTCATACGCGTGCTTTTATTTTCTTTCTTAAGAACAGGAATTTTAAATATTTGTTTAAAGAATAAGAGAGAGAGAGAGAGAGAGAGAGAGAGAGAGAGAGGCAAATGAAGCGAAAGCGGAAGAAGGGAGTGGGAGAGGGAAAAATGGCCATAACCGCAAACAGAGTCCAGAATGTTAAATAACGTGAAAGGAGAGGAAAAACGTGCACTGCAGAAAGAGAGAGAGAGAGAGAGAGAGAGAGAGAGAGAGAGAGAAGAAGTAAGTGATATGGCAACAACGGGTCTAGAAAGACAAGGTTGTGGAAAAGTAATTAAACCTCATTTAGAGGCAGACAGTTTGTTTGGTCGACGCTAGGCAATACAAACCAGCTGTCAGTCATAGGCAGGTGTAGTAAAGCTTAGCGATAGACTAGGCCTGCCTACCTGGAAATCTACCACAGCAATTTTAAGCTGTATTTAAGGTATAATTTCCAAATCATACTGCATTCTGTAACAGCTTTATCCGCTATGATTTTCTTATTATACTGCGCTCCATACAAGTTGTTGGTATAAGTTCGAGGTAATAGAATGAAGAAATGCTATTTAATTTTCGGTGATTTTATTATCGCCGTTAATTACAATGATCAGATTAACCCTATTTTACATTCCGCTGGGGAATGTTACGATAAAAAGAGTGAATGTTTGGGGCCTGTGAGACCCCGAGTGTAAAATAGGGTTTAACACTTCTTAAACACACAAAAAAAGAGAAAGAGTCAGTCATTTAAAGACACTGAAGAACCTTCTAAACTCTTTGTCTATCTGTCTGTCAGCCCGTCTGTCTGGTTGTCTGTCTGTCTGTCTGTCTGTCCATCCGTTCGTCTGTCTGTCTGTCTGTCGTCCCTTCCTCTCCTCAGCAGTTCTGCGCTTAGTGAAGGAGGAAACCTCATTGGAACCTTTAGCTGATGGTCACAAGTAAGCGATTACAATACAGTTCACAACCGGACGGAGCTTTTCATTCCCAGACCCCTCATCCTGAAAGCCAAACCTTAGAGTATTCCAGACATGAAAGGAAAATACCATGCACCTTTACTTTGGTTATGACATTCAGGGAAATATCAAAATTTTAGTTACAAATAAAGTTGGAAAAAAAAAAAAGTAAGAACTTTTCTTCCTGAGTGGACTTCAGAGACCATAATATTGGTAGCAATTGAATCACGTCAAGCTGATGCCTGTTTTGATTCAGTGCCAGATGACTCTGTTCCCGCCGGCTGTCTCCAGACAGTTTTGTCGCATCCGAACCGGTCAGGCAGATTTGGTTCAGTCTTGCCAGTTAGTGCACAAGGGCCCGTATAACTCCATAGTTGATATCTCTCACAAAAAACCGTGGCAACATAGACTTGATTCGGTGCACGGCCAGCCCGAGATTCAGATTTGTTGTTTCCAGCCGAGAGGACAGATTCCATTATATCGGAATCACAACACTTTAAGAATTTAAAACAACAACAACGAAGGAAATACTATGGTAAATGTTCCTTAAAACATGGTAAGCTTAACTTGCCATTTTTTTTTGTGTGTATAGAAATCATTTTTCGAGTACACTGACATAGCACTGCGCCGCTCAGAATTTAAAGCCTCGTGCAATACGGAATAGATGTTTATAGTTACCAAATGTAGACAGGGAACCTGCAGGAAGAAAATAACGCCAAAAAGAAAAAAAAAAAAAAGTTCTGGTAGAAGTCCCGAGATAATTCATTTTCAGCCGAGACACAGGACACCGAGATGATTATCAACTTGCCATATTCAGTGGCCGATTTGCGCGCGTACCATCGATGTCAGCAATGCAACAATGCTTACCCACAACTCTTCCTAACTGAACGCAAAACACTGGTACCCACCTTATTTATACCCACAGTTTGTGGAAATACAGTGGGAGAAGGAATGGTTCGTCTCGGTATTCTGTGTATCGGTTTTTAGTTGGGGGGGGGGGGGTCTATTTTGTTCCCTGGTCACGGAATGCCTGATCATGGACCAGTTCAATTTTGGTCAGATCGATGCCATGATGATGATAGTAAGTGACAGGCATTTCTGGTTCAAAGCTATTTCCATGTTGTTATCCTGCCAACTGATGGGGGAAAATACGTTTTAGGGTCTTGCTGTTGCAGTGGAAGAACACAATGTTGTTGACAAACCTTCCGGTCACTTGAGTTTTTTTTTGCATTTTTGCTGTCTATCTCTCTCTCTCTCTCTCTCTCTCTTTTCAGATAGTGAGAAGATGTGAAACCCCAACTGAAGGAATAACAACGTCATTTTGTGAACCCTTTTCGGGCTTCTTAGAAGAGAGAGAGAGAGAGAGAGAGAGAGAGAGAGAGAGAGAGAGAGAGAGAGAGAGGAGTTTATTACTATTTCCCTGACACGATCCCTGCACTAGATCTAGATGAAATTAACCACTTGTGGATGGTGTCACCAAAATGTATGAAGAACACAGCCTGGATGGGGTCAGTGAGAATCTTGATTGCTTTGCAAGATTTACAGTGCTAGAATAGTGTATACCATTAATTCCATAGGACTTCAAGTAAATTACAACAATTGGTCACAAAGTGAAGGTACATTATTATGATTCTGTTAACATTTTTCACCTACAGCCTTGAATGGAACAAAATAACAAAGATATAGCGAGCATTGTGACTGTCGTTGAAAGGACTTATCCCACAATAATCATAATTCAGATAATGATAAAGAAAGACAAGAAGATAAGCTTGTTGAGAATATTCAAAAAACTATGATTAAAAGTAGATTAACATTTGCTCATCATAGAACGTCTTGCAGCTACCTCTACTCACCCATTTTATCCGTTTTTAGTACAGGCTTAAAAGTGATCAACAAAATTAATATCCTTACAGAAGACACAAGCTGGAATTATGGGCTCTATGGCTTTTACGTCGATTTTATTGCACATGTTGTTACGGAAATATGAGCAATAGTCTTATTAAAGTTTTTGACAGCGTTATTTTGGGCATGGAAGGCATAACATTTGGGGAGTTGGCATGTCTATTCCAGTCGTTAAGCCCCGAACAGCTGTTTTCTGTATTCTGTGGGGATAAAATCATGGGCAAGATTTCAAGTCCAGGCGCACACGGCAGAAACTGCACCGTCGAGTGATATAGTGCTCTTGAGCATCAACACTAATGTCTAGAGAGGACCCGTGGAGTTTCTTTTGTAGCAGCAAAATTAAAAGAGATTTACCAGAAGACCGAACTTCAGAAGATAGAATCACAATACAATAAATCATCAGTTTGATAAGAATTAACCCAGTTAAACTAGGACAGGAACAAGGCAGTCCATTAGGGAGTCGTTTGAGGGCTAAGAACGCCAAGAGAAAAGAATAGAAGCAACAAAAACAAGCAGAATAAGAACAAGAGAAAGAGACTTGCGAATGCCCAGGGCAGCGATCCTCCCAAAACAAAGGCCCCAACACACAAATTAACCAGTTACACAGAAACAAGACAGGATCATTAGTAAAAGAACACAGAAAATTTTTGCAAATGCAAAATAACTTTTTCAAGTTAGGATCATCAACACTGACGCAGGCATCAAGTTTATCACAACCGCCCATAAACAAAGGCCGACGACATCAATACTAGCGTCATTGTCATCTTAAGCGGTATTCTCGAGAGAAAAACCCTTTCGAATTAGAACGAATAACTATGCCCTCACCAACAATGATTTCACAGTGTAAAATCGTGTTAAATTTTTTGTTGTTGTTTTTTTTTTTTTGCGAATGTTGATTGCTGTGATAAAATTTCATGGAAACTTCTTCGATTTCTCTATCGTGAAGTTTCAGTCAGTAAAGGCCTCATCAAAACAGGTTAGCAGGTAAAGCGTATCTTCTCATCTTCTCTGTTCAAACTGTGTCTGTCCAGACATCCATCGTGATTGAATCGTAATGAATTCTTGCAATCGACCACAATGTTTTTAACTTGATTTAGATAACAAGACAAAAAAGAATGGGAGGTCTTGGTTTTTTTTTTTTTTTAAACTGTTTTTGTTGCTACATCAAAGGTCACTCACTGCTAGCGGACTTTGATCTTCGCCATGGAGAAGGTAAATGGAAGTGTAAGAGCTAAAAAAAAAAGGAACTGACAAGTTGGCAGCTTCCCTGGAGGACGTGTTTAATGAGAAAAAATGTCTGTGTCTCAACATTGGTGATCGCGTTTGGTAGTAGGGAAAAAAGGGTGTAAATTGTAATTGTGCTGGGCAATCTTTCAGTGGGATATAACTGTGTTTGTCGCTCTGGTGCATTGTGATAAAGTGTCTGTCACTGATTAGGTCAGGCTCTACTTAGCTCTCCTTTAATCTTTATCTCAGTTCCAGCAGGCAGCATTTTCAAATAAATTAATCGACCTCGCATTCTTGATTTGAAGACTTTCCTCTCTGCATTTTAGCGTTTTACTCTTCTGCAGAATTTCAGTCCATAGTTTGGGCTTTTCATACTAAGATGTAACTATTTCACATCTCATTCCGATCTCAGTTCCAGCAGGCAGCATTTTCAGATAAATTAATCGACCTCGCATTCTTGATTTGTAGACTTTCCTCTCTGCATTTTAGCGTTTTACTCTTCTGCAGAATTTCAGTCCATAGTTTGGGCTTTTCATACAAAGATGTAACCACTTCACCTCTCATTCTCCCCTCCCCCACTCTTCTCTCTCTCTCTCTCTGCTCATTTGCCCATAACATTTTCTCATTGATTTAAAAGAGACAGTCTACTAGTAATGATCATGAAATCAGAAAATATGATAACTTTCCTAGTTTTCCCACCCATACGTGAGCATTTATCACAATACTGTTCTTCCTATTGAAGCAGTATTTCTTTCACAGCTAGCAAAATATTCACGTTCATATTCACTCTTTACGTCCATCTTCCAGTGACCAGCATAGACCTGGAGAATTGTCTCGACCAGGGTAACAGTCACGGTCAAGACAATATCTTAGGTGGCAGGATGAAGAGAATGTCCAGATACGATATCAAGATATTGATACTAATACACCAGGTTGTTTGAGCAGACATTTTTTGCAATTATCTGTGTTCTTGAAATGTTGATAGTGATACTTTTGAATGGTTCAAGGTCAGTGGCGGAAATCGGCGATTGATAAATAGGAAAATAAATTAGTTGATGCACTTATTCATTGTTGAACACAGGAGAGAGAGAGAGAGAGAGAGAGAGAGAGAGAGAGAGAGAGAGAGAGAGAGAGAGAGAGAGCGAGCTCTTTTAGATACACATCTCACCATAATGCAGTTTTTTCCATTTCACACACTTCTCCGGGAAATAGTGGATACAAGCCACAAACCACTCACAAACACTAACTAAGCATAATTAATATCAGGAAATGGAAATGTCAAATGGGAAATTTTGATCTCTGTGACATAATGATGATAAAACATTCCCACCACCATGCATACCGCCAACAAATTACTCTTTCTGTTCCGGGAATGCCCAGTATGTGTATCTGATTTCTTCTAGAGGTTTTTGTAGCTGTCCGCTTTCCACATTGATGAAGAATGAAGTGCTTGGCATGTAGGTCTGGTAAGACAGTAATGAGGAGTGTCTGTCTGCTTGTAGCCAAGCATTAAGCTGGAACAGGAGTCCCAAGCAAACAGTGGGTAATGTCAGGAAATGTATCCGTGTGTATTGTGGTATTCTTCATCAGATCCTTGCTCAGAAGAGTATTGCTGTAATGTTTAAAGTTAAAATGTAGCAAAACAACAAATTGTATTTCGCAATGCCTCGCCAAGGACCAATAAAACGAAATAATACCAACAAAGAACTTAAAAATAATCTTTTTAAAAAGTGGAAGAAAATACACGCTTTGGGACATCAAAATCTTTTTCAGATCACACGGGAAACAGAAGAAAGAAAGACGACTGAAATTTGTGAGAATGTTGAAATAAGGAATGTATTTCCTTATCTTATCTCTACTGCCTGTTCCTTGTTTAGATTGTTTGCAGAATTATTTCTTTACACTGTGGTAACATGGAGACCTGACATTCATAATTTTGTTTAGGTCAAGCCGAACATTGGCATACAAGTTAAAACGGAAAGTGCCACAATCCTTACCGGCAATATTTGACCCATGGCTCTCTGTCTCAAGTCTGTTTCGCCTCGGCTTTGTGGACTGTGGGGTTAAACTGGACCTGGCGCATTAGTGAGACTGAAACAAATCTAACCTGTCTTACGAATGGGATATTGCACGGTAACTGACGGGCCGTTCAGACAACACTTTTTAAGAAAGAAAAGGCCACTAAATAAATACCCAACCATTTCTTTCCAAATGGATTGATCAGTCCTCCAGGAAAATGGTACAGAAATGTGTTATAAGTAATAAAAATTAAGGTGCGTCCATTCAAATGGCTTCACTTTTTTTGGTAACTAATGGGACAGAAAAAATACCATGTTTTTTACAAAGCAAAATGGGATTGCAAAATTTGTGAAACCAAACCAACAGAATTCGTGAACAATGTTTTTCTATATTCAAAATATGCATTTAAGCATACAGAAAAAGCATAAATAATCAAGTTTTACGTTTAAGAATACCGGGGCAATTAGTTTGAGTAACTAATGGGACATAATCTTGGTAACTGATGGGAGGTTGTAAGCATGTGCTATTTTCCAAGAAGGTGGCTAGGTCACACGATCACGCAGGGAAGATAATGCTAGCCAAAACTGTTAATTTTATTACAACCCTTTACAACACAACTTTAGTTTTTTTTTCCGGGGCATGGTTTCAAAAAAAAAAAAAAAAGAGGACGTGGAATGTCCTTAATGACGCAAAGGAAGTTCAAGTCTGATTCAAAACCGACGCCAAACTGACTTGACCCAATGCGCTACTATCCTGAATATAATAAGTAAATGACATTGTAAATTCATTTTTACTCGCTTTTCTGAAAACTAACGGGTGGTTGGTGAGAGCTTCTGATAGGGACTCCTTCTAATCTATCATTCTGTTCGTTGTATTCTGTCTATCGTCTTGCTGTTTTCTAGCAAAATGTGACTGTTATCGTGTTGACGTGCTTTCTATAAACTCAAATTCAAGCTCATTCTCAAAACTTTGAAAAAATAAGATTTATAAGCCATTATGTCAACACAGCGACGATGTATTTATTCCTCTCAGATTTTATTTGTTTACATCTCTGTTGTTTTTATCCAGATCTTTTCTGTCACAAATCCCAGACTGGGAGATGTAATAATTATAACAGGACAACAATCACGAACGAACACGTATAACACTTAACAGAACAACCCATCAGACTCACACATTTGTTAAACATAAAGATAAAGATAAAGATGCAATTACATACATTATATTACTCAATTAACTGCCGTCCAACGGCCTTCTTCCCTCAAGCACTCTTCCTCGGCTCCACAACCCGGTAGTTACTTTTAAAGGCACTTCGGCTTCAGCCTCTCCACTCAATGTCTTAACACATTTAGTATTTCTTTCGCACCGCAGTCTCTCAATAGCACCTCCCTATGGCAATAACACCTTAGCCTTCCAATAGCACCTCAACATGTCCATAGCACGTTAATAGTTCAATTCACATTAGTATCTCAATGGCACAGTATATTAATATCACATGTAGTACATCTTAAGAGCACATTAACATTTCTATACACATCCCTGTCTGTGGCCAGACTACCACGACTCATGCGTTCCTCCTGTCCTGCTCGACAGCTTCACTCCACTGGCCTATGCGTAGCCTTCGGCCCTATGCTGGCCTATCCCCTGTGCTGCTCGCTCACCGCGGGTGGCTTCTCGGCCCGACCCCGGCACCTACAAGAAGAACATTACATTGGTATAATACCATACCATTTCTAACCACTTCACCCCTCATTACAAACCATGAAGCGTACACACAATAGTCCACCTTTCACTCACCACACATCTTACGGTAACACACCTCCACCGTACCACACAGCACTCACTCTCGCTACGAATCCATGAACCTAACTTACATCTATCGCTCATGGCGCACATTTCTATACACAGTAATCACTGACTTCCACATTCCTCACATATACTTATTTACATCATGGTCATAGGCGAATATAATACATCAATCATCATAATTATAAATCATAGTTCAACCTACCAGTCATCACTGGAAAACACACAACAATCTCCCGACTGCCTCTGATCTCACGTCTGTCCCCTGGGACTCCTTAACTTGCAGTGATTGTCAGTACCGCGCTCTCGCCTCATGCCGACCCCCCAACTCACAACATTCCACGCTTTAACGTTAACTAACAGACGTCAATATAGGTGAGCAGCCTCACTATCCCGTGAGTCAATCCCTCACTTCCATGCCCCCGTAATCATCTCGGTCACTCCACTCGTGACATTTTCATCCAGTCATCTGGAATCGTCTCTAGTACTTGTGCCTTGAGATAGTGTGTCTCCATGCAATTAAAACCGCCCGAGCGAAACTAATGGCAACCGCCCAGTCATTCCTGCTTGGTTGTTCTTCTGTTTTTCGGCGAATCTGCCCCGTTCACAAGGCTGTTTCTTTCATTATGTTTGTTATCTAAGTTCTTTCTGTGTTTCTTTCTCTTTCACCCTCCCCCCCCCCCCTTCATTTTTCTCTTTCTCCTTCCCATGTTAATTAGCTTCCGTGCTGAACTTACTTAGGGGTAAGCCAGACCACGACTGATGTAGGGCCAACATTGGTGGCTCACCACCTAATTATTATGCATCACACTCTAACACTACTAACTGCCCACACCGCCGCGGTGTGGGTTTACCTGTGTCTGGACGTTTGCAGCAGAGTGCGGAAGGAAATATCGTCGGCAATTTTCCATATTGTTGAATAAACAACGTGCAATTTTGTCTGTTCGAGAAAATGAGGATCGAAACTTTGAAGAGTTAGGTGAAATTAGGGGAAAGCATTATGTCACAAACACACTTCGAAAAGTTTTTAACGGGCTGGAATGACACTTAAACATGATGAAATTAGGTGTGAGAGAATCATTTTTATGACAACGCCTCAGTATGTGCAAAATGTTGCATACAACAATAAATTATGGGAAATACCTCACGATATGGCATTTGTGTGGGGTTGCGGGCAGGAGTTTTGTTGACTTTACACATATATTTGTAAACTGGGTCCAGACAACATTTCAGGAATTGGAAATCAAAACATACAATGTAGTGATCTGGCCTAATTTGCAATCTGTGGTTGTTAAGAAAATTCGTGTCAATACTGTCAAATCGAGGATCGGATGGTGAACTGTTGCATCTCGCTTTCCCCACATTTTCCAGGAGAAGCAAAGAACCCGAATAACTTGTTTTGTGGGATTTATTATTGTGATATGTAAAAAAAACAACAAATCGATTTTTAACTCCTAGTTTTTAGAATTCAGCCCTCAACATAAAACACAATCTGTGGGCCTGCCAAAAATCTGAATTTTATTTTCAAAAAGTCGAGTTATGATAGTTTACCATGTAGCTGTCCATATACTTGTACTACCCTCCGCTTCAGAAAATGGAAAGTCAAAGGTGCCTAAGTGTTTTTGTTTTTCTTTCTTTTTTTTTTTTTTTAAATACTGTTGAAAACCACACTTTCAACTCATGTTGTATAGCTAGACGGAACACATTGACATGTCCAGGACATGATTGCACAATACAGCCCCAGTGAAAGAACATTCATCAAGATAACATCCACTTTAGCCAACGGAAATGTAATGGTCACGACTCCCAGCTCGTTCCGCCTGAGACAAATAGAGAGACAGGAAGAGCAGAATTTTATGTGAGGCAGTCGTAAAGCTAGATGTAGTTGTTTCAAGAAAATAGAAAACATGAAAATAAACAACAACAGCGCAACAACAGTCAAGGATAGGAAAGGCGCCATCTGTCACGTGCCTTCTGTGTGAATAGGAATGTTTATTCTTGGATCCGCTAATGGTGTGGGCATGTTTGTCAAAGCAGCTACAGGACTGCAAGAACACCGCTCGAAACAATGCATTCTAGGCCTAGGGCCATCCATGAAGTATGTACGGGTGTGTGGAAGAAGGGGGGGGGGGGGAGGGGAAGAGAGTAGGCACGCCTTTCAAGTATCGTAATGACCTAAATTAAACAATTGAAATGTTAAAATGGCGCGTAACCTTTTAGAGTATCCTGGCCTTGTCATGGACCTACAACATTTTAATGAGCCCTGTATGCTCGTACAAAGAGGGGGGCGGGAGAGATTTGAAGTCAAATGTATGAAAAGCTGACTCATGGGGGGGGGGGGGGGGGGAGAGGAGTAGGGGCAGAAATCACAATTGAGAGTATGTACTTTGTGGATGGCACCTTTACATGCTCAGTATCTGAATGAATGTGCAAATTTCAAGGTCACAGCTCCCAGGGCGTGATGCCTGGGACTAACGGACTTGACATGCAGAAGACGATACTTATGTGAGGCGGTCCTAAGGTTGTTGTTTTTGAGGGAATAGGAAACAAAAAATAAACAACATGAACATCAACAAACAATTAGAGGATAGGAAAGAAGCCATCCGAAACAGTGCCTTCTCTGTGAATAGGAAGTTATGTTTCCCCCCCCCCCCCCCCCCCCCCCTTGGATCACTGACCGTAAAGAGGCGTCATTATAGAAACGTGTACTACAGTCTAGTGTCTGAAGCCCATCTGGTCATAACCGAGCAAAATTATGTCTTATCACGAGAGAGAGAGAGAGAGAGAGAGAGAGAGAGAGAGAGAGTTATACGAATGGCGGTTTCCCTGGACACGTTATTATGGGTGTCTCATTCTTTCCTTTCTTCGTTTCTCATCATTTCTTCCTGTTTCTCTCTCTGTCTCTCCCTTTCCCACCTGCCCCTTTTTTCTTCCCGTGTCATAACGTACGTGGCGTATCGGTTAATCTTTAATCTATAAGCAACTGGGTGCATTCTGTTTGCAGGACAAGCACGCCCTCTGACACTGTTAGTAACGAGAACGAAATTCATTTTCAACGACAAAACTTTTACCTATAAGAATTAATTTGAGGAAAAGTAACGTGAAGCCTTTCTGTGTCTCTCTCAGACCTAAAATATAACATTCGGGGTTAAAGTATAGTTCATATTTTGAAACTTACTTGCATTTTTGTTGAAGTTTAACCCTGCAGTGCCCAGACGCAGATACCCCAAGCCAACATAACAATTCTAAATCTCTCAAAACAGATTTTAAATGGTTAAATGAATGCAGAAATATAAGGATGTATCTTGAAAATTATTAAAACTATGGCAATTGTGCTGATAAATCAGATAGTATTTCAAATATATAACACTGCCAATTAGGCGACTTGTTTGAGATATGGACTATTGGGCATTTAAGGGTTAAATGTACGATTGAAGCAACTTTCTGCTAGTGCTACACACTTTCATTTCAATTTCATGACAAAAGATTGTGTACCTTACAGCAATTTCAAACACCAAAGCAAAGCAGGACAGACATTCAGCTTACATTATTTTGCATTTGCACGATTACATGTTTGCCGAAAAAAACAACAACAACAACAACCCACACACACAGAGAAATGAACAAAACTTTCACCCCTTTCTTCATTACTTTACAAAATCTGTGTTATAACTTCATTTTGAAATCTGTGCACCCGCACCAAGTGAAACTGTAGACAACATTCATCTTTCTCCTTTATAAAAATAATTATATTACATGTATTTTTATATGAGATATGCCTAATGTAATTACATGCATGTTGAAATGGCGAGAAAAGAAGTGTACGATGCCAAGTAACCTCATTTTGAACGCCTTTCCCACCCTGAAATGAAAGAACACTCAGTATGATATTGTGAAAACACCGCCACATTTCCTGCATCTTGAGAAATGCACAGATTTCATGGGGAGCCAAGCAAACTGTGCACCGGTTATAACATTTACCTGAATATTTCAGGTTTATACCGCACAGACCTTGTACACACATACCTCCACAGCATAGGTGTGTGTGGCTCATATGATTAACATTCCTCTGCTAACAATTGGAATAGTTATATCGTGTCAGTGCGCCAATTCACTTTTTACAATCGTGGTTTTTGACGATGTGCCATGAAATAATGAATTATGGGACCTGAGTAAGACAGGTTAAGGACTCATTAGATTGTAAAAAGAAAATTATTATATCACGGATCCCAAGTTGGCAGCAGAAATTTGGACTTCAGAAACAAACGATTTTGAGCTGGTCTGGATTCGGATGTTCATTTCAGCTGTCCTAGATGTTAATATACAGACACTGAAAATTCATAGTTCTGCTCGTGCTCTTGATTCAGACTTTATAAAAAAAAAAATCTATTCATTATTTAGAAATAATTCAACTTTCTTTCATGAATAAAAAACTGCTGGAAATTTCGCACTTATTCGATATGGACAGTTTGGAAATGTCGCACTTATTCGATATGGACAGTTTCATAACTACCCCTGCAAAATGGAAGCTACTGCAGAGGTGCGAGATGGAGTAGGTCCACTAGAATGCTGTGGATGTATGAAATTATCAGAAGAAAAATAATAAAGAAACGAGACGAAGATAAAGCATCTGGTTCAGACAAAATATGAGTGGATCTGGGGAAATCCAGCTTAATTTGAAATGTTTATATTATACCTCTTTCCAAAATGAAAATAAAGTATTTCTAAGAAGAGGATTTTAAATGAGTGCAGACAAAAAGCTAATCATTCATTAATATAAGCAAACTCAGATTCTGTACAACAATTTTCTCCAGTCGGAGGAGTTTTCTCAGGAATTTGATCTTTCGCCAGATCTGTGCACAAATATTAAAAATGTTAACTTTTCCAGTGACACGATGAAAGTAAAATCTGTAGGCGTCTGGTAAAGACCACGAAAGGCCAAGAAAGGCAATGTACTGTAAACTAATTAAATCGGTTGGCCTATCATGAAGCCGCTGAAAGGCGGAGGACCCAAGGAGGAGAAAACTAAACAAATAACATATAAAAATGGATGGTATTTGAAATGGCTTCCTTATTCTAAACATATTTTTCGTTTAATAAAAAACAAGAATATTCACCCTCCCCCACACACCTTTTATTTAATCAACAACAACAACAACAACAACAACAACAACAACAACAACAACAACAACAAAAACATGAAATTCCCCGAAGGAATTCATGGAATGTTTGGTGGAAGAGAGTCATTACCCGCAGTTGTGCGAATACACTTGTGGTTCTCGCAAGAAGGCCAGCGATAATATTATGCAACATCTTATGTAGTAATGATACTCTGAAAGCGATAAAACCTTTTATTTGTGGTTTTCGCAACATCATCGATGCAGCGATAAGACCTTTTTTTACTGTGTCAAAAGCAAATATAACCCGTACGATAACTACAGACACGGCAACTTAAGATAGGATAGGTAGAGTACAAAACGTCATGAAATTCAGAATTTCAGAAATTGAAAGCATGCACAGCCACTGAGGATCGATTGACGCTGTGGTCGGGATAGCGCTGATCTTTCTGTAACACACTAAGAGAAACGCAAAGATGAAAGAGTGTTCGAAAATGCTATGCGCTTATCAGGCACCTGTTACTGCAGCTTTCAGCTTTATTTGTTTATTTATTTACTTATCTATCTAGTCATTTAATTATGTATTTATGTATTTATTTATTTAATCGAGGGTCTGGTTCAGTTGATATTCTGTCTGTCTGTGTGTATGTCTGTGTCTGTCTGTCCGTCTCTCTCTCTCTCTCTCTCTCTCTCGCATAGGAAAGGGGTCTTTCTTCTCCGTTTTCTTATATCCGGGAGTTAGTAAAGTAAACGAAATTTGGCGATGTTCACCCGCAATGTGACGTTACGGTCCTACCGAACCTAAACGTAGAACGTGTGGGTGGGGCTGGAAAGAGTCTAAGAATAATGCCAGTTCAGCAAGCGGTTTACTCCATCTCAGATCTCAGTTGGCAAGCTATTGCTTGCATAGTTTTTTTGTGCAATCTCCCTACCTTTGTCTTTTGCAGCAGATAGAATTAGGCTGACCAGTGACCTTTCATTGACGCGCATTAATTTGTATCACGTAACGATATATCCAAAGGATAATGGTGATACATGATGCGTATTAAACGCGCAGAGACTTATGAACACGGTAAAACCATCCATTATATAAGCGGTGTCTTTTCTCGTGAATGCCGGTGCTAACCAAAGATGGTTTCATCTTATATGGCCTTTAGCGTCTTTACAGACGGTCTTAGCAGCTAGAATATTCACTTTCACTTTGACTGACAGCTTCTCTCGTGGCTTATTCTACCAATGTTTGACCCGAGAGTGCGATGGCAGTGATTGCAGGTCAGTCTTTTGGGTTCACTTTGGCGAGTGTTTTCATTCCGCCTCTGTCGTTTTGTCAGGTATGTTTCTTTTGCCTTGAAGTCTATTGCGAGCGTGCCACTGCGCAATTTTTGTCTCCATCTGCTTCGATCATTTGCAAGGTTCTCCCATTCATTGGGGTCGATGTTGAATGCTTTCATCGTGACCTTGCAAGTGTCTTTGAATCGCAGATGTGGCCTGCCTCTGGGTCGGTTGCCAGTAGCAAGTTCCCCGTAGAGAATTTGTCTGGGGATGCGATCATTTTCCATACGGTGGAGATGTCCAAGCCACCGCAGTCTTTTTTTGCCTAGGAGAGCCTGAGTTGATGGAATGTTGGCTCGGCTCAGAACTTCGATATTTGAGATCCTGTCTTGCCACTTGATCTTGAGAATTTTGCGTAGGCAGCGCAGGTGGAAGGAGTTGAGGGATCTTTCATGTTTGGAGTAGGTGGTCCATGTCTCTGAGCCATACAGCAGGGTGCTTAGGACGCAAGTTTGGTACACGAGTACCTTTGTTTTGATGGTCAGCTTGCTATTGTTCCACACCCTTTTTGAGAGTTTGCCAAAAGCTGTGGCCGCCTTTCCTATTCTGGCATTTATTTCAGTTGTTATGTCTGTGCTACCACTGATGGTTGAGCCTAGGTAGCAGAATTTTCCCACTTGCTCCAGAGAAGAGCCATTCAGCATGATTGGGTTGGGGTTTCTCAAGCCTTGTGTCAAAACTACAGTTTTTGAGACACTGATCCTTAGCATGAATTTGTCACAGGCTTTGGCAAGGCTATTGATGAGAGCCTGGAGCGTGGTTTCATCGTGGGCCACGATTGCAGCATCAACTGCGAAGAGGAGCTCTTGTAACATAATATGCTCTGTACGAGATTTTGCTTTTAGTCTGGCAACATTAAAAATGGAGCCGTCCACTCTGGTGTTAATAAGTACTCCACCTGAACATTGACCAAAGGCATTCTTGAGTAGGGCTGCAAAATATATACCAAATAAGGTAGGAGCAAGAACACATCCCTGCTTCACACCGCTGTTTACAGCAAATGAATTGGATGTGCAGCCTTCAAAGTTGACACATGCCCTCATGTCAGTGTGGAAGGATGCAATAAGTTTTAGCAATGTTGGTGGACAGCCTATGGATTTAAGGACTGCATACAGGCCAGATCGGCTTACGGTGTCGAAAGCCTTTGTTAGGTCCACAAAGCATGTTATAAGCGGCCTGTTTTGTTCTTTACATTTTTCTTGGATTTGCCGAAGTGCAAATATCATGTCAATAGTTGATCGTTTGCTTCGAAAGCCACATTGTGTTTCTGGTAAGACTTTTTCCGCCAGTTGATGAAGGCGGCAGAGGATGACGCGAGCAAAAGCCTTTCCAGTAATGCTGAGGAGGGATATGCCTCGATAGTTGTTGCAGTCGCCTTTGTCTCCTTTGTTCTTGTAAAGTGTGACAATTTTGGCGTCTCTCATATCATGTGGTATCACGCCTTCTTTCCAACACTGCAGTAACAGATTATACAGGTGTGGTAATAGTGGGCCTTTTAGGTCTTTTAATACCTCTGCAGGAATGTTGTCACTTCCTGTGGCTTTTCCAGCAGACAGGTGGTCGATTGCATTGGAAGGCTCGACTAAGGAAGGTTCAGCGTCAAGTTCGGCCATTATTGGCAGTTTTTGGAGGTGTTCCTCAAAATCTGGTGGAATATTTTTCTCAGTTGAATACAACAGAGAGTAATGCTCTACCCACCTATTCAGTTGTTCATTTTTATCTGTGATGGGTTCACCATTTACAGACTTAAGTGGGGCGCTTTTGGTGATGATTGGCCCAAGAGCTACTTTCATCTGACTAAAGGCGGTTTTCATATCTCCCTTTTCATTTGCCTCTTGTATGCTGTTACACAAGTCTGTCCAGTATTTGTTGGCGCAACGTCTTACCTCCAGCTGAAGTTTAGCTTTTGCATTTTTCAAACAAGTTTTTGTACTCTGATTGCAATTTTTGTTATACTCATTGAAAGCAGATTTCTTTTGCTCAATGAGAGGTAGGAGAATTTCGCTGTTCTGGGCTACCCAGTCGTTGTTTGAAACTTTATGCTGTCCAAAAGACTTGATGGCACAGTCATGAATTTTTGAACTGAGAGTGTTCCATGTTTCATCTACCGAGTCACATTGGGTGACATTATCCATGCTTTCAGCAAATAACTTTTCAAATGACTTTCTATTTGATTCATCTCTGATTGCTGTTACATTGATCTTAGGGATTGAAGGGGCTTTTGATCTGTATATTTTCTTGGCCGAAATTTTGATTTTGCTGACTACCAGTGCATGGTCGGTGTCACAGTCAGCACTGTGGAGGGAACGAGTTATTTTTATACAGCCCAAACTCTTCCTCCTTGAGAGAATAAGATCTAATTGATGCCAATGGCCAGACCTGGGATGGCGCCATGATGTTCTTTGGCATCTCTTAAGGTCAAAGTACGTGTTTGTAACACATAATGAGTTTACGGAGCATAGCTCCAGAAGGCGCTGCCCGTTTTCGTTGATGTTGCCAATGCCGAAGTGCCCAATGCACTTTGGCCATGCGGAGTGATCTGCTCCCACTCGAGCGTTAAAGTCACCCAGAATTAGCAGGCCTTCGGTGAGAGGGATGTTGTGGAGAGTCCTCTGCAATGCCTCGTAGAAAATGTCTTTGGTTTCGTCAGAGGAGGTAAGTGTTGGGGCATAGACACAGATAATGTTGGTAAAACCAGACCGGGTGTTCAGTCTGAGTGTCATGATGCGTTCTGACATTCCAATTGGAGTTGCGATCGAATTGATAAGGGAGTTTTTTACGGCGAAGCCCACGCCGTGGATTCTCGGCTGTTCGCTGCTAAGGCCCTGCCAGAAGAAGGTGTAGTTTTCTTCTTTGACTGACCCGGAGTCGGGAAGTCGAGTTTCTTGAAGGGCAGCGATGTCGATGTTTAGTAGCTGAAGTTCTCGATCAATAATTTGGGATTTCCTGATGGAGTCAATATCAGTGAGATCTTGCTGTTGCAAGCCTGGGCGCATTGTTCTGACGTTCCAGGTACCAAGTTTTAGTATTTTTCTGTTTTTGCCAGGTGCACACTTTACGTCAGCTTTTTGACTTTTGGTCTAGCTCCAACCACCTTATGAAGCAGGCTGACGTGGCGGAACAACACCCAACTGCCTGGGGGCTGCCCAGGTTACGGCGGGCGGTAGTTGATCAATGCAGCTGAAAAGCCGCTCCCACCGACAGAGGGGACCCCTGGCGCTCATCCGTACGCCAAATGGATTGAGCTTATCACCGGTAACTGCCACCTCCCGTGTTGTGCCCATCCGTAACGGATGGCTGGAGTGTCCTCTCCAAATCGGAAATGGGTGGGCTTATAGAGGAGAGACAGACGCTTGCCAAGCCCGAGCAAACGCCTCCTCGTTTTGCTGCCTTGCCTGGGCTATTTTTAAGAGATGGTGCTTTGCCCAGAGGCACCACCCCTCTCTCTGCCATTCTAGTTAAACCCAAGGGAGAGACCAGGTCAGTACATTTGGAACTAGTCCGGCTGCAGGAGATGCTGGAAGCCAGTTTGATGCAGTTCTCCCCGACAACCACCTTCGGGTCTCCACTCCTGATTTTCTGTCTGGGTTTACTCCCATAGCCTTTGCTATCATAGCAACACACAAGGCAGTGTGGTATTTGTATTCAGGGTTACCTTCCCCTAGTCTTCCTCTCTCCCGAGATGACCCACAAGACAGTGGGGGTGACAGTAGCAGGCTGTATTGTGTACTGTCATACAATAGCAGAAAACTCTGGCCTGACAGGTAGTTCAATTTTACACACCTCTCTGTCTCTGTCTCTCTTTCTCTCTCTCTCGCACGCACGCACACACACACACACACACACGCGCGCGCGCACTTTAAGCCCCCTCCCCTTTCTTTCGCCGCTGCGTGTTGTTGCATAATTTCCAAAGCATTGTATTGTTGCGTTCATGAGTTACTGACCTGTAATTGTCCGCCTTCAGTGCGTATCGTACAAAAAGTATGTCTCTTTTACCTGGGAATCCCAGCGTCACAGATTGAGATCTCCAGGATGACAAAAAGACATCAAGTGATTTAATGCATGTCAGGTAAAACTCCCACACAAACATTCTTTCTGTATCTGTAACTGTCTCATCTTTTTTCTCTCTCTCTCTCTCTCTCTCTCTCTCTCTTTCCTTTTGCCGCTTCCCAAGTGTAGTGAATATTGCAGCTGTGTCAAAATGCGGTCGGTCGCTAACCGCCGTGCACTCTTTTTTTCTCTCATAATTATACGCATACCCACCCCCTCGCTTCTCTCTCTTCCCCCCCCCCCCCTCCCCTGCACCGTCTGTTAAATGAAACAAGAACTGCATTCCTAGAGCAAGTTTTCCTATTATGTACTGGATATAAATGTGCCAATAGTTCCAGGAAATTGTACCGCTCTTTGAGAATTTTTGGATTCAAATAATGCCGCTTCTGTTCAGATATCAGCCTTGTACCTCACATACTTGTAGGAATGGACAAAATCTGTGTGAAAGGTTATTACCAAGAAAACAATTCCAGACCTGAATGTGTAGTAATTTATCCTTGCCAAGACAATGGCAAGTTCGTGGTCACGCCAGCGCAGCCACAAGCTTCTTCTTGTCTCCTCACAGTCGCCCTTGTTGATAATTAATGGTTAGATAATTGTGTACTACAATGTACTAGCATTCCTCCCGAGTACCTTTGTATTTGAACATGAGACACTAAAAAAATAATACATAATATACTGGCCGTGCGTTTTCGATGAGTAAATCAGGGCCATTGTCTTTTTCAGCATGATTTTTCTTATTATTATAACATGTCTATTTTAGACGTAGAGTAAATCGGCTTTGGGAACTCGACACACCTGAGATAGTATCGTGTTTTTCTTTTCTTTCATGTAACCCTTACCCCCGAGGAGCTTCATCTTCAAATTAGTGATTGCTAAATAGTGAGGGTTAAACGGTAATTTTTTTTTTTTTTTTTTATGGTAATCACAACGTTTGAGTCTGCCACATGATTATTCTTTACTGTAAGTTCAACATGCATGCTTATTTGATGACCAAAGTTTTTGTTGCAGTTGGTTACATTTCACAGAAAGCAATTTGAAGCCCTGCAACCCGGTGTAGGATCCGGTTTCGTCCCCCCTTGGAGATGGTCCCCCGGGGGACCTTGTCAGAGCAGAAAAGGTCTCCCGGGGGACCTTTTCAGACTAGAAACTGCTCTGAAAAGGGCTCCCTTCAGCGATCCAGCCTCGCAATCGAAAACGAGGCTGGATCGCTGAAGGGGGCCCTTAGTCTGAAAAGGTCCTCCGGGGGACCTTTTCTGCTCTGACAAGGTCCCCCGGGGGACCATCTCAAAGGGGGGAAGAAACCGGATCCTACACCGGCACTACAGGATTAATGTCTCGTCTTTGAGAAAAATCAATGATATCGTGTCTAAAAGACTTGGCCATAAGGCTCGACCCCAATGGCTGACCCTAATTATAGGCAGTTTACGACCCTTCGATAGCGCTGACAACATTGATTTGTTTTGATGGGAAAGCACCGTATTGAATCGATGGTGCGTAATTTGTGGTTAAGGGTGGTGGCGCACTGATTCAAATCAGTCTTGACACGGGTTTTAGTGTGAACTGAACTATGGAGTTGAAAGGTCCTTCGTGCACTGGCGAAATGGAAACACGTCTGTCTCACCAGTTATGGTGCGCCCACACTGTCTTGAGTCACCTGGCAGGAAGAAAGACCTGTGGGTCTCATGCCGAGCCAAAACAGGTGTAAAACAAATCTGAATTTGGTCTGGCACCAGTCCAACGTCATTTCTCTCTCTCTCTCTCTCTCTCTCTCTCTCTCTCTCTCTCTCTCTCTCTCTCTCTCTCTCTCTCTCTCTCTCTCTCCCCCCGCCCCGTGAAATGTTGTTGAAACCCGTAATTGTTATATAATTATATCAACATAAAAACTTCCAAGTTTGTTTATCCTAGCTTTCCCGTGAAGTACCGTGCTGTGCGTGACATGGCCGTAATAGAGGAGGCTGGGGTTGGGTGTGTGAATGCATTATGTGGGTAAGACGATTATCATTTCAATACATTGTGCACTTGATCCGTCTGTGTCCTGCCCGGACCACGCCTACGTTAAAGTCATAACACCTGCAGGAGAGAACAAAGCATATCATAAGATTAGGCCCAAAACCCCAGCAATCATCGAAAGCTGGATGAAAATATTGATGTTTACCTGAAGGTTTACCAGTTTTTTTCACATTACATCGTTGCGGTTGCGACTGTCAGGGCGGTCAATTCTAGCTTGAAAACAGAATAGGAAAAATGTGAAACGATCAAAGGTTTCCAAACTTCCAATTTTAAAAAAATTTTTTTTTTATAAAACTCTGATACAGTCTTTAGAAACAAGGGTAATCCGGACAAAAGTGAGGTAATCTCTTTTAGGCAGCGATTAAGTTTGGCATGCAATTAAAGGAGATGTAAAACATTGTTAGTGGCAACGAGTGATAGTAATCTGACGTTTTATTTCGTGTCAGAACCTGAAGAACAACCAGCCCGCAAGAGACGAGGAAAGAAACAAAAAAGCGACACAAAAGTGGAGATTTTAAAACGTTACTTTGAAGCATTTTGTTTGCGTGCAGCCAGGGATTGGCCTAATAATGTCCATTAGTCTGACCTGTCAGTGGAACCAACGGAAAATGCCTGGCTAAAGCCACAATGTAGGAATATGCCAGCTTGGCTGATATTGTGCATTATGATTCGATCTTCAGTCGGTGATTGTTATGAGGTCTATCCTTTGTATTATTTCTAAAGGCACTGTTGTTTGAGCTACTTGTGTCACATCAATTTACGGATTAGTCAGAGCAGCTTATAACAGGTTCAGGATTAGTGGGACTTGTGAATCTGCCTTTCTGGTTGTTTCAGAGGCATGGAGCATTTAGCTTCAAATTTTTTATCGGCAACAATGATTATTAATTGGTTACCCTTCAAGTACTCAAACGTAATGTGACTCACCAAAATTTTCTGAAGGAAAAATGTAAAAAGTGACTTGAAATAGTGAAATAAATACCAAAATATGAATATCCACCACCAAAAATTATGTGTTGGAAATTTGAAAGTGTAGAAAAATAGAGCTGAAATGTTTTCAAAAACGTGGAACACTGAGAGCTCGAGGATTAAACAACTTGTTGGTGTACTGTGTGCAGAAACGCTCCTTTCAGTCCAGTTGTGATGTATACAAATGTTAAAGTTCTGTCAAGTACAGTGTACTGCATTCAACCACAAAAGACTTCTAACTCAAGTTTATCAGTTATCAGGACCGTGGTAAAAAAAATGAAACAAACAACGTTTGAAAGAATGCGTAAAGTGGAACTGCAAGCACGAAAGCATTATTTTTCAGTGCATTTATTTCAATATTATCGAAATGGCACCGTACTGCCAAGTGCAAACATCGCCCCACAGTGTCAGCTTCTTTGTACTGCAATCAACTACACATGATCTAACACTAATTTAGTTTTTAGAGGAACATGTTAAAACTAATGCAAACAATTTTGCAAAGAATACGGTGAGTATGAGCTTGCAAGCAAAGAACACATGTTTAAGAAATGTATTCAAAAGCGTACTATTGCCGAAATGGCATCGCACTTCTAGCACTGTAGCAGAATACTTTCTAAATTGCCGACATTTAATATACAATGTAATAGCTTTTAAATTGTCTCTCTCTCTCTCTCTCTCCCCCACCCCCCACCCCCCACATACAGGCATACACACATTTTTATTTTAGATAGCCAGTATCTCGTAGCCGTAATGAGGCAATTCATTGTTCCTTTAATATGACCCTTGAATTCTGTCCCACGCTTTCGGTGTTTAAATCTGCGGGCATGAAAGTCAAAAGATAATAATAATAATAATAATATATTGCATTTATATAGCGCCCAACCCCGGCGATGACAAGCTCTGGGCGCTTTAACAAACTCTTACACACACACACACACACACGCATACACAAAAGAAATTCAAAAATATTTACTATTGTTGCTGCCGAAAAACACCTAGCCTAGTTTGTCTGAAAGAAATGGGTCTTCAGATGGCGTTTGAAAGAACCAATGTCATTAATTTCCCTGGTTGTCTTTGGAAGAGTGTTCCAGATGGTAGGGCCAAGAAATGAAAAGGACTTTTCTCCTACAGTGGACAGATTCATTTTAGGTACTTTCAATTTTGTAGTGTCAGATGATGATCTTAGTTGACGAGATGGAACACAGTAATCAGTTAAATCAACTAGGTACGATGGAGCAGTATTATTGACACATTTGTGACAAATGGATGACAATTTGTACATTATTCTTTTCTCGACTGGCAGCCAGTGCAAACTCTGCAGAAGTGGCAGTGCTGAATCTCTTTTCTTTTTCTTCAAAACAAGTCTCGCTGCATTGTTTTGAGCAATTTGGAGTTTTCTAATATTTTTTTGTGAAATTCCAGCCAAAAGGGAGTTGCAATAGTCAAGCTTTGAAAGTACAAAAGAATTTACTAAAACAGCCGCAGTTTCAGTTGAAATAAGATGTCTGATTTTACCAATTTTCCAGATTTCCATGTACAGAATACGAATGAGGTGACTAACCTGAGATGACGTAGAAAGATTTGAATCAATGTAAACCCCTAGGTTTTTTACTTTTTTTGAAATTTCTATTGAATTAGTGCCAATTATCATCTCAGTTCTGTCCACTTCTTGCAGAACCCGCTCACGGCCTAATAAAATAACCTCAGTTTTATCCTCATTTAGTGCCAGTTTGTTTTGGTTCATCCAGCTTTTAATTTCTGTTATACAGTTTCCAGCCTGCTGCAGAAGGCTGTCAACATCGCATGGCAAGGCAGAACTGTAGAGCTGGGTATCATCAGCATAGAAATGATATTGTAAATTAAATTTCTTTATTTCATGTACAAGTGGAATAGTATAGATAGTAAACAAAATAGGACCAAGCACTGAGCCTTGTGGTACGCCATACTGAAGCGCATAAGAAAAAGATCTTATTTTGTTGGTTACAACAAATTGGTGGCGATTTGACAGGTAAGATTCGACCCATTTAAGGGCGACCCCTCTGATTCCAAACGAGCAGGATTTCGTGATCGATGGTGTCGAACGCTGCTGATAGATCCAACAAATTTAGCAGAGTAATATTTCCAGAATCTGCCTTTACTAATATGTCATTCATGATTCTTAATAGTGCAGTTTCAGTACTGTGGTTACTTCTGTAAGCAGATTGAAATGGTTCCAACAGGTCATTATTTCTCAAATGACACAGATCCGTGGGCTGCAGGATTTAATACAACCAGTATCTCGCCTAATGCTAATCTGATAGTGAGCCTAACGCGGATTTGCAAAGATCCTCATTTCATATTATTATCGTTATACAATGTTCATCTCAACAGCGCAACTCTTGTAATTGAATTCCAGGGTATCAAAACGCTACGAATGAAGTTTTTCAGAACAACAACAACAACAACAACAACAACAACAACCATCCATTCAGTCCTATCAGAAAATTAATATTACGTTAGGGTGACAAATAATTTATAATTTACCAGGCTGGCCGCTTTAAATTAGTAGACACAATAATAGAATTGTGAGAATGAGTTGTAAATTTAATGTGCTGCACTGGCATGGATTTGGGGCAAGATTGTCTGTCAGCGTCTTGAATGTGAGACAAGCAATCTTTGATGATTCTAGCCAAAATGGCAGTAAAATACTGGCAAGTTCAAATAGACATAGAATCTTTTACCCCCACATATTTTGTGAAGAACATTCGCGTAAAATGCACGTCTCTAGCCATCATGGCTCTCAAGCAGCGGCATTCAATTTTGAGGAATAAAATCAAGATCAGAGGACATTGGGAGCCAAAAGGCACCAAGTATACTAAATTCGTAAAAGATACTTTAAAAGACAAGCACCTTCAGGAAAGGGATTCATCTCGAAGTAGCTTCGAAAGTGCCAACAATTGTGACTGAAAAGTACAAATTTTAAAACGCTCCATTGCGTGGCGCTACGCCAAGGGCAATACGCCCTGATGTGCAAATCTTTATGTAGCCATAGTGGTATGTTTGTCTTATTGTCCACCCCATCTTGTTTCTCTCTTGCGCTGACCTAATTATATTGGCAACGTGGTTATATGTAAATTACATCTAAATTTCTTTGTCTACACCTGGGCTTTGTACTATCCCTTTGTTAGTCCCAAACAGAGACGCTGCACGTGGACTATGCCCACGCTGGCATCGGTACCTTCTTTGTCTGGGCGATGCATTCCCTCCGCGGGTCAGCTGACCACTGGCGCGAATATAAGTTTGTCCAGTCTGACCACTTAGTCATATTCCTATCTGACGGCGAGGGGCACAGACATATTGAAAGCTAGTAGTAGTTAAAGTTCCATTTCACATATTGGGTAAGTTGGCATAAGGATTCTATAGGTAGTACATGTACTTAGTAATTTTATGTGCTTTTCATTGTTGTAGTTTAAGTTGAGATATTGTTTTAATGTCTCATGTGTAGATGCTGTACTAAATTATTTTGTGACCTTGTGCACTGATCACAGAGTGGAAGTATCGAGTAATTCCGGTAAAGGCCTATTGTGTGTCCGCGTATATTTACCATTAATAATGCGTTTCAATTTAGTATTCTGAGCCAGGCCTAGCTTTATTTTAGTGCCATGCATTCCTCCCAGTCCAGTTAAGCTATAATGCTGTTCTGTGCAGGTTTTATCATCTGTATCTGTTTGCGTGCACGTGGCGTGCCACGCGTTCTTTTATAAAATGCATTTCAAACTAGCGTCATACCAAAGTGATTGTCCAGTTGCCTGGTACATAGTAATTGCCTAATTTAGCCAGCTTTAAGCCTAGGTCCATACTGTTTACTACTATTGGATTGGAGTCCCCATAAATAAGCTTTCATTACTGTATGATGCGTTCCCATCTATTATATATTTCAGTAACTTGCAACCTTTGGCACGACTAACTGACCAAACTATACACTCTTCAGGCCTTAAATTTAGCAGGAAGTTGACAATTGAGATAAGGAAGATGATGGCTGTAATTAAAAGTTGTTTACTTCAAGCATGTATTTTTTTAAAATAACAATGTTTATTGCTATGTAACATCTGTATTTTTGCACGTTTGTTTCGCAATATATTATAGTACAGTGCATGCCATAAAAAGTAACCGTATCAAGCGTTCAGTTTGGTGCGTAGTGTTCTGGTGCACATGAGTTCTGAAGCAAGACTGTAGTTTATTACTTTTATTATATTAGAGAGAGAAATAGGGGGGGGGGGGGAGCACATCATTGTTTATTCCGGGCAATGCCCAGTAGGTTAATCTAGTTTAATATATTCTGGACGTTGTTCATACCCTTGGACCCGCCTTGATCTAGTCACTAAATCCACGTGACTACCCCTTTGTTTAGGTTAAGCTGCAGCTATGGTCTGCTTGGCATCATCATTGGGTTTGGCCATATAGACCCTTTTCGTTTACCGTCCTCCATATCACGTGATTTGCAAACAAAATGGCGGCGTACCCCACTTGTAGGGCGGAAGCGGTGGACAACAGTCGAACGATGCCATCCTCTTGTTGGGCACCCAACTGTACAGACCCGTTACGTGCTGGTTCTGGCATAAAAATGCATCTTTGCTTAGACTGTGCACATATTCAGACGCCATCACTAAGGCAAGTTGAGGTTTTTGCCCTACACGGTGCTTTTCGATGCCATGCGGCTCCCCGCAAACAACCGTAACGCGGAAGTGAAAAGGGTCTATACTAGCTACCTAGATTCTACGTAACCTCTAGGGGGGGGGGGATGGTTGTCCACCCTGTTTAGTACCTGTAAGGCCCGTGCTTCGATTATTATTTATCGATTGCTGTAGGCTATCAAGCGGACTTAGCCACCTTATTTGCTTCGTATGGTTTGGTTCTGCGCTCTAGGGCTGTATGTACATATATATATCAATTTACAGTTATTTATGCACATGTGTTTGTAGGTTTTTATGTATGCTTTTACAGTAATTATGATCAAGCTGTTGGATTTAGCTATATCGACCACGTGGCAATGGCATTGTTGCCATGGTGTTGGGGTATCCAGCTTATAATACATACATTAGTTATGTTGGAGTTCGGATCCAATGCCTCTGGCTTGAGATCTTTGGGCCTCCACATGATCATAGATACTTCGGTGTATTTTTTACAATCTGAGTAAATTCTTGCATTTATTGATTATATTGTAGTTCTGGAACCTTGTATTGATTTTGATGATTAACGATGGGCTTATAGATTCTTATATGGTCACCAGCCTAGCAGTTTATATGATTAAGAAGGATTCAGACGACACTTCTAGGGGGACTTATGAATTATCATATGGTGGTCATCCTTGTGTGGTCCACGTAAAATAGTAATGCTTGTAAATAATATTGGCTACACAATCCATAGCCTGGGCCGTGCTTAATTGCCATGAGGCCTGTTAAGTATTACTTTCGAACAGTCCCTGTGTTTTGGTTGATAATCTAAGCAGTAATATATATATGCTTTTAGGGGCAGTTCCCTGTGCATATTGTGTCGGGGTAGCACTTGTTGGAAACTGTCATCGGGCCGTAAGGGGCACCCTGATACTTGTTTCGGATGCTGAGGAAACTACTGCTGGGTTACGTTCCCTTGCTATTTGTCATTTTTATTCTTATTAAGCCTTGGATGTTCATTATTTTCTGTATGCAATGTGTTCATGCTGTATATATATAATATTATGACGTGTGCTTATGATGCTTTATTCTTTTGTCCCTACAGCCTGAGCCGCTGTGTTGGTTCGCTTGGGTTGTGTTGGTTCGCTAGGGTTTTGTTGGTTCGCTTGGGTTGTGTTGGTTCGCTTGGGTTTTGTTAGTTCGCTTGGGTTTTGTTGGTTTGCTTGGGTTGTGTTGGTTCGCTTGGGTTGTGTTGGTTTGCTTGGGTTTGCTTGGTTTGCTTGGGTTTGCTTGGTTTGCTTGGGTTTGCTTGGTTTGCTTGGTTTGCTTGGGTTTGCTTGGTTTGCTTGGGTTTGCTTGGTTTGCTTGGGTTTGCTTGGTTTGCTTGGGTTTGCTTGGTTTCTTGGTTTTCTGTTGGTTTCTGTCCCCCCTTTTTTTTTGTGCTCTGAAATAAACGATAATACGTCTACAACCCCACTATATATAGCAGAGTTAGTTATTTTGTTTTTGTCCTGACGACCGACCCATAACCCATCATTGTCGTCTGCTAACATTTAGGACAGTGCAAGTGTGTTCACGATGGCTGATAGCCCCTGATAGCCAACACAATATGCACATTCTGTAAAGTGAAAGTTACGAGCTATCTGGCGATAGATGTCGTGTTTTCGTACAAGATAACGAACAACGAGTCATTGTAGCTAAGGCAAACTGTTAAAACGGAAAGTCGTACTAGAAATGATGAATTGGAGGGTGAGAGAGAGAGAGAGAGAGAGAGAGAGAGAGAGAGAGAGAGAGAGAGAGAGACGTTGAACGAAGAGCCCGACGAAGAAATGACAGTAAGAAAGATAAGAAAGAAAGGAAAAAAACATATGACCAAAGTAAGACGGGGAGTCAGAGAGAGAGAGAGAGAAAGAGGAGATTGAATATAAACCCAGTGGGAGTCACAGTAAGAAAGATGGAAAAGAAAATAAGGAGCGAGTTAAACAAGGGCTTAAGGTGGTAGACCTGGGAGAGAGAAAGAAAGAAACTGAATTAAAAACCCGAACAAAACCACAACAAGAAAAGAACAACAAAGAGATGGCATTAAAGCCAAAGAAAGACCTGAGAAACAAAAGAAAGAAACTGAATGAAACCCGAACGAAATCACAGCAAGACAAAGTAACGTAAAAAGGGAGAAATGACAATGGAAGAGGCGGATGAGAGAAAGAAGAGTTCAAATGGAAACCCAATAGCAACCGCAGCAAATAAGAAAGGGGGAGGAAGGGAGGACAAACAAGGACCAAAATGAAGATATGGACCCAACAATTAGTCCTGCACCAGATTGAAAATCAATGACAGGCTTAATGAGCAGTGGTTCACGCCCCACGGCGAATCTGGCACTCAACAGGTAGAGCCGCTTCATAATATACACTTAATTAATATCATTAATATGGACAGCGAGCATGTTAGTACTCACATTCACAAGGGGGCAAAAATGCCACTTCCGTATTTTCGCAGTTCGAAGAGTCCAAATGATTTTGAATGTTCAGAAGTGTTGAATTAAAAGGGAAGCTGGAGGCATATTTTCCCCCCTCTCCCTTCATGTAAACTCAAGTGACATTTAAACGAATCTGGATTTTGATCAAATTGTGTTCAGGAAGAGTTTTAAGAATCCCCCCTCTCTGTGTCTGTCTGGAAGGAAGGTTCTCTGATATTTCACAGACATAGCCATCCTGAGGGTCCGTGTGTTTCAGAGTTGGAAAAAAATCTGATTTTTTTCCAAAAAATAAAAAACAAATTATTTAAATCAGATTTTTTTTATTTAAATCAGATTTTTTTGATTTTAAAAAAAATACATAATACATTCAATATTTTGTCGACAAAATATTTTCTATAATTTCATAACATAAGCATAAGGGTACTAAAAGGATATAGTTAAATGACTCCTAATAATCATTACAGTCATGTACATTTGTATTTGTATTTGTATTTGTATTTGTATAACTCTTTAATCCCATTTGGGAAATTTTGCCTTTGTGCCATTGCAGCCCAGTTATAACTGGAGCAGGCACGTCGTCGCCACAGTGCAGCGCCGGTCGGCGTTTTTTTTTTTTTTTTTTGGGGGGGGGGAGATGAGGGGGGAGGGGGGGGACTGGTAGAGATGAATTTAATTTAATTTTGCCCGGGCAGCGGCCTGTTCGGCCTGCTCTTTACGATTTCCAACTGCCAAGGTATCTTTAACGTGCGCAACGTGCACACGGGCCCTCCGAATTTTTTCGTCCTTATCCGAGAAGACTAGGTACTCGATCCTACCCCTCAATAGAATTAGGGACACGAAAATATGAGAAAAATCCCAAACTTCCAACATGCCTGCACGGCCCGGGTTTCGAACCCGGGACCCTTGGCACGAGAGGCGAGCACCTTGCCTCTAGACCACCTTGTTAAGTCTCTTCTGTCTCTTCACCTTTTTTACACATACTTTTGATGTGGATGTTGAATTTAATAGGGGAAATAAATGAGTAGAAAGTTTTCCTTTCTTATATATTATCAGAATTTTCTGGATCTGATCTGTATGCCTGGATTTCACTAACTGTTTTATAAAAATAAAGATGTTTATTTCAAATAAAATATAGGCCTTTTTCACTTACTTGACTGTCTTAATGTCTTACACAGGTACACAAAATTCAAATTCAGACTTATATTTTTGTTCAAGGTGTTATATTTGAATTGTGTCCTGCGACACATTCAAGTCTCCAACTGTTGTATGAATCAGCCAAAATCAGAAATTATTGAATGATGCATAATAATAATAATAATAGAGAAGCACTCCTACTTATCAGTGCCTTTAAGTCTAGTGCTTTTGAACAATAAAAACATCAAAAACAAGCAGTTTGAAAAAAAAAAAAATCCTTAAAAAGTAAAAAAATCAAAAAGTGATTTAAATCACTGATTTTAATTTAAAAAATCAAAGTGATTTAAATCAAAAAAATCATTTGATTTAAATGAGCTTGATTTAAATCATGCCAACCCTGGTGTGTTTAGGTCTTTATTTGAGGAGGTTTCGCTGACCTTGGCATTTACCCCTCACCTTTCTTGCTTTATTTTTCTTCTTGTGGTAGGGATTCGTTTGTTTTTTTTTAGAATTTTGCCTGGGCTGCAGCTTTGTATGGCCTACTCTTCACGATTTCCAAATCATTAGCGTGCGCAACGTGCACACGGGCCTTCCGAATTTTTCGTCCTTGTCCCAGAACACTAGGTGCTCGATCCTACCTATCTTAGGATGAGGGGCATGAAAATATGAGCAAAATCCCAAAATTCCAACATGCCTGCACCGACCGGGATTTGAACCCGGTACCTTGCCTCTAGACCATCGTGTCCCCCTAGGCGCCTTTCACACACTCATCCTGAGGGTCCACACCCACTCGAGTCTTATGGACTGGGGCGTTGTCGTAAGAAATCAAAGCCTTGGACAAGACGGTCTGGGCACTAGTTTCAACCTCAGGGTCCGCTGAAGGGAAAAGTGCCGGTACACGAGAGGAACACAATATGGGGAGTAAATAATAATCATAATTATGTTGAGCTTTACTTTCAGCAGTGAACCGTCGTTTTTCCCCAGTATTTGATCTGGCTGTAACAGTGTACGGTAAACTACTCAAGGTTTTGCAGTGTACCGGTGAACTTGGTGATGCATAGAATGTGATTATGTAGGTTGTTTTCACATTGCATCAGAAAACCCTGTTGAAGAGAGTCATTCAGAAATTTGGCGTTTTACGATATACTTTTTATTATTATTATTATTATTTTTTATGACAAAGCGTTTTAACTCTACAGAAAGTAATGAAGGAAATTCCTCTGTTACATTAATTTTACAAAATAGTGACATGAAGTACTTAGATTCAGTGTTGAAATGTGAAGTGTGACAGAACGAAGGAAAAATATTATATTATAATATATAAATAATAGATCACTATTATAAATAAGTATTGCCAGGTGCTCACTGCCCCTCACTGAGAACAATGACTATTTTAAAACATGCAATAAACAATGAACTCTCTTATAAAAGGAAAATAGAAGCTAAAGGTAAACGGAAGACCACCAAGCTGCGGGTGACAAAGAACCGTTTCCCGGCTGATTATAGACCAGTTATTTAAAAAATAAAAAAGGAAATATTGAAAACGAATATCAGAAGGCTACATAATCAGCCTTCCGTTGGTGTGCTCTGCGATGCATAAATAGCTTTACTGCTCCAGTATGTTGGTTAATGGCGTGACCGGAAAGATAGTTTAGTTTGCACTGGTCTCGTGAAACATTGCCCCAGATTCACCAATTAGCGAGTAGTTTTGACGCTGGGCTGTGCGATATCAGCTGATTTATTGGTTGTTTGGGAACTCACGAGGCCTTACTGACCTACTTTCTGGGGGGTTTTCGTTGGTAGTTAAATATAGCATGGACACTGGTTTTCTGAATCTGCAGGTGATGGGTGGATTAATATGCGTGTTGAGTTCCAAATTTCGAAAACACTGCAAAGAAAGATTTCTAGATGAGTGTTTCTCAACCATTTTTTTTTTGTTTTTGTCCCACGCCCTACTTTAATACCAAAAGACGTACCTGTACGCTCAGCACCATGATCGGACAAAGTTAGTATACAGTATACCGTACACAGAAAGATTCATTAAATGTCTATATAATTATTCAGTATTATAATTCAAAAGAAGTTTAAATTAAAACGACATAAACAAACAACAGTTCATCTATACAGTTCAGTTAAAATACTCTGTGGAATTTAGATTTCTGGGAAAAATCTCTACGCCCCATTCTGAAGTCCCACCCCATACCGGTGGGCTTGAGAAACACTGGTTCAGATGGCAGTGAGATTGTATGGGGGGCTGTGATGATTTTGGCGAATCTTCCATTTGGACTTTGTGCGGTTTACCCACCCTGTATGTGGATGCAGGGGATCGACCATATATCAGCCAATCCGGTAGTGTACTTCTTCTCTACGCGCCTTTCACTCACTCATATCACAGCATTCTGTAAGGAAATGTGAGGAGGGATAAACGTGTAATTACACTCGGTTACTGGAGAGAGAGAGAGAGAGAGAGAGAGAGAGAGAGAGAGGGGGGGAGAGAGAGAGAGAGATAGAGATTTATAGATGATAGATTGATGAATGGACGGATAGATGGAATGAGAAATACAGTAGAAACTGGCTCCTTTCTGCGAGAATACGCAATGTATAGAGGAAATGTGAGGGGGCGGGGGAGGGAGGTGGGAGAAAGAAAAGGATTAAAAAGAACAGGGAGAAAGGGGCGAAGGAATGAGAGTTGAGAATAGGGAGAAGAAAGGAGGAGACCTGAGAAGGAAAGAGAGAAAGAGGAAGGCAAATGAGGGGGAGGAAAAAGAATGAATAGGCAGGAAAAGGAGAGAGAAGGACACGTAAGATGTGAAGAAAGAACTCGGTTCGCTAATGATAGAAGTATGAGAAATAATTATTAATAATTCCTTACTCAGCACAACGCGAGTCATGGCTCGAGTTACAGTCGTTCTTGACTGACAACACAGGATGGGAGGCTGAACTAGTGCTGAACATGTTACGCACCAACTTCCTGGAACTCCGTACGCCTCCCGCTATCACAATGATGGTATTGTAATGTGAGTGTTGGTTTTCGACATGTCCACAATTATGCTGCCTTCGTTACCATGGAAATCAACAGCAGCATCTGATTACACTGAAACTTGAAGCCTCACCGCCGGTTCGCCTATATGTGATTATGCTCAAATTTCCTATCAATTTTGTTGGTTTTGCTTTCTCAACATGAAGGCAGTCGGCGTTGGTTTGGAACCCTAAGGAAGGTGACTGATAAAATACTATGTAACAGAACAGAAATTCTGAGGGTTGTAGCAAGGCTTGAAACAAGGTCAAAATGTGCGAAAGAGATAACGTTGCATGTTGCAAAGCTTCGCGTACTGCGTTTGATCCTATCGTTTCTGTATTAATTATTATTTCTTACCGAAGAAAAGTGTATCATAAGATTAAAATTTTAAAGATGGCATGATTTCTTTCGTGATATGAAATTTTTAGGTACCGTCAGTTTTAACTTTTAGGCACTTAATTACTGTAACGGTCAGGAAAAAAACAATTAAATCACCTCTGATAAGACTGAATGACAGCGAAATTGAGGACGGACACGAACTGTGCTGACGACCCTGAATGCCAGGGCATTTATCTGCAAGAGCTGCTTTTCCTGCAAATGAGGGATTTTGCTCCAATCGATCGATCATACTGTGTCAGAAATGCGCAGAATATTATACATGTAATAACATAACCTCAGAAAAGACAGTAAAAAAGTAGACTCGTAACCTGAACCTTGTCATTTCCTTTTGCTGTCTAGGATAACGTTGAAATGTGTCCAAATACAAAATAATAATAAAAAAAGTTTGCAAAGCCATGCGTTAGCAATAAATGGTAAGAATAATTATTCTTAACACATTAACAACAACTACAACAACAACAGCAGCAACAACAACAACAACAACAACACAACCCAATTGCAAATTAACATAAAATCATAATAACATTCTAACATCGTGCCATGCTCTTTAGCGACCCCACAGCTTTTCTGTCATAATAATAATGGCATGCACAATGCACTCTTAACTAAGGTGGCGTATGCTAGTGATTATGATATATCCATCAGAAGGTTGTGATTATACAAGTCGACATGATTATTTGCAACCTGGGGCCAAATTAGATTGTATTTGTGTAGACCTAAGTTTCAGGGTTAGTTATTTGGCCACAGCAACATTTTCATTGACGACATGGCCTCTAGAACAGCCATAAATTGGCAACAAAACCCACATTGAGAGGATTTGGGCTAAATAAAGTAGTGTGGACAGTAAGTAGTGTTATCCACTGTTTACCTTCGGTAAATTGCATTGTCGAGTTCGTGCACAGCGAATGCACAAAGAAATGTACAGTTTTTGCATCCCATGCCAAATCTGCATTTCGTACCATCCACCACCTGTGATCTTCAACTACTTTTCCTGCTCAGTTTTTGAAAGAAATTGGTGCCAAGGAATTTGAGTATGAACGGTCAACGTTTTGCAGTCGGTAAATTGCAGATTCTACAGACAGATCTTATGACCAAGCATGAAAATGCGACAATTTAATGGTGTGAATACAAATTCGGTTAACTGAACAATTTTGAATGCCACAGGATACACTATCTCAGGAAGGCATGAAATTCCGGGGGTTGCTGTTGTTGTAAGTTTTAATTCAATTAAAGTTAAAAAAAAAAAAAAACCACCACCACAGACTTTAAATGATGCTATTTGGAGACACGTTCAAAGTGATTTAAAATACATTTTAAAAAATGAAGTTGTATATTCTCTACAGTTATCATGCTTACCTCACACGGGTAACCTCTCTTCTGTTGGTGGCGAGACCAGGAATCATCCAAGAATGTACAAACAACACGTTAACTCATGCATAACTTATCAAACATCTTGCAATTATTTTAAGCCATCTCCCGCGGCATATACCACATTCAAGCTCACCAACTGAACTAGTTCTGGTACATGTTCCTCCCGGGTCCACAAGGAGTTAACTCATTCCTGAGGAAATAACCCAAACAAAGCGCCTTATCTCATCACTTGCTCGCAACTTCCCCCCACCAAACGGCCTTCTCCTTCCACCAAAAGAATAATATTAGCCTACAAAACCCGGTTACCAGCACAAGCCAGCCGGCTGAAACTGTATAAGCCTGGTAAATATACCTTGTTTTATTTTCTTATCACGAGCGCACGCACGCATCAACGAACCAACTGTTTTGCTTTGGGTGGCACTGCACGCACGCCTTCTTCTTCTTCATCCCGCGGCAGTGTTTCAAAATTTCGTAAGCTGGCAAGCCTCCTCTCTCACCCTCGCGTGATGCTAGAGCTCGTGAAGTTGATGGGCGGCTTATTTAAAGCGGTCTTGTGCAAGGGGCTTCGTTTTGTAGCAATCAATAAGTATATTAACAGGAGTAAATACAGTAAAATGTGTTTATAAATAAAGTTAGTTTATATGTTGAAAGAGAAGTTTGAACAAAAAATAAAAAAATGACCACGATCAGATTAGATAATTGCACGAACCATATGTATACATGACCAATATGTAATAGCCTATATCCCCGAGCATTATTATTTATCGATCTTCGGTGACTGTGTCATCATTTCCTTTGCTGTCATAACGTAGAGTTGACTTGTTTTGTTTTCTGTATTTGTAACGGGTTCCTCAGCGTTAGTGTTTTTGGTGATGTCGTCCGAAGGAACAGTCATGATTACAATAGACAAGATCGAAGACTTCGGAAAAAAAAAAAGAAGATATTTCAGCTTAAATCGTTCCCAGTGATATAAGAGTGATGTATCGATTCATTACTTCACCCACATAGGTTTTTTTTTTAAAAACACACGCACACACACACACACACATACACACGCATGCATACTCACCTTTGTGTGTGTGTGTGTGTGTGTGTGTGTGTGTGTGTGTTGTGTGTGTGTGTGTGTGTGTGTGTGTGAGCGAGCGAGCGAGCAAGCAGAGGTTGGTTTAAGGGGCTAAAGCGTGGGAAAACAACGCGACAGCAGCAGAAGCAAAATCCCACATAAATACAAACAGCAAGAAAGGTACCAACAGATCTATTATGAATTCTAAAATAATGCACCCAGAGTGCAATGACCCTCAAAAGTTCAATATCTGGTTCACGTTCAGTTATTTGATTTTTGGAAGTCTTCAGAATCAGAGAAATTGTTTCATTGTTCTACATCAACTCTCGTTTTAGCCTTCTGAAAGTTCACAATGACCGAAAGCGCGTTTAAATTCTTTCATTTTCAATACTTCAGAATAATTATGTTGTAAAAGTTCCTTGCTGTTTATGGGGCTTTGCAGAATACTTTCTTCGCCTTCTCTGTTTTTGTTCCTCTACCTTTTCTTCCTTTTTTTCTTCTTCTTTTAAGGTAAACACCCCCCCCCCCCCCAAAGAGCAAAACTCACCCATTCATTGTAAACAGTAAAAACAGAGTGCCCACTGTTTGGCACAGATGGTCTTGGTCTTAAGAACGAAAGTATCAAAGCTTTATTTTTTTTTTGGAGTCGCCCTATCTACATCCGGCATGCAGAATTATCGAACTTGGAAATATGAGTTTATCGCCAAGCCGAACACATAAATATATGCATTGATGTATTTCAACTTATCGAAGCGAGAGAGAGAGAGAGAGCGCTTGTAGATAGATTATTAAATATTTTGAATATATAAAATTCATGTTTTTTTTTGGTTGCTTTTCTTCCCAGCACCGGTGTGATTCAGATGTGTCCTGATTTTGGATTCCTTTTTATAACATTTTTATTACGTTCTTGTATCTTTACTCAACGTGTTTTGCCTGTGTGCAGTGTATCAGTGAATGGGAGAGACTGAATGAAAAAATAATGATCGGGTGAAAGGTAAATAGACAGAGAAAAATATAAAAAGACCTTTAATGAAGGAAATGAATTGTGCATAAAAGTGTGGAGCAATTACTTCCTGCTTTCATCGGGATGATTGTAAATTACGGGTTTCTATTTGACATCCATTTCCTGTTGCAGCAACATTTATAGTGCAAATTCATTACATATTTTATGGCATCATTTAGGGCAATATGGGGGGGGGGGGGAGGGGGGGGGAGGAGAGGATGAACTTATGATAGATAGAAGAGATAGATAGATCTGTCTATCTATCTAATGTAATCCCCTCTGAGAGGCAACAATATTTAAAAGGATGCATTTAAACAACGTGAGTGCTTTATAAACAGAAAGGGAAACAACCGACTAAAAACGTTTCTTTAGAGCCAGGTTGCCTAAAGATGTTTATTGCCACATCATGCACTTTGTACATTCTTCTTCTTCTTTTAATAAAAAATGCTTGTCTTTTCGGTTTACTGTTCTCCGGGTTTCCATTAAGCTAAAACGGCAATTTTATAAACGGCAGGTTGCAAGATTTCGTTTAATAAAGCTACGCATGGAATAGGGTACGGATAATGATGTGTAGACAGACGTTTCAGTTGTGTAATAGTAATACATGTACTGCACAATGGATGGACCGATTGATGGCTCAAAATATCGTTATCGCATTATCAATGACAAACAAAGTGATCGATCGTTTCTATTAAGGTACCTAGTTTATTTAACAATAACTTATTCGAGCCGGAGTGTGTGTGTGAGAGAGAGAGAGAGAGGCAGGGGTTGGGATGGCTAGTAGATAGATAAAAGAAGCATCAAACACTTATATTTGTTTCTTGTCACCCCTCAAGAGGCAGCATCTCCTTTCGTGAAAGGCCAAAACAACAACAAAAAAAATAATCGGAAAAAGGTGTAGGGTTACTCCGGTTTTACTTCTTGGGCATAGTGGTCAGTGATAGGAATAAATCTTATGCTTAGGACAGAAGATTAAAAAAAAAAAGCTTGTGACAGTTACCCATCCAGCACCGACCTTGATTTCTCAAGGATTACCCAAGAGGCGTGTTTCCTATATATCGAACCAACGTCGGCTCAATTTGGTAGGCTGCGGATATACATAGGAACGATGTCATATATGTGAAGACCAGACATCAGTATCACGGGTCGGATTATCGCAGGGTTTGCTGGCTGGGAATAGAACAAATACAAGCGATATTTGGAGTTGCGCGTTCCCGTGTGTGTGACCGGGAAAAACGGGTGATCATTGTGAATGGCTATTTCACAGAATCACATTGGTGAATAATTACTGTTTTGATGAGAATGTTTCTTTTTCAAACAATTACCAATACCAGCATGGTGCGCTTGTTGTCAATGGTGGAGTTATCATTGGTAATCAGAATATTAGATATTTTCCCTTGATTTTGCGCTTATTGGCGTCCCCAGACTTATTTTTTGTACGTTTGCATTTTCTTGAAATGCATTGTGATTTTATCGGCAAAGACAACTCCTGTTCTCTGTGGCTACTTTCAAAAAGCATTGTGCACCTGGTCTGTGTGAAGTTCATTTCCATTTTCAACATGTTAATATTTAATATGTTGTTTGGATAACATTGATTTGATGTAAAGTTTGGAGTGCAATATGAGATCCCATTAAAAACCAAGTGCAATGACATGAAAACAATTTTTCTCCTTTTCCAAGTGTGTCTGTGGTTGTCTTGTGTTGAATCGAAACTGAATTTTTTAAATCTATGTCCGTACTGAGAAAAATCTGTTCCCTTCAATTTATACCAAACACTACCAAAGACCGTCACATCTGCGCAGCTTTTCAATTGTTAGGTCCCATTTAGAAAAGGTAGTCGTGTTCAACAGAGTGTTAACATGTATTTGGTCAAAATCTCAGATACTCCCACCATTCATAATGGCTGCACAGTCTCTCATACCGCAAAATAAAACAAAACGGCTAAATTTTCCAGAAATTAATTCAGTTCAAAGACGTACCCACAATGTTCAGGCTTTCTCAAAGGCTCTTGAAATATATATCATGTAAGTTGGGCAGGTCAACCCCCATTGACCAACCCCTTGCAGAGTGTCATATCAGTGCAGAAAACATCTGAAAACTTAATTGCCACTCATAAAGGGCAACAATAATAAATTTGTTTAATAATAATGTCATGATTCGGATGTTGTTAGATCTCACGCAGAGCGTGAGTGGTTTTTTTACCAGGGCCATGAGAAATTGGCTGGTGGCCTTGAACGGTCCTCGCGAATTATAGTTGGTGAGTAAATAAATGTAAAGTTAAACTGTTAGAGTCACGCTTGTCGGTTTTAATGTTCGTGATTAATAAGTAATGGAGTAGGGGTGAAACAAGGTGGGGATAGTTGACATTGTTAAGTATGACTAGACAAGTTTTTGCACGTTAACTGGCTGGTAGAATAGCGCAGATGTATTACTACAATTAAAATGGTGGGAGGTTTCGGCCAATGAGATTGCTGAACTAATTGGGCCAGCGGACTAGCACTGCTGGGTAGTTGGATAGTATAAAACATCGTGTAACGTTCAGATTCATTGAATACAGACGAGCAGAAGCACCGTGTCGTGAAGTATCTCCGGTTGGCCAGTAGCTGAACTGTGTGATTTGAAGACGAAGTCCTTGCTAATCGGACTGACTGAGCTCTAGAAAGAAAGGTCTGAGTGGGCTGACCTTTAAAAGCCCACGCTGCGCTCTGATGTTCGCGATAGGCGTGACCAATGGTAACATATCTTATTTGTCTAAGCATAATAGAAGTTCAGAGATAGAGAGAGAACCACAGCCTCATAGGAAGTCCAAGGAAACCCCAGCTGGCACTCGACGAACGAGTGGCATAATTATAGATCTATCTCCATAGTATGATTGAAGTAATATAGCACATTGTTGATGAATTGAATAGTGATTGTGCATATATATATATATAGTCTTTTGCAACTGCTTAATTACCTACAAGCCGAAGTGTGCTTCTGTAGGCTTTGAACGTACTGGGCTCTCCTAACATTCAAGCCCATATGATTTAGGGAGAGTTTGCCTGGCGACTGGCCAGTGGCGACTCAACTGTCACTTTAGATTGATATCTAGTTTCGTATAATATACCCATTTGCTATTGATTGCAGTACATCCAATAAGGAACCATAGTTACATGAATATCATAGATTAAGTTAGTAATTAGAATTTATTGCTTTGAATATACCTCTATTGTCTTTTGTTTTGTTTATTAATATTTAAATAATATGGCCTGGCCGGCCTGACATATATAGATCCTCTAGTTATTTAATACTTTTCTTGTGTGGTTGTGTCCGAGTGTGAGTTAGCTGCCTCTCGTGCAGTCATAACATCCCCAAGACCCTAACTCTGCTCGTGACAAATAATAATATATTAACAATTACAATTTTGTTAAACAATATCAAAGAATACATATTTGTGGATTAACAATGGTTCCATTAGTCTGCTGTACTCATCAGTAACTTCAACTGCCATACTAAATATTTCAACAAAGAAAAACAAACATTCATATCTACAGCATGGCTGTAATTATGATTTGACATTAGCCACATTGAACACAGAATTTTGAAGGCTCAGAAGATGTATTTTTTTGCGAACTGTCTCTGACCAACTGATTTCTAGTTTGAGGCATCAGCACAGCAAAGCCCAAACTGGGTGGAGTAAGGGACTAGGGTGGCAAATCCCAGACCTAAGCTGCACACTTCGTGATACTTACCTGTATGTATTTGGACCAAGCTGCCTGCACAACGTTTCGCAAACTTGATCACCGAGTCCTATTAATAAAACAACTGGGTTGGGGCTTTATTAACGGAACAACTGACTCCGGGGATTTAATAATAAAACAATTGGGTTTGAGACTTTAATAATGAAACAACTGGGTTTTGGGCTTTAATAATGAAACAACTGGGTTTGGGCTTTAATAATGAAACAACTGGGTTTTGGGCTTTAATAATGAAACCATTGGGTTTGGGGCTTTAAATTATGGAACAAGCAATAAATAATTAGGCAGCGAGTTTCTGATAACATGAAATTTATCTTATGAAGTCTTCAAATTTAATATTAATAATAAGGGGAATGTGAGTGATTCGCTTTTAGTTTGGGCTTCACTGTGCATCACCTTAATTTTAGCAATACTACACCATATTCTTTTTGCCATAAAATTATTTGAAAGTCTACAGTTTACAAATGAAATTTCAATATTCTGTTCACTATCCAATGCTCTACACACTGGTGCTCGTATTATTCTTGGGTTTTATACTGATAGACAATTATTGGGTTTTATACTGATAGACAATTCATGAGCAGATTCTGAAAATCTAACATACGGCAATGGAAAACTACTCAGAAATCGGAATTTACATTATGAAAGGACAACGTGCAAACCTTATTTATATTAAGTTGCAGTATATTCTCAAAATTTGTCAACTTTTTGTAAATTTAACATTCAACTCTGACTCTGTATGCAATAATGCACAATGCACAAATAAAAATGAAGTCAAGGAATATTAAACTTTGACCATCTCTCTGTATATATTATATAACCCCAACTTTGATTATGTAGCAGAGCCCAAATGTAAGGACCAAGGATTTTTTTTAAATTTCACATGTCACACTGATCATTCAATTCAACATTAGGGAAGGACTAAACAAACAAATCTTAATTAAGTCGGAGACCTTAGTTTGCACATCTTGCACACTATACTTATCTGTTCCAGACCCCAGTTGCCTGCACAACTTCTCTCAAACTTTGGTCACTGTTTTCAATGGCTCAAAGTTAGGATGAGTATATATTGTGCACAAAGTGGCAAGTGCTTTGACTCAATGTCACAGGCACGTGTATACATACAAGTGTATACATATAGGGCTTTGATAAGGAAAACAATTTGGTGTGCAGGTCCGACAATAAAACAACTGAGTTGGGATTTCTAATCTAACAATATGAATTAATTGGGTAAAAGGTACAGATTAACATGAAATAGGGGATAAATAAATGAAGCTGTGTATACTTAAATTTTAATAGGCATAGATAATCTACATTTTAAGCTGAGAAATTTCAATTGTCAGAATCGGGGAAAATATTTGAAAAATTACGTGAATTTAGTTTCAATTTGGGCTTTGCTAGACTCTCCTGTCATCCTGACAACAATACTGATGGTAAAATATTTGTGTTTCGTACTGACAATACTGACTTGGAGATTTCATGGACAAAGTGTCAATTTCTAACACAAAGTTCTAATCATAATTATCAAGTTATGAAACTACACCCAGAAAATCCTATATGCAACCACAGATTCCCTTCCCCTAAACTGTTAATGTAAAAAAAAACATTACTGACTAAGTGTGGGCAACTGTTATACACAGAGCAGCATAAGCCATTGGATACACAGTATACAATTGTTTCTCGAGTCCAGAAAATTTCTGTCGCAAACAAAATTTAATTTCTTCAAGTTATCCCCACCCCCATGAATACTGCCAAAACATGATTTTGTTTAGTTTCCAACTAATCACTGACCAATTTTAAACATAAATCATCAATCACAGTTATCAGTCACATACAATTTATCAATCACATACAATACATCAATCATATTATAAACCTCAATGCTCCATGCTCACGGCATAAGTCACTTTTGTCACTTTTGAGATACATGTGTTGAGAGAAAATTGTTACTTTTCCTTTTGGTGACTTATGCCATTATGATTCTATTGGATTATGACATTTTCCCATTGATGCATTTCCTTTTCTGTAATATCTGATGAAACCTCAGGCTCAGGAGTGCAATAAACCGTCAGTTGTCTTTTTGGCATAAGTCTGACATATGCCATTAGCATAGAGCAGTGACAATATATCAATCATAAATAATATAAAATTATCAGTCACATATAAAAATCCATACACAAACCACTGTATTTTAGAATAAATACATAATTACTACTAGACTTGGTTGTGAAAGTAATTTTCCAGAAGTTTACTTAGGCATCCCATTTGCGTCTACAATGTGAAACAGAAATTTCTATGAATTTATATGAGTTCAAGTGGTGGTTCAGATGCTTGGCCCCTCACCCCTTCTCTTTTGAATCTATCAAACCCCATTAAGAAAAAAAAAGTTCTGTCGATAAACCCACCATTTTGTTCAGTACATTATTTTTTCATTGTGTATTATTTACATTAATATCTACAAAGAATTTTAATACATAATGTCCTGCATGTGTCAACATTTAAGCGCTGATGCTGGGTTGAGATTCTAATTCTACAAATTATCACCTGCATCATAAATCAACATTATCATGCTATAGTCACTGCACAACATAATTTACTGCCATCATAGTAGTCAGTATTCTCTGCTTTGAACATTTAAATGTCACACCAGGAAAGAATATTCTGCCTTTTTTAAATCCAGTTTCATCTCCAGCATGAATGCGAATTAGGTGGAACTGAAAACAAAAATGATTTAAAGATAAATCATCTCAACCCAAAATTCCTATGAAAATAAATAATGTCACGCTATCTATGCCAGCTCTAAGACTTGTCAGGAAAAAAGTTTACCCCGTGATTTTCAGGTTTCAATTTCCCCTTAGAAATGAATATATTGCCCTCATAAGATTAGATCTATTATATTTAAACAAAAAAAAAAATGCATCTGTCAGATGTGTTGTATGAGTTCTGCAATGTCTGGGCTCTTTTCTTTTTTTTGTTTTGGATTTGAAAGCCCTATTCATCTCTTTAAACTACTCACGTCTATCATTGGCACCCGATTTTGCAGCCTTAATAATTTCCATGGCAGAATAAACACTGGATATTCTATACTTGTACGTCATTTGTGGCACAATTTTTATTGTATAATAATTTACAGTGTGCACTCCATTGTTCAGGTGAAAGAAAATCTGCCCTTTCTGACAACAACGCTGAAATCACTTAACAGCATCTGAATCAGTGAACATCCGGACAGAAAAATCTGCCTGTCAAACTCCAACAGAAATAAATTCCAACTTGTCAGACTCAGTAATCTATATGAAGAAAATCAATGAAACTGGTATGCCGAGAACCAACATCAATACCGTCATAACTTTTGCATCAAACTTCTTTAAACAACACACTCAACCCCTGTCCACAGAAATATACCCCATACAAGAAGAACCATTGAACAATACTAAAAGCGAATCAGCCTCTTTAAAAGCAAGGCTCTGATCATCAACTACTCCCTAAGAACTTAAAATGCAAAGTGCCGATTATCCTCTATTCCTAAAAACTTTAAAAGCAAAACCAGCCAACATTAAAACGAACCATAAAATGCTCAGCTTATGACACATAAAACCTGGGCACAATGATCAAACCTAAATGAAAGTTAAAAAGACAGGAAATCTTAAGACAATCGGACATAGAAGATCTCTATGACTGGTCTAAATCAACAACTCTGTATCATTTATAACAACATCTGTATAACCAGTCGTAACCTGTGACGATTCACATTTGAACCAACGGTAATGCACACTGCAAAAAGCGTAAACAACTTTGTGCCTCTGACATCCAGTGTTACCCTCCGTCCCCCACCCTGGAAATGAGATTCAATGAACACCCTTTGCGCATGTTTCAAGAGCCCCACCTTCCTCCCAAAGTTTGCTTTCACATTACTCAATCAGCTAATCTACTGGTAATCATGTCTCCTGTTAATTACACTGTAGAAATCAAAATGCAAATATTCAATAATCTAAACATGTACAAGTAATAATTATATCTTTACATGTCAGAAATAATGACTTATGAGGACAATTTACTTTTTACCCACTTCCAATTTGGCCCAAATATTTAAGCAATTCCACCATTGGTCTATATAAAGATGTGAATCAGTTTTTTCCTGACAGATAAACAATCCAGATGATAGCATTGTGAATCATGAATCACTTGTCTTAAATTTTTATCATAGAGGGTTTAGCACATGCAGGACACTTGGTATTTCTGTTCCCACTACCATTATGAAAGCTAAATAGTGCCATACTTATATGGAAAAAGCATGAATGAACAAACTTCATGAAATCAATAGAGATGCATACTGAATTTCTCAAACTGTATCATGTGTGAGACGCTCTGGGGAAATGGTCCCATCCAGATGTCGCACTCTGCACTTTCTAGATAGAGTCGAAAATAGGTGGATAGACTTCCTGCTCGTATACCAGTTTTTAACATAAACAGATTTCTCAGTTATTTCTTTATATAATGCATTTTAATAAATTCCACCTATAATTATGTTTTTCCCCCCATTTCTTCAGATCCAATCAAATGGTCTTTTTAAATTTACGTAAAGTTTAAACACGTTTTTCTCAAAAGTGACTTTCTGTCTTGCCGCCTTGAAATAGCCATCTGTACTTTCACAGTATATTCTGTAACTCAATTTTGAAACAAATTTCCCTAGAGCGTCTCATATACATAAACCTGCAAATACGTAATATATGTCAATAGGCATTCCCGAAAAAGACCAGAAATTGCAATGAAAATGAAAAATAAAGTTAATTATAAAATTACAATATTTTCTACACATAATTTCATTCACTCAACATGACAACAAAAATACACAAAGAGGAGGATAAGGACAAGATAGAGAGAGTATGAAAGAAGGAGACCCTACCAGCAGCACCCGCCAACCTCCCACGTGATACTGGTCACATACAAAACACATACATTTCATATCAAGTAACTGCATAAAAAGTGGGATAACTGCTGCCTGGCCTAGTGAGATGTTTCCTCGTTTAATGAACCAGTGGACACAGACAGATTCTCTCTCTCTCTCTCTCTCTCTCCTCTCCCCCCCCCCCCCCCCATTCTGCAAATAACTTCGATTAAAAAAATACAGACACCCCCCTCCCCTAAACCTAACAAATTACTATAATTAAAGAACACTATAAATAATTTAGTTTCCAAAATACAGCGAATTCACACACACCCACTTAACCCAAATTACCCCAAAAAGTACAGCAGCAGAGCACACACACACAATCTCTCCCCGCAACAAATTACAATAAATAAACAACACTGCAAATAAATTCAGTTATAAAAATGCAGCAAAATCATCACCACCCCTTCGGTATACCTTTACAAAAGATTCAAGAATTCAGCACATTTTGTCTTTCAGTCACAATGGCATTGTGCTCTACTTTCTTATTGTCCACAACTGAACTGATAACTATCCCACTCAATGAAAATAAAATTAATGGAAAAAGTATGGCAGAACATGTTCTATAGGCTACAGAATATTTTTTTTTCATTCACACAACATTACAACAAAAATACGTTAAAAGGTGGAAAAGGACAAGAAGGAGAGACAAGGTGAGAAAGAGGGCACAGGAAAGAAGTAGAACCCTACCAGTAGCACCCGCCAACCTCCCACCTGCTACTGGTGACATACAAAACAAATATTTCACATCAATTGCATAATTATACAGTGACATAACTGCTTGGATGGAAGAGATGTTAGCTCATCTATGGCAATTCTAATAAAACATAGGTTGGATACATTATACAGGCATTTATGGACACATAGTATCATACGGCTCTTAATTTGAAACTTGTAATGAAATTTTTTTTCATATATATATAATTATGATGTACACTCGAGCCAAAAAGTTAAGCAACCTTCACTAACAAGATTTGTGAACTCTTGCCATTCAATTATTGACTTTTTTGTTTTTGTATAAAAGAAAATTTTGTTTAAGTCATTAAGCCCCATTTTTGGGGTGGGTAAAATGAAATTGAATGTGATTTCAGACTTACATAATAAATTGATTCCAATGAACGTGTTTGAATTAATTGAAAAATAAAGTTGTCAGTTCTGAGCATAACCCAGGGTTGCTTAACTTTTTGGCTCGAGTGTATATCTTATAAAGACATTTCATACATAATGCTGCGCTCTTCAAACCACACCCCTCAAGAGTTAAAAGAAATTCCCATAATTAGACAATATTGCAAATAATTTAGATGAAAAAATATAAAGTAAAATCCCCCCCCCCCCCCCCCATTAAACTTTTTTATATACGCAAGATTTATTAAAGGAAATTAACAATTAAACAAGACAGCAAATAATTTAGATTAAAAAAAAAAAACAAAGACCTAACACCAGCCCCCAAGATAGAAATTAACATAATGCTGCAAATAATTCAGTATAAAACCATCTCCCCATCTGTATACACATACAGATTCAAATCATCAACACATTTTGTCTTTCCCCTCCTATTTTCAATTCTGATTCACTGTAATGTTTCTTTACTGTGTCCTATGTAAGCGCCGCCGCGATTTTTTTTCTTTCAATTCTGATTGACTGTAATATTTCTTTTTCTACACAGCCATACCTGTAACACTACTTGGTATCCTCCTCTAACTGGCTTCAAGTAGTTACGTTTTTGCTTTCTCATTACTATTGCCAGTTAATCCATATCCGTTATAATACTCCTTGGTATCCTCCTCTAACCTAGTCATTCTGTATACACGTATTATGTTGTTGACTCCAAGTTATATAGTTACATGTTTTGCTTTCTCATTAACATTGCAATTTAATCTATACCTGGTAACAGTACTTCGAATCCTCATGTACCCTAATCACTCTGTATATTAAGTTGTTGGCTTCAAATAGTTACATTTTTACTTCTCATTAATATTCCGAGTTAATCAACACCTGTAACACTGTGTCCTTTCCTTCTCTAATCTAGTCACTCTGTGTATCAAGTTGTTGGCTTCAAATTGTAGACGTTTTTCATCTCTCGTTAATTACACTAGTTAACATTATTGCACAAAATCTCTCCCCTGTAAATTTATTTTCACATTTTTGAATCAGTCACTTTGTTTCCTCTTGTCTCTTACATTTGGTCGAAGTTGGCTAAAAAATATGGAGCTAAAGCTCCACTGTCTTCAACAGGAATGTAAAGGAAAAAACAACTTTGTAATTAATGGGTCAAATTTGCTAAATTTCTATCCGCAAATTATACTTTGCAACAAATGGTTTGAATTTACTAAATCTCAGTTGGCAATGATGATGCTCTATCTTGACAAGTGCGAGGCACAAGTTCTATATATTTCCAAAAGCTCATGTTGATAACTTAATGTTTGTGCACTTCATACGAGGTCACTCCTGTACACAGTTTTACACTTTTGACTCAGTCATTCTTTTGTTTTCTCTTCTGCCTCTTAAATTTGGTCAGAGTTGGCTATAGATATGACTTGATCAAAGTCAAAATTGGGCAAAAAGAAAAGGTATGTTGCAAAACCCCGCGTGAGAAATAAAACCCAAACAATACAAATCAAACTAAAGAGAAGACAAAAAAAAAAAAATTAATACACGGTTTTGCAACATACCTTTCCTTTTTGCCCAATTTTGACTTTGCTTATAGCCCTGCTGCGACCCCACAGTTTTTCTGTGGTTTTTAAGATATGACTTGACTGTGGCACAACTAATCACGAAGTCCTTGTCCTCCAGTTGACTGTCTGCTTAAGCTCTATTGACTTTGACAATAATTAAACTTAAAAATAAAAGAAGAAAAAAAAATCTGCAACGAATGGAACAAATTGACTAAATTTCAGTTGGCAAAGATGGCATTCTGTCTTGACAGGTCCAAGTGTATTGGTTTTATATGATGGTAACTAAACACTGCCAGTGAACTGATACCTTTTGCAAAAAATGGATCAAGTTTACTAAATTACATTTGGCAAAGATGGCATCCTGTCTTGACATACACAAGTACACTGGTTATAAATATTTCCAAATGTTCACATTGATAAATTATTTCCACAGAGACAACAACTGGTATGCTAACTATGACTCCTGATTGATCGTTTAAGGAAAGAAATATATCTGGCTGTGTACCATTAAGAGTAATCTGCTCAATACATTTAGTTTCAACTCCACCCCGCCCTCCTGTCTTCTGCATGAAACAATATTGAAGTAACAATTGGGTAAACCTTACATTTGTAGAAAGACAAAATTGAAAATTATTTTGTCAAGCTTTAACTTTTTGAAAAACCTTTAAGAGTATTTCTCATCTCAGCCTTTTAATTTTCTGAATTATTTGCAAAATCTTGAAAGACAATATCTCATTCATATTAGTTGAATTTACCATGTTCCAGTATGAGTATTACACCAGTCACAAAATTTGAAGTTTCTTGACATGCAGACTGCGAATTTGATCAAGGAAATGTGAGTAACATGCTTGGGGCTACATACAGGTTAGTACAGTTGGTAAAGAGCTTGGATCATTCCTGTTTCAATAATGAAGTTTGCCTTTTTACTGAAACCAAGACAATTTCTACAGCTGATTAATGCACAATAAAGCTATCCAAGCCCTTTCTAGAACATTATGGAATATTCAATCTTGTGACTGGGCAATACTGACTTCCTGTGTGCCAATAGCACAGACATTGCTGTTTATAGTGGCAAAATTTCAGAAAATTGAGATGAGATATAGTACACCGAGAACCTGAATTAAATTTAGTCCAACCTCAATGTTATTGTGAATAAAAAAAAAATACTTGATTTTACTTTGTTTTTAAGGTACTATTATAATATATGCTTAGGTCCAACTGTAATTTTTTAAAACTAATAACAGCTATGACGTGCTCTACACAGTTCACTGACAATCACTATGAAATAAAAAGAATTTGCTTCACAATTAAAATATCAAATGCACTTCCTATCATTTAAACTGGAGGCAATTTTTGAACCCAAAATGAATGCTATCTTCACACAATATTATACTGCTGGTTCCATGAACTGACAAAGATCAAAATACCTACAATTTATTGTGATTGCCCTACAAATTTATCAGCATCGCATCTGTGTCGTGATGCTGTAAATAGGCATATGAGAAAATTTGGAACACGTGTTTTATAAACTCATTTGGCCAAAATATTTACCATTACTAAAAAATTACCAATGCCTATGACTATTCATTATCAGTTCTACTTCCCCATTATATTTACAAGTATCCTTCACTCATGTCCTTTCTGGCACATTTCTACAGCTATACTAGTATTTTGTTGCCACTGATAGCCCTATTTCTTTGCTGTGTGGAAAGCTCATTTCCAGCAAAACAAATCATTTCTCCATCTTTTTTGTCAAATTAAACTGACAAACACCTTTTGTATGTCCATTTTCATCCTCACCCCAGCCAGGGCAAAAGTTTTATATCTCCTTTTGTTCCTTTTTCTATTGCCCAGTAATGAAAGAGCAAATCTTTCTCATTTCCGTTTTTCACCAATGACCATTAATTTCCTCATTTTCATTTTTTAGAAACTCCCACCCCAGAGCTCCTGAACAATCTGTTCTTCACTCACTTGGGGGAGTGGATGCTTTTTACCTTGAGCGGTCCCTCCCTTTCAAAATTACTCCCGTGGAGGAGAGTACCACACTTATTTTTTTTTTCTCATGACTTTCCCTCCAAGGGAGTATTTCTGTTTCTTATATATAAATATTTTTCCACTCTACTTCCCAGGAATGAGGCAAGTTGTTTTTTGAACATGCCATGTCTCTTGTCAATGTTCCTGGCCACTGGCATTTGTCATCAATTTTCTTTTCCCAATGATCTGTTCTTCACTCACTTGGGGGAGGGGGGGTTTATTTTACCTCTATACACCCCCCCCCCTCCACGATTTAAAAAAAAAATGATTGCCTATCTTTTTTTCCCCTTCAAAATTATTGGCCTAGAGGGGAGTACTAACTACCCTTATTTTTTTTTCTTTTCCCCTCCTAGGGAGTATTTGTTTCTCATAAATGTATCATTTTCCCCCACTCTTCTTCCAAAGAATGAGGCCCTTCCTTTTTGAACACACCAAGAGCATGCCATGTCTCTGGTCCATGTTCCCGGCAATCAGCATTTGTCATCATTGATTTTCTTTTCCCAAACTCTAACCTCTCCATCAAGTCTTGTATTTGAGGATTTCTCGCCTCCCTCCATCTCCCCCTGCCTTTAAAAAAAAATAAATATGCAAAAACAAACAAGAACGAAAAAAAAAACAAGGTTATCTTTTCATCCCCTTTTCAGCCTATTGAAAATATTTGTTGTCTAATGTCACCATTGGATAATGTCCTCCCATCTGTATGAGCAAAGAGCTTCGGGCGCCAAGGAAACCCTTTGACCTGCAGGTGGCAGAAGATTCCAGATCTATTATCTTTGAAGGTCCGGGTCTGGGTCCCACCGATAGACAAGAAATCAGGGAACCGCTGCCGACAACCTTTCCTTCCTTAATAGCTTCCCATTCTTATGCCAGACGGGGTCTCTTACAGGCACGTAATTAATTTTCTGACAATGAATGAATCCGGCAACTCTCATAGTGTGGACTAGGTCAGATTAGTCTTAATAGATTTCCAGAGAAAGAAAGAGACAGAATGAAAGATATATGTACATGTAGATAGAGTGAAAAATGTATGTACATGTAGATATATGTAGACAAGAGTGATAGATATATATACATGCAGTTAGAGTGAAAGATATATACATGTATATTATATACATGGAGGAAAGAATGACAGTGAAAGATATATATATATACATAGATAGAAAGCAAAAGAAAGAAAGAGTAAATGAATGTTAATCTGCCAGTATGGGTGCTTACTGTAGTACCTTTACTCCAACTTCATTCAATTCAGAAAAATCACTCGATCCCGAACAGCTAAAGAACCAAGATTGTCAGAAAATTGTTTACGTCCCTGTATCCTGTGCTACATGCAAATTGTTTACGTCCCTGTATCCTGTGCTACATGCAAGGGACAGGGTAACATAGAAACAACAGAGTCACGCACAAGAGCACACTTGACCACAACCACAAACAAGGGGACCACGCTGGACAATGGGTCACTACAGATAATCGACCACTTTGGTGAGAATATCAAAATTCTGAAAAAAAAATTTAAAAAAATACAACCCAGACCAAATCGAGAACAAACTTTACATTGCCAAATAAAGGCCCAAATAAAGAAATATGATCTTTCAAATCCCAGTTTACCAGATTGAATCTTTCCCATGAGTAAAGGAAGGCCCTGCTCCTGTTAAATTTCAATTTTCTTGCATCCCTTTTCCTCCACAGAAAATATTTTTTTATCTGTCCTTTTCAATCTTTTGCTCACCCACAGCAGAGATTGCATCTTTCCTTTGTCTGTCCTACTTCAATCTTTCGCTCACCCACAGCAGAGATTGTGTCTTTCCTATATCAACAGTCCCACAGACGCTGAGATTCTCAGTTCTGATATAACATTTTATAGTTTAGCCAAATCATTAACCTGAGGATCTGCCATCTTCATTCCTGCCTTTCAACTAATGCCCAAACTCAAAGCACCAGCCACTGTCTTGGCTATTTGTCAATTTCTGTTCATTTCACTTACATCCAGAGCTCCCTGTCCTTCCCCTCCCCGCTGTTTTTTTGCCTCTGGCTGGCAAACAGATACACTTAAAAGGCTAAATGTCTCACTCGTTAATAAGGCTCTCATAATTATTGAAGTTTTTAAACCTATGTTCTAATCCTCCAGATTTCTATTCAAAGTTTCATGGATACCAATTTGTTCTTCAAACTCTGACCAAATTTAGGAGTATCTTGTATACATGACATTCTGATGCCAAAGTGTTTAATCTGTTATGTCCACAGCCTTTACTCGTATTTCTTTTGATATAAAGTTCTATAAAAACTGATTTCTTTTTCAATACTCCGACCAAATGTAAGTGATACCCTCCAGGGTATTTCTAACCTTGAACTGAGAATTTTTTCTGAAAACTAGTTTACAATCCAGAAAAAACAACAAACTTTAGAATTCCTACCCTGGAGGTGCTGGGTGTAGGATCCTGTGAAAATTAGTTATTTTCTGTTCCAATTAGATTTGATAAAATTGTCATTATGACTGAAACACCTATCTGACTCAATTTTCACAGGATCCTTTGATGGTGACTGCCAGCTCAGTCAACAGATACAGAATAGTACCATTTTACTGTCGTAATGGTGGCAATGAAGACCTCAGACTTGTCAAATTAGCTCAGTTCAATTTGGAAAAAGGTTTCAAACTTAGGAAAATTTCATCAAGATCTGGGAACCATCTATAGATGAGATGAACCATAATTCACTTTACAAAAATTCTGCATTTTTGTCTTGGACATTTCAAATTTGAACATGGTTTGCCACAGCTACATAAAGCCAATATGAGCGCAATGATCTTTTTGAATTGAAAGACCAGAAATATAATTGTCCTGAATAAGTTTGTAATGGTTTAAAGTTACTAATATGGTTGAAATTTTGCTGAGTCCTGGATATGAAAACAATTGGAACATACCATTTGATAATAAAAGGGGTTGGCAAATCTGAGGCCTTCACTGACCTGACACAAAAAACTATCCCTATTTAACTTTGATGTTGCAGTTTTACTTACGACCAAATGTATGAAACCTGTCCTTTCATTCTGCCCAATCTACACTACTAGTACACCAACATGAATCCCCCAGTTTGATGTGATCACAACTGACAATCTCAAACAAACAAAATCACCAGCTTTAGTTCAAAGATCAAGTTTCAAGGGATGTGAATTGCCTGGCCTTTGTTGGGAGAAATCACTTGCCTTGCCTTCTTTTTTAAGTTTATTCATTTATTCCTTTGAAAATAATGGCATGTTGACCAGGCCAGCTCAATCACGTGTCAGGATAAAGCTTACCCCAAGATCCACAGGTTCTAGTTTTCCTTCACAAATGACAAACTTCCATATCTCTATTGCACTGACTAACACCTATGAATCCAATGCCATAAAGTTAGAAAGCTACTTATTAAAACTTCCACCCCAATATCACCACTATCAGCCTATTCACTGTATTGTGTCTATAGCTTTAAAAAAATTATTATTTCCTTCTGTTCTATAAGTCAGCGATAAAGTTATCAGTCTGAAGTTAGATAATGTCTCGCTTACATTTTGATTATTCAAATACTGTATAATACCACAACCTCTATCTTGAGCTCATTCTAATACATTTATTTAAATACATGAGTCATTCTGTCCTCAAATATTTTCACCTGCACTGACTGCATTATCCCCAGCTGCAGAATATGCATATGATATCTGTTTCAAATTTTTCTAGAACCCGATGACGAATTCATGAACTTAAACTGCGTTTTCCCCATCAGTAAGGTTTTAGGATGACAATTCAACTGTTAGTGTTACCCTGCTCTTTCCGATTCCATTAAATACCCTAAATGCTAAAAAAACAAAAACAAAAAGTGTGCTGATGACCGAATCTGATGAACCGCTATGGTAGTCATTTTCAACTTCTGGCTTAAGAACCACCACAAATCAAGAGTATTACAGTATCCCCAACCTGTTTAGCCTGTCAAAATTCCTGTGGTAGCCATACTTTACAATTACCTCACAGTCATGGAAATAAACGGTATGTCCATTTTGGATCATGGGTACAAGTTGCCAATATTACATTCTCTTGTGAATAGTCTATGATAGAATAAATTTACAAATTAAAATGCAAAACGAAAAAATAAAACGCTACTATAATTAATGCGCTGTCCAAGTCTTGAATGCTGAGAAAGTTGTCCTGCTCTCCTAAAAAATCCAGATCAAGTGATGCTCACAGCGGGTTTATCACAATGTGTTTGTACTGAGTTGTGATAAATTACTGCTAAAGAAATCCAGATCAAGTGATGTTCTCAGCTGTTTTGCCACTGAGTTGTGATAATTTTAGGTTGAAAGAGTATTGTACTCACTGTTTCCAATTTTCAGGTATCGAGGCCCAATATTACATACAATCAGGCTGAACAAACTGTCATGTTGACAATGTTACACAGGTTTGAAAGGATATCTTCTGGTGACTTCTTCTGATGCCAAGAGTTCACACCTAAGTGGTGGGTGTGGTTCAGTCGTCTGACAATTGCCTGTGCAACAAAACAAAGCAAGAAAAGTTAGTATGATGTATGAAGATTTTAAATGATTTAAAAAGTTTTATATAATCTTTTTTTTTCAACTAAAATGGAATAGGATTATCAAAGACAGGCCATCTACCAAATGAAATGGAAAGCTCTAGACTAAATCTGATGCTACATCATTAGGAAAACTTTGGAATGACTTGTGGAAATTCGAAAGAATTAGACTGAGTTGTAATAATCTGAAGCTGAAAGGGTACTGTACTCACTATTGCCATTTTTCAGGTACCAAGGACCAATATTGCACATAATCAGGTTGACCAAACTGTCATGTTGACTGGAGTTGACAATGTCATACAGGTTTGAAAAGATTTCTGGTGAATTCTTCTGATGCCAAGAGTTCAGCCTCATACTCATAGCAAATTGGTGTGTGTGGCTGGTTATCTGACAATTGCCTGTTCAACAAAACCAAGTAATGAAAATTTGTACAAAATGTTTTGCGACTGTAAATAGTAATGAATTAAAAACTTTACTTGTATATATATATTTCAGTTTTTTCTTTCAACAAAAAAAAAAAAGAAAAAAAAAAACATCAAACGCAGGTCATATACCTTATGAAATGGAAAGCTCTAGACATGTGCCACATTATTAGGAAAACTTTGAAAGAATAACCTGTTGGAAATTCCAAATAATTAGACTGAGTTGTGATAATCTTAGGCTTAGGTTGAAAGAGTACTTACTCACTGTTGCCATTATTTGGGTATCAAGGAGCAATATTTCACACAATCAGGCTGCAGAATCTGTCACGTCAACTGGGGTTGACAATGTCACCCATGCAAGTTTGAAATGATAGCTTCTGTGGAATTCTGATGCTATGAGTTCATACTTCATAGCAAAGTGGTGTGTGTGGCTCAGTCACCTGGCAAGTGCCTGTGGAACAAAAAGCTGGGAAAATGAAAATCTGTATGTTTTGCGATTATAAATGGTAATGAATGAAAAAGTTCAGTTTTAACTTTTATTCTTTTTTTTTTTAACAAAAGAAATAAGATTATTGAAATACAGTCCGTGTATCTAATGAAATGGAAAGACTACCTCTAGACTAAATCTAATGCCATATCTGATATCATAGAAAACTTTGAAACAAAATTGGTGCAAATTCTGAAGTATTAGATTTGATCTAGATCTATCATTGTCTAAGAACAGGAATTTCATTCTGAATGGCACTTGCCAAAAGTTTTTCTGGATAAATTTCAGTTTGAAGGAACTAGATCTAGATTAGACTGAGAATGAGATCTATTAAGCCTAGTTTCATAACTTTAAAAGAACTAAACGTCTTGTTCGAAATTTCTGCGGATTTTAAGTTTTTATAGCCTACCCATGGCATGTTATCACCATAGTTTTCATTAACTTTCTGCTGTGTTTACGGGTTGCCAAATGGAAATCATAAGTTTAAGCCAAGCCAAACAATACTAGCTAAATACTAAGAATATCATACGAAAGGCTCCAGAACCAGGTCACTATCATCCTCAGCATTAAACCCTGTAAGAATGACAAAGTTCTATTTCCACTTCTTGGCTTTTAACGAGTTACACACTTCACACTATGTCTATGTGCCTTCTCCATTGTGTGTCAAAGTATCAAGCGGATCCGGTGTGTAATTTATAAGTATTACTAAAAAATAAAGCTACCGATACTCAAACGTCAAAGACCTATGACTATAGGCACAATTTCTCAAAGTCAACGTTGATGGGAGGGAGTTGGAATCTTGTCATTCTAAGGCAACGACTAGAGTGAAATGAACTGCTACAGAAGAAATTCAGATCAAGTGATGTTCTCAGCTGTTTTGCCGCAACACCTTTGATTGAATTGAATTGTGATAATTTTAGGCTGAAAGAGTGCTTTACTCACTGTTGACATTTTTCAGGTAGTCTATCAAGGATCAATATCTCACACAATCACTGAACCAGGCTGTAAAATCTGTCAGGTCGACTGAGGTTGACAATGTCACCTGTGCAGGTTTGAAATGATAGCTTGTGGTGAATTCTTCTGATGCCAAGAGTTCAAATCTCATATTATGTCATAACAAAGTGGTGTGCATGGCTCAGTCGTCTGGCAACTGCCTGTGCAGCAAAACAAAGCAAAGAACATTTGTATTATGTTTTGCGATTATAATGGTAATGAATTAGGGCCTTAAGTTTTATCCAACCTTTTTTTTTTCATCAAAAAAAAAAAAAGGAATAGGCTTAACGAATGCAGGCCATGTAGGGCTTACCTAATGAAATGGAACAACGAGACCAACTCTAAATCTAATGCCATATCATTGGGAAAAACTCCGACACAACAACGTGTGGAAATAATCCGAAGAATTCGGAATTTCATTCAGTGTCACTTGCCAAAAGTTTTTCTGGGTAAATTTTAGTTTCAGAGGAAGTAGAGTTAGACTAGATCCTGAGATCTGTCAGGCCCAGTTAAAAAACTAACTAGAAAAAGAAAACTAAACGTCTTGCTGAAAATTAGGTTTCTACATTCCCATCGCGTGAATAACTTGAACTCTGCCGCCCTGTTAAAACCACATAGTTTTCATTAACTTTCTGCTGTGTTTCCGGCAGCTCCCCTCCTTTTTTCTGACATCATTTAACCAAAGATACGGTACGAGAAACAATGAGACAGCTGGCGCTTTTTGCATGCACACATTTCGCACCACCACCTAGCAAGGATTGCGGGGAAGTAATGAACAATGCAGTATTTTACAATGCCAGATAGGGAAAATATTGAATTTTGTTCACCGTTCAGCTATCGCTGTAGACCTTGATTGACTCATTTTGTCATTTTCACTTCAATCGCCGTGGGAAAACTGGCACTTTTTTTCTTTCGTTTCAGTCTCAGTGGCAATGTAACAAATCAGCATCATTAATTTATCATTATATCAAGTATTCTTTTCATGCTGTGCGCTATGCCCCCCCCCCCCCCCAATCAGTGCGCAAAATGTGTGCACGATTTTTTTAGAGGCGCGAAGAAGGGGGTGTCTCATCCTATCGTCTCTAGTATCTTTGATTTAACCTACAAGACTTTCTGATCGAAAACACAAGACTTCCTAGTGCAAATTTCTGAGGGCATCAAGCAGCGCCACTCTTTAGTCTAGGGGAACATTAATTTGCCTTGTGATTCATGATCCAGCCTATTCGCCAACGATTATAAACTGGTGCAATCTCTAGTGCTCCAACTAAGAAGGCGAACCTGGCTTATATTATTGGTAGGCCTACTTGAAATTTATGCAAATTTAGAACTACTTCGATAAAACGCTGGCTAAACTGTTAACAGCCTTTTGAGATGCAAATGAATATAATGCGTTTTCATCATCCGTTGTAGGCTACTTTTCTTCAAAACAAGCAACGGTTTTCAAGATGTATAAGGCAGCAGACCTTGCTGTTTGTGGTATTTCATCATTTGATCACGAGAAAGTATATCACCAAATTGGAAATTTATGAAATTAAATCAGACTTACCTTAAAAGGCGGCCTTAGTGTTGATTCTGTTGTTGCTTTTTTCACTTTGAGCAGACCAGGTGTGTTTCTTATAGTATTATGACACTGTCTGTTCTGCTTGGCCGCTTGTTGCAAATTCGTAACGTAAATTTTGCAAATGAGTAAATTATGCACTCCCATCTATAACTTGGTTCTAATCACAGAGCTTTGTAAATAGCTTTTGTGTAGACCTGCGGTTCTAATTCACTGTTTGTTTCCAATCTTCACATTCGTCTGACAAATGTCAAAATGCATGAAATAGGACTTCACAATGGCGCACGCCGATTTAATACCCGGCTGTGTCGTCAAGGTGAACAGTCCTTCTAAACACGGGTATTTCGGCCATTGTAAAGACACAACTCACAGAAAAACACGGGATATCTGTTTGAGCTCAATATTCCCCGATTTCCTTGGTCTCACGAGAATGGTTTTCACATTTTGGTATGGTCAACTTGAGTCCTTTTGTTTACCCGTGTCAGTTGTCATCTTCGAGCTCAGTTAACCTTTTGGTTACTAAAACCGTGAAAGCTGGATTTCTGAAATATTGTCGACATTTGCAAAATCGTTTTTCACTTACATCCATTTACGAGAGCCGATGTGAATCTAAATTGTGATATTCAATTGCAATTCAAAGTTATTAATTGAGAGCTAAATAGGCCTACGTGGAACGTATGGAGTGGTAAAGGATTCTCAGCAATGCTGGGCCGATATTGATAACGTTAGAGAAGACGTATGACGGCCTCCGTGACGTGCTGATATTATCTAGTATCCGAGACATAGGATACCGAGACAGTTCAATTCGCCCAATTCCGTCTGTCGACTTGCGCGCGTATCATCCATGTCGACAGTGTAAGAATTCGAGCCATACCCCTTCTTAATTGAGTAGTACCCATCGTGTTAAGACGCGCACAATTGTGAACATAAATATAGTGAAAGAAGGAATGGTCCGTCTCGGTTTCCTGTGTCTCGGCTATTATTATGTTATAAATATATAGACTACTGGGTGTTCTACCCCACTTTAAATCGTATCATAACCCTTTTCTTATTTTGTACTGGCATCATAGTGGCATAAAGAGGAGGGCGATACTGGCATGAAGAAGGGGTGCGAGGGAGGGGGTTAGGAGCACCATGCATTGGCCAGCCAACCAATCAGTCAGACAGACAATCCATCCGTCAATCTGACTGGTTGTGACAGATTTAAGGAAAGATATGGCTGTTTTATTTTTTTTTAATGAGAGAGCAAGAGAAAGAGAGAGAGAGAGAGAGAGAGAGGGAGGGGGAGAGAGAGAGAGAGAGAGAGAGAGAGAGAGAGAGAGAGAGAGAGAGAGAGAGAGAGAGAGAGATTAAAGACTGACGAATACAAAGAGATTTACTCTGAGAGACTCCGGATACTTTTTTTACAGTCAATAATACTGAGGTTAGAAAAGAAGTACTGTGTTGTGGTCAAAATATACTAGTTAATTACTGGAGTGAAACCCATTTATGTGTACAGAGGTTACATCATGTTTCTCAATGAGGGGTCGCGTGTGTCAATATGTTGGTGGGGCGTGGGACTTTCAGAATAGGGCGTAGGGATGTTTCATGAAATCAGTGATTCAATTTCATTGTGTATTCTAACTTAATAGTATAGCCATTGTTGTTTGTTTAACTCGGATTAAAACATCGAACTGAACAGAATCATAACTTTAATTTTAATTTTAATAGTTATGCGCAACCAAGCCGGTTACAATCCTTACTGTATGATTATAATAAATAATATACTGTCTACTAAGTTGTCGGATTATGGTGGGGCGCATGTTTTTGGGTTATTTTTTTTTTTTGTAATTGAAGTTGGATGTGGGACAAAAACGGATGAGACACATTGGGTTAAATGGTTTAGTTATATGAGAAATGAGGTTTACGAAGCAGAGCAGAATGCAAAGTTGGTTGGGGGGGGGGGGGGGTCATTGTACAGAATGTAGCAAGATCAAGACTTAGTGCGGTTGGGAGAATTTTGTTCACTGAAATCACAGGTCGTGGTGTCGCGTAGAAAAAACAACAACAGCAAAACACGTCATCTCAAGTTCTCAACCCTCTCCCAAGCTAAGAGTTCAATTGTTTGTGAACTAAATCTCTCCTCCACCCCCCCCTCCCCCAAAGACTGTCTGCCTTTCGCTTCCCCTTCCCCCCTCGTTCAAGCAAATAGACATACGCGCATGCACACACACTGGCACCACCCCCCCCCCCCACACACACAGAGGCCCTCCTTACAAATTTTGAAAACTTAAAGTGATACTTTTTGCAAAAGATGCCATCCATATTGTATATATGCTCGATTTTAGAGATTTTTTTAGAGTGAGAGAGAGACAGACAGACAGGAAAAAAAAGAGAGATAGAGAGAGAGAAACACAGAGATAGAGGGAGAGAAATAGAGAGAAAGACAGATAGATAGAGGAATATGGGGATTGGGCAGTTGAGACTGTTCGTGATCATCACATCAGCCCGTGTCAGCATTCTTTCTCTTCTTCAGGGGCAGATGCAACGTTTCGACAATGGGCTTTAAATTTAAAGCATTGAAGATTGACCACAAATCTCGTGTATTCCTTTGCCGAGCGCATTTTTAACTGTTCTTGGTCAAAACCATTTTGGAGTTTGGCTTGTCGGCTTCCGTATGTCTTGCCTACAATTTCCATGTATGACTTTGTCTTCAACCGCGTATATTGGCATGTGATGTCTGCAGTCGAAAAACTTTTGCTTTTGTTGTGCGTTCAACGGTTTCCAGTATTCTCGAGGTTTCAATTAATTTATCTGTTTTTCTCTGTTATTAGCAGCCAGAGCGGCGAATGAAATTATTATATCTCCCTGCCATGGATCCTGATATCGTACAGATCAAATCGAGAAGTAATTTTGAAAGACACATTTGGTATTCGAGCAGAAGATGAGACTTCCAGTGGAAATACAACAGTGTAAAAAAGAGGCTGGACTCAGCCATGCCCCTGTAGGATATTATACTGGAATCAAAGAAATACTTGGCAGTGTAAATCAGACACTGATCGGATCAGTGAGATCACTCACAAAATCTGAGTTTTTATACCCGCAAACAGGACGAATCCACTTCAGTTTTAACACATTTGACGAAGGGTTGCGACTTTATGTTTTGCTAATAAATCGCTGTGTGCAAACACACCACCCCTAGACGACGGTATTTTGTCCAGCTTCCCAATTTTGACACGTGTCAGCTGAGCGGTTGAAACGTATGGTAATTTGTTTTTGTATGAGGTTCGTGAAATCAAGGTCTTTAAACATCGTTAATTCTTTTTATTGTGAATTATTGATTAAAACTACATGTAAAAGAGAGAGAGAGAGAGAGAGAGAGAGAGAGAGAGAGAGAGAGAGAGAGAGAGAGAGAGAGAGAGAGAGAGAGAGACCGCTATCTAGCTGTTGTAGAAGTAGTTTTACTTGTGGCCGTTGTTGTTGTTGTTATCGTTGTTTTGTCATTGCTGGAAATAACTTGCATCTTTTAACGTGTCCTCAGAGATCAATCCCCCCCCCCCCCCACACACACACACACAAACAAGCACTCCACAATCCTGACTAATACAACATTGAAAGGAAGCTGCAGTAGAAATAACTCGGCTGATTTTTTTTTCCTGCAAAAAATGCCGTCTGTTGGGTTTTGGATGAAAATGTGCGGGTGGGGTAAGGGCAGCAACCAATTAATTTCTCAGTTTTTATATTGTAGCATGACTACCGAACCTCCACAACGGTGATAACGTATAATAATAATGATAATAAAAAATTGTTTTTCTGTTCGGAAACGACGAAATTAGCAACATCAACACTGTCGAGACTGGCAGTCCTATTAACTGAAACGTATGGCATTTTGTTTTAGTATGAAGTTTGTGAAATCAAGGTCATTAATCATCGTTATTTCTTTTTATTGTGAATTATTGACTGAAACAGTAAATTTTATACATGTAAGAGGGAGAGAGAGAGAGAGAGAGAGAGAGAGAGAGAGAGAGAAAGAAAACTGTTGTAGAAGTAGTTTTACTTGTGGTTGTTGTTGTGGTTATCGTTGTTTTGTCATTGCTGTCAGATGAGAGAAGGTTTGTAAGAAACTAAAATGTCAAAGAATGGTCACATGTTCGGTGGTTAAGTTCTGTTTTATTAAAAAATTTTTGTTCTTCAGTTCGGAAACGACGAAATCAGCAACAGCATCAACACTGTCGAGACTGGCAGTTCTATTAACTGACAAGCATTAAAGGATCGAACCTAACTGCATGCAGTGGTAGTAGTTAATTTACAGATTTTAAAGGACTAGTATTCACTGGGCCAAAATTGCTTTCCTACAGTAATTGTTACAAATTGTCGAAAGTCTTCATTTTTTTGGTGAAATAAAAGAGGGACCTTTTAATATGAAGTATTTGTTTTATGGGTCCATGTACAATAGAATACTTGTTATGATGGGAACCACTACTTCATAGCATTTGTTCCGGGGGAATCATCTACAATATAGTACTTGTTCCGGGGGGGGGGGGCATCCATAATGGGGGAACAAATACTTCACAGCTGCCACAAAGCGTGAGCCATGAAGTACTTGTTCCGGGGGAACGTCTACTATGGGTGGGCCAAATTAATACTTCGTTACACTGGCACACTCAGAAAACGCGCAAACAAATTATAAAAGGCAAAAGATTTGAATTGGAGCTGAAGTCACGTTCTCGTAGGAAATAACTTTCATCTTTTAACGTGTCCTCAGAGGTCAATATCCCCCCCCCCCCCCCACACACACACAACAACAACAACACACACAAGTGCTCCATAATCCTGCCCCATTCAACATTGAAAGGGGTGGAGTTTTTTTCGTTGTTTTTTTTTCATCAGTTGCAGTGGAAATAACTTAGGGGTTTTTTTTGTTTTGCCTGCGAAAAATGCCGTCTGTTGATTTTTCGATGAAAATGTGTGGATGGGGTAAGGGCAGCAACAAAATAATTTCTCTGTTTTTATATTGTATAAATATGGATTGTTTCCCTTGAAACATGACTGCCAAGCCTCCAAAATGGTGACAAAGTATAATAACATGTATAATTCCATGTATGATGTATTTAACTTTGCACAACGGAGTTTTACAATTTGTAATTGTAAATATTTTTTTTTTACAGTTCACTGTATTGTGTTTGCATGTACTAATAATATTTGAGAGTGAAGCTTTTGTCAGAAATACCGTAACCTTCCCCTCCTCCTACATGTTGATGAATTGTTGTATTCTGCACTTATCAAATAGATTTTAGCAAGTACAACCAGAGACACAGAATACCGAAACGAACCATTCCTTCTCCCACTATATGTCCACAAATTGCGTGTATAGATATGGTGAGTACTACTTTTTCGTTCAATTATGAAGTGGGGTGACTCAAATTGTTGCATTGTTGACATCAATGATTATGCGTGCAAGTCCATGGACGGAATATGACAAATTGATTTGTCTCAGTTTCCTGTGTCTCGGGTACAACTAAGTGCTAAACATTTTGGTCAATACTTTTTAGTTACAAATTATATGTGGTGTGTGTGTGTGTGTGTGTGTGTGTGTGTGTGTGTGTGTGTGTGTGTGTGTGAGAGAGAGAGAGAGAGAGAGAGAGAGAGAGGGCTATTACAAATGTCAAATAAAAATTTCAAGAGTCAATGAGGGTGTCTATGTCACTGCCTATTATCACAGCTGGGTTCTGCTTCCTCTTCTTGGGTGGGATGCCCCCAGCCTCTGCAGGCGAGGGGTCTGATGATGATGTGGGTACCGAAATGGGTAAGTTCCCACACAGGTCACAGTGATATCTTAAGTCGGCTGTGTCATTGTCACTGACACGAAACTCCTCGACATGTGGGAGTACACACACGTCCCCGGCGTAGAGCCCGTCAGTGTTGGGAATATTGTTCCATCTCTGCAGCGTCTGATCGGATGTTGCACCCCAAAAGACGCGTCCTGGTTTCTTTAGGAATGCCAGGGTGTTGTAGAGATCACCCACGAAACAGGACAGAACATGTCCTCCCATTGATCTTACTGCTCGTTTCATCCTGCGGAAAATTGGTAAGGACGGTAAGTCTGAGTCTGATATCCTGTTCACGGTATTAATGGCGAGAGTGGTCGAGGTATGAGGGTCGGCGATGCAGGTGCCGTCGGTGTCATGTTTCATTGTGTTCAATATTATATGAAGGTGATTTCCCTCAGACACCTGACTGGCGTCTTTACTGGGGTGTACTGCCACCTGCAAAAGGTCAGCTTGTGACGACAGGAAAGTTTTGAGTGTGTTGAGCGCTGTCCTGGACATTTCATACAGCTTTGAAAGCAACTTCTGCTTGGTAGCCCATTAGGTAATTCATAATCAGTTCCTTTGCATTAAAATATATTTACGACCTATGCCGTTAAGTCAGTCAGTTAATCCTTTGCATTTCATAATTTTTATAAAGTTCTTATTTTGTGTCTGTTTTTATTTGTATTTGTATTTGTATTTGTATAACTCTTTAATCACATTTGGGAAATTTGCCATTGTACCATTGCAACCTAGTTATAACTATATAGCAAGGACTACAGTAGTCCTTGCTATATAGTAACATCACATTTACCAAGCAAAGTAAGGTATGTACCTTATGGCCATTGTCTTTTTTTTCTTCTGAAAGTTATTCTTGTACCACTCCTTAATTGTCCAATGTTGTCTTTTCTAGTTTATTTCTTCCTTTTTAAAGTCTCTTTATCCCTATTAATTTAACCAAATTCTGCTCAGGAGAGGCCAATTTTTAAGCTGTAAATGTGTGAAAATCAATTTCGGCTGAGGGGCGTTGCCTCCCCTGGACCCCCTACAAGGGACCTACGTGGCCCCTGGTGTTTCATTTTCAGAGAATTTTTTCAAATGTCATTTACACCCCTGCGAAAGTTATTTCATCATAATTTTTATATTGGAATACTTTTGCGAAATTTGCGTTCAAAATCTTTGGAAGTAGCCGAATTCTTTGATTAAAGGTTTGGAATGCTACTTGTTTTTGTTTTTTCAATAAAAAAAAAAAAATCGTTTAGAGATCATCACAATTGAAATTAAAATTAATAGACTAAAATTTATCCCTATCACACACACACACACACACACACACACACACACACACACACACACACACACACACACACACACACACACACACACACACACACACACACCCCCCCCCCCCCCATATCACCAACGAAAATTTAGAATTCATTATGAAATAAATATTATATAATATATATTCAAATAATCTATTATATATTTCAGTAACTTGCAACCTTTGGCATGACTAACTGACCAAACTATACACTCTTCAGGCCTTAAATTTGGCAGGAAGGTGGCAATTGAGATAAGGAAGATGATGGCTATAATTAAATAGTTGTTTACTTCAAGCATGTATTTTAAAAAAATAACAATGTTTATTGCTATGTATTTTTGCATGTTTGTTTCGTAATATATTATAGTACCGGCTATGTCATAAAAAGTAACCGTTATTCAAGAGTTCAGTTTGGTGCATAATGTTGTGGTGTGCATGAGTTCTGAAGCAAGACTGTAGTTTATTACTTTTATTATATGAGAGAGAGAGAGAGAGAAAGAGGGAGGGGGGGGGGGTATGATTGTTTATTCCGGGCAATGCCCGGTAGGACATCTAGTATTATAATATTTTAGAATGCAAGTTGTGAGTTGTGAACTGTTGTGGGTTGTGAACTGCGCCTAACAGGCTGCGTTACAATTTGCTCTGAGATAGAGAGAGATAGAGGGAGTGAGAGAAGAGGGTGAGAGAAAGAAAGAGAGAGTGAGAGAGATGCAAATCGAGAGAACAAGACTTTCTGCAAAGCGCCTAGAGCAAACTCGTTTGGATTAGGCGCTATATAAAGGATCTTCATTATCATCATTATCATTATCTGAATTTTTTAATAATTATTATTTTTTTTAATTTTTCAAGAATTTCTGGTCATACTTCGTCTACATACGCTTTAGAACAAAACAAAAAATCGTACAGATGTGTGTCTTAAAATCAATTTCCCATGTTCAAAAACAAACTACGGTAGATCTGTCAAAATTAACATACATGTAGTTGCAATATGCCAAGTTACGAAACCTGTAAAATTGCAAAATAAAAAAAAATGAGCACATGCTTAAAAAAGTTCTTTTTTTTTTTTGTATATTTATTTAAGCTTTATGCCTAAGATACAGTATTGTAAGATCATTGGAGCCTGTTGCTCTCGAAATTTGTCAGTTTTTAAACAACAGCAACAAGTACAATAAAACCCACAAGACAATAAATCTTTGTTCATTTATGACACGGAATGGAGTTTGTTTAGGGCAATGGTTGTTTAAATAACGGGAATGAAAAGATAGTTGGTTCACTCAGTCATGATGACGAGAATGTGGCAGGCACCATTGTTCTACATTCCGATAGTACCAGTTCTGGCGTTCTAATTTACTTTTGTATCTCTCACCTTTAATCAGAATCTTTGATTACGTTTTTGTATACACAGTACAACAATTTATTCAGCCTTGTTAGTCGTTGTTCACATTGTCCTGTGCATTCTTCATTACCCCATTGTGTCTCACACGTCTTTTTCAACTGACTGTTGTGAAAGACTGTTGCTAAAATCAACTGGCAATGCTGATAAAATAAAAATGTGAACAAGGTATCTTTTGTTGTCAAGTAACGTTTAACAAAGATTACTTTCGTTCATTGTGGCATTGTTTAATATCGCTACACAGCACTATTGAAGTCGGGGTGGACGGTTGAAAATTTGTTGGTACTAGCATAGCCAAGTTAATGATTTGAAATGAAGACTTTGAATAAAAAGGTAACTCATAAATGATGGATAATAATTCCATTATAAAATAAGTGGAGAGGCTAAGACGGTGACAATAAAAACAGCATATTCTGTTTAAATCAATGGGCCTCAACCTTTTCCAGGCAATCGACTCCAAGACCCCACATTTTCCTACATCTCTCTCGCTCTCTCTCTCCCCCTCCTCCACCCTCTCTCTCTCTCTTTCTTCTTTACTCCGGGGTAAACTACTAAGAGAAGTACACAGATTACACACAAATTATGGTGGTTATTCATTGTAACCCAAAACAGAAAACATTCGTCACCCAAAGCACTGAAAGTTGGTCCGTGCACACTTGTACGAGTCAGTGCATTCCCTGTGGTTGGTGTGCCATGATCAGTTTGGTAACGTCAGATTCAGTACTTGTGAGAAGATCATCCCGATCACATACCTGAGCATGTTCTCTGTTCCGAAGTCTCGGCTGGAGACCACAATTAATGGTGAAACAGACCACGACCTAGCGGGATGCAGCGGGCAGTGCTGTTGTGCTAGGGTGAAGTAAAATGTATGGGCGGCGAGGCACCGGTCTGGCGCCAACACCAACCAATGGTCTGTTTCATCCCTTAAACCTTTCCCACAAGATGGCAAGCTGGGAAGGCCACTACTCGGAGTTTCGTTTCCTTCAGGGCCGGGGTTTGGGGGGGGGGGATGAGGGGGAGGGGAAGCCCGGGCAGCGGCCTGTTCGGCCTGCTCTTTTCGATTTCCAAGTGCCAAGGCATCTTTAACGTGCACAACGTGCACACGAGCCCTCCGAGGGTAGAAAAGAACAGATTTCCTCACGTTCTATCTAGGCATGCACGAAATACCCTGGCCGCAGTTCAGTGATGGAGAGGGAGCAGCTCTTTTTGCAAATGCCCCGGAAGAATTCATCATGATCACAAGGATTTATCATCCTTTTAGGGACACATCCAGTGTAGATCTCATATATCCTTGGAATTACGTGAACCCAAAATTTCATGCGTCTGGATATCGCTTACGTAGAGAGCCACATGAAACCTTGCCTGTGAGTACTTGGAATTTTCGTGAGTTCTTTTAGTTTTAACGCCTGAAACATTATCACAGAGCCATCATGGACATGACCATTAGTTTAATTGGACGATCATGGAGTCCTCCTTTTTTTTTTCTTTGATACTAGGTACACGACCTTGTAGGCCTGTTTACGTTAGCTCACATCAGAAGTATAAATAAAGACTGACCAAACGACAGCAAACACCCGTTCTACTCATTGTAGAACCTGTGGCGTGGAGAAGGTTGGTGCTGGCCAGCGCCAACTCGTTCATTGTATATCTCAAGTCTCAAGTATATGGCTTAGTACTGAGAAATGTAGGCCTATATTATCTTAATCAGGATTACACACAGTATTTACATGTATGTAACACTAACAGGTTCTCTAACCCAATTAATTACATAGTTTTACTTTTTGTTTTTAACATGCGACCTACATACTTTTTGTTTTTAACATGCGACCATCCACGCTCACAACTTGACAAGCTGAAGGGCCCACTCTACGAACGGTACTAAAGGCGTATTTTGACATAAACTGGGCAGGTCTAGATGAGGCCTTGCCAAGGAATAAACCTGAATCCGCCCTCCTTACCTCACCCCCCCCCCTACCAATTTCTCCTATCCATCCCATGTATTTCTCTCTCCCACCCCCATTACTCTGTCCCCCAATATATGTATCTCCCTTGTCTCCCTCCAATCTCCATCCCCCTTTTGTCCTCCACAGCAACCCCTCTTGTCCATCTCTCCTCCCCCCTCTCTCTGACATATGCTTTAATGCCAGATATGCTCATAGTTTTCCCAAGCTTAGGCGGCTTGACAAAGCTGTTAGAGTTTTCTAAAGGCACTGCAACAATAACTTCCTGAAACAACCTGAACACATTTTTTATACTTGGTTCAAAAATCATTTTTCGAGCGCTACATAACACACACTGACACAGGCTGCTTGAGCCCAACTCTAGATCTTGATCTAGGTCACCTTAATAACGGAACTTAGATGCAATGCAAATAAACTTATTTTCTCACTGCGGATCTTTACAAAATACATGGATGAGATGTTTAAAGTTTATTTTCGACCAACAGTGTGTGAAGAAAGTTTTAAGAAAGGCGAAGAACGAAGACGGGGCGAAGTAGTCACCGACTGAAAGTTTTGATCACGCTTTTTGTTTCTGAGGCACCCGGCATTATCCGGGTAAACTGTGAACCCACCGTTCTATTTCTCTCTCTCTTCGGTCTAGAAAACTTCCCATATGGTAGAGCCTTACTACAGATTTCATGGGCACCAGCACACAACGCACTCGTTTCTGGTTGAGATTTGCACTTTCGCTGTCTTTCAGTTTCAATTTCATAACAAACATAATGCGCATGCGCAGTTTCAATGAAACCTTAAAATGGCAAACCATGACTCGAAATAGATCTAAAATTGGGGAAACAAATAAATTTCCAACAAAAAAAACAACAACAAAAAAAAACTACACCGATTTGAGACTTCTATTAAAAACTGTTCACCATTACATCCATTCTGATGCACCATATAAAATTTGAAGTCTGAGTGTTGTGTGGTTCAGAAGCCTTTTGCAATGAAAAATCTCAAGTCCACAGATATATATAGTATAGATTTAAGTGGGGAAAAAAATAATAAGGGAGGGAGAATGGAAGAAAAAGAGCACGTGTAAAGACTGTCAGATATTATAATAGTTCACGTCACTATTTGTCAGGGGAAACAACAACAGCAACAAAAATCTGGGTTGTTTTATGTCCGCAAAACGTCCGCTGGGCGAAGTGTCCATTTGGTAATTTGTCGTGTAAATGTCCATTTAGCCATTTGTCACGTTGTCAATCAAGTACCCATTCAGCCATACTTAACAGTTGGAATTGGGGGGGGGGGGGGGGGAGCACACACACATTCCACAATAACCCCCCCCCCCCCCCCACTCAATAGCCATAGTGTACCTTCCAGAAAGAGCTGAGATAATTTAATCAGTTTTCATTTCCCTGTTGAGGAGGGCAAAACAAGAACAGATAAAAAGGAAACTGTTAGTCTGTCTCTATCTCTGTCTCTGTCTATGTTCTCCCCCCCCCCTCTCGTCTCGACCCCACGCCCATGTAGATATTTGAAACAACAACAACAATAAAGATTTGAAAAATTGTATGACAAAACTGGAACCAGGGTGGTAAAATATCACTTGAAACAGCGATAACTTTCGCAACTATCTTATGAAATGTTTCTCTCCTCCATCAGCCTCTAACCTACAAAACCAAAGTTTGAAAAAAAAAAAAGCGCTACAATCACAAATTATTGGAAGTCACCCATGTTTTTGTAAGAAAGCAGTAGTGAACTCTCAAACATTCAGTATCGATTTTTTCACATTTTAGTGACTGGTTATTTTGTTCTCCACCGTCTTTAGCTATTCCCCATGCTTTTCACAGATCTTTTCTAATTCAGCATACATTATTAAAGCAGTTCTTTCCCTTCATGCATGATAAATCTCCTCGAGCGATTGGACCTATTTCATTAGAAACGCTGCAGACTGTAGAACTAGGCTACATGAATTCTGTGGTTGACAGCAGTTTTCTAGTTGCTTTCAATGTTGTCGTGCACAAAGTGTCACGAGAAATACTCATTTATTTATGTTTCGTATACACTGGTACTTGTACTGAAAGTTTAATGAAAGAAATAAAGTGCTCCGTATTTTGGTAATGCCCATCATTCTTTGAAGAAGCTACATTCGTAGGGACAGGGAGAATTAAGGAAGCTCTCCAAAAACAAATAATATACAGCGTATACTCATCGATATAAATAGTAACATAATTATACCATTCTGGGAAACGTCTGGGAAATCCATTGGCAGACCGGTTAAAATCATATTAAAACAGTTCTTCGCTGAGACATGTCTTATAAGAGGAATTCAGTTCCTGGGATTCTATGCTATCTTCTACTTACCAAGTGCGACATTTTCTGTGCACTTCCTTCTTGTGACATGTACAATTTCAAAGCAGCACCAGCACAGTTTGGATTAGAGTTAATCGGCTCAGCTGTTAACGTCGCGTCGGGTGCCGAATGCCTGAACGTGTGTATTACTCAATACAGATCCTGTTTTAGTGTCATTTTCAACTCTATCACTGGTTTGTGCACACCGGGTATGTACTTCGTCTCTATATTTTAACCAAGTTTTCAAACATTCTTTTAACTTTGTCTACACTCATACAAATTGATCTGCTCAGTCATCGACATCTTTTCATTTTCACCATCCTCTGAACCGTTAAGTCACCGGTCCTCTCACCCATTCTTTCATCAAGACAGCTGTGCAAACATCCATTCGTCAATTCATGCACCCAACTACACCACCACCCTCCTATGCATCTATAGACAGCATTAAAAACGTACCAGTGACTTTAAACAACAATTCAGACATGTGGTTGCAGAAACTTGACAAACTTTGACTAAGATTGTGTTGTCTAACCATTTATTGGTGTGATTTGAGTAAAAATTTTGGTAAATGAATACTCAAACACAAATGAACCAGAAAGATCGGTGTTAGGGTGTAGTGCAAAAAATGACACTTACAATCGTAGTCATCTTCAGTAGCGGGTGTGATATCCACGAGCATCGACACATGCCTGGCAGCGACTCCGCATGCTGTTGCAAAGTCTGTCGAAAAAAAACTTGAGGTATTGCATCCCATTCAGCAAGAATAACTCGCTCCAAATCTAAGACAGTGTTAATGTGATGTTGTCGAATTCTTCTGCCTAATTCATCCCACGCGTGCTCTATTGGATTCATGTCCGGTGAGTTAGCTGGCCAATCCATAACAACAAACGGCTGCTGTCTGAGAAAGTTTGTCGTGAGATTCGCCGTATGGGGCCTGGCATTATCTTGTTGAAAAGTCGTCAGATGCTGGTGTTGTTGAAAAAATGGCACAGCGATTGGTCCTAGCACGTTATTGACGTAAACTGCAGCAGTTACATTGTTTCTGAAGACGTGTAACTGGGTGCGGTGACCATAAGAAAAACCACCCCAGATATGTACACTACCACCTCCGTAGCGGTTGTGTTGCGTAATACAGGCAGGTGTGTATCGCTCCCCAGTTCGTCGCCAGATGCGTATTCTCCTGTCCGCGAATGAAAGATTGAAACGACTTTCATCAGTAAATAGGGTCGATCTCCACTCATTTCTTGGTCGACGGACATTGCGTTGGGCCCAGGCCAATCTGATTTCTGCGTGTCGTCTGGTTATGATATGGCCGATTAGTGGAAAAATTAACACTGGCATGTTTCACAGAAGGTCTTTAAATGCAAATGAAAGAAGTTTTATAAATTTCGAGCATTTATTAAGGGCAGAACTTGAAGGTGTTAGATTGTTCACGTGCGGCACGTGGAAAGTCGGACAAACGTTAAATCAACAAAATGACGATGGGACACCAAACAACGCATACAGACATTTATCATTAGCACAAAAACACAGCTACTGTGGCCATTCAGGGTCTAACACCGCCAATTCTTTGATTACACGCTTTGAGCAAGAAAAGCTGCATGGTGGAATCACTATAAATTCAACATTGAATCATAATCTGACACTGGCGTTTTGTTCCCAAGTTACTTGCGGTTGCTTGTGGTTCATTTTCAGCGACCTTTTTAAATTCATAGCGATACAATCGACTGAAATGTTATTTTTCACGTGACCCACGTGCAGTGCAAAGTTGCTGTAAAGTCAACAAAACAACACTGGCATACAAAGCTCAACATCCTCGGATCAACATAAATGATCAAAAAACATATGTAAAGACAACATGCAAACTTTTAAGACAAGTTTTATTGTGGTACGTTTTTAATGCTGTCTAGTATACATACGTGTATATCCATCCATCCACTCATCCACTCGGGTATCAACCTACCTTTCCACTCAAGTAACCAACCGTCCATCCATTCTGGCATCGGTTATCCACCCATTCATTCATCTATTGATCCACCCACTTTGACCCACCCACTCACTCATCGATCCAACCACTCAGCCACCTATCCATCCATTAAAGGCCCATTTATCTTCCGTCCATTCATTGATTTACTCAGTCATTCTGTCCGCTCAGCAAGCAGTCAAACCATCTATCCATTCACTTGCCCACCTGTATTTCAATACATCCACTCACTCAACCATTCGTTCATCAGCCCAACCACCCATTCACCCACTCTTTCACCCATCTATTTATCCACTCACCCATCGACCATGCCATCCATGCACTCGTCTGTCCATCCATTCGCCCACTGAATTAATCTGGTTTATATAATAAGAATAGTATTGCTTCATGATTAGTATGATGAGCTGAAGTCAATATGGTAGACAAATAACTACACGCAGTATCTTTCAAAACTAATTCTCTTGACCTCGACAGGTCAACTTTCGGATTAAAACATTAGAAGTAAGAAAAACCAAATGTGAATATAATTATATGAGTGAAAGATGAACTAGAGCACTTTTACTTTAATTTACGACATTCTAGGTATGTTCTTGATTTTCACGCAGTAATATAATTATTCTACAGGTTCCTTTCTAACGACAAGTGGGCTGAAGCCAATACAGGCTGGCGATACCTTGTTGTCTTTGGGACCCATCTGTGACGTGTCACGTGGTTTCAGAGTGCATACCTTTGGCGACGTGGCCACATGTTTCTACTTATCCTCTAGGACTTATAATTATCAAGATTCAAGAAATCTCTGTCGGAGTAATTATCCCCTTTTCCAGTAGTCTGCTACTTGTTCTTGTTCTTTGGTTGTGATGTTTGCCAATGTTTTACTGACGGACATACAGTTTTGGCACCCTGAAACTTGAACTGTTATGGGACCCCTTCGCAACCAGCAACAATAGGGCAACATCCAAAAATTCACTCGTTAAGAAAAAGTTTCCTCAAGGCCCTCCGGGATTACGGGGCCCCAGAGCTTAAGCTTCGTTAGTTTCATATTAGATCCACCACTGGTTCCAAGTCATGTTTTACCAACTTATAGTATTCTATGTCGTCAGACAGTTCGTACTTTATCCCACGTACTGGCGTACCTATGATTGTAGTGGATCTGAATTATATTCATCCCATCAGTAATTGGATAGAAGTATTAGGACGTATCCCTCATCTGAAAGACCCTTGATCATAATAGAATCTCACCCATCGAAGCATTTAAAGTATGTAATCTATTTCTGACGAGTGTAGAAGAAAATATTCGGGTTTGCACAAAAGACACTGTGGCATGACTTACTTTGGGACTCGTGCAAAACTGTGACCAAAGTATACTAACGAAACTTAAGGCTTTATTGTGAAATGGGGAAAATTGTTGATACGCCAATCCGTGAGGAGGACGACAAATTTCTCAGACAGCCGGAAAATGGACACGTTATGTATGTGAGCGGTTGGATGCCGGCGAGAGGGAGGGAGAGAGAGAGAGAGAGAGAGAGAGAGAGAGAGAGAGAGAGAGAGAGAGAGAGAGAGAGAGAGAGAGAGAGAGAGAGAGAAGCAGCACATTATGATCCAAGAAATAACTAGCCTACTGTGTTGATTTATATTTTATTTAAAAACTATGTTTTTCTTGATGTTCCTTGATTTTTTTTCTCATTTTGAGAGACGCTTGGCAAACTTTCTTAACTCGTCTTTTTTTCCCTAAAAAAACTGGGTTTTTTGGCATGTTTGCCGGCCATGACACCCCGCAGGTTGTATTATAAGTTGGGGCTTAAATTCTGAAAAGTAAGAGCTGTGTCCATTAAAAAAAAATAAAAAAATTAAATACCAAGTCTGATGGAGAAAGCCATGAAAAGTTTGTAAAAGCCAAGATATGATAGCTGTCCATGCCGCCCTCCATTTTCTTTGACCAGTGCTGATGCTAGCTGTGTATTCATTTGGTCACGCACGAAGAATAATCACTATCAGCGTTGCCGGTGAGGATTTTCTAAAATCCCAAGAAACCGGTTGAAAAAATTCCAAGATGAGGTACAAATCCCAAGTTTTTTTTTTTTTTCCAGTATAAAAATCCATTTTAAGTTACCAATTTCTTAATGCTTTGAATTTAAACCAAATAGTGGCAGTGATTAGCTCGTGGATGATGCAAAAATCCTCATAAATAAGCAAACTCAAACTGCTCTGTAGCCCATTAGGCCTTATTCATCTTTTAATTCGCATACGGCATTGTGAGAGGAAGGGCAATTTTGTGACTTTTCAACAAAGAAATAATAAGAAATACACACAAGCACGAAAAATCCCACGATCTTGAAAAAAAAATGCCAAGATCCCAAGATAACTCCCAAAATCCCAAGATAGTGGGAAACATCCCAAGAACTGGTAACGCTGATCACTATTCCCAATACTAACTGCCACTGTCACGTTTCTGATGGCTAATCCTTACAACACAGCAGCACTGGTCTCTGCAAGGACCGGCAACGCTGATCACTATTCCTAACACTAACTGCCATTTTCACGTTTCTTTCGGCGAATCCCTATAACACAGCAGCACTGGTCTCGGGAAAATTTGGCATTCCGAATCTAGATGATAGAGAAGTTGCGTCACACATTCGAAACAAAACAAGCCACATGAATGAAAATATGAAAATCGGTGTAGATGAACTATACATCAATCAGCAGAACAAAACGAACCCTGGGAAGTATATCTTCTATTTTCTAAGGGTTGGCTTCAGGCGTCAAATGATCTTCTGCTGATCGCCTTCCGGCTTTACTCCCCTTTGTAATATTTCGGACGATTCAGCGAGGGAGAGAGAGAGAGAGACAGAGAGAGAGAGAGAGAGAGAGAGAGAGAGAGAGAGAGAGAGAGAGAGAGAGAGAGAGAGAGAGAGAGAGAGTCTACTCTAAAGATGTTTAAACATTACGTCCATTCCTAGATTCTGGGGGTCAACTTTACACCATGAAAGCGACAGAAAAATTCACAATTTTACGACGTGCAGTGCGGGCTGCCACTCTGATAGGACTGACTGACATTGCCAGCGAGGGACGCTTTATTTGGTCTGATGGGACTCCAATGACATCCTGGCAACGAAGTCAATATTTCAATCCAGGTAAATCGTTGTTGTCGTGTTGCCGAAAAGAAATAGCAAACTTAAATTAAGAAAAAAAAAGTGTTTAGCCCATTTGATGACACATATGGCCTCACGGACATTTGAATGACAAATTGCCGGATGGACCCTTGGTTGATCAATGTCCAACAGCCATCCAAGTTGAGAAACCTCCGAACGGACACCTTGTTGACAAAATGGCCGAACGGATACTGCGGGTGAACAACAACAACAACAACAACAACAAAAATCTGAACGCACATGGACAAATAACCGAACGGACAGGACGACAAATTGCCGAACAGACACTCTGCCGAGTTGGCACGTTAGTCAACAAATGGCCGAATGCACGCATACAATTTAGTTGGATATTATCATGTTGTATCCAATGGCGGACGTTCATTTTTGTGACCCTGAAGCTTGAATTGTTACAGGGGCACCTTGGCAACAATAAGGGCGACATCCAAAAATCACCAATTTGTGAGTGTGCCTGAGAAAACCCACATTAATTATGTCGACAGAGCTGATTTTGAGAAAAACGGCTTTGAAGAGAAAATATGGGTCCGACACAAACTTCCAACTTGGCTGTTGTTTAGGGGACCGTGGCATGTTACAGGGTAACCTGTAGACGAGCAGTGAACACTACTCACTATGATCTCTATAAAGGCTTTGTAATTAGACTACGGTCTCCTAACAAGATCCAAAAACTTCCGACTTGGCTGTTGTTGAGGGGACCGTGGCATGTTACAGGCTAAACTGTAGATGAGTAGTGAACACTACTCAGTATGATCTCTATAAGGGCTTAGTTATTAGGCTACGGTCTCCTAACAGCAATCACTCCAATATTAATGGGTCGATTAGCTATTGCCACTTTTAGGATTAAATGCCGTTTTCTCAAAATCTTGTTTTAGGGGGGTCACTGACTTCAATTTATCAGAAATGTCTTGTCTTTTATTATATACACAGAACTCAAAATGTCATGTTGCCCTCTTATTGCACACTCACATTTTAAAAAAAAAGTTTCTTCAGGGCCCCTCCAGGCTTAGGGGCCCTGAAACTTTAAGCTTCATTAGCTTCATAGTAGATCCGCCACTGGTTTGACCGAAAGGATAATAAATCACTGAAAACTTCACGTTCCTCTGTGATTCTGTTACTTTGCTCTGATCTTCCCTGATATAAATCGCGACCTTACTACCTGTTTCTTCCAACGCCACTTTTCGCAAAAACCAAGAAATTTGATGTTAAAAGTTTGCGGCCTTCGTTTTATGGTAAGGAGTTACAATAAATCACAACTATGAAACAGCTTGATAAGTGCCACAAGGCCAGACTTGCCGTTTATACCGATTCAATCGGTATTTTACCGATTTTTTTTCTTTTGAAAATGGCCGTTTTACCGATTTTCCGATTTTAATAAAAATTTACCGATTTTTCCACCGATCCGACCTAGACCGCTCGGGGAAAAAGTTTACGTACACCATTTTTCTTTCACGGTTGGTTTGCTGACGTCAGAAAAACCCAGCATGCATTTCTGTCACTGTGACAAGTTTGCGCCGTTAGCAAGCACTTGCGTTTCATTTTGCGTATACAACTATTTCCGAGGCTGGCAAGCACTTTCATGGTTACAGTGGTTTTTGTGTGCTGCGACCTACAGTATTGAACATACTTCAAAATTAATACTATACTTTGCTTACTTGCTGAGAGTTTGTTCCTTTGGTCGAGACTAGTCTAGCCTACACGAATTTTGCGCTTTCAATCAGATTCTTTCAGATTTGCCGACCATCATCATTGTCATCATCTTTTAAATCTACATGTGTTTTTTTTTCCAACATTGCCTGATATTATCGTGAAATTTAGTTTTAATTTATCTAGATTCTATTCAGCTTAGTTGTACTCATACCAAGACCTGATTCAGTGATTTTAGAGTTAGATCTACATCTAGAGACTAGTCTAGAGATCGAGGATTCAAGACTTAAAAAAATGTGTGACGCGATCCATAGATCATCTAGAAACTTTTTGTTTGCCCGGTGAGTACATATTTCAATGATATACCGATTTTTGGTCTCAAATACTGATTTTTTGGGTCTGACCATCATACTGATTTTGGGGTCTGACCATACTGATTTTCTGATTTGGATTGTGGCAGGCCTGACAAGGTATTTTCACAAGAATTTGGCCGCGTGTCCACCAAAACGGAACCGACACGATTTTTCTCGCGTGGTGAAAAGTCTGGTCTGGTCGTTTCCTGCAAGCGTGTCCGCCAAAACGGACCGACTGTTCGGAAACGATCCGACCAGCCCATTTATGTGTAATCAGTGTAATCATTTGTGTGTAATTACTTTTTTTTCATTGCATACTCACCACTGCAGTTTAGCTCCTTCTCAATGTCCTCCCGTGTCTTTCCCACGTAGCTCTGATGCAGTGCTTTGGGTTGTCATAAATAAACTAGTACTTGAATACCTTTTCAATAAGTGTTTCGTCTTCCATCTTGTATGTGACAAAATCAAACACTTCTACTAGATCTACAACAAATGTGTCAGAGAGAGCGGGTCAGGTCATATCAGACACTCCAAGGACACAAGGGGGAAATAAAAGGCTAGGGGCTTTTTATTTTTTAGTAAACCGATACTCGAAACAAGAGAGCGGGTCAGGTCGTTAGGTCTCAAAGCACACAAGACGGGAATGAAAACGATAAATACGCACTTAAACCAGGTGGTTCGCGCGTAGACTTTGCTAATTTTGAGGTGCTGATTACGAATATGACATTAGTTTTGTTATTAGATGGAGCAAAAAATTAAACATATTTTTTTTAGCCGGCTAAGCCTACCGCTGATGAGTCACCCAACAAACTGTCAAAAATGGTGCAAGCGGCAATCCAACCGACTCGACGTTTGTCTGGAGCAGTCGGGTCGTTCTGGTGGACACACTTATTGACGATTCTGGTTGATTGTAGACGGGAAAAAACGGTGTTCTGTGTCAACTCCCGATTTTTCCGAGAGACTGGCGATTCTTAGTTGTGACGGTTCCGTTTTGGTGGCCACGCGCTCTTAGTGTCAACTTGTGCATTTGTTATACCTCTTCTACATATGGAAAGATCTCCAGTTTTTTCTGAAAGTGGGGATAGAACACACAAGAACTATGGTCGCCAAATGTCTTTGCTGTATACTGGGGAGTGTATTCATCTTTATTCCTTCCTGTATCCCCTCTTCCACTTCAGGCGAACCAACGCATTATCTTGCCAATCAGAACTGCGCAGAATTAAGGCCTGGCCTTCTTGTCCTTGATGACTGGTGTGATGAGTTACGGATATTCGCCTGTGAAATGCCCGATCCTTACCCGATTCTGGAACTGTAACCTCGGGGGCAATATGGGCAGGTATGGAGAAACAAACAGGTTGATCCACACTCATTAAGAATCCGGTATATTACAAGTATTTTCCTACCTTCAGGTAACGGATTGACCTTCGTTAGTCAGATTGGGGGAGAGGAAGAGATCGACGACCGAGGGAGGCAGGGAAGGAGTGGCACTAAAAACTTGTTTAAGATATAAAGAAAAATCGCCCCGGGTCTATAAAATTTACAGTGTTCCCTCTCTTGCCCTCTCTCTCTTTTACCACTGGCGTCGGGACAAAAAGTCCGTAATGCCGGCCAGTGGTCATCACGTTTTTGTTGCATTTTGGTGAAGTGTATGAGTACAGAGACTCGGTTACCTTGTCTTTTCCAGGAAGAAAATTACCTTTATCCTTTCGCTACGTCATGGAGTGAACCCGTTACCCAATCTTTTTTATTTTTTTATTTTATTTTGAAAGAAAATCATCATTATCCTTTCAGTATGTCATAGATTGACTCCGTTGCCCCGTTTTTTTTGTTTTTTTAAAGGAAGAAACTATGGTATTGTGTACTACACTCCATACTCTATCCTATACTGTTCTGATCATCATTATCCTTTCGGTATATATGTCATGGAGTGACTCTGTTATCCTGTAATTTTGGGGGAAGAAAATCATCATTATCCTTTGGGTATACGTCATGGAGTGACTCTGTTATCCTGTAATTTTGGGGGAAGAAAATCATCATTATCCTTTCGGTATATATGTCATGGAGTGACTCTGTTATCCCGTAATTTTGGGGGAAGAAAATCATCATTATCCTTTGGGTATACGTCATGGAGTGACTCTGTTATCCTGTAATTTTGGGGGAAGAAAATCATCATTATCCTTTCGGTATATATGTCATGGAGTGACTCTGTTATCCTGTAATTTTGGGGGAAGAAAATCATCATTATCCTTTGGGTATACGTCATGGAGTGACTCTGTTATCCTGTAATTTTGGGGGAAGAAAATCATCATTATCCTTTGGGTATACGTCATGGAGTGACTCTGTTATCCTGTAATTTTGGGGGAAGGAAATCATCATTATCCTTTCGGTATGTCATAGGTTGACTACGTTGCCCCATCTTTTTAAAGGAAGAAACTATAGTATTGTGTACTATACTCCACACCATATCCTATACTATTCTGATTATCATTATCCTTTCGGTATGTCATGAGGTGACTCTGTTACCCTTTTTGGAGAGGGGGGGGGGGGCACTTTGATCCTTTTGATCCGTCATGGGGTAACTCCGTTACCCTATTTTTTTTGTTTTTTTTTGTTTTTTTTTTTAGGAAGAAAATCATCATTATCCTTTCGGTACGTTATGGGGTGACAACGTTACCCAATCTTTTATTTTTAGGAAGAAAATCATCATTATCCTTTCGGTACGTTATGGGGTGACACCATTACCCAATCTTTTATTTTTAGGAAGAAAATCACCATTATCCTTTTGGTACGTTATAGATTGTCTCCGTTACCCAATCTTTTATTTTTAGGAAGAAAATCACCATTATCCTTTTGGTACGTCTTTATCTCGTGGTTTCTTTCTTTTTAGGAAGAAAATCATCTTCATCCACCTGGTACACCATGGGCAGCCAACGGTAGAAAAAATAAACTTAACAAATAAACAGCTGTTTTATTGGTTGAACTCTTTTCTTCACTCCTACTTAATTCCTCTTTACTTTTTGATGTGTATGCAGTGAGTATTCACTTAGTGATTATCTATTTGAGTCATCACACTTTCATCTACTTTTTATGCACGATATTAAATAATGAAGTTACACTTGAACTTTCTGATGTTATTGATGATGCTGATAATGCTTTTTTGAACAGACTTTCTTATTAAGGCACACAATTATCTATACAGAAATCACTTGCATTGTTATTTGTAAGAAAATGAATTTGATGAAGGAACTACCAAATGGCAGTATCTAGACACCGGCCTAGACATTCACAAAAGCAGAGTCGATAATTTATTGATACTTCCACCCATTTTCAGGGCCGACATTTTGACAAACCCTCATAATATTGGTTTTCAGGGGCACAATTAAATGAAGAATAATAATAAGCTGTTGTTAAGAGACTGCAAAATTTTACATACATGTAGTAACGGCGTTGCCGGTGAAGATTTTCAAAAATCCCAAGAATCCCGCGTAAAAAATCCTAAGATGAGCTTTCAACCTAAGATTTTTTTCCAACCAAAAACTAAAATACATTTAAAATGTAGAATTTGGTTGTACATGCACATTGAATTTAAGCGAAGCAACGTCATTTATTAGCTTGCAGATCGCACAGAAGATCCTCTGACACAGGAAATCTCAAACTGCCCTTTAGCCCATTTGGCTTTGTTCACCTTATAATTATTAGTTTCAAATGGCACTGTCAGTGAAAGGGCAATTCTGTGAGTATTTTTTTTAAAAACAAAGGAATAATAGTAATTATACAAAAGCCCCAACATGCCAAGATCTTAGGAAAAAACCCAAGGACCGGCAACGCTGCATAGCAAGGTAAAGCTGAAGGATGAACACATTATTTTTTCTATTCGACTTTGGTAATTAGCCTCCGTCCCCAAACAAAAGCCATACTAAAATTTGTCAAAGTCATTGTTCAATGATGGAATTATCCTTCTGCCCAAAGTCTCTGCTTGAAATGATTACCCGTGTTATGTTCTAAGCAACAGCAAAATTTCAGTTGTTGGCCCCACTGCATCAGTGTTGTGCACAGACTAATAAATCAACCAGACTGGAAACACAATTAAGCTTCGGGCTGTGTCGTTTTTTACGGGAGTTAATGAGATTCTGCCGTATAACCAACGTGGCCGCCGCTCGGGAAATTCCGATTCTAGTTCTATCTGCAGTAGAAATTTCTTTTTAATTGTCAAGATTGGTAATAATGCATTAACTTGCCTATCCTTTCATTTTATTGTCTTCAGCTGCCTTTTTTTTTTCATTGTTATAAATGATGACCGTATGCACTTTTAGCGACCGCTGCATTGTAGCTATGCTGAAGCGTCGGTCGCAACCGTAAACCTACAATGGCAGACCTTTCGCTGTTTTGTGACGTCACACAATGGGCTCATCCAGTCGGGGTATTTTATTAGTCTGTGGTGTTGTGTAACGACATGAAACCGAAATAATGTACACCGTATTCAGTGTTTATGAACAATTTGTGTTGGCACTTTAAGATCTTACTGATGCATTATAATGTTTCATTATTGCCCCCATTCCCTTTGTTACAACAATTTTTGTTGAAGGGCTGAAGAAGAAATTAAGTGCGATGTAGAACTGATCAAGAATTCATCGAACAAAGTTAATAGAACAATGCAAATGCCAACAACAATGAAATCGTGTTGAATTGTGAGTGAATTTGTTCAAATTCATTTTATTCAATGAGCTAATGTGAAACTTACAAGACGCGTGCTTAATAAATGAAAAACAGTTGTAGACTTCTGCTGCTTTGTTGTTGATGTGCCTTGGTGAGGTTGTGGGGGTTGGACCTTGATGCAGTGTTCATGTCAGAACAATTGATGTCAGCTTACTTTATTTTTGGATCACCATGGTATTCAGCATTGTTAAATTAGCAGAACTTCACTAAGAAAAACAACAAAAACGGCAAAAAACAACTTCCAGCCTCTTGGATAGGAATACTGAGAAATTTCAAAATCACTGGCTCCATTGATGCACAGAACACTCCGACAATTTTATTGGGCATTCTCGCTGATAACAATAATTATTGTTTGAAATATGAATTTCACATTCTCCCCACAACAACAAAACAAAACAAAACAGAACACCGAAGTAAAGAAAAAGAAGCCCACACACTTTAATATGCAGGGCCGTCTTAACATCATTATGGGCCCATGAGCAAAGCGATGGGCTGCGGCCCGTCCCCTACGCAGCTACTCAGAAATTTGCATGCATGGAGCCCCCTAAATCCTTGGGGCAACTGGGCAACTGCCCAGAGTTGCTCATGCGTTAAGACTGCTCTGACTTTTACCACGTGAAAAGAATAAGAAAAGCAGGAAACAGTAAGAAAGACAAGAGAAATGAAATTCAGGGATTAAGCCTCGTTGCAGGTAACAGTTTTTGTGTCATTTCTTTGTCTGAGTGTGAATAGACCATCTATGATCGTAGGCGTTGCCGTAGTCGTAGATGCTTTAAATTCTAATCAGTTGTTGTTCTTTGGTTATACGAGTTGAAATTCTGATGTCAGCTTATTAATTCAGGTGAACTTTTCAGTCAACGATAATGCTTCTTAGAGAAACAACAAGGCATTTCATAACTTATTTGTGACGCACCTGGTCACGTAAATTCGAGTCTGAATTGCGCTGCTAATAATTCACATCTGTTGGTGTTAAACGTGAGAAGAAAACAGAATCAAGAAGAATATAGACAGAGGGACGGCGTGGTGGCACGTTTGCAATTCTTTGTATTTCTCTGATAGGTGGGGTAGTAAATAGGCCAGGCTTTGGATGAATTCACTTGGCTTGAAAGCATTGAATGCATCTCTTTTTAAGTTCGATTTTGATTAGATCTATACGTGTAGATTATGCAACCTTTCATTCAGAACGAACCATACCTCAATAATGTGAGGACGCAGACGGCTCGTTACTTTCATCTTATGCTAAAACCCGTCGATAATGCCAGGTTATTTATTTTATATGAATGTTGATTTTTATAGACAACTTTCTAGTTTGATTTGGGGGAAGGGAAGGAGGTATGCGGGTGCCTTACAGTTCTTTCTTTTTTCTTAGAGCTCACTGAACAGTCTGTAAAGTGATTTTCAGTTGACCCCCAGGGCTGGTCAAAATAATTTGGCGGGTCGTAGACAGCTCATGTTTGAGCACCTCAATCAGAGCACCTCGAATTAGAGGGAAATAAATATGAGTGTAACTCCAGGTCTGTTCGCTCAATGAGAGGTGATAAACGCACCATCAGTCGCGATCCTGTCGGTCTTTCCGAATGAAAACCAAACGATGATCTAGAACTGCAGTCTTTTTGTCTCTCTTGTAATCTCTTCTGGCCCACTGAAAAAAACAAAACAAACAACAACAACTGTTTCCAAATGATTGTGGTTGGCGGGTTGGAACCTGAGGAACCAAAAAACATGATTGAATCTTCATCATGTCAAATATAATGAAAGATCCCTTCACGGTCCGTTTTCGTGTTTTTTCTGACTATGGAAAATTCAAGTCGATCTGAGTCTTTGACGGAGATCTATTGCCATTACTTCTTTTGTTCTGATAGAATGTTACCTGTGGTTTAGAGGAATGGAACCTTGGGAAGCGACGGTAACTTCGAAACAAACTAGAATATTGCACAATGTTTCATACCAAGGGCCAGATCTCAGCAATGTGAGCATACAGAGGGCTGGGTAATCTCGCCTCATGATAAATCCCTTCTATAATGGCATGCTATTTGGGTGTCAGTATTTTGTTCTTTCTCCACTCTACATTTCAACCTCAATGTCTTGTTTTCACTATCAACATTTCCTTATCCTGAAAAGTAAACTCACCAATGCACGAAGGAAGACAATAAATAAGTACTTAAATAAATCCCAGCGCTTTTTGGAATCATTTTTCAAATTTTTATTTTTCTCATAGAGTTTAGAAATAAAACCATTGTCATTAGCATTGGGTAGCTCGCAGAAAAGTCCCCCGAGACTGTAACTTATTTTGATGACGTGTAGTAAATAAATATTTGGCTACAAAATAAACAATCTGAACATCGTGATCACTGTAAACAAATAAATGAACGTTCTTTAAAATTAAATTCTTATTCTTTTGTTTTGCCCCTTTCTAGACACAAAGACTTGAACGTGGCGCAGAAAATATTACATGAGCTGGCTCTATAAGCCCGATTTAATGTAAAATAAACCAAGAAATTGACAGAGGCATTTACTGCTCCGAGTAAGAATGAAATGTCTACAGCAAGGATGTACAGCTCGTGGTATGTACCACCGAAATCAAATCCCGGTACAAGTCGCTTGACATACACGGCCACAACCGTTGGTGTGTTACACACAATGAACACGCATGATAATGAACACACCACCACAATCAATCTCACATATTTTTTTTGAATAGTTGAAGGTACATTGCTTTTTAGTTGTTGCGTATCATCTTGAACGTGTGTAACATCATTTTGTGTTTCGTGAGAATCTCGCTGTTTTACAGATTTTCGAACACTCGTAAAGTTTTTCTGAAATCGAGTGGAATTTCGAAGTCCAATTATCATCACTAGGGTGTTGACAAAAATGATAACTTCACAAGATGTGGGCAGCAAAATGGTATTGGTGATGTTGTGAACCATCTCGACTTGTGGCCTCCAGCTTGCAACACCAACAGTCACTTTTGTAACGTTGTAATATTTAACAAAAATCATAGTGCGTTGGAGAGTTGTGAATATTGGTGTTGAGCTTAAGATGCAGAGAACCCATATGATTATTAAAGCCACGATGGTCCGGCGTACAGAGAAGAGAAATTGTACACGAAGAGGGGTGATAACACACAGACATCTTTCCAGTGATACTAAGACCGTAGTCATACTGGAGATGTCATAGAACATTGACCGCGTCCACGCAAAGATGTAATTCTGAAATGCCTCATAATGTATAGGGTCTGACGGAAACTCTGCATGCAAAACGCTAAAAGTGTAGAACACTAGACTCCAGATCAGTACCAAGAAATCAGACACAGATAATGAAAGCAAAGTCAAAGTGACATTATTGGTTTTATAATCTTGGCTCAAAAATACAACAATGTTGCACAAATTCAGGAAGAGTCCAACAATGCAGATAAATAAACTGATTACCGTAATGGCATCCATCACTTGTGCCAGGTCTTTGTTGCCTGCCCCTTTGGCCCAGAATAGTAAAATATTCACACTGACAATGAAATTTTGAGTCCGATACGAAACCTAAGAAAGCGGAGACACGGTGGAGATTCAGTGTAGTTACTTTTGTAGTTCTTTTCAGTCTCTGTTAATACATTACTCTTATTTTTATTGGGCACGATATATTAGCAAAAATTATTCTCGGTTCTTTGATTCAGCCCACAACGGTTTAATATGTGATTTATCCCTTGCAGGGTAAAGACCATGTTTTTTTTGTTTTTTTTTAACGCCCGTCTTTGATGCTGTCGGCAATCCTTAGAACAATAATACTGATGAAATGGTAAATAACATTCCAGCCTCATGATTCACCTGCACTTGTCTGTGATTTCATGCAAGACAATTCCCCAGAAATAGGAGATCACAGAGTTTACGTGATTTGCCCCTGCTTGAGAGTTACTGACTGTGTAATTAAGCTTTGTGAATCGCATCTTTTATCTGCTCATTCTAAAATCTACTCATTTTCCACAGCTAATTTCAGACTGTTGGCCTATGATGAGTCTTCTACGTTTTATTGACTGAGGTTATTAGTATAAAATAGTGTCAAACAGCTGCTTCAACTTCTTTGTGCAATGTAATCTGACATGAGATAACTGTGCTGGCGTCGTTGTCTGACCTAGTGCAGTTTCTACCACTAGCGTAAAAGACTTTAGGACATTTGCTGTTGAAAATATGTCTGTTCTGGAGAGATTTTCCGACATTTTTGAAACACAGCATGGAGAAAAGGAATATTCATATTCTCTCAAGTATCGCTGTATGACGTGGCATCGTAACAAAAGATGTGTAATTCGCCATTGCGACGCCATGTAAATTGTTTTATGAAGAAGGAAATAAATATGACCTTATTATAAATAGTCTCATGGCATCACACGGCAAAATATTTATCTATGTTATTATTATTATTATATACACTAGCCGATCCGCAAATGTTCCATACCAAGCCCAACCGTATATCTAGATCCAGGCTATATTAAAACGGTCTTTGGATTCGATGCAATGACTAATAGAACTTACCTTACACACAATTTCTCGTAGAAATGCACAGATGTGATTACGTTGATTTTCGATCACAAATGTGTGAAGATAGGTCAAGAACGAAATTTCCGATCATGCTTTTTGATTCTGCAATCTGCTCTATAGAAATGCGTCTCTATTTTGCTGCTAAAATAAATTGTAAACATATGTAGTAGGCAACGGTTCAACTGAAATCGGCGGGACCATGGGTTTGTTTTCGGTTTAGAAAGAGTTTTGGTTTACTGATAGGAGGCTTGAAAAATGCCAGTTTCAAGAAAGGCAGCCCAAATCATTATCCAAGAGGGCAAATGTAGGCCTGTATGTGCATTTTAGCAAAAAATGACTAACACGACCTCCGTTGTCTGTGCTTTTGACTGAGAATGAGGATGGGCGATTGCTCAGGCCTAGGGACACAAAAAGCATGGATCTGCGGGAGAATGTGGGCTAACTTTCACAGTAGAGAGACATGAGTGTCGACGGACAATACAGAACTGAATTGGGGAATACACAGATGTGATTTTTAAAGTTGAGTTTCGATCACCAGTGTCATAGTTGAGGCGCAAAACGAAATTTCCTGTCTTACTTTTTAATTCTATTCGGAGAAAAGGCGACTTTTTTTTTTTTTTTCGGTTCAAAATGTCGGAACACTTTCGTCTGTTCAACTCAGTTGTGGCTCAAAATCAACGAAAGTATTGAAAATGTAGCAAACGTCAAGACCTTTTAAAATAAATATGTCCACGCACACCTTTGTGCCTTTCTATGCATAATATGATATTTTGTAGCCTTTAAGGCTCAGCCATTAAAAAGCCTTTCGTGATTACATTTGAGGCCTTTCTCCCTTTATTATATTATGAAAAGTGGTTTTCTTTTTGGATAATCTTTGCATAATTATTATGGAGAAGAAATATATTAATAGTTAAACTTTTTAGGGGTCTCTGGAACACGAAATCCATACAAAATTGCCCAAAACTGCAACACATACTCCCACTGCAATTACATGTATTACTGCTACTTCCAATAATAGCAAAGATAAAAATGTAAGAAAGTAAACTGATCAAAAAGCATTTACTTTATCTTTATTTTACTAGCAAAGTTATAATACAAATAAAATACAGTTAGTACATTTCAGCTTGCAAAATGTATTTGAGCTTTAACTTTAAAAAAAAAAAGAAAATCATTTCAATGTGTTTCTTAAAGTTAATATTTAAGTTTCATTTATTTTCCAGATGATAAGAAATTATGGCAGTTGCTGCATATTATGGTAGAGAAGTATTTGGCCCTCCCAGGAAAAACTGATTTTTGGTTTGCACAATATTAGTAATAAAACCATTTAGAAAAAAATAGAACGTTTTGATATCTGTTGAAACTCATCAATTGATCGGTAACACTAACAGCTAATGTTTATAATATTTCACATGTAATACATATGTCCACGGAACTATCCATGGTTGTATCATAAAACCACACAAGTGTATTTGCACAATTGCTGCTGATAGTTGATTAATCAAGAAGAGTTTTGAATTCAGTAGTAATGATTCTTTAAAAGATTGTATTTTAACCTATGGGATTTACATTCAGTATACCCACCCGAGTGAATTCAAATCCAAAAAAATATGCAACGATTAATACAAAATGTCCCTAGCATAACACAAATAAATACATTGATGATTATTAAGTATTACCTAATATGCATGTAAGTGTGTGTGCGGTCGTGTGAGTGAGTGACATGCGGAGAGAGAGAGAGACAGAGAAAGAATTAAGAGAAAGAGAGAGAAAGACAGACAGACAGAGATCATGAAAAGAGATGCAAGAAATTACAGACATCTTAAATTTGAGCTTTTGCGTGAAATTTAACAAGAATGTAATACATGTACCTGTACCTGTCAAACCAAATAGTGGGTCTTATTTTTTGTGTGTGCATTTTTATTTAAATAAATTTGTTGTTGTACTTGACGTACATTTTCAAATAAAAAAAAATAAAAAAAATAAAAACATTATTATCAGATTGTGCATGTCAAGTAATAGATGTGATGGTTTACTGTGCTTTTTATTTCACATAACATAAATATGTTTTGTTTCCCACGTGACATGTCACGCTGTTTTCAAGGAAATCAGTGCATTAGATATCAGATATCATTATGTGCGTAATTTCCTTTTTCTCTTCAGTAAGGCTCTGTATCTCTGTATGTTTACAAAAGACTTAATTCAGCACTATTGTATCCAATTTCTTTGAAATGGAAGTAAATCATTATTACAAACATTTTTTAAAAAACATTTCCTGTGTGCACGCTCCTGTGATTTATCTTTCACTTGCTAAGCACTGTGCTTCTTCCGTCTCTCTCTCCTCCTCTCCCCCCCCCCCCCCCCCCCATTGTTTTCTATTTTAAATATCAATGAGGTAGTATCTTATAATTTAGTCCATATGACCACGAGATGATAACCAAAACATTAACACGAGAACAGAGAAAGGCACTAAAAGCTTCAGAATATTGTTCTTTTTTTTTTTTATTATCTTCTTTGACAATCAGCATAGGTCATGCAAACACACATACGCAATACATGGGTGTAGTTTATCTCCGAGTTCTTCACCAGTTTCACAAACGCACACACCCACACACACAGAAAATAAAATTCAACCACCAGAAATGCAGTAGTGATTAAAGTATTCACTGCAATATTATGTCCCCAGTACACCTCTTAAGACTGTCATTTGAGCAAGCTGGATGTGTCCAATTAGCACTGATAGCCCCCGAGCCCGAATTGAGTCTTGAAATATGAAAACTAAAGAATTAAAAATTAATCATAGAGATCAAACGATTTCACAAGGAGGGAAATGTCATTATTTTTCTGCTTATTGGCCATTTTACATTTGTATGCCCGGGGAGGGGGAGTAGTGGAAATAAAGAAAAGAATTAATAGTTACAAGTAATATATAACTGCGGAATAAAATGAGGAAGGAGAAAGAGACACTTTGGTGGACTGATAGACCAATAACTTCCACTGGAACAGACATAAAAAAAAACAGCAATAGAAGAGTCATATATGGCAATATGAAGAGGAAAGTGGGACAGTTACAGTGGGGATCTGTCAGTGGATCCAGGTCTGTGCTGTATACATGATAATACATAATGGATTGTATAAAATCCCATCACCTTAATAAGAATAATCAATGTGCATCCTTAAAAACTGTGTATTTCAGTACTTTGTAAATGCAGTGACTCTGTGAACTGAAAATTTAGATACATGTATTTGAATAAAGGTATTATATGTATGGAAAGACAGATAACTTATCCTGTTTTACACAGTTATTCTGTGTTTCTGGGTGCACCAACATCTTTATTACATCCTTTTTGTTGGAAAGGTATGAACCCATCACCATGTTGGATGTCCATAACAACACCTTGACGTTTTGAAAAAGAGTAAAAAAAAAAAAAAAAAGGAAAATCCTGGAAAATTTGAGATTTTTAAAATTAAAAAAATTTTTTTTTTAAAAATGTAAAACAAAACAAAACAGAGAAAGGCAAAGAAACACTAACATCTGTTCTTCAAACAATGTTTACAAACTGTTTCCAATATATGAAACAAAAATCAAGCGATCCAACCTTTTCAACTTTACTCACACCATACATGTACAGTAAAAGTTATTACATCATTTTTTTTTTTTTTTTTTACCAACATTCCAGTTCTCAGAATCACAAGAAAACAACAAACTAACACAAACAAATGCCCATGCATGCACACACATATCCATGCGCCCATCACACACACACACAGTGTACTAGATTGCTGTAAGACAGCTGACCTTTAGAGATGACAGGGAATCATTTTGCATGATGAATTTTTGACCGAAACAAACAAAACAACAGAAAATCAAAAAATTGGCCATTATCTCTATAATGCATGAAAAATAACGTTTCATAGGTGTAAGTATTCATTAGCAAGAACAATGCAATATTTAAACCATAGGGAAAAACAGACATACTTGTGCTCAAATCACTGACTCAATCATTCACAGTTTGAAGGAACATCTGCAAGGGTTTCGATTCTTGAAGTAAACAAACATATTTGAAACTCAAACCAACTGCAAAACCTTTGTGTCTTTGTCTGCTCTTTCAAGAGACAGACAGTATGTTGACTGTTTTATTTGGAACTTTTATCTATTTGTGAAATTTTAATTGATGAAGCTCTGAGTATCAAGCTTAGTTGCAGTTGTCATTGCCAAGGCACGATTAAACCTATACTCAACCTGAAACTCATAAGCTGACAACATTACTGAAGAAATTAAACAGCTTCAACTGACTTCTCGAAATCTGTTTCTGACATGGTATGTCTTATAATTATGAAGTCTTCTCGTTTGCTGACAGTTTCAAATGTATATTGCAAATATATATCATGGGACACTTTTTGTCACTGTGTTATAAGCCTGTCATGAACACAAACTGTGGTGACATGTCATGCTCCACTTGAGCTGAAGTCCTACACTGTCAAGGAAACAAAAAGCAAAAAAAAAAAAAAACAAACGTGCATCCAATCTCATAACAATTAGCTCACAATCAACAAACACAATAAGATAAAATTTAATGCATGTATGTTATACTGATAAACAGTTTTGTTCGCTTTTCTCAGAAGTACTGAATATGAGATAGGCCATTAACAGTTTTACTTGAGTTCAAACAGCTTTGCTTGAGCTTACCTTCCGTGAACTTACCGGTTTGGGTGCCTAAAACAAAAATCTGTGAAACATGGTCAAGGGAAATAACAACAATAACACGCACACACACAAGAAAACTTTGCAATTGGATTTCGTGATTGCTTCATGGGGTACCTTCTGACAGTGAAAGATAGTCCCTTAGAAAATAATATTGTAGCTCATGGAGTCTTAGTCTTGACTGAGCTTACGCTGGCTAGTCTCGTATTCATTACAATCCAGTAGAGCAGTATGCTAGCTTTATCGTTAAACCTGGCAAATTCGTTCACACAACTGCAGATGACAACTCTATTCTGACAAATACATTTATTTGACTCCATAAAGAGAATTTAGTTTTTTCTGGTGATTTAAAGAGATTACACTATTTTAAATGCTTGTGCCATAGGAACAACACTGCCGCTACTGACCCTTTTCAAGGTTAAATATAGCATATTCTGTCAAAAAATTCCTATCTTCTACTCTGCCAGTTTCACTATAATTCACGCATATGGGTATCATAGGAGACGCACTCCAATCTAGTACATGTAGTAGTTCACAATAGTTCCCTTGTCTCCCCATGCAGACAACAGTATCTGACCTACACGAACACCATGAAAAGAACATTCAAAGGACTGGTCATAATTATTTTCCTCAGTGTGGTGAAATCTTGTCAATGATAATAGGGGAAGTAAAAATTTATTTACTCATGAAAGGAACACAGAGGTATTTTGCCAAACATATTTTCAATATGAATGTTGGCTATTTTCAAGACTGCAATGTCTGTAAGAAAATCATTATGCGTCCCAAAAATTGATAGATGTCCAAATTAATTTACCAAGATTATCTTCAGGTCAAAAGGACAGAGTACTTGTTTCTGCTTCCTTTGAAAACATCCTTTGAAGCAGTGTTGAACTTGTGTGAGTGCAAAATCTTTGGGGAATAGCCAATATGCTTCACTGAATAAAAATAATGTGAAAACATAGTTGTTTCCATCATGAAATCTGAGAAGCATGGTGCATTTCGTTTATCAATACTGTTTACAAATGCATGTCAAAAAATATCTATCTGACAAACCATAAAAATGTTGACATAGTTTCGCCTGTCTTGATTTAAAACAGGCATCAGCAATACGGAATGAATGCTTGCAACATATTACACATTACATGAAATATACATGGAATTTACAAACATGTTCTGTAATGACAGATACAGGAGAAATAAATACATGTATCCCAAAAATATTCACAGGATATTGCTGAATTTGCTGAAATATAATCCTTTTCGGCATCGTCAGTGACAGTCTGGTATACAATCATTGGACTTCGTGGCAGAGAAGCTAATATAACATAATTAACAAAATTCAATAGCTAGAACATTTACAATTTTGATACCATGTAGTCAAAGCTTTTTGTATTTCAAACTGGAACAACACAGAAACTTAGGACTAACTATCTACAGTCTGATAGAAAAAGAAATGTTTAGAATTGCAAATGAAAAGCAGCTATTTCCATAGTGGGAATGACTAATTTCTCAGCGGGTTTCACAATACGTTTTTTGACTGTATGAGTCAGTGTTGTTTCATGGAGATTGGTAAAACTGAAATCTTTGAAGAGCTCGCTAAATGAGATGGAGGAATCAGATGGTGAACACACAAAGTTCTGAGGGACAGGGAAATCACAGTCATAGCCACGTCGATGCAAGATGACACTAGTGCCATTGTAGTTGAGATTGCCATTGGCTAAACTCCGAATGCTGACAGCGCTTGTATCACATGGGAGAGTGTTGAATAAGGGCTGGACAGTTTGGAAAAATACATCCGTCTCTAATGTTGTAAAATATGTCACTAAGGGGTGCTGCAGAAGGTCACTGATGCCTAAGGAATTTATGGAAAGAGCTGCAAAGTCCAAGTGTGATGTTTTCTTGGGTATTTTTCTTCTCTCAACCATCAGCACAAATTTGCTGATTGTGGATTTAATGTCTGTCACACCTTCTCCCATCCCTCTGTTGTCGTCATAGATCAGCTGACGGTCTAGCATAATTTCCATCTGACCTTTCTCCAAGCAAGCCACCCCATGAGGCTGAGCTGATAACATTGTGAGCCTATGTTGATGATTCTCCAATATAACCCCTGACGTCATTGGATAATAGTTTGCTTCAATGCGCACAGCTCTATTTGTCCGCCGTTCGATAAACTGAAAGCCATTCTGATCTGTGAAAAAGGAAAGATCAGGATTTTTTATATCTGAATTGAAACGCAAGATGATCTCTTTATCTCTAAGAGTATGGATATTGAGTTCATTCTCAATGAAAACTGCAGAGGCGATATGAGTTGGATGGTGGTAAAGTGTAATATGGTGAGTGATATATGGCTCATATCCCACGTCCACTCGGGTCATTAGAGGACCCTGTGTAATTCTGATGACTGGAATGTTTGGAAAAAGGGCCGTTGCAGGACCATGTGGATAAAAGAGATAAGCCCCACTTCCTTGAGACTTATAGAACTGGAAACTCAGGTTGAGAACAGTCACGTTTCCAGTGGTCAGGTCTTTCATTTTCAAAAGAGATCCTGTTCTGGGATCAAAAGTCAGTTCTATAACATTGTTGTCAACTACAATAGGAGTTGTCCTTTTTGGCTCAGGTTTATTCTGGTGGAAACGCAGTGCACTGGAGACTCCAAGCTGATCTGTGTTGACGACTTTTATTGTAGAAGTGTAAGATGTACTAGCAGGATTATCCTTCTTGTAGAGTACAAAAGGCAAAACGGCAAGAGGACCAATATCCACAATGAATGTCAGCTCAAACACTTTGTCGTTAACCATTGCATCTTCATCCTTGTTCCATACTGGGCTGATCTGACTTGGAATAACCAGCTGAGAGGCAGAGACAACCTCCAGAATTTGACAATTAACCAACAGATGGACAGCTTGCTGCCTTGACTGCCCAAGCGGGTTAAAGATGAGCACAGTGGTACCAGATTCTCGAACTGGAATTATTTGCTTCTCAGGCAAGCTTTTATGAGATTTTCTCATGGTTTCTGGCTTGAAAACTACAGGTGATTCCACTTTGCCACCAGAAACAAGAGACTGGAGTGACCCCTTGATGACTTCTTGAGACTGTGTATAAGCCCTGAACAAGTACTCCTCGTAGTCTTCCACCACAAACTCTTTGGCAGTGCCTGTGATAGCATCATGGTGCTGAAACAGACCCAGGGCTCTTCTGGCTTGCTGAAGGAAATGGGCCTGAGCAGAAAATCTATTTGCTGGGTTTACTTTCCACTTTTTGTAATAGGCGTAGTTCAAGGTGCTCAAAATATCAGCTGCCTGAAGATTTGCTTGCACTTCACGACTAAAGTATTTGTCAAAGGGTCGGGTGGTGTAATATCCGGTCCAGTAGGCCATATCTCTGTCTGAATATGGGAAAAAGTCTCCACTTAATATTGGGAATTCTACGTCCTTGTGCATTAGTTTTTTGTTGATATGCTCCTGTTTGGTAAGCTGGAAGTAATCTTTCAGCGTACCCCACTGAACATTGACATTCCAGTCGACTCGCGAATTCATATATTGGATTAATTTTTCATAATTAGTGTATTGCTGATCCCATTCCAGTTCTCGGTCATAGCGGAAATCATCACCAATGGGCACAAGAATAGTGTTGTATTTGAAATAATATGCTTTAGCACGATACTGAGCATTTAGCATTGTAGCACTTTTCGCAATGTTTTCTTTAGTGACGGGCTCAGCTCGGGATTCTGAATTATCTCCAGGAATCTCCCGAAAATCAAAGTGTAGGCAAGCAAAGGGATTTGGACCACAACTGAATTTGATGCTGTATAACATGAAAGGCATAATATGACAGAATATGTCAGTGGAGCCCTTTCTGTCCCACATTTGTCGCCAGTAGAATTCCAAAGCTTGCTCTTTGATTAGTGATGTTTTCACTGCTTGGTGAACTCGCTGGATTACCATGTTGGCCATACCAGACTTCTGCCACAAGTAAGGCATTGTGCCTGAGTAGCCAAATGGATCTATAGACCAACTGTTTTCTGGGCGGACACCGAGGTTCTCCCACAACCACTGATGACCCTCGATAAGTTGGTCAATGACTGCAGCATAGTGAGTACTGGCCTCATCAGGCATTACCCAGCCCCCGAGTACTATCTCCAGTTGACCCCGTCTGATAAGTCGACGCACATGAACCTAGAGAAACAAAAATCGAGTAAATGAACGTATCAAAAAACTACATTACATAATAACATTACAGATGTCTGAAACAATTTAGTTGACGGGCCTTTAAAATGCAGCTTATAATCCGTCTATTCTCATATACGGTACATGTTTTATGTATGTGTTTCAAATTAAAAACAACAATATCAACAACAACAACAGCAACAAAATCCTGTTACTTCTGAAGACAGTGAATATTTCTAAAGATCTAGCATATCTTTTACCTGGATCTGAAGATACAAAAAACCAAAAACATTTGTGTAAAACGAAATGTTCTTTTTTAATATTCAAATTTTTTTTCCTCAATGCTCACGGTAGAACTGCTGGTGAAGGAAATACATATGTATTTCAGTTGATTGTTTCATAAGCTGGTCTTCATAAATATACATAAGAAATATGATAAATGATGAGGATAATAAGACAGTAAATTTATTCATTGAAACGCACATTTAATCAGGAAATATTCACTTTTTTTTTTATTTGTCTATGTCTAGCTTTTATTGTTGCTATTATCATTATTAGTATTATTTTTAGTTTTTGATATTTTTTTTCTCTGTTAAGAGATACTTTAAATTGAAAATTGCAAAGCTTTGACTTTTTTTTATATTTTAAAATTGCTTATAAATATATATGTATTCTGAAAATATAAGAGCTGGATAAATTGGCTGCTGAACTTAAGAGTTTCCAAGGCTCGTTTTTCTGTGTGTGACAGCAAACTGCCTCCGTTAAAGTCACCCATACCTTGACTGCATCCTCTAATTCATTCCACCACATAGAGAAAAAAACAGTCTCAGCCCAAATGAAGGTCATATTGGGATACTGGGTCAGTTTGTTGACCATGTTTTCCAGTATGTGCTTGGTCTGATCTGAATAGTATTCGTTGACCGTTTTCAGCCACCCTGGATCTTGATGCGAGTGAGGAACCAGTACAACATTCAGCCTGGGTGGTTTGGTAGTCCGGTCTGAGAGGGTACCAGGAATGAAATATTAGTTGTGGCATCACAACGTCCTAAGATGTCAATTTACATCGCACTTGGATTACCAGGAATGAAATATCCTTGCTTGCATATCACAGTATTAAATTGCACTTGCATTATGAAAACAGTTCTTCTATAGGCTACCAGCAATAAGTTTAACACAAAAACTGTTTGTGTATTACGATAACAGACTTTTGTGCAGTGATTATAAGATATAAAATTATAAAATAAAAATAAAATAAACAAAGGGCACAAGTAAATACATGACACGGTCCTCATTTTGATGAATGATGTGGAAAAAGTGTAGCATAAACAGTAAGTCTCCTGCTGGTATAGCACTCATTTGTGACCTTTGACTCATGTTTATTTTGCAGAGTAATATATTTTACATTTAATACCACTAAGTTTTACAATAAACAGTTTACCTTTATATAACACAAACAGTTCTAATGCAATTGATATTGTTTATTCCAGTCTGTGGCTAGCTTGGTGTAAACTTAAAATGTGGCAGGAAAAAAAAAGGTGTATTTTGCAAAAAGAATCCTTACCTGTGTTGAATTTTGGAAGAAAATAAAGGATAGATATGTTACTTAAAACTACTCCCGTCCCAGGTTATATAATGTTACTTCTTGTTATTCAACACTTGGCCGGGCATGTCCATGATATTTTTAAGCAGAGTTAAAGCATAGTGGATTTAGGAAGAATGCTCCCGCTTTGTAAAAGTAGAACCTCTTCAGAGCTTATTGATGGTGTCGGGCGCAAAACCAGCCAAGTCAAGATAAGCAAATTTTACAGGAGGAACAAAAAGTTGCGGATAACACAAAAGGGAAATGTACTTAGCTGGTTTGATCACATGTCTATTTTGAATGTTTCTATTGAATTATGGTAAGGGCTATTTTTACAGATGATGCAGGGTTCCAATTTTCATAAATTGGTACTATAAAAAGAAATATGAACATTTCGGACTTAGCGGGTTTGCGCCCGAGACCATCGTTATACATGTAGCCGCTATCCAGCTGAAGCTCACTGAAATCAAAATCAGTATAATGACACCATGGGTAGGAATGCTAAACAGATCAGGTAAACTTGCAGTTAGAAATTGGAGACTTACGATAGTCTTGAGTTGGTACAGGCATCTCCCATTCTCCACTGGATCTGACGTTGAATTCAGTTTTGTGGAACAGGTCAATGGTTGAGATATTGGCATGATGGGCTGGACCAGAACCTGTTAAACTGCACACATCAGGGTCCTGTTTGACGCTTATCTAGTATAGGGGAGAAAAGATGATTTTAGAACACTGATTATGATATTAATGATAATATTTTTGGAGGGTAACAGATTAACGGTAGGGAACAGTTAAAGGAGACTTGCAAGGTTTTGTAGTATATAGGAAGGTGAATGTTTAAAAGTAAAATTCATACCAATTCAATTCTGTGCTAAACCATTACTGCTGTCTCAGCAAGTTGCTGTAGATCACTCTTTTGATCAAGCAATAATGCCTAGCTGCAATAAAGGTTTTAATATATTTCATGCAGTTTCAAATGACATCACCATTTTTCTGGCGGGCTGGACAAGATGCAAGTTTCCTTTCAAATAATTTTTAAAAACATTGTAATTATGAAAGAACACTGGATTTTTTAGGCTCTCTGGACAGGGTGGATGTTTCTTTTTCAAATGTTTCAAAAAAATCCTTCTGTTAGTAAAACATCATTTTTTGAAGCTCTCTAGGACAAGACAGGTGTTTTCTTTCAAATACTGAAATAATGTTGAAATTGTCCGTTTTGCAAGGGACAATTTTTTTGAAGTTACTAAGACGCCCCAGCTCCATGCTCATAGTGTAAAGCACCTTCACTCTTCCCATGATTTGAATGATGAAAGCGATGCAAACCACCCAGTCAGCATCACTAGGTCAGTAGCCTACGACATAGATTTCTGTTGGATTGGCAGCATTACCCCAAGGACGAGTTCCCTACATCAAACTGAGATTGGCCCGATGTCATAACCAGCAGATCTGTGTAAGAAAGATGTCATTCCTATGTGCAAACTTGACATCAGATTTCCGTAGGATTGTTGCTGGACAACCGCCCCTTCTATTTACCTTACTCAAAGACCCGTGGCTTCTGCTGTCCAACATCCTCCGGTGATGCTGCTGCAGCTCCACCCTGGCCACTTCATCAGGCAGGTTGATGTACAGGCCCAGGGACAACAAGACCAGGAGCCCCACGGCCACCACTCGGTGCCAGAACTTCATGTTGCTCAGGAACCACATCTTGTCCTCGCTGGCCGATGGTTAGGACTAGCAGCAGGGGGTGGTGGGGAATACAGCGGGATGACCAGCATACTGGGGACCATCAGAACTCGTGCAAAGTTGGGTATTCATCTGAAATGCAAAGGATACCTACCATTATTTATAGAGACAGACCGTTTAGCCTTTGGCTATTACACTACTGTTTAAACAAAATTGCCCTGTTATACTGTCAGTAAGGGATTGGGGTGGGGAGTAGGGGTCCGCCATGGTGCCGGACGCGACTTTTACGGCATCACAGAAGGTCCACCACCAACGCAGCTCTCACCTTCAATTTAAAAATAAAAAGCTGAACTATAGCTATATTAATGGTAATAGAGCCTTTCTGTCACAAGCCTGGATGCACGGCCTGGGATCATGACAGCATCTCGAGTTTTTATTACTCGTTTTCGATTTAGTCATTTTCATTCTTTTGTTGCATAAAATAATAATATGTGTCTCTTTCAGAAGGGGTTATTATTCTAACAAACGGCACTTTATTTCAAATGGCAAAATTGTCAAAATGAACATAATGACACTTCACGTTCGGACTTGTGAATAAAGTTAGTTCTATATTCAATAAGTCACAGTCTGCTTTGTTATAATTATAATTTATATTGTTACAGACATCACTACACAAAGTGGTTGTTGCAATTGTCTGAAGAAGTTTGATCGATTAGGCAGTTCATTTCTCTGCAGAAATGTCGGTCCATGCCGACACTGACAGTCTATTTCACGAATATTTCTCCAATTTTCTTGCTCTGCAGTATCAAATGGGTGACAACATGCGATCTAAATAATAATGTGTGTGTCTGTGTTTGTGGTTCAGAGAGAGAGAGAGAGAGGGCAGTGGGATCGCACTGCCTAGTTTTAAACTTCATTTTCACGTGTGCAAACACCTCTTTCCTTTCATATGATTTTGATTTAATTTCTTCTGTAATAAGATACCCCCCCCCCTCCTTTTTTTGTAATTAAAATATGGAAGCGGTTACATGTATCATGATTAAATTACTCAAGAAGAAAGTGAGACGAAAAGCATCTTCTATCCAGAAACTGCTCAGTTCTCTTTGCTGTATTACTGCACACACCTGCTCAAATTTTAGTTACACGTAAAGTCTGTCATTCTTAATAGACAGCCTACATTTCTCCGGTTTCAAGGTAGGCAAAACATAAAAGGAATAATGCACTCCTACTATGAGATATGATATCTGGAGTTCTGAATGAAAATATCGCACGAGCAGTATTGTTCCAACACCAAAGGGGAGCATGAAACTGCCCGTCTAGACTTCTGCATAGAGCAAATTTACACTTGAATCTCCGTTCATCGCATAATTGGTGGGCGCTTCTGGCGGGTCTCCTAGCCTATCGGTCTGTTGCATTATTACGTCTAGATTGTCGTGCTTCTTCCTGGCACAATGTGGCCGTTATCATCGTGTCCACGTGCTATCTCCAAAAACTCAAAACCTCGCAGAATAATGACGTTTTAAAAAAATGTCAAGAAAATGTAAAAGATTTAGCCCGCCTGAACAGTTCAAGAGAGATAGGCTATGTGACATCATGTGCAGTCTAATATTGTATTTGGCATGCTGTCAGATGTCAGATTTTTTTTTTTACTCTATTGTAGTAGCCTATTTGCGTGACTGCCAAAGGACACGAAGATTTCTGTTGTTGACGTGAGTCCTCCCAATGAATATACATGTATCCCATCACACCATTCTGAACATTTTGGACATAATTTTTATTATTATTATTTTACATGTATTTATAAAGCATAATTTCCCGCCATGTGACAGCCCTTTTGATAATGCATAAAGAGCTTAAGGTATTGATCTCTTGCTTTATTCAGGGGCAGGTTTTAATTGGTAAATGTTTGAGGAATAACAGTTCTCAGCCCACACACTATGTCTTCCTGCACGTATCGACGGACATGTCCTCATCTCGTCGAGTACAAGATGCTCTACGTCTACGTTTTGTTCAGCTTGAATTCATATTGCCAGTAGACTGCAGTTGACATCCGATCCATCTCTTATTAATTTCTTCAAACGTTGTCTGTAAGCAGGTGATGACATTCGGCAGTTTCTATTTTTAAATGCCTTTTAATTTTTTTTCATTATTTCTTGTGTAGAGGAGCTCAAACTCCGATGAAAAACTTCTCAAATGTGAAGTCCGCGTAAATGGAACACTTTAAATACTGTTCTGGGGAGACCGGATAGCGATTGCCCAATGAAATGTGTTTTTCTTGGTTTAAAAAATACAAAACAGTACGTGTGAAGAAATATTGAAATAAATTGTGCAGTAGAGCACTCCTTTTCCCCTCCCCAAATTGTATGTTAAATAGATAGGCCCACACTGAATACTGAGTGTAATTAAGGGCAACAAAGATAACAGTAACATTAAAAGTCCATTCAGAATGACGCATAAGGTAATTTTGTACGGGGAAAAAAATGTAGGAATATAGAGGGAGAAGAGAGATGAGATAAATAAGAAGAAACATCAATGTGATGAAGCGGCATAAACAGATGAGAGAGAGAGAGACTGAGAGAGAGAGAGAGAGAGGGAGAGTTAGGAAGTAATATGTTATTCATAGCGAAGATTAATGAATGACAAAATAACCATAAGGAGTCAACAGAAAACAACAATGTCCGACGAGCTGTTCTTGATGAACCGATTTTACGACTGGTACACCATCCTTATTCCTTGCGCAAGCCGAGTGCGCGACGGCACGACATGGGAAGTCGTACCATAATGATAGGGTGACCTCTTTAAAAAAACAACAACTGTACCTTCAATTTTTTTTGTTCCATTTTTTTGCATACCAGATGAGATAAAAAATATGCTTTTGCAAACTGACCCAATAATAATAATAATAATTTTAAAGTAAATGCTGCATAATCAATTTGTCATGGGGAAAGAATGCCAGTATGCACACATCGGTGAATTATTTTTCTGTACGAGGTTTGGCAGCTGATATGGTCCACGAAGTTTTAAACAACAGCGTGTTTTTTTCTAGTGAGTGCAAAACGAGAGACAATCTTGGAGGCAGCTCTATGCCTGTATTGAAATCTAGCGCCTATGACCCCCACAGCCATGCTATGTTTAGAAATGTACACAACTGTCAACGGCCCTTGACTTGAACGGGTCATGCAACGGAAGCAGGTTGTACTGGTTGCGAAAGGTTTTCTCAAGTCATTGCATGGTGCCCTATTGTAAACTAAGCCCTCAGTGGTTAGCAAGAATATCATGTCACATTGTAGAAAAACAAGAAAGACTGCCATTAAACTGTTAACCATGGCAGGGGGTGGTACTCGGATATCTAAGACATCACTTTATACAACAGACATTAATTTTGCATGAAAGTTACCACTCATTCGCAAATATTTTATCTGGAATCAGGGACATGGCTGTGGTGTGTGTTCATACACTGTCATACAGACATAACACTGTCTGCCGTGTCTTCACTTCTACCTATGTCACTTTTGTGATTTCTGCATTTTGTTGTAAAACTTCGGTGCATAAAAAATTGAATGAACACACAGTGGCGGCCCTACAATTTTGGGACCCTGAAGCTTGAACTGTTAGGGGGTCCCTTCTCAGCCAACAATAGCAACGTATCCAAAATTCACTTATTAAAAAAGAGTTTCTTCAAGGCCCCTCCGGTATTAGGAGACCTGAAGCTTAAGCTTCATTTGTTTCACAGTAGATTTGCTATTGTGAACACATTAGAACAAAAATGACAAAGTTTGCCCTTCCGATAATGCATTCTCATCCTCACGACAGCAACAAATAGACCCGAATTTAATGCAGGCAGTAATTTGAGTAAAGGCCATGTATTCTCATGTCCACGGACGTTCATGATTGTTGCATACTGCACTGAGATTCACTGTCAAGCCTATTTTTTTGCCAAACCTGAATGGTCGGAACACCTACCAACTGAAACCAGGTCAACGTTTTAATAACAACTGTGACTAGTGTGAGGGACTGGAAGCAAATGCATGATAAACTTCAGGTGCGCAGATGTCATTGTTGAAGACATTTACTACAGCAATTTGAGTGAAAAAACAACAACACAACAACAACATAGGAAGGGAAGTGTTTCCACAGTTGGTCAAATGTTCAAATGCAGCGAAACAAAAAATCATTGTGTCTTGACTTGTTCAGTCGCCAGTCCTATTCGATACAGCATACATAGTATGTAATAGTAATAGAACCCCATGAAGAAGACAAAAGTGGCATGCATCTCCTTGCTCTTAATGTTTGACATTATTAGAACCGACCTGAAACAGAATTATGTTGATATCTGGCATCTACAGGTGTATCGTAACACAATTTATTGATTTCTTTTTCTTTTCCTAGGTGTTGAGTCCCTCTCGTCTCTCGGGAATCCCTTCTCTCTTCGCCGGTTCTTTCACACGAAGGAATCATGAACGGTACTTTATGTCAGTAGCAAAAAGGAAATGGAAAAGCACCGACATTAAAAAAGATCCGAGTCTTAAATGGAAGATGAAATTTAGTCTGTGACTTACCCACTATTACCAGTTTTGGCAGTAGACGCTTCAAGTTAATAACATCCAATGTTGACATTCAGTTCGTTACGCAAGGCGACCAGGTACTATTAGTTTTCCAGGTGTTACCGTGTCACTTCCTCGTCCCTCAGTGGTGCACAGGGAAACAGACACATACACATTTACGAGACACACTAACCTTTCCTCTTTTCGTTTGTCAACCGATTGCTTTAACCTGGGAAATTAGGTCGTGTACTCCCCGACAAGCGTACAGGCCACACACAAACGTCGCACTGATGACAAAGAACGGTTTGACGGCAGGTATTGGTTGAGGGCTTGAGGCCGCCTCGCGCTACACGCTGTCGCCAGCCCAGGTGTGTTATCCATATGCGTGGTAACTGTCACCGCTAACGGGGTGACTACTTCCCTTGATTTTTTTGTGTTTCCACACAATAATGTCACTTCGAATTGCAGCGGAATTCATTAGTAATAAAAAAAAGCAAGCGTCACTCGCATTAAAACAAATAGAAGAGGGACTAGGTTTAATTTTATTTTCGCATATGTGTAAACCGTTCTTATTTTTAACTAAATTTTGTTACCGTTCCCAAAAACTGCGGTAACTCAAAAATTCGAAAAGTCGATTTATATGTTATATATATATTGTGCTAAAATGAAACAGTTTATTGCTTCTCCTCAAACGTAGCCAAAATCGATTACTACATTTTTATTTTAAGGGAAGGGTGACAGTTTGACAACCAGTCTTGGAAGACTGCTCAGATCTTAGCTTAGGGTCTGACTGCTTACATGTATATGTAATTATATTTCCATGCCAAACAGTGAAGGAAGCGTAAATGGGATAGACAGTGACAAGAAAAGACTGGGCAGTTGAAAACTGTGCTTTAAACCAGAGAACACAGATTACATAACAGCAACAACAACAACAACAACAACTTTTCAAGCAATTAGATTATGAACCTTGATTATAGCCTCATTATGCTTTCACTCACCTGCCTGATGTAGTTGATGAGGAAAACTAACCGTCCTCCATTTTGTAAGATCTGATCAATCACGAGATCAGTCGCCATGTTCTTGTCATGTCATCTGAAATGTAAAGTAACTTCATTACAATCATGCCTTCTGTACAATATTCTTCACCTGAGATAAGATTATAACCTTCTTTCAGGTGTGGTTTTGACAGCTTTAAAAAGAAAGAGGCAAAATGCAAGTTCACATCATCAAAGGTAATTGAAAACTAAATCAGTTTACTCTTAAAAGAAAAATAGGAAAAATCTTTGAGCAAAATAATGTGGCTGTCTATGGGTTTTCACCACTCTTTGTTCATTATTCTTCTTCTTGCCTTTCTCTCTCTCTCTCTTTCTTTCTCCCCCCCCCCCCCCAAGAAAATGTGCTACTGTCCTCTGAAATTTAGCCTGAAGTTTTGATAGTCAGTCGCTTCTTGCACTTGCTATCATTTCCATCTAACGAAACCGTGTGTGTGCGCACACAATCAGTTCCCGTACACTCTCAACCTATTTTACCTCATTTTACAGTGATGAGGAATAACCTGTGGGCCATTATGTTTCAATGTTTGTTTTGGCCGCATGGGTAAACCTTAGCTGGTACTTCCCAAAAAGGCTTGCATTGCACGGCAGTGCCATTCCCATAATTGTATGTTTGAATTTATGGAAATCTGAAGTGAAAGATTTCTCTCTCTCTCTCTCTCTCTCTCTCTCTCTCTCTCTCTCTCTCTCTCTCTCTCTGTGTATGCCTCTGTCCTCATTTGCTTCCATTGTTTTCTACTGAACACCGGGGGAAAAATAGTATTTAATAAATTTCTTTTAATATATATCCAAATTTGTGCAGATTGACGAAAAATTCGTCCCTGAAGCTCATTATTTTTGCTCTTGTCCCTGGATGTCAGGCTATATTGTAAGTCGGCCATGAAATTTCTCGTCTCCTTCAACAATTTCCCCCGAAATTTCTCGTATTCTTACCATTTCCCCCTTATTTGCTCTTTGGTTCACCCTCATTATGTTTCCTTTTCTTTGTCCAGCTATTTTTCCTTCCCTTGCTGCTCTACCGCGTTTATCCATTCAGTGTTCAACCAACATGATTTTTGGGGGAGGGATTTTCTATCGTTCAATTCCTCCTCCAGTTTCTTTCACCTTCGTGTCTTTCGTCTTTCAGCAAAATGTGGTTATATACGTCTGGATTTTTCCTTGATGTCCTTTTTTCCTCCCTGTTTATTTCTGCTTCCTGTCTCCTCTCTCTCTTTCTCTGTCTCTCTCCCGCTCCCCCCCCCCTCCCCAGACACACACCATGTTAGAAAAGAGATGTTTTTAGAGGTTTTGGTTTGTTTTGCCTTTTGTATATTTCAGTATTCTAATGCTGGGCGCAAACATGCAACTTGCCGTCGTGTTGCTGTCGTATCTTAGTTTCATCTCCCCGTTGTCTCTGTAATGAGCTCGATTGCCTCATGTGTGGGCATTTCCATTCATTCGCCTCACAACAAAGTAGCACCTAGGCAAATAGTTTTCATATCCAGCACTTTCGGAGATTTGATTCACATACATGTATAATTCATATAATTGTTTGACGTACTGGTAAATAATGGCTCTGTCTTGTAGACTAATGTACGGAACATCAGAAGTAAACGAATCGTCTGTAAGGAAAGAAAATCAAACCAGGTCGGCGTTTAACTTGAACAAAGTTTAAAAAAAGAAAAGAAAAGAAAAGAAAAACAGGTAAAGACAGGCCTATGTACAGACACAATGATGACAAACTGTATAAACACAAAACCGGCAGATACAGTTTAATACCGAAACAACAAAATCCTGGTCACTCGAATGATTCATTGAGTGGTCGACTGATAGATTGGCTAATTTTGGGGGATGTAGATTAATCGGCTAATCAAATACCTAATTTGTCCTGGTCATGATCTCGAGGTATTGTTTGTGTCGTAGAATGGTTTGGGCTAGAGGCAAAAACATTAAAATTGTGATTTTTCTAGATTAAAGACATCTGTTTTGCAGGGATTTTGCGTTGTCTTTTTTTTTGGCAGCACAGTGAGGGTAAGAGACGAAAATTGGGCCCTCGACAGTTCGCCGACATATCAACGTATTAAAAGCCCATGATAGAAATAATAGACCATGGTCTCGATTAGGATTCGAACTTTAGACCGCATTCAACCGGGTCAAATGCATTTAGTACTGGGCCACAGCATCTGTAAAATGAGACGTTATGTCCTTGTCTGATGGTGCAAAATGAGGATCATGGTGCAAGCCACGCTCAGTTCGACGACATGGTTCAAATAATCATCCCGTTTTATTTTGTCACATTGTTGCCTTTTTCTAAATTTAAAAAATATTTTTCACTTTCATATCATCAGGGACCTGCTTGACGTTGCTTTGAAGACGGTGAGGACTATCATGGTTAAGATACCAGTGATTCTACGGTTCTAATAGAGAAAGTGGCAGGGCAGATGAAGCATGTTTAAGAACTGTTTGTCCAGTGTTTGGCTAGTTTCAGTCTTCTTTAAGAATATGGTGAAGACTATGGTAGGGATGCTCTGTGATTCCAATAGGGGCAGTCAGCAGGGCTGACGAGGTACGTTCACGTCAACAATTGAGCTATTAATGTCCAGTGTTGGGCTAGTTCCAATATTGAAAACGGAATGAAAAACCCATTTTTTTAAAATATAAAAAGAAAGAGGTTTTATGGAAGACATGACTGGTGCATGCGGTATTGTTGTAGTAAGCTTAGTAGCCGCTTTGCACAAGTAGGTAGGAATGGTAACCACAGTAGACAATATTCCTGCTAATTTTTAGTAGTCAATGTGCACAAACTTCTTAAGTTCAGCATTTTTGTAAAATTGAAGTTAATAGCTACAGAAACATGCGACAAAAGATTATTTTCAATGAGTAAAATGATTAATTATTACATTATTTTACGTAACCAACCCTCTGTGCACACACGTTTCCTTTGTGAGCTGATTACAAAATACGTGTGTGCGCAGTCAGGGAGCAGTGTCTGTGGTTTACAATAGGCAACGTAAGGCACTAGTTCAGGTTCTGAAATTTTAGTATGTTATGGTTGTCTCGGTCTCTCGATTCTCCCTTTCTTATCTCTTTCCACTTATCTCAAATAGATCGTGCCCAAGTCGAGTCCGTCGTGCTAAATACACCAATATAATCATTTTGGTGGAGTGCGATTTTTTTTGCTACAAGCGCTTTAGTAGCAAGCGTAAAACTTTCCATTGGAATCCTGGGCTATGTCACGAGTGGAGTGAGCGAGATTCAAGGATTACGGGGGCAGGGAAGTGAGGGATTGACTCACGGGATAGTGAGGCTGCTCACCTATATTGACTTCTGTTAGTTAACGTTAAGGCGTGAAATGTTGTGAGTTGGGGGGTCGGCATGAGGCGAGAGCGCTGTACTGACAATCACTGCAAGTTAAGAGGTCCCAGGGGACAGACGTGAGATCAGAGCAGTCGGGAGATTGTTGTGTGTTTTCCAGTGATGACTGGTAGGTTGAACTATGATTTATAATTATGATGATTGATGTATTATATTCGCCTATGACCATGATGTAAATAAGTATATGTGAGGAATGTGGAAGTCAGTGATTACTGTGTATAGAAATGTGCGCCATGAGCGATAGATGTAAGTTAGGTTCATGGATTCGTAGCGAGAGTGAGTGCTGTGTGGTACGGTGGAGGTGTGTTACCGTAAGATGTGTGGTGAGTGAAAGGTGGACTAGTGTGTGTACGCTTCATGGTTTGTAATGAGGGGTGAAGTGGTTAGAAATGGTATGGTATTATACCAATGTAATGTTCTTCTTGTAGGTGCCGGGGTCGGGCAGAGACGCCACTCGCGGTGAGCGAACTAGCACAGGGGATAGGCCAGCATAGGGCCGAAGGCTACTCATAGGCCAGTGGAGTGAAGCTGTCGCGCAGGACAGTAGGAGCGCATGAGTCGTGGCAGTCTGGCCACAGACAGGGACGTTGTATAGAACTGTTAATGTGCTATTAAGATGTACTACTGTGATATTGATATACTACTGTGCTATTGAGATACTAATGTGAATTGAACTATTAATGTGCCATTGCCATGTTGAGGTGCTATTGGAATGCTAATGTGTTATTGCCCTAGGAAGGAACTATTGAGAGACTGCGGTGCGAGTGAAATGTTAATGTGCTTATTAAGACATTGAGAGGAGAGGCTGGAGCCGAAGTATCTTTAGAAAGTAATTACCGGGTTGTGGACCCGAGGAAGAGGGCATGTGGGAATAAGGCCGTTGGAGGGTAGTTAAGTTCAATAATATAATGTATGTAATTGCACTGTTATATTTATCTTTATGTTTAATAAATGTGTGAGTCTGATGGGTTGTTCTGTTAAGTGTTATACGTGTTCGTTCGTGATTGTTGTCCTGTTATAATTATTACATCTCCCAGTCTGGGATTTGTGACAGGCTACATGTATACAAGATGGTCATTCTCTGTCAGTGTATGGTCGGAGTGCCGAGAACGTTAGCGTCAGTCTGGTGGAGATGGGCTGGGGACACATCCAAAAATGTACAGGTCTTCATACTTTGTATGGAGACCTCAGTGTCAGAGCCCATCCCGTTTTTTCTTTGTTGTTTTGTTTTGTTTTTGTCTTAAATTTAACCGCCACTTCAAGTTTATCGAGTATCATGTGCCAATGCAGTTTGGATACAGCTGTAAAACGAGCTAGCCAGTAGCCTACTAAAAATTCATCTGGCCAATTTGGGCACCATACGGCCTTTAAAAAAGAAAGAAGTCTTTGTATGCCACACAAACATGCAACCATTTTCATCCTGACACGAAACATCGAGATTAAAGCGGGAAGACCGGCAGGCAATGAGATGGCCAAACCCTTCCCTCTCCCCTCTCTCCCTCGCCCAGTAATAAAGTAGAGGCTATTTCTAAAACTTTACGAGGAGACCCGAGTCAGCGCAACGATAAGCAAGTTCCAGCATTTCGTGATTGGGGCCTACACACAGGCGGTTTATCAAACTGATAACTGAAGTGCACACTGATACTGCATCGGGCATGAAATAAACCCTGCATAAACAGCTTGCGCAATAAACCTTTAGTATAGTATAGCGCCTGGGACCCTGGGAAAATGATTTTTCGGTGAATTTTTTTTTGATAAAAAAAAAAGAAGGGAGGGGGGGGGGGGGGAGGGGGCTGGGATTAAGCGGGATTAATTGACGATGTCCTTGAATTTACAGCAAGACAGATGGTGCCTTGATGGCAGCTAAAATTGGTTTGGGTAACGGTGGCTACAGTCTAGATTTGTTACCCGTAGTTTCTTGAAAGTATGTTTTTTGTGTGTGGGTGAGAGGGAAAACACACACATATACACACACATATATACATATTATACGCACACACACACACATACATACATACATATACGGAGAGAGAGAGAGAGGGGGAGAGAGGTTGATAGCAGCCAGGCTGGTGCGTGGAAATGGAAGGAGGGAAGGCTTGAGCCGAGCGTACCATCTCCGTGTGTAACGGCTGGTATAACTGGGATATTACGTGTCTATGTTGTTGACACATTGACTGCGCGTGTAATGATTTGTGGAGTCTTAAAAGTAGTTAACAAGTTAGCGATATCAGAGATATATCAATGTGGACCTGGACCTTGAACTGCTCGCCATAAAAATGCCATTCAGTCATTGACGCGTAACAGATAACCGGCATCTTCAGTCTTAAAGAATGCAAATTTTATGAGCAGCCGATAGATCTGCACTGTGACTAACAATGACTTCACACATTTCAACCTGTGGCCACCACTTCTCAGGGCGTCATTAAAGCTGAATGTCAGTGGGTCCCAAAGGCTCCTCGTAATGCACATAGCCATTTAAATTGAAGTGGACTGCTTTTGAAAACTATTTTTCGCCGTGCATCGATGCGTCAGACGAAAGGAGAAGATGTTGAAAGGCCATAAAGTAAAAGAGGATATCGATTTCAAGTTCATGCTCATTGGTTCATGGATACCGTAAGCGACGTGTATTGGCTCAGTTCACGAGTTTTAGTTTCATAAATGAAAAGCGGTGCTACTGCATTTTTTTTTTCATGCCAGCCGGTCCCACTGGCGGAGATATTGCACATGTCATATAAGAGGTAAAGATAGATGACAAAATGATTGAAATAGAAAGGCAAAACAACAACAAAATATTAATGGCGAAGAAGACAGAGGGTGTGTGTGTGTGGGGGGGGGGCACTAAGATTAGAAGAAGGACAAACGTAATTATCGGAACAATGAAGAGGTGAATGAGTGTGTTGAAATCAAATATAATGTGTATTACGATGATATACTAATGCCAAAAGTGATAATAATGACATCTGGACTTTGCATGCTTTGAGAAGAAACCCAGAAAAGTTGACACTGACCTAGCGCAAAGAAAACGACAAACGACACCAACATGGTAAAAAAATGCACAGGCCAAAAAGAAACGCTACCAAAGCCACCAGCCAAACACTTACAAATTTCAGTATCAAAGGGAAGGAAACAACAACAACAACAACAACAAGAACAACAACAAATGAAAGTTATTACAACAAGTTCAACGAAATAACTTATGACTAAGGGTATGGCGCTGATTTCTTTATACCGTCATTTCATCTCCTACTCACGGCTGTTCAGGGCAAGCTATCCAGTGCATTTGACAGATTGTTTTGTACAGTCTAACAAATTACACGAAGGATTTAATGATGGCGACATTAACATGGTATGGTTCGAACATTGTAACGTGTCAAATGATAAATATCCGTTCCTTCTGCCTCGAAAAAGCTCCGGACGATATCTTTATCGTCGAATACTCATTGATAGCACGCTGAGAAAGTCGCGACATTAATGCTTTTCCCCCCACCAATGACAAAGGGAGGCATGGATAGAAGAATTAAAACCACGGTGCAATATCCTGATGCCCACCTGTTTAATGGGACCGGCTGAGGTTCATAAACCTTAGCGTTAATCACAAGATTCATAGTTTACTGAATGTTTCCAGTAGTGCTCTCCGGCTGAAAAGTGAACTAGGGTCGAGGATATGTGACACGTATTGTTGTTTTCCTGAACAGGAAGCTGGTGAAGCCTACTAGTAACTATGGAGATAATCATATAATGGATAAACAAGCAGGGCACTATAGATTGTTATGATTTAGGAGCAATAAGGCAGCAAGTGTTACGAAAAAGACAAAAAAACAACAACAACAACCCAGCTTGCTAATGAAAACGGCAGCAGCAGCAGCAACAACAACAACAACAGCAACAGCAACAACAACAGCAACAACACCACTACCAGCAGCAACAACAACAACAACAGCAGCAACAACAACAGCAGCAGCAACAACAAGAACAATAACAGCAGCAGCGGCAACAACACCATCAGCAACAACAGCAACAACAACAACACAGGCAGCAACAACAACAAGAACAACAGCCACAGCAGCAGAAACAACAACAGCAGCAGCAGAAACAACAACAACAACACAACAATACAACGGCAACAACAACACCACCAACAACACTATCGTTGGGCATCTTTAGCTGTCCCAGGATCTGTGTCCCAAGGGACCGCCCAAACTGACGGGGCGCATTTCATGAAACGCTGCCCAGCCGTGTCAAGTTCCCATGGTCCTGTTTTCGCCATATTTGGGTAGGAACTTTGCCTTGGGCGCTTTTCATGAAACTGGCCACCGAACTCGTCCAGTTTGCGGAATTTATGTACCCTAAAGACAATGTCGATGTAGCGTTTATCTTTTGAGATTCCCAGATTCCTACTTTGTGGACCCTCGAGGTTGAGATTATCCTCGATTACACGTGATGAGATGCCACGAGATTACTAGAACGTGCGTCACATGAAAGGCATTTTTTAAACATTCTAACCAAAGTTATGTCGTGTATTTTGAAAATAAATTTATCATCAGGTATAACTATTTACTTCATTCCCCCTCTCTTTCTCTCTCTGTTCCATCCACCATCCCACCACACTTAAAGTATTATGGGTTGGAAGGGACCCCCTTCAAGTAGAGGTATATGTATGGGACTGGCCCCTTTGGAAGTCCTTTCCATGTAGACGGAATGTTATGTGTGGGATGGAATTGAGTCCAAAGGGCTATGCATGAAACAGAAGGGGTCCATTTTACGTTGAGGGATAATTACAATGTATGTGGGATGGAAGGCATTCCTTTTACCCTATAGGGGTATGTATGGGACAGATGGGGGTCCTTTTCAGGTGGAGGTAGAATTTTGTATGGAATAAGGTGGTTTCCTTTCCATGTAGAATTAGAGGATATTAAAGGGACGGTGTGGAGTCCATTTATGTAGACTTCATAAAAACTCTTATTTTCCTTCGATTTCGGTACGACGCCTTGTGAAACAGAAGCTCCTTGGAGATGACATGGAACGGTCTTTTAAAGAATTAAATTGGGTTCAAACGCTTTCACTATAAAAACGCATTTTAACTGAATACAATGGAAACTGAAGTCGAGATTTAAATACATGTATTGTGTACAAAGTTCCTATTATGTTAGATCAACAGAGAGCATGGCAATAATGCATCATTTATTTTCTGGAATACTCGTCAGTCCACTACTTCTAGCTAAACTATCTGTATCAATGAAAAGTGGCCAGGATTCAAAACTAATGAAATCTGAAGAATTTGCACCACAAACTTACAATCAGGGAAATCGCGGCGCCTGCAACATGTCAACTGATTTCAGCACCTGATGGAGCCCCACGACTTATCGCCTCTGGCAATTTCCCCCCTAGAACTTTGGCCACTGGTCAGATCTGGTCAGATAATCGGAGCACACAATTTCATTGCTGGGCCCCATCATGAGTACCACACGGCCGGAGGACATAATTGGCGCCAGCAATGGTTTTTAATTATAGAAATAACCTGGTCATAAAAAATGCACTTCTTAAAGTGGCCATCCCGCTGAAGACTACAATTTCCCCCGCCTTTGGATTGGACACGTTTCATACGGGTTGTACTATACTTTGTTTAGGTGAGACTGATTTCTCCAGTCATTATTATCACCTTCCCGTTTTATTCCGACTGTTTCGTATCCTCTCTGAGTGTCTCGATCTCACGTTCTCTTTTCCAGTAAAATAGTTGCAGCTGTCTTCATTACCAGAACTCGTTCGGTGATCTTTCTGTCTCATTCTCCTATCCCAAGTAATTTTCTATTCTCTTCCTTCTACCGTGGTTATAGTTATTCTCTTTTCCTTTTCATGTTTTTCAAAGATTTCCAGCCACCACAAATAATTATCTCTCTCATTTCCTCACTTCGGCTACGACATTTCATATTTCCTTCTCTTCTCCACCCATTTTGCACAGCCTCACCCATTTTTTTCACATCATAAGCAAACTAACTGTCCGACGGTCCTACAGTTTACACAGAGACTGCATTCTTCTGGACGGAGTAGTCACAATATAAATATTTACCCCCGTGTATGTCACCACCCACTAAAACATAAGCTTGTTTACGCCCTGAAACTTATCCTGCCCATTTCAACAGCCAGCGATAGGCCAGAGATACCAATGGTGACCGTCGAAAAGTATGTTTAAAGAAACGAGAACTCACATTTTGGGGTTACAGCTTGGGATCTTGATACTCGCAAACAAAACTGTCTTTGTTTTACCCACCCCACGGTGTGACAAAATCCCATAGGAAACACAGGGCCTGAGCTTGCTATATATGCTATTGTCAACATCCCATAGGATGCACGAATCTATCGTATGAACTAAAGTACCTTTTCTTTGACAGTCACTGCTTATTTTGTTGCAAGAGAAAAAAAAAATGAAAAAGTTAAATGAATCATTCATAATGTAATGCAAGAATAGAAATGTGCAGGACTTCAGAAAAAAAATAATTCGAGTGTTTTATTTTGAGCAGTTTATTTAAAGAAAGTATTGAAACTTACCGGGCGCCAGTGAAAAATTATACAAATAGTTATCCGCAGCATTACATTCGCTATGTTTGTTCTTTGTTCTTGATTATCTTCCAGGTTTAAGTGTTTCTGATGGGATTTCAGTGGCATACGGAATCCGCCCATGGAGTTAAATCATAGAAAGAAACATTTAGCAAAGGCTCAACGTTGCGAGTCTCCTGCTTTGAAATGTTATTCTTGATTATTCTATTTATATAATAATGCTTGAGGACGGAGGGGGGTGGGGTGGGGTGGGGAGGGGAGGGGGAGGGGTAAGTTGTAAGTAATTTATACATTAATGGTGTTTAGGGAGGGGCAGAGATCTTTACAAAATACACTGAGGTAATGGTTTAAGGAAGATAGTGTTACTGTCAGCGCTTGGTTTGTTAGTGAAAAGGGCGTTAGCCAAAAGCAAACTGGTAAACAAAATACATCACAAGACCCCTCAGATTTTAGCTTGCTGACAAAGATTGATGCTTTTTCATGCCATTAGATCTGTGAAATGACCTTTCCTGGGGGATTCTCTGATATGTACTTGTATTCGTTGTTGACCAATTACAACGAAACAGACCTACCCAAATGTATAGCCCGTCCCTGTCGTCGTGTCCTGCTCTTTAATGAGTAATAGCTATGAAATTAGTCACCATTAAGCATCAGTTCATGCACTTTGGCATGACAATTATGCTGATTTTGAAATCTCTTTTTGCCACAGGGCGTGCACCCACCATCCGTATGACCGCCGGCTGGAATGCCAGTTTTTCAGCAATTTGTACAGAAGAAACATTTTAGTAAGGCACGCTCTTCCCTCAACAATATGAAGAGAAATAAGTTCGATAAAGAAGGTGCCATGACTGGAGAGAAAAAATAATTCAATAGCTCAGCCCAGTTTAAACCTATCAATCTGGGCCACAAAGTTTTCACCGGACGAATGACGGATGCCGTTTTGACGTTAATGGACAAAAGTAAATGGAACCGCCACATTATGCTCAATTACACCATGAAAGTGAACAGAAATCGAAAAGAGGCTGTGCGTCATTGTGCAAAATATTTGCTGGTCTCTGACATGATATGCCATACATACTTTAGGCGATTGACAAAGTATCTCACACACTCACTCACTCACAAAACACACACACACACAGAGAGAGAGAGAGAGAGAGAGAGAGAGAGAGAGAGAGAGAGAGAGAAAGAGAGAGAGAGAGAGAATCTGGAGTCGCAGCACTGCTTGAAACAACGGTTTTGATGGGAAGCTTGATTTTTCTGTACCGTATTATTTCTTACGCGAGGCTTTCCAACATACAAACTTTTCTTTTGGCCACAATACTTTAGGTCACCGTTCTAACTATTCTTCAAATGAGTAAAATGAGATACCTATTATTATCGTTCGTGTATGCTTTGCCGCTGGGTATTTCCTGTACGCCATGTCTGAGTGGGAGTAACTTTGCATAGATAGTGTGTGAATGAAGTATGGATGTAAGACTTTGGGTGATTGTTCGAACCAAAATGTCAGTATCATTCACGCGAAAGACACTGTGGCTCACAACCGAAGAAAGAGAGGACGTCTGTGTGATCACCACGTTCGAACTGTGGTAGCTTAACCTTCAATAACATTAGCCAAGTAAGATTACTATTGGGATAGTGGACGTGGTGATCCATTCGCTAAAGCTAGGATTTGTAGACGGTAGACTGTTTGCTTTTAAACAAGAAAGAAACCGATGAATTATTAAATTCCTGTGTTGGATATTTGTTCTCACAGCGACAACAAACGTTGCCATCAGAAATCTTCACGTCCCGTCCCCGAGATCAATCAGACAGACTTGAAAACGCATCACTTAGAGAGTTCAGACGGGGAAATTTGATTTTGTCTGGGGCTTTGATACGATTGACTTCTCCAAAACTCTCCTGGAATTTGATCCACTGGCTGGGATCCTGTGGGGGAAACTGATTTGGGGTGGTGTCTGGGGTTTCCTGTTTCCCGGGTTCAAAATGAACGATACGGTAGCGTGGAGAGTGATTGCTTTGAATGATACGGAAATAGAAAACTTGAATTTTGTAAGATAGGACGAAATTGGACGTGGACGAAAAGCCAACCCGTACAGTAGAGTGATTCTCGCTTTGTTGGAGATATTTTACTTTCGTTCTTGTTTTTGAAGTTCAGAAGTCCTTTTTTTTTTTCGAGATGGTATCTTTGAATGCGTGTGGATCCGATGTCGTTATTGAATTACGCAATTCAGTGATACGATAGAGAAGGATGAGTGCGGCACTGGGGTATGCTAAGTTGAGTAGATAGGCATGAAATGTCAAGACTGCGGCATTTTTTTTTTTTTTTGTGTCTAGACTGTGATGATTTTCGCCTGGTGTAAACATTGGTGTTTGCGTGATCCACTGAATACCGTCACCAATACTGGGAGATTTCGATGAAAACAAAACAACATCAACTTCAAAGAAAGAATTCGGAAACAAATCAAAGCAAAATATGATTGCCATTGCTTGAATTGATAAAACTGAAATAGGTGGTTTTTCCAGTTCAGTTAGAAACTCGGAAACATGATGGTGACAGACACAAACACATCATCGGAGGGTTGAAAAATAAGGTGCGTTTGATTTTTAAAAAAAAAGAAAGAAAGAAAGAAAAAATATTATTATGTTATTCATGTAGAAGTTCAGATTTTGAAAGACATTTCATTCTCCAGAAAAGTAATCAAAACTTGAGATTTGCTCTAGATAAATAAAGAAAATATGACTTTACTGGAAGAAAATGTGACTGGACGGTCAGATTTGAAAACCATATTTTCCTGATTCAGTGCAAGACATGGACATATTTCATGCATCAAATTTGTAGGAACGGATCAGCGGTTCTAGACAAGGCTAAATGGTGATGTTTCTACAATATCCAGAATCTGGAATTACACAGTACCTTTATTGGTGTAGCAGTCGCCATTAGCCTCCTCTTGAAAATTTACTGCATCATCACGGTCACTGTGGTCCTCATCGTTTTGCAGTATTTATTATAGTGATTGTTGTTGATAGAATCTGTAGATTAATTTTGTATTGTCGCGCCTTTGCAATTTCATTTTAGGCAATTAAAGTACAGACAGGTAAATGGCAATGCAATACCTACTGTCGTCTATTAAATGCCTTTCCACACTCTCTTGTATATGCATTATGTCCCGTGTGTGCGGATGCATTAGACATTCCTTTCTCGGCAGGGGAACTGGACCAAATTGACTGTTTGTCAGAGCCAGTCTTATTCTGTACCCCATGGACATTGGCACGCGATACAGCCCTTGAGAACGTGCACCAAACTGAGTACTGTGAAAAAGCAGGTTATACTTCTCAAGTATATCCCACTCTATTAACTGTAGATTTAGGCCAGATCAGTGTTCCCTACAGGATTTTTTTGTGAGAGTCATCATGACTCTCAGCTGTAAATTGTGAGAGTCATTGTCAGATATTGAATAATTCGCCATGAAAACATTCAAAACAGAAAAACTAATCATATTTCGCGAGAAGAGGAAGGGCCGCAACTCTCAACGCATTAGGCCTAAGTCAGAGGCACGCATGATCGCATTTCCGAGAAATATCTGCCGTTTCTGAGAACACTGCACCGCGATAATCACACAGTCGCACTTCTGCGGAAAGCCGGACTTTCATGACGCACAGACACCCCCAAATTTTGTAATTTGTGCGTCAGTAAAACTCTGTGTGGATTTTTCCCTGCGTCATGTCATCCTGTCTGTGCGTCTCAGACGCACGCGCGTGCGTTATCGGGAACACTGCAGATTAAAAAAACAACAAAAAAACAACAAAATAACAACAACATACAGACTGGCCCGCCCCCTACCCATGTTATTTTTAGAGTCAAATCATCCCCACCCCAACCCCCGGGACGAAATTAACAAAACTTAAAGATAAATCATTATAAAAGTAACCTCGAACTGTTTCGCTGTCATTGGCACAGTTTATGGATGTTTTCTGTATTTACATAATATGATGACAACATGTTGTAGTTGTAGTTTATTCGTGTGTGTCCAAAAAAACCCAACAACAACAAAACTGTCACAAATCCCAGACGGGGAGATGTAATAATTATGACAGGACAACAATCACGAACGAACAAGTATAACACTTAACAGAACAACCAAACAGACTCACACATTTATTATATAATAAGATAGATATCTGTGCAATTACATACATTACATTAACTCAATTCAAATACCATTCAATGGTCAGTATTCCTAACATTCATTCTTCTCCGGGTCCACAACCCGATAGTTACTTTCTAACTATGCTCTGGCCTCAGCCTCACATCCATATGTATACTACTTGCTGGCCTCTCTTATTGGCTCCTGCCCAACCTAATCTCCGTATCTCAATCTCCCCTCGAGGTCTTAATAGCACACTAGTATCTCAATAGCACATTAACATATTAATAGCAACAAGGACAATAACAACGTCCCTGTCTGTGGCCAGGCTGCCACGACTCATGTGCTCCCGCTGTCCTGCGCGACAGCTTCACTCCGGCAGGCCTGTGGGTAGCCTTCTGCCCAACCCCGGCACAAGTCCGCTCACCGCGGGTGGCTTCTCTGCCCGACCCCGGCACCTATAAGAATAACATTACATTTCTATAACACCATACAATTACTATCCACTTCACCACTCATTACGAACTATCAAGCGTACACACAATAGTCCACCTTTCACTCACCACACCTCTTACGGTAACACACCTCTACCGTACCACACAACACTCAGACTCGCTACGAATCCATGGTCCGAACTTACATCTATCGCTCATTGCGCCCATCTCTATACACAGTAATCAATGACTTTCACATTCCTCACATATAACTTATTTACATCATGGTCCTAGGAGAATATAGTACATCAATCATCATAATTATCAATCACAGTTCAACCTACCAGTCATCACTGGAAAACACGCAACAATCTCCCGACTGCTCTCTTCACGTCTGTCCCCTTGGACTTTCTTAACGTGCAGTGACTTTTCACTACACAAGATTTACCTCGTCGCCGTCACTTTACTCACATCTTGCACGCTTCCACGCTAACTAACAGAAGTCAATACAGGTGAGCAGCCTCACTATCCCGTGAGTCCATCCTACACTTCCATGCCCCCGTAATCCTTGAATCTCGCTCACTCCACTCGTGACAAAAACAACTGCATGTTCCAAGAGAAAGTTGTCCGCTTCACATTTCTACTTTGTCTGACATTATTATGGAACGTAAATCTATGCCTGAATCTGAAATATTGCATTATTTTACTGTAACTACTGCTTCTCATGCCCCCTTTGTCTGTCTGTCTGTCTTTTACATTAGCAGTGATGAAGAGGTTAATTTTTCAGCATTTATATTCACTTTGTTTCTGTCCGTTAACGTTTGCCTCACTGGAGGCAAGTTTTCCCAACCACACTGAATAACGTTTGGTAAACATAAAGAGGTAAATGAAATTATGCCAATTATTTAAAAGACAACAAAAAAATGCTTAAGAATTACTAATGCACCTGTGGCATACACGTAGAACAGCAGGTACTCATCTATTTTTATACGGAATGTATCAAGCCTGAAACAAAACAAAAAAACAGCAACAACCAAATTAGACATCTGTGATGACGCGTGCGTGTTGGGGTTTTGAAAAGGGGGGGGGGGGGGAGACAGAAAAGATGAGTTCTTTGATGCAGAGAATGATCTGTCCTGGTATTTTCTAAACCGTTTCTCTATAGAACTAGAAACTCGACTGTTAATAGCAGTAACAAAACTGCTTTTACACATTGGTGATCTATGTCGCGCTAATGGAATGAAAGGTATACAGAGAAGAACGGAGATATCAGCAGAAAAGTAAAGTTTACATTCCATAATCTTTTACATAATTGTGACAGTATTTTGAAAGTTTACCTTTGTTGTTTTTTTACGTGTGATTTTCAAGCAGCATTTCAACTGATATTAATGTAGTTCTACTCTGCCGCTGTCACCAAATCGCTCCTCTGATTTGAAACCGGTTGTTATGGAGTCGTGTCACAATGCTGTGGGACCAGAGCTGTAGCTTGTCACTGTGTTACTCACCTCGTTACTTCTTTTTTTTTGTTTTGCATGAAAGTTCTAATATATATACATTTCAACCGCAATTAAACTTTACAGTGCTGGTCATTTCAAAAGTTGCACATTTCTGTGCAAATTTAGTTTGAATTTTTTTCAAATAAAATGATTGTGTGAATGACAGAATATATCTATTTGATTCGTTCAGTCAACGAAAAGGACGAATTTTGTATGCAAACGCCGAAAAAATGAGATACTTAGAAGAACAAAACCTGGAAATGCTGATTATGATTAAATATCCGAAAAAAAAAAAGTATCTTAAAAGGGATGTGCACACAATGACAACATTTTATTTTTCGTTCAGGGAACGTATCTATTCTAAACCATATTTAAATTTTCCCCATGGGATGCCTAACGAAACTTCATGGAGAGACGCGCTAGAATGTTCGTCTCACAGCCTAAATGCCCCATCATCACACACCACTAATCAATTAGCGGTTCACGTTCATAAAAATGTCCGTTTCACAGGTTTTTAGGAGACTTTTTTACTTGTATATTCTACTGGCATTTTACCCCCACGATGACGCCTTAAAAAAACAGCTACTTAATGGATGTATCGCAGAGATATTCTATTTGTTTACGTAAATACGTTTTCGCATTTCGGGACGTCGGTCCAGTGAACCCATCTAGCTTGTTTGCAATTAAACATACAGCCATTTTATTTCTACATTTAGCGGCATTCTGAGTTTTGCACTTTTAGGAATGATACAAATTTAAAACAAACACATTCCAAATGCCATTACCTGTATGAACGCTGTCATCATTGCACACACCCTTTCCGCCCCCCCAAATTAATTTTCACATGCCTTCCGACCACGGTATCTAACAGTAAGAGACCCAGTTACCTGCCTTGTCTAACGCTGAACGATGGGGTTATCGTTTCAAGCTATTGATCGGCGATAAGATTTTCACGGCTTCCTTCGTTTTACCACCTTTCCCTAGCCCTGTGGCATGTATGTGCGAGTTTCCAAGGTATTGTGGTTTAGAATGCCGGGCGAGAATGAAGTCAAGTCTCTGAATGGATTATGTACAGAAATGGACAAGTGAAATGCCACGCACTTTTTAACGTTAAGAAGCCGAGACAATTTAGAGGGGAAAGAGGAGGATGAAAGTGATGGAGAGAGGGGGGGGGGGTCGCGAGTCGAACAACTACAATGTCAGTAACAACAACAACACCAACGATAATAACGATAATGGGCGTGTTTGAATGTTTCTGTGTTCGCGCGCGCGCATGTGTGTGTGTGTGTGTGTGTGTGTGTGAGAGAGAGAGAGAGAGAGAGAGAGAGAGCACCATCGAGGTTGTGGTGGGGGGGGGGCGCTTTGAAAGTGCTTTGGAAGGACTCTTGAAAAAACAGAACTCTTGCACTAGCCTACAGCAATCTGTTAAGAGTTAACTGCACTTTGTTTGCACACATTGAGCACTCATTTGTACACCTTGCTCACATTAGCAACTTGACACCTTCTCTACCCCTCCTCAGTGTCTGTAAAAAATCATCCGATTATACACCGTCGTTAAGTGAAGCGCGAACTCAGACAAACAGACGCAAAAATTACAACTTTGAAGTAACATTGCATGGTGTAACCGTGCAAGAGATACAACAAAACAAAACTCGAGTAGTTCATTTTTACCACATAGGCAAGAAACAAAATAAGAACGGATCAGAGACTGTTTTTCTGTGATAGACGATGTGATTTTCAGTTGGTAGGCAGGAGCAGCTGTACAAAAAACAGCGGGATCTTTCGTAATCTCTCTGCTGAGTTTAATTTTGTGATGTAACCATTGTAGGAGAAAAAATTCAACACAGGTTTTATTTGATTTGGCCCATCCACAAGATGGCGAGCAAGCCAGACAATGCCAGGAAAGTCAGACAGACACAAGTAGAAAAGATGCATAAGACAGACCATGTCAGTAGGTCTTGCCTTCGCCCAGCTTTCCATTTTGACCCAAGTGACGCAACTATGGTGTAATAATAAAAATCTATTTTACTGCTTGCTCGTTAATATTATCATGAATTTAATTTACTCTTAGGGAGAATTATTAATTATAGGCAACTATCTTCACAGCCTTATGTACAAAATTTTGTGTACAGTAAATAGTATTCTATAATGCTCAGTTCTAGCATGAGATGATTAGAGCTCTATGGTAGGCTACCTAATAAATCTTAGTCTTTCAGAATTAAAAACGATCTTATTATTCGGTTTTTTTTTTAAATTTTAAAATTTAATAAATATTATCCTTTGGTTATCATTTATGTTTTTATTCGTAAAATCTTGAAATATAGTTGCTGTATATGGGAAGTATTGAAATAGTGCCCGGAGGCACATTAATAATGATAATTAAGTAGTAGTACTGAAATTCAAGTCTGTACACTTTTTGACTTAATTCATTCCGCAATTGTTTTTTTTTTGTCAACTTGCAGGTTAGACTACTTCTCTTTCTCTCTGTCTTCCCACCCCCTTCTCTCTCCGACGCTTTCTTTCGCTCTCTCTGTCTCTCTCTAACAGAGAACTTGCTTTGCCGTTTGCTATTTTCTCTCCATCTGTTTACCTCTCCCGTCAGACAACTGCTCAGACAACGCCCAGCTAACATAAGGAGACCTACTTTACTGAAAAGCTGCTCTGTTTTCTATTTTGACTGCCCAATTTTTGACTGTGTCAGGAAACTGGAACAAAGAGAACGCTGAAACATACTACGGTGAAATCTCTGGCATTCCTGTTTAACTTCCCAGTTCATTTTCCCCCTACTCTCCCTTTAGGCCTCTTGGTTGATGCATTACAGGAACGGTCGAATGTACAGTGTGGCTTTGTCACAAACAGTTACACTCTTGAATTACTCAGTATCTTTTCTTTTGTAAACAAATGTCCGTATTTGATGTGCCAAATAAACAGAGATATCCTTAAGTTAGCCAATTGAACAACGTTGATCATCACTGTAAGTGTGATGCATGTCATACTGCACATCATGCACATATTTTACGTACCACTGGAAATTCAGCAAACAAAACCATCTATGCTTGATTCTGGTAAACCCTAAACTTCAAGTATTTCGTCTGACAAGGCCTAAGGTATACATAAAATATACTGACATTTTCTCTTAGGTCAATGACCTTCATCACATTTCTTGTCGGACATGTGAAGGAAATGTGCTATGAATGGCACTGCTGTGAGTTACATGTCATGAAGATCGTTGCCTTAAAGACCAGACACTATTAGCTTCGGTTTCATTTCGCTTTCGGCTCGCTTGCCGCAAAATTGCCGACAGTGGAAGCTCTCTAAAAGACGCTGTGAAGGTTTTGCATGGACATTTTCTGGATTTTTCGGCAAGACGACACTGGCGTCACTGTAAAAACTGCCGAAATTGAAATGAAACCTAATCCACTGTGTCTGGTACTTGGTAACATTCCACATCTCCGCCAGTGTATTACGTGACACCAGTTACTGACACAATCATAGTCCAGATGATAGTTATTACTGTTTGTTTATCTAGATACTCGTTATGCGTCCCATTTTTTTCCCTCTAATTATCGGTCGGCTTGCGCACTGACGTGTCGCAGACGTTGAACTACTGTTTGTCTACAGCTAGAAAGACAAACTGGGTAGTCTCATTTTGCAGGCTGGGTGGCCGGGGCATTCTTGCCGGTCCGTCTATATAGCGCGGCCGTCCTGTAACTCAAAAGCGCAGGTGTCTCTATGTCCTAGGCCCGGGAAACTGGCAGATTGGCATGTTTCATGTATCGCCCAGCAAAAGAGAAAATAACCCTGACATTTTCAATTTAGAATTAATGGTTTCGTCTGAGGCGACTGAGGGTTGATTCTGATAAAACTGCCCTCATACATTTTACTGAAGCATAACATGTTTACGTGAAATTTGTTTTTTTTTTTTTCAAATCAATATCAGTTTGTTAAAATCATGTAGACAAGAAAATACTTTGAACTACAAAATTTAATTTCAGGCCTGATTTCTGTAAAGTATTTTGGAATATCTGATATCTCTGCGTATGTAGAAAGGTGTAAGATTGGCCTGTGGAGCGAGGAGAGCAACACATTTCGACCTGTGCAAACTCTCAGTGGGAACCACTCTCTGGACAAAATGGTACACACTGTTATGTATGATATTTCATAATTTACCATGGTATTTATTATGTATTATTAACACAGCTGTACCTGTAGGTATGTACAGTTTTGAGGGCGAATATGTTGTATTTGAGAATATTATTTGGACACCAGAATCGAATCTTGCAGTAATGATTGTATCTGAGGTTGTGATAATTAATGGAATTGTTACAATAAAAATAATCATACATTCTACAGCAATAACAAGACTAAAGGGAATTAGAGGAATTATGATTTTGCAAAATGAATAAAACATCGCTGAAAATTGAGAAGTGGAGAAAAGAAAGACACACACACACACAAAAAAAAATGATAAAAAGATAGAGCAAAATTTGAGCAAAAGCAGAAAAGCTACCGAAAATCGACACAAAAAGATAGCGTGTGACGATAAACGATTATATTCTATTGATGTATTACTATACTTCTGTCATAGCCCAAAACATCAAAATTTTGCTTGGCAGAAATTTTTATATTATATAACAAAAAATGCGGTATGCCTGTGAACACCTGTTACCTGCTGCACATTAACGAAATACGTTTTTTATTTCTTCCTCAACATGACGAAACACGAAGCCGAAGAGATGTCAATTGTCAGTGGCAAGACAGCAGGGACTACTTGAATATAAGTGCCACTGTTAAATGCACATGTCTGAAATTGCCAAACTGGTTGCTCAGCATGTGATATACCGCTCATATTATACACACAGCCAGGTGCAGAAAGCTGAGTTGAAGTATTGAAAAATCTAAGCCAAAACTGGCAGGAAGATGAACGAAACCACGACAGATATGTGGTGGTGCGAGTTTTAATTCTGGTCTCAAAATTAGTCAAGAGCATATTTGCATTTTCTATTTCATAGTAAATTATCCCTCTTCCGGAAGTATGCAAATTTAGTAGTGGGGATGGAAGGAAGAGGGATCGGGGGAAGAACAGGAATGTCGTGCAATATTGTACGTCATAAGCAAGCGGAAATGCGAAGTGCTTACAATTATTCTGACATCTCTACGAATTGCCCTATTTCCAGAGAGGAACAAGCACCAAACTAGACGGAAAGCCCACAGTACCCAGCACCCGCAAGATTGGCACTGGCAGCGACAAGCAAAATGACATGTACAATCTGTTTGTAGTTGAGAGTGTCACTTGGAAACGAAAATAGTAGCTTGTGGTCCAAGAACAACCTCTGACATGGGCAAAATTAAAAATCTTAACGCACTGCAGAGTTGGCTGCTTCGTCTTTTTAATCACCACGAAAAATATTTCAATGTTCATTTTCGTGTTTTGTTCCTGAAACCCGTAGCCAGATTTAACTAAAAGAATTTCAGCACCCTCCGCCCTTCTCGGGGTCCTCAGCCGAAGGCTGTTGCCTCCCTAAGCCCCCCTCCCCCCTTTTATTTATTTTTTATATAAAAAAAACAAAACACCATTCTAATCGGGCCTTTTCTTTTTTTCATATCTGGAGCTGCCCAGTGTCGCGAGCTACACCTGACGGCGTCGTCTACGGAATGGAAAAAGTGAGATAATTTATAGTGTACTCATACAACATTAATGTGACTGATGGAGTAAGCTAGCCTCTCTCTCTCTCTCTCTCTCTCTCTCTCTCTCTCTCTCTCTCTCTCTCTCTCTCTCTCTCTCTCTCTCTCTCTCTCTCTCTGTTTTACAACCACGCCTTTCAGAGAAAAGGCATTGCATTTGTTATCAATTTCAGTGTTGAAGATTTCATAAAAATCTGGCTTTAAAAAAAGGATCCGGCGGGAGGTTTGTTTTTTTTCTCTCCACAATGCACACCAAACCCGGAGGTACCAGTAGAAACGGTATGCGGATTACGTCTGCATTTAAGAGCAAAAGACCTCTCACCGGCTTCAAACATAAACAATTTATTCCACTAATTAGGACAGGAAGCTTCTATGCAAGAGCCACCCAATGTTCGCCTTGTGTAAAAAAAAACAACGTCAGCTGGAATCCGTCTGTTAGTTTTCATAACTTTCCGCCAGCGGGGGCCACACCGAACACTGCAGAGGTACGGGGGGGGGGGGGGTACGACTTTTTCTCCATTACAAGCAGGAAATCAGATAATAATGATACTAAAAAATATATTATTAATTTTATTGAGTATGACTTTTTCCTGCCATCCTCTACTTTTATAATTAAAATAGGAAAGGAGATGAGTAGATGTTTGGCCGCCACCAATAATTTCCTAGGAAAACTGCAGCTTGGAGTACTTGCAATACTACTCAAGTAGTTGCGGAAGACAGTCGTTAGTTACCATGCACCAGGAGATCAACTTAAACAGTATTATTAATTCTGGTGTTTTCACACAACTGTAGATGGCAACTTTTTCTTTCTTTACCAACCATTCTATGAACGCATTGAAAGAGTTTTTTTTCTATTGATTATGAGGAAATGTATGATTCAAATGTTTTAACACAACTTTACGATGAAGAATACATTTCCAGTAATACAAATCTTTTCCCTTTCTCTTATAACATTTCACCCATGCACTTGTAAGGGTTACATTATACTATTTATTGGGCCAGTGATAGTCTGTCGCTGTGTAGTAGTGCTATCCAAACTCTTATATATCTGAAAACATTAATAACAATAGTAGACTCAGATTCAAGTTTTCTATACGTATAAAATACTGGCTGGGGGATCATTTCCCTATTAATGAACCACGACATGAGAACGCATTATATAAAGTCTAGCTGCCATTTATAAACTCGTTTTTACTGACTGGTTCCATTTTTTCCTTTAGTCAAGAATCCCAGAGCATCAGAGTAAGGAGTTCAAGGGCTCTCCAAAGTCTGATCATGCGAGTACACACCAGAACCTCTTATTATGAAAAAATTCCTGCTCTCACAGTGGGGGACTCCAGATTTCTACAGATATGGCGGTGATATTATCACCAGGAAATTTCCGCTAATCTGGTATCTGGGCAAGGGTTTTCCTTTTGCAATAGGTTATGGCTCCAGGCAATTGCTGATGGTACATTCGGTGTAAACGTCATTACTGTAGATAGTACCGGTAGTTAAGCTACCGCAGTGTCCTTGAATTTTAAATGTTCCACTAGCGCGCGCGAACACACCGGCACGCATACACTTACACATAATAACCATGTCGCCAGATGATAACAGAGTCTAGAATTACACTGTGCTTCTGCAGTATGGATCTTTTATTGTGTTGTATGGGGATGTTCACCACAGTCGAATATTAGATTTCAAAACGTCATTTACACGTCTAATATGAATCAATAGAAAGAAACTGAAACAATAATATTTATCAGTCGAAGCCGTCAGTTCATTAATGGACCAAGGTTAAATCTGTTTCTAAAGCTTTTTATAACTTTGCTTGTCGTTGTAGGCACCATTCGTAGTATGTTAAACTAATGCTGGCCCCGCTACCGAAGCGTCACAAGCCAATGTTATTTCGTTAGCAGGCAGGAGACGAGACGTGGCGTCACAGTGTTATTAGAATGACACCTTAGGCAATTTCTAGATTCCTCTCCTTTTTCTGTAGCTTTCCGAAAGAAGCAGATGTTCGGTACCACCCTTGACCACTGGGCACACCGATCAAGTGTCGCCAGTTTGTAGTGAGATCGGAGTAATTTTGAAAACGTTTCTACCGTCAGGAGGTGCCCTATCAAATCGTGGAATGAGAACCGCTGTGTGCCAGAGAGATGTTCATCCTTGGCTCTCTCTGATCCAGCACTTATATGTCTGAATAAAATCTTCGATAAGAACTGATACTTGTCCAAGAATTCTAGCCGAAAGTTAACAATTTTGTCAGGGAGAGAGAGAGAGAGAGAGAGAGAGAGAGAGAGAGAGAGAGAGAGAGAGAGAGAGAGAGAGAGAGAGAGAGAGAGAGAGAGAGAGAGAGAGAGAGAGAGAGAGAGATGTGCTTCAAGTTAGACCCCCGTCTATAATGACGTTGTATATCAGAACGTGTATAACAGTTTGCTAGTCTTCCATGTGTATTATTACAATGTGAATAGATCGTTAATATGCCATGCTGCGTTTCATTCAGTTACCCAAGGTGGAGAATCACTGTTCGAGGATCGCACTTAACCATGATCAATGTCTCTCCGAACCGTACATAAACCAGGAAGAGTAAATAATGAATGTTGATGGTAAGCGTTGCAGTGCATATCGTGAGCGTGACTGAAACCTCTTTATGGTTGTTGGGATCAGTCAAGCCAAGAGCAGAGACAGAGTTACCCATGACAACTGGGCAATGGAAAGTCTTTCACTTTGTTTCTGTTTTCACGTCTATGGTATATTCACACATTCTTGTGGCTACATCTCTGATGGTTTCCATGTTATTCACCATAGCCTGTCTGTTTGTCTGTCTGTCCGCCAGCCCGTCTCTCTCTCTCTTTCTCTCTCCAGACAGATGACATTTTTAGAATTAATAAATGGTTGCCTAAAAGAAAGATTACTTATCGTTTTTCATCAGATATTGTAATTATATTGATAAACACAGTTGTCGTCTCATGAAGAAAGAAAAACAAAACAAAACGAAAAAACAAAGTCATTCCACGATAAGACAATCAATATGAGTAAAGTGCCTTTCATCCACCCACAACCCCATCTCACCAATTGTGAAGAGGCCTTTGATGTGTCAGATTATTTTTGTTTTTCATTATCATTCCTGTGTTTTTTTGTTTTTTTTAAAATTCATTCTCGGGAAATGTTTGTGATCAGTTTAAAAAAAAAAAAAAGTGACATGTTAAAATTTGCTTTCATGACGTCAAATTAATCTCTCTCACACACATTCAAAAGTACACATCATTTTAGACATGCTTGTCAAAATTCCGTTTTCACCATACAGCAGATTGTAATGAACTCAGATTGCAGCTACGGTGACGTTTTTTCCTTTTCTAAATTTTGTTGGACTGTACGTTTAATGTCAGGCTCAGTTCTTTTTGAAAAATTGAAGTCATATTATTATTATTTTGGGTGAAGAGGGTTGCTAGTTTTTCATGTTCAGAATTGTTCACAGCTGCTATCAGTGGCCTATGGCTTGTGTGTAGTGTTGTGGACATAGAACGCTCGAATGCAATTGACATTCGTTAAGTTTGAGATACAAAGATGCAATAGATAATAAGAAGATAAATGGAAGATCAATGAAGATAAATTTGCACGTTCAGTCAATGAGAGATTGGTTTGCACGGAATAACCCAGTGTAAAATATCTCAGATGCCCGAGGGAGGGGACGGGATGTGTTATCAAGGATGGGAAGGGAACTTTATATAGCATGGAAATCAACTTACATAGAAAGGCCAGAAGGAATGGTGAGTATTTGGGTAGATCGTCGGCTTTTTCAAAATGGCGTTGTTGGGTACTTTATAAGGTTACTGTCTCAAATAAATAACTCCAATACAAAGACATGAGAATGAATCATGCGTAACTGTGTGGTATATCAAGGCGTGTCTAGAAGGTATACAGATAGCGAAGTCAATATACCTCCTGGCTACAGTTTTATTTCGCTTTGCCACAGCCGATGCAAAGTGCACGTAACTTGAAGGGACAGGTGTAATGAAAGCAGCACATCGATGGTGTCGGCCACAATTGGTCCAACTCCAAGATCTTCATAAACCGCGATTTTTACTTATTGTCAAGACCAGATTTAATTCATAAGAGTAAATTTTTGCGAGAGCAGTAAGTAATTTTTAGAAACGTAATTATTGTACGAGCCAGCATAACTTGGCCTTGAGCTGGTCTCGTGAACAATGTGTTTTGAACAGTTTTTTCCCTGATAGATAGACAGAAGGTGGGGAAGGATAGAGGGACAGCGTAGGTGTGCATGACTGAGCACTTGTTGTATCTCGTGTTTTGAACTAGGGGTAGTAAAGAGGGAAGGGGTGAGTAGGAATTAAATGTTATTGAGACGTCTGTTGACGTACAGAAAAACCGTGATCCAGAGTAAATGCTCGGGGTTTTGAACATGTTAAGAATTTATTGCTATAAAATTTATATTATATTGTATTGAAGTAATTCGACCTTTGATGTCGACCCAAGGTCGTTGCGTAGGGCTGTTACTTAAAATAACTCAGTTCGGCAGCTGAGCTAGAAGTGGTTGCACCAATCACAATCCAGGAATTAGACGGTAAGCTGCAGATGCAGTCCAGTATTTAAGGCCATACAGAACTTAGTTCTGGGCCACATGTAGAAAATCCATTTACGAGGTGGACGGCGATAGTCCTCAGCCAGATGAGGGACATGGAGACGCAGTTGAGCAGTCCATTGTGAGGGGCCTGATTTAAAGCTCCAGAGCCTAAGCTACTTGGTTTGATATAAACCCACAGCGTTTACATCCAGCGCTCTCACTCCCAGTGAGGGCCGCATGGTGAGAGTCTATACTAATTTGTAATGATGAAAGTGAACCGTTCTACTTACTTTTGAAGACAGTTTCAGAGCTACCGCCAGACAACGCATGGTTGTACAAGCATTCTCCATGGCGTGTCTAGAGGAAATGTCCACATCATAACATGTCTCATTGAATTAATAGAATTTAAACTGTTATATCCGTCGCCACGTGCGCGGATTCTATTTGCCATATAACTCATATGACCTGCAAGTAGTTAGATTGAATTCGTTAGTCTTTATAAAAGCTGTAGTTCCATTAGTTAGATTCAGTTGCCTTTGAATTGATATATATATTTATAATTATATTTGTTACATTAATTCCTGTAATTAAACTGCTCTACAGTTCTGCTAAAATTGAAAGCAATTGATTTATTTAGTTTCTAGAGTGCAAGTATTTATTTTTGTGTGTTCGTCGATTGTGGGAGCGGACCTCGAAAGAGTGTCAGTCGAAATATCCCCATGTAACCCACATCGCGACACTTATTCTGTACACGATGCCCAACTACAATAATCATCTCTAAAAATATCGTACAGATTTACTCAATAAAAATAAAGGAAATATTGCTTCAAATAAAACGGCCAACCATATTGGTCCTTTTGTTTAACGATAGAATAGGGCCAAGTCATCCTCCGTCTGAATCAAGATTTTTATAAACCGTGATTTTGACTTATTATCACACGATGCCCAGGTACATCATCTTTAAAAATATCGTAAAGATTCAGCCAATAGAAATAAAGGAAATATTGCCTCAGATAAAACGGCCAACTGCATTGGTCCTTTTGTTTAAGGATATAAAAGGGCCTTGTCATCCTCCGTCTGAATCAGTCGCCATCAAACTCCTCGTGACACAAAATGGCCGACTCCAATAAAGCTTAACAGTGACGTTATTTCTGACAAAAGCGTGCTTTTTTTTTTTTTTTTTTTTGCACACCATGTTTTTTAAGATGCTTTTCTTATAATTATTATGCTAAACCTGGAGTTGAAATAATCATTAATAGTTTAAAAAGAAAACAATAAGTTTTAGCCTTTTCTGTAAAATTGACTTCTTTGGAGCTGGCCCATTTGGGGCCGACACCATTGACATGGGATCACCGATTGCGATCAGAAAAGGGGCCGGAGGGAATTCTCTCCCAGCTTGTAAAAAGTGTTCAAGGGGTGGAGTGTGGGCTTTAGATAATACATGTTTTAATTATGGATGGTAATGAATTAAAAGGTTTGTTTTATATAATTAATAATGTATTTTTTATTCCTTTAAGTTGTAGAACTAGAAAAAACAACAACAACAACAACAAACAAACAAAAGCAGAACTGTGACTACTATGTTTCTAAAGAAACAGTCAAATAATCCATGCAAAATGCCACTGAAATTAAGTTGTAGAACATCAGGGTCCTATAGTGGATTGTCACTCCATCATTCTCATGGTCATGGGCATGTGCAGGGTGAAGCCAAGCGAATGAAAAGCGTTCTTGAAAGAATCTATTCTTCCTCTGAAGATCGTCATCTGCCTCGCTTCACTGGAGGAGTTTCTTACCACTAGGGGCATACATGATACGCATACAGAATGATTGAAACATTCTGTGGTGAGAGAAAGAAATTGTAACCCTATAGCTTTACGCGAGCAATGAATGATTCGTTCTCTTGAAAACCCAAACTAAAACTGTTTTTCTCCTGTCCGTGAATAATTGATTCTTCACAGATGACAGTTCACTTAATGCTTTGCTGCAAATACAATGACATGCTTAAGTAATCCGTACAGCTCACATTACTGCAACAAAGGAAACTTGCATAAAATGTGAAATTCTATCTCTCTGTGTTTGGCTGTGCGGCCAGGCGGTGAGAGGCTTCAATGTCGTGACGAATGAGTTCTTTCAGGTTCTGTGCGAACATTTGCTGTCATAGTGTGTCAGCACGAGATAGAATGATGTTGTTTGCTTGAGATTGCTTGCTCCCTTTTCTGATCTTTAAAGTATCCCCCCCCCCCCCCTTCCTACAATTTATTGGTCTCTGTGAGTCAAAATAATTATGGCAAAAAGAAGAAATCTGTATGTAGCAAAGCCTCGCATAGTTATGTAAGAAAAATAATACAGAAAGCCTCCCCTTTTTCTTTGCATTTAAAAAAAATTAATATCGCTTCTGCTTTTTTTCGTACACGAGGCTTTGCTTTTTGCCATATTTTGACTTTGCTTCAAGCCTTTGCTGCCGCCCAACAGATTTTCTGTGGTTTATATAATATTTGGCCTCTGTGAGACATTCTGTCGGTCTTTTCCCTCTTGCGCACAAGTTATGAAACTCAACAGTTCATACTCTCAGAGATATTTTGAGACTTTATTCAATATAAGAGTTTCTTACAAATTTTAGCTAACCAGTTCGTTTAACTGCTCTGATAAATAAACCTATTTACCGATATCTATTCTGCCCACCTTTTCATGTTCCTCTTCTGGAAGTTACAGTAATTCGGAGCTGCTCTGAAATGCTTTATGTCAAACTGATACCTAGCTAAAGATTTCACCTGAAGAACCCGGTGGTGGTAGTTGAAGTTTCAGACCCCAGCAAAGAGAATGAACGCTATGAACGGTAGCAATGAAATGAATCGGTCGAAGCAGGAAATATAACTCGGTGGAGAAATGTCACGGACAATCAGCGTAAGCGTTTAGAGCCCCGCAGGTAACATTTTAGACCTGACATTCCTGCGTAATCTTCATTTTACCCCAGGGATCTTCACTAGTAGGCTAATGAGAAATTGATTTATTTAGGATTGTGGAATAGATAAGATGCTTACCCTTCCCTCGCGTGGGGGAGACATTCTGCTTCATCCTACAGCGTGAGAGCAGGAACAGAAGGAAGAAAAACAATGAAAATATTTTAAAAACAAGCAAAGATAAAAAGGCAGAAGGAAAAGATCCGATAAAACAATAGAACAGATTGGATTATTCACTGTGAGAGATTTGTTGGGAAGGATAGAACTTTCATTAAAGAGATGAAGTGATTTCTGGCATTCATTGCCCACGGCACGACATGTTGACCTCCAAGACCGTGAAATGTTTCAAGTGTTTAGTGTCCCCCAATAAACGCGCCCACTTGTACTTGACACACAAGTGTGTTTGTCTGTAATAATGTTGCAATTACATCTTCTGAGGCCCAGTTACTTACAACTGAATTGCGAGAATGAATTCTATACCATAAGTAACACCATGTCTTTGAGTTAGTTTATCCTGATATATTTCCAAACAACTTGCAGTCTTAGTCACACATAAACCTCTCCCTTTGGTATCTGTTTTCCATTGCAGCACGCACGTCAGAGCAGTGCTCATCTCTGTCTCTGTCTGTCTGTCTCTCTCTCTCTCTCTCTCTCTCTCATAAACACACATAAATACACGCACACAGATTTTTTTGGGAAGAAATTAAAGTCTCGACATTCTAATCGCATAATCCTTGTTTTAAACTCCTTCTTTTTTTTGGATATACTTTTAAAAATGATCTTTTACATGTATTGTAATTTTGTACAATGAGCAAAGAATTCTTCATAGAAAAGCATCAATACTTGCTTCTGGTGCAAGCTGCAAACTGTCAAGTGAAGTGTGTGTCATAAATAAATAGGGGACTCCAGAAAAGGGAAAAGGCTCAGATGGTAGTGTTTATGTTAGCCTAGTATGACTGACGGCAATCTCATCTCGTACACGTGGCAGTGAAACATACCATCAGGGACCAGGGCTCCGATAGATTTGAATACTGAATAATGGAATGCTATTATTGTTATGGACTTGAATGTTTGCTCGCATGTACATGATGAGGAGATAAGCTGATGCATGTTATAAACAATCACATAGACATACTAAGTATACAGTTTTAGCTCAGCATATCGACCAAATCCTCTATTGGACCAAGTAAGGGGTGGTAACATACTGATTTCTCAGGTGCCAGATTATGAATGAAATTCTGGCCCGTGAGACCGTGATCCCTAGCATTTCGTTATCAGCTCACAAAGCTACTGAATAGATATGATAGACTGCCATGTGAAAAGGTCATCTTACCCTAACTCACCAGTCTAGCTACGATCTGTGTTTTGCCACGGTCATTTCCATTGCTGTTGGTGAATTATAGGAGACTCAGCTCCTGGCGTTTTACTTAAATATTGAAAAGGCATGTCACGAGTGGAGTGAGCGATAGTTAATAATTACGGGGGGAAAGGAGGAGAGTAAAATTAACGCACGTAGACAAGTAAGTTAAGCGTGCATGTTGTGAGTAGTGGGGGGTATGAATGAGGCGAAAGCGCTGTATTACTATCACTGCAAGTTAGAAGGTCCTACTGAACGGACGCTAGTAAGAGCCCAGCGGGCGAACATAAGGGGAGCAGTCAGAAGACTAGTGAGAGAGTCTTTCCAGTGATGACTGGTAGGTAGAACGTTGATTGATAATTATGATTGATGTATTATATTATATTCGTCTATTACCATGATGTAAATAAGTATATGTGAGGAATGTGGAAGTCCTTGATATTGGATATAGCAATGTGCGCCATGAGCGATAGATGAAAGTTGAGTTCATGGATTTGTAGCGCGAGTGAGTAGTGTGTACTCCGATGGAGGTGTGTTACCGTAAGATGTTGGTGAGTGAAAGGTGAACTATTGTGTGTACGCTTCATGGGTTGTAAGGAGAGGTGGAGTGAATAGAAATGGTATGGTATTATACCAATGTAATGTTATTCTTGTAGGTGTCGGGGACGGGCCGAAGAGCCACCTCGATGAGCACAGGGGATAGGCCAGCATAGGGCCGGAGGCCACACATAGGCCAGAAGTGAGGCTGTCGGTGCAGGACAGTAGAGGCACATAAAGTCGTGGCAGTCAGGCCACGGACAGGGACGTAGATATGAGCGTGAATGTGATAATGTACTATTGCCATGTTGATGGGCTATTGAAATGATAATGTGCTATTGCCCTGCTGAGGTGCTAGTGGAATGCTAAGGTGTATGACAATAGGAAGGTGATATTGAGAGACTGCGGTGCCCGTGAATTATTAATGTGCTATTAAGACCCTGAGGGGAGAGGCTGAGGCCGAAGTGCCTTTAGGAAGTAACTACCGGGTTGTGGATCTGAGGGAAGAGTGCATGTGAGAATAAGGCCGTTGTACGGCAGTTAATTTCAATAATATAATGTATGTAATTGCGCTATTATCTGTATAATTATGTTTAATAAATGTGTGAGTCTGATGGGTTGTTCTGTTAAGTGTTAAACTTGTTTGTTCGTGATTGTTGTCCTGTCATAAATTATTACATCTCCCAGTCTGGGATTTGTGACAAGGCACACAAGACAAAAGAAGTGATAAACATTTATATACAGAAAGAATAAGAGGAAACCACAGTTTATAGTGTGAGACTTATGACTAGGGTAAAAAGTATAGGAGATTTTTTTAATGTACCACAAGCTAAAAAACACATTCAGTAATTTTCTTGCACAAAAAAACCAAACCCCAAAATAAAACAAAATACAAGAACAAATGAATGCTGTAGAATCTAAATGCGAACAGAACTAATACAACCACTTCACAGTTGCCGCATACTGTTAAAGAACACTCATCGTCATAGATCATGATGTTCCCAAAGTTTAATGTAATCCACATGGTGCCTGTCACAGTGTTCGTCTGACCCGTTAATTCTGTGCCCAATTTGTGACATCCGGTCGTGCATCTCAGTTTTCAACCACACAACCTGATTTACAATTTCCTACAGCCATACAGCCTGTGATAATCATCATCTAAGGCCAAAGGCCATCATTTTCTCAATATATCTTGCCCTGATAAGACGCACTTTGCCTTCTGAAACCGCTGCGCACCCCCCCCCCCCCCCCAAACACGGAAGATATCCAGTGGAAATGTTCAGTGAGACATGTGCATGTTGTATAAATACCAGTCAACAGTGGTGTCAAAATGTTACCCGCACTGATTTCTGTTGGTGATATGCACAAATGAAAGTTTGAGTTTGCATTTGGAACAATCACGAAGACGCAAAGACGATAGACAGAATAATTACAGCGGATTGACAGATCTAGTACAGCAGGAAACCTTACCAGAAGCGCCCACCAACCATCTGTGCACAAATTGAAACAAGACAGTGAAAAAGAAAATTAGAGAGGCAGAGTCAGCGGAGGATACAGAAACAAAGAAGACAAGAGCCACAGAAGAAAACAGCAGTAAAAACACGAACACAGAAGAAGAAGTAAAAGGAGAACCAGTCAGAACGTAAGAGAGAAGATGAAAGAGAACATGGAAAGGACGGACATGATAAAAACAACAACAACAACAACAACAACAACGACAACTCGACGCAGAAGAGGAAGAACAACATGACTGTGATAGTGTCATAACACTTGTGCACATTGATATTTATATACTTTTGAATCACTTTGAATCAAAGGCGTTAACTTGTAACTGTGTGAAAGTACGTTTGCTGTAACTACAGCTGCGATAAGAGAGTGTGGTCTAACAATGATGAGTTTGACACAGTTCCAGAGATTGGAAAGAGCAAATCCTGTACTCGTCTCTAAGTGGATAACGAAGAGCTGGATACTGAAATATTCGCAGCAGTTAATGCAATAACGGCCGAGGCCGCTTTTGTAAAGCAGTAGAAACTGTAGGCTACATTCATTATACCAGTGGTAATAGAGGCTGGTCGCAGTGCAGTAGGGCATAGATTGAAGACGATAAGTGACTCTATGCTTGCAGTAGAAGTTATGGTTGCAGGCCTGATGTCAGGACAAAGGCTTTGTGAACTTTCAAGTGTCACTGTGAATATTTTTTATTGGCTTAATACATTTTTAAAAACTGATTCTTGTTGTCGCGTCAAAGGTCAGCTGTATGTATTACTGAAAGAGAATAATCATATTTATATTCGTTCATAACCACACACTAAATAAGGGATCAACATTTAAGCTTTAGACTGAGCTCTTAAAAGAAAGGGGGGGGGGGAAGTAACAAATAATACAAACTCCCTACGGTTGTGACCTTTCTCATTTCCTCTGTGGTTTTTCATTTCCGCAACTGATTGTCCTATTGGATTACTTTAGGCGGTACTGACTCTCTGCCAGTGCCATTTAGACAATTGTTGGATTGAAAAACCTGGGGAGTTTTTGGGGGAGGGTGGGGAGAGAGAGAGAGAGAGAGAGAGAGAGAGAGAGAGAGAGAGAGAGAGAGAGAGAGAGAGAGAGAGAGAAAGAGGCCGACCAGGGCGAGTAGTGATGGAAAGGATTTGCAAGGCGCCAGGCCTTTTACAGTATAGAGAATGCCCGCTGGATAAAGACAGCAAAAACCTCCATAATAATAATAGTTTGCATTGTATGAAAGATTCTGTCATCCCCACCCGCGCACGCACACACACACAACTATCACCACTAACGCGGACCTTCCGCCACAATTCGGTTTGGCGACATTATCTTTCTTTTGTATCGATCTGAAAACAAAAACGCTGGAAATGGAAACGAAAGATGATTAAATCTAGAATGTATACAGTATAGTAGTCCTTCATCCCGGTAAAAGGTCTTTAGCTCGCTCTTTTTGATTGAACTGACCGCCTGCGTGGAAAGAATAAAGAAATGTGTCTTCAATTAGTATGTAGCAAATGAAGACATTACATACAGCGAATCTGGGTAAAAGCAAGTCCCATGTCATGGTAAGAGAACATCATGTTTGTCAAAAAGATGGCATGTTACACTCATTGCTGGTATTCAAACATGAGTTATACTGACTGACGTTCTTAGTAATTATATAACTTGTTAGGATGAAATACTGATGGGTATCGAGTGCGTTCCAGAATACAAGTCAAGTACATAATGTACAGCTCTCCCATGGAAACTGGATACTTGACCCATTTTAGTCGATCTAGCGAGATTTTAGAGCTATCTGTCATTTTTTGTTGTTGTTGTACACCGCTTCCAATCCATTATCAGATAAAATTATGTCCTTGTGTAACTGAAGCTAGAGGCATTCACGAAATATCATAAAAACCACAGAAAAACTGTGGGGTCGCAGCAGGGCTATAAGCAAAGTCAAAATTGGGCAAAAAGAAAAGGTTGTATGTTGCAAAGCCCCGCGTGAGAAATAAAACCCAAACAATACAAAGCAAACTAAAGAGAAGACATAAACAAACTGAAGCTAGAGGCAGTGTCGTGCCTCCCTGTGAAAAACTTCCATGCTGACGATTCCTTTCATTAACTGTTATTGTGTGAGTTCTCTACACTGCTGGAACGGTGTAGATGGCTGGGACATTTCTGTCGTCCACTCGCTCGTCGAGCGCACGCCTATTATATTCTGCACCTCATTTAAGGAAGTAACATACTGCCTTTTCCTGGCGAATAATTATGTTCTGAAATATTACATCACAGATATAAACGAATTTGAACGTGTTTCCAACATGCAAGACAGCCTATTTCATCACATTCATTTACAAAACAAAGATGGCTTGTCTTTGGCGTGCTATGGGAAAAAAATGCAGCACACTTACATACGGTTTGTCGTCACGTCTTTTTCCCTATTTCATGGAAATATACGAATGCTCTAAAACTTCTCCCTAAATCTTCGTTGATTGTTGATGATTTTCAAGTGACACTGATAAACGGCGATGTTTACTTGAGATCGCACGTGGTCCACAAGTGCAAGTTAATTACAACAACGTTATAAAATGTTTTCTCCCATGTGTAAATCGACAGAAAAAGACCTGTCTTTACTCATCCCCGATCCCCCTATGCTGTGTGTTATTATCCCCATAATCAGCGCTCCGTCTGTTCTGTTGGGCACTGGAAAGTGTTTATCTGTGCCAAATACATCATAATGGCTGTTGACACAAGTGCAGGCGGAAAAAATCATTCATCCAATAATGATGACACACCGATGTAAAAAACAGCAAAAAACAATACAGATGGTGGAACCACGGCATTGTAAATAATGAAAGATAAACTTGGTGTAGGAGACGACTTTGGTGAATGTGGCACTATGTCAAAAACTCTCTCGTCCTACCCGCGGCTTTCTAATGAAATTCAAATGTTTGACGCGGAGTTCAAAGGCGGGATGTTGTTTGGTTTTAGCTGTTGGCAAAAGGAACCCAACACTTTCCAACTGTTCATTTTCCAGTTGTTTGGCACTCCGGCCAGAACAAGCAAAGACAGCATGAAAATTTAGGAAAGCGGGAAAGGAAACGTTGCATGTAAATTAAAGTTTGTAGTGGCACAGCACGGACGCCATGTGTCATTTGTGTCAGAGGGCGCGAACAACCGAAATGCAAACAAGCAAACATTCCCTCTATGTCCCAAATGGCATCGGCTTGAGGGCAATAACATCAGAAAAAAATATCAATTCCCCGCTGAACACGTTTTGATAATTCTCCACCTCACACTGCGAAACACGCCCTGAAAAGACACAAATACAGATTCCTTTGAGCTGATTTTGACAGAGCAGGCCAAATGTAAGCGTGCGTTCCTTAGGATACGGTTGCCACTCCAGCAGGGCGTCATTTTCACTGAGCTCTGAGCAAATATTTGCAACTGGAGGCTAATTTCTTGTCCAATTAAGAAAGGTAGGCAAGCAACTGGCATGCCATTCTTTGCTGTTGATGCAAGAGCTTTTCCTGGGAAACATGACTCGAATGGAGATTTAGCACCAAAATGCGCACCCACACATCCACAACAATTACATTACAATACGTATGCACTACAGCCGGCGGTCTGATACTTGATACCAATATCATAACTTTCGGTACGCAAAGAAGGGTAATGGTGAGCACAGGTCTAACAGCCGTTAGCGGCTTAAGTTTCCGAGGATATTAGCATAACACAATATTTAATTTGGAGGTGATTGATCTGACCATCACCCTTTTGCCCTACCCACCTCCACCGCAAATAGTAGGGAACAAGCTGAATAGCTCAGCATTCGTTGGGAGCTACAAAAATAAAAAAAATAATACTTAATGCTTTCTCGGCATGTTGATTCGCATTACTTTGTATATCGTGATAATTCAATGCTGCACCGGAGTGTGCAGCCTAAGTACCCAAAGGTGACGCCATTGGGATATTTATATAATAATATGGATGGCGCTCAGTGGAGAATCCAATTCTTACAAGTTGTCAAAGAAATCCGCAGCCTCACAATATGTGTAACATATGTTTTCAGAACAGTTTATCCACAAACAGGGACCGTAAAAATCTTTCCAATCCCGTATTTTTTCATCCCCGAAAAGTCTGTGACTGTACGTTCAATAACAACAACAACAAAAAACAAAACATAGCCTCCAAGTTACCAAATTATAATAGCTGATTATTCAGGGTGGGTGGCACAGACATAGACACTGTAAAGTGAGCATAAACAAAAGACACCTTTAGACAAAACATTTGCAGCCTAAAGACCCCCATATGGATTGCACTGATCTACCCTGGCTGCAGTGGAAACCTAGAGCCCGAGATAAAGGAATCGCGATAAATGAAGATATCGCAGAATTCCCCATGAGACAAAGTAAATGCCATGTGCGCTCCTTTTCAACTTGTTTGTTGTTGTTGTTCCTTTCTTTTTCCCCCCCTGTTTTTAGTTTTCCAGCAACATTAAATGTAAGGCTGTTTCAGGCGTTGATGTTTTCATTAGATTCCCCCCCCCACCCACACACACACACACACACACACACACACACACACACACACACACACACAAAACGGAGAATATGGATGGGAGTGTGCAGATGGAGGAAGACAGATCAGGGATGATACAAATCGTTACAAGTAGGCCTATGGCCTATTCTAGTGAAACGAATGAATTAAGCTAGGACTTCATTTAGAAGGAACATGGACACCCTTTGAAAGCTGAAAAAGGTTTGGGGTTGGGGTGGAAGAGGAGGACGGATTTACAGTCTAGGAAGAAATTAAGTCTTATAACTGCCCACACTCCATTCCCCCATCAACCTCTCTCTCTCTCTCTCCCTCTTCCCACCCCCACCCCCCCCCCCCCCCGAAAAAAAAAAGGCGAGAGAGAAAGAGAGAGCCAGTTTAAACAAGAGAAGGGAGAAAGAAAGAAAGAGAGAGAGAGAGAGAAAAGGGGTGGGGATATGGGCAATGAAGGTAAAATGGTAAAGAGGAAAGCTGAGAACTATGTATACACCTGGAGCAAAGAGCTAAATATTTGATCTAATAATGCAGTAGAGCCTTGTCCCCGACAATGAAATAAACAAAATCCAATAGGTCTGGCATCTCCCTGGCTCACACAGATATTTTATACTACACGGTTTTTTTTTGTTTGTACTTAATGCGATGAGAACACTTTGCTTTATCATAGACAAAAGGGTTAATACAGGTACTGCTACTTTACCAGACGTCCGTTTAGTAGAGCGAGCTTGTTATTAGGGACTAACGTTGGATATTCCTTCACTGAGAAGTAGTTAGCAGACACGCATGAAATATTATTATTAAAATATGAAAGGACTAAAACAAAAGCATATCGGGATAGGTAAACTAATTACTTTACCATTTTATCTAACTGCAGGAGTTAGTTTTATAAAAATAAGTGTCCCTAACACACACATTTATAAAGTAAATTTGGTGCTGTGGGAAAAGATGCGCTGAAGGTAAAATCACGTGAAGGGCATCGAGCCATTTTGGGGTACTTTTTTAAACCCTAGAGAAATGGCAAGCGATCTGTAACCCTGTCCATTTAGGGGGTTGCTGGGGTGGGAGAAGGAAAAGGAGAAGGAGAATGGAAAGAAAAAAGAAGTACATTTTGTGGCAGAGACCCATACAGTTGTAAATATTTAATACATAATTGTTTTATAGAGTTATTATCTTTATCTCTCAACTGAGAAAGTTTATTCCAGAGCCAGAATACCCTAAATGGAAATCCAGAATGATATTACCCAAATGGCCAACTGGAAATGCCTTGTCAGCCTAATTTTGGTCAGGTTAAACAAAGAATAAAATGATAAGAAAGAGGAGACGAGGAATGCGAATGGAAGAGGCGCAAATAATTAATTATTAATAAATAAGAACAACGCAACCCGAAAACAAATTAAATGGCAGATAATAACAATAATAAAAACGTCTCTTGTCTTTCGATCTTGTATCTCAAAACCTTGCTTGGAAAAAGAAAGTGGGAAGTGTTTCATATAATATTCGAGACAGATCTCTTAAAGCAAAACATCTCGTTTATCCGAGCCAGGAAATCTCGATTGCAGTGTTTGTGTATCGCGACCGCAGAACAGTCCGGACAGATGGCAACTGACGCCTTGGGTTGTTGCCCTTGTCTCGGATATGCAAGGATGCATAACTCTAGCTGCCCGCAAGGAGAAAGTTGTAATGCTGCACTCCCTTGTATGTGTATAATTCCCCCTGAGGTGCCAAAGTAGTCCCAGGTGAGAGAGGAATGGGGACTTAAACAGCTGCCCAGCTCGAGATTCTTTCTTTTTCCTGAACTCAGAAACCTGTCAGCGGTGGTCTCCCTCCCACCGAGTCTCTTTAGCAGCGGAACAGATTCTTCACGACTTACACTACTTACCAAATTATGAAACACCTGCAGTCCTCGTCATGGGGTGGGGTGAGGGGGGGGGGAGGAGAGACAAGGAAGCACCCCAGGGGTCATGGAACACCTTGTAAATTACAATAGACGAAAAGATCTGTTGAATGGTCATAGCAGCATTTTATACGCATAGCATAATTTACAATGCAGAGCAAAATTATGTGCTCCAACGGTCCACATTAATTTTCGGAGCAATGTCTTTTTTTTTTTTTTTTCAAGTGAAAGTGGTGGGTGAAACAGTTAATTATGCTGAATTAAGGCAGAGAAGCACGGAGATTGATTGCACAAAGCGTACATAAAACAGCATGAAAATAGCGTCCCATAATGTTCCTCAGAAGTAGCCATTGCGTTATAGAAAACTGCACAATCCGAGTTTTTTTGTACATTTTCGGATCTGCAGAATCATCTTGCATCTCATATTGAAAACCACCAGTCTTTCGATACATTTTCTCACGAGAGACCGGAAAGTAAAAAATCCCACTGTTGATTGTGCAACAGCTATGTCAGTTCTCTTAGACATTACATCTACATACCATTTGAAGAAATCCTGATCCCAGACACAATCCACCCCTCGGTTTTTAAACTGCTGGATGCAGTGCTGAACGGCAGTTGACCATTGTAATTATCGGCCTACACATTGCTCGATAATTTGACCGCATAAAGACAGAAGATATCAATATCTCATTATGCCTAATTACCCAGAGGTCTTTAAATGTGATTTGCACCTCATATTATCCTTCACCGGTCCTTTGTGTGTTTACTGTGTGGTACACCGGATTGACGATATTGCTTTTTTTTTTTTTAAATGCAAGATTAAGTAAAAAAAAAAAGAAAATAGGTGTAGAACATTGAAAGAAAATCTAGACCGAACGTAGGCAAGAAATATTAACATCGTTGGTATTTCCGAGCGGTCACGTGAAATGGTAAGTGAAAGTACTAATTTATAATGAAATCACTAGATGAAAAAGAAGGTAATCTCAAGACAAGAGGAGACTGGCAGTTCATCAAAAATAAAAAAAAAGGAAAAACATAAACATGCAAGGATCTGACGTTTTGGAACAAAATAAATGAGTTTATCATAAATAGTATTGCAGGAAATGTATTACTACATCATGGAACAAGTACCGGGACTATAATATACGAGTCCAGCTGCAAATCTCTGGCTCACACGCACCACATTTGTCCGGCATTTGCTGTACTAAGTGACCCAAATAGCAGCGTCTACAGGGTACTCAGTGCTCCGGCATCTCACCACATCTAATCCCTCCGTCTAAAACAGTGACAAATGTTTACAGAAACCTTTATACCCCGGGCTAACTTCTTTCCACGCGGGGTCACATACCCTTGCTGGTGTAAACTATTACAGCGGGGTTTGGTGTGCGCCATTGTTCACTGTGCAGAAACTGCAAAGTTCTGTCTTGGTCGGGATTGATTCAATGTGGTCTTGAATTGAGCCAGTGATGAAAACATGATTTCCATTAAGCTACCCAGAACATATGCTTTACACGATGGAAATTATATAATACAATGCAGAATTCTTGTGTGGAATATTACACAACACGGAATTCTTGTATACAAAGTTGCGCGCAGGTTGGCAATCGCTGAACTCAGTGCAACCACACTGTCTTATTCAGTGAGAATGGATGGCATGGTATATAAAATTATACTAATTTTCATAACTCTGGTCTAGATCTGTTGGTTAATGAAATAATGTCTTTTGGTCTCACCAGACAAAGTGAAATTTGACGCATCGTTCTTGGCTTAAGTTGGTGGCCATGTGTAAATTATTGAGTTGGAACTTCTTGTCCGTATCGATAAGTTTTCTGCCATTTTCTCTTATTTCTTATTGCAGTCACAAGAAAGAATTGATTATTCCCATTCGCTCAAGATTCAAGTAGAACTGTTCTAGAACACATTTGACAGTAATGGTTAAAGGGTGGAGTTCTGAGCCATTTCTGTGCTTGTACGAAAAGGTGGTGCCACTTGCCCCGTGGTTGTTCAGTATGATTTCACAACCACTTGAAACCATCTGCCATGGACAGGATGTACGTATGTATGTCAGTGCAGCAATGCTGGAGGGCGAGCGAACTTACTCTGTACTGAATTACTCTACACCAGGTACAAGTTAAACGATTCAGGTTGGAAGTGCACTAATTTACAGAATACCAGAATTTGGTTTGAGTGCATGCGCTACGTACTGACTGCCATTCCAGTGTGCAACAAGTCATAACTATTTTGATATTAAATTACAAAAGGAAATGAAAAACAAAAATGTGTGTGTGTGTGTTGAACACGGAAATGAAGAACATGATGTGATTAAACTATGCAAATTAATGAGAGAAACCACCTACAATATGGGCCCACAGCTGTTAATGAAAATGAGCAGGAGAGATCGTTAGTGGCTACTAGGTTGTTTTTTTCTCTATCTCCTTAGATTTAAACAAATTCCTCCTGCACAACATTCACCGTAACTGAACCACCCGGTGTTAAGAAATAACGGAATCGCAACATATTGGAGGTCTGAAAACGGCTTCTCTACGATCTGGCGCATTTTCTGTCTATCACGTCAACACCTCAGCTTATCACCGGCTCCACCGGGAAAGAAAGACACAGGGGATTGCTACAAGGGCACCAGCTTTTGATCTATGAAACTCTCGTGGGTCTGTGTGTGTATGTATGTGTGTGTGTGTGTGTGTATGTGTGTGTGAGTGTGTATGCGTGTGTGTGTGTGTGTGTGTGTGGAGTTGGGGTAGAGGAAGAGAAAGGATTGCGTCATCATCTGGTCCTTTGAGTATATTTTCACACCTCATTTGAGATGGCGAGTGAGCGCATTCCATTCCCCGTGACATAGGAATGTATAACCGCTCGAGTTATGAACTCATTGTGTGCCTGACAGATGTTCGTGTGTTTCTGTCGCCAGGTTCAAATCTCTCTAGGGGCGGGGTGCATCTTATATTCATGGCATCCTCCCCCCCCCCTCCCCCACTCTCTCTCTCTCTCTCTCTCTCTCTCACTTACTCACACATGCGCGCGCGATTTTCCAGGGAATGGTAAATAGTTACTGGTCCCTTGACCAGGAGTGGTCATTATTCGGCACGGCCGCTGTGCTGATGAACACGCCAACTCCTTCCATTTCATTTATGTCAATTATTTGCCAGTGCATGGGTTTTAGCGTATTTGGGGGGAGGGGGGGGGGGCGGCATATTTTCACACAACTGTAGGGAAAAAAACTATCACACGGACTATTTAAAACAAAGCCACCAGCCAGCGAGACAAGCAGATGAATGGACTGATGGACACGCAGGCCCAAACAAATGGGGCTGATAAATACAGGCAAACAAACTCACCCAAAACACAATAACAACCAAAAAATGTGCAATATATGTATAGACACACCAGTGGTAGATACACCAGTAGTTAGATGGATGAGTACAGTCCTCACCCTGCCGTTAAATCACTGACTACTATCTCAAAGTACTGGTACTCCATTGATGGATGGGATCTGTCCAACTACTGATGGTTCTCACGTCTCTTTGCCTCACCATCGATCACCGAGCGCTGGATCATGACCAACGCATTCTTCCTTACTCGTCTAGGAGGAACTTGAGTTGAATTACAATTTGGAGGATGGGTGGGCATCGTACTTTGTACACTTTCCTTTCTGTATCGCTGTAACAAACGGACCTGCCTAAATGAATGGAGTCGAACGATGGTATAATTATGATAGAATACATCAGTTTATACATTGGCAAATAACCGCACTAATTAGCCAAACAGACAGTGATAGAGAGAAAATGGATAGGTGGATGGATAGAGGATGAAAGAGAGAACGAATAGGTTCGACAGACAGTCAACAATCAACATATAAATACGTGACATTAGATAGACAGACAGACAAACAGGCACGCGAGGACAGAATAATGGGTGGGTGGGTGGGTGGGCGGATGGATGAATAGATAGATGGAGGGATAATGGTTGGACAGACACATAACGGAATCCGCGAGGTAGTTAACCGTAGACCAAAATCACTAAATCACTAAATTTAATGATGTTACCCTTCCCAAGCCTCATTTCCTCCTGATAGTCAAACGAACGAGAGAATGAGAAAAGCGAGCTGCCTGGATCATTCATTCAGTCAATGTAGATGTCAGTTCCCCTACCTGATGTGTTTGTAAAAGACACGTTGGGCGATTATGTCTTGCTTACTGTGTGACTGATCTTGGCATTTGACAATGGTTGTAACGCATGGTACTATACAATTAAGTAATGATTTAAAGTGGAAATGACATTTTAAGGAGGCGCATTAATTAATTCTGTTCTTTTAGTTTATTCTTTCCTTTTTCAGGATGTTTTCATTTTATTGTATTTTTGCCGTTGTTTTTTCCTTTCAATCGTTTGTAGTCGAACTCATTTCCATATTGATGTTTCTATACATTAATCCATTCATTCATTCATTCATTCATTCATTCATTCATTCATTCATTCATTCATTCATGCATGGGTTCATTCATTCATTCATGCATGGGTTCATCACAGAATAAACCGATTACAGAGACATTTCTGAGTTTTATTTCCGGCGCCAATATCACTATGCTTTTTTTTTTTTTTCTGTTTGAGGTTTAGAAGAAAGGGTACTGTCTGCATGATGCACGTCCACCGCGAGCCTCTTATGAGCTCATGCTACCAGCACATCTTCAACTCATTAGCCTCTCGTCAGTTTAGAGTAGAAACATTGACTGTCTGTTTCTGATTCTGCCAAAGGCCAAGCGCGATAATTTGGTGCATTCAGGACACACAACAAAGTGACATCCAGAATTACTAATTTTTTCCTTGCCTCAGATTTAATACTGGGTACAAAACGCGTACATATACATGATACACGACAGCACCGTGCAGAGCCGAAATAATTACTACCATCTGATGGTGGAATAGTCAGCCCTAACGATTGCAGCATGCCAAAGACGCGAAAAGACGAGGAAGACCACTAAACTTTTGAAAATATCTACCATGGACTTCACAAGTATCAATAAAATCATAAAATCTTGCAATATGCGGAGGAAATTATCATAATGAACTATTCGAAAATCAAACACGGTTTGATAGTCCTTGAAGTTTGACAGGTTTCTAGAGTGTGATATATATAGATCTATATATAATTATTTTAAATAATTGCCAAGTCTCCTACTTCATAAACCAAAAACAACCCAGAAGAATGGGCTGACTTTTCAGAAGCGCTTTTCACCAAACCCTAAAAAACCACTGATCAGTGTGCAGTAATCCGGAAAAGCAGAAATTGTGTGGATAATTCTACCACTAAGAAACCTTCGTGTTCAGAGTCCATCACTTGGCTTGGACGTCATGAATAATTGCAGGCAAACTGGTATAGCATCTCTTGATCTATCAATTGATGGGCGGTCTTCTTTGTTTCAATGACCCACCCCCCCCCCCAACCCCCCAATTACGCCATTCAATCACGCACCTGCTCAAAGTTAATCGTTCTTTGTTCCCGGGAGATAAATCAAACAACCAATGCCCTAGCACGAGATCACGACACACGGCCACAATTGAATGTGTCGACAGCCAGTTTGCTTCGGGCAGTAGAAGAACATTAATTTTATTTTCGTCTCTCGGTGTGGCTGGTATTTCAGAAACAAACAAATAACAACAACAACAACCAATGGGAACACTGGCGCAAGTTGGTAGAGTGTTTAATTTCATTGCTAATGTATAGTATAATTTTTATAGTGCCCCGCCCACTTTTAGCCTCCTTACAGTGACCAAGCAGAGCATACGTCATGATTATAGTGAAAGAGGTGCCTGTCTTTAGTATTTTTTATCTCTATACAAACAATCGTATTCGTTCATGGGACGTTTCAAATAGTTAGTGGAATTTTGAGAGTGAGTTTCACGACGCGTCAGCCCAGGCTCATGGTGATTTTTTAAAATGTTGTTTACTGAATCTGATTCTGCACATTTGGCCATAAAAGAGAACCTACCACTCTGTACGTTTTATTTTTCAATGTATGACTTAATTTATAGTTTGCAATGGTAGTCCAATTATTCAAATGAAAAATAGTGAGGTGAGCGATAAAGCTTAAAATGATATGATAAAATGATAGGTGCGGTTTCAACGTCCATGTTCACTGCCTTGCGGCGCTCAGCCAAAGTCGTTCAATGTTCCATTCCGAAACTGACAATAAAAATAGCTATTTAAATAATTACGCACCGGGACCAATGGGCGGGGAGGTTCTTGTCAATGCTGATAAGGTTATTTAGATTTCAAGTAAAACAGCGTTAAATATCCTTCCCAGTGGGCAGAATGATTGTATCGATTAAAACATAACAGGGAGCATTAAAAAAAGTCATTAGAGTAAATTTCCTGCGGGAAAATTTAATCGTACTCGATTATCATTGTGCGCAAGAGTGAGAGAGACGCCGTGCAAGTCTGTGGTGACTGATGTTTACACTATACAACGTAAGTTAAAGAATGGTAAAGAGGCTGACCATAAGGAGAGTAATGAAACGGATTAAAATGTCAATGTAAGACAGTTTTTAAATGCAACTTTTGTTTGTATGTTTTACTTAATTTTCTTGGAAACCGTCGGCGATATGGAGAGGTTAGGACTTCACTTTTGTGAACCTCCGATGTGAGTGACCAAAAAAAACCCCAAAAACCTGCTGGCCTTTCCTGGTAAAAGCTACTGCTCAGAAAGAAAGAAAGCGTCCAATGTTTGTAGAAATATACGGAATACTACGTGACGTCGAGCCATCTAATTTAATCCCAGGCGCCGGTCAGTTCTCACCAGTCACGCGCAACTGTTATAGCTGGTTTTGACTGTCGTCAATGTAACAGTATTTTACCATTCTTTTTATGAAGAGCAGAAGACCAATTATGCATATTTTTTTTCTAAAATCATTTCTAATTTATAATTATTTTGGTCTGTTCTTGAACGCAACGTATTGTTAATGAAATAGAACACCATCATTAACCATGGTTTGTTTCTTCTGATAATGTCAATTTCCTGCAGTTCTCCATAACTCTGGTCGGGCTAGTTTCTTGCTAGAGTTACCATTTTGAAGGGGATTGTCCCCGCTACCCCTTCCCCCTTCCACCCTTCCCGACCCCATCCTCCCTTCAGTATTTCCTACCATGAGGCTGTTTTGACGCAAATCTGCGGCTGCATCTATCAAATGATGGCGGGTGGGTTAGTGGGCCTCTCTAGTAGGATCTCCTTCTGTCCTGTCTGTCTGTTATATTCTGTTTGTCCTCTTGCTTCTTCCTACTGCAATATGGCCGTTATCATGTCGACGTGCTTTGTTCAGATTCAAACTCATACTCAGACGCATCGGTTATGACGAGGACGTAATAAAAGACAGGGTCTTGAACAGGCGCAGTGTGCAGTAATCGCAGATATAATAGTTATTTCAGTGCATTTTCTTGTCTTGTTCCTGTCGAATACTCACGTTTTTTTAAACTAGCTGGTCACGACCCTTGTGGAAACTACGTCCTACAAAATTAATGAGTTTGGCATTTTCGCTGATTGCGTGAACCAATATGAGATGGAGGAAGGCCGAAGAAAAAGGAAAGAGTGAGTCAGTGCAGTCTTATTTGCTTAATGGATTTGGTGGCTCGGGATTGATGAAGAGCTACTTAATGAGTGGTAGCGTCGTCCTTTGAAGGTTGTGGATCTGAATATTTCATCAATCGGCGCCTAATCAATAAATCACAAATAAAAGTTTCTGAATGGTTCTAAGTCAATAATAGTTCGTCTTCCCCAGTAACTTCCAGAGTAAATGCACAAAGTAGGGAAAGAGTGTTATATATTTTGAATATAATGACCTCATGAGAAACAAAATTTCTTCTGAGAAGCCAGTCATTCTTGGTCATGTCATAATGTAAATGAAAATGAGTGTTTTAAAAAGTGGAATTTTAAAACAAAACGACAACAACAATAACGACATAAAGTCATGGGCAAAGAGGGGGAGCGGGAGTGGAATGGGCGGAGCTAAAGGAAAAGTACGGAACACAATGTTGTGGTTTTCTGGAAACTTCCAGCCATGCAAGTTAAATTTTTTAAAAATGTAAAAAACTTAACATGTGACTACTATATCAACACTTTCGTAACTGAGAAATTGACTCTTGTATAGAGTAATCTGTTATGTACTGTTTAATTGTGAAAACGTAGATAACAGTACTCCAAAAGAAAAAAAAAGAGTCCTGTCAGCGCCACACCAAATGAATATATCTTTTATGACAACAGTTTGACAAAACAAAACAAAAAACAATACAAAAAGAAACAAAATTCTTCCAGCCAGAATTTAGATAATCACATTCTTTCAGTGCAATTATCATCTCCCTTTGTTCTTATGATTTCCCCAGAAACACCGCGATGTTAGAAAAGTTAACAATTCTTTGTACAACGCTTGTAAGAGAGACATCATGTGTAACACAAAGGAACTTTGCAAAATACAATTTAAAAAAAAAATCTATGCTGCTTCTGCAAAAACGATAAAGAGGAGCAGATTTAATACATAAAAGAAGCTGTTTCTGTTTGGGAAAACGAATATGTGTTTGGTACAAAAAATGCATTTGTTATCGTTCCGCGACAACATGACACTTTTAACTTGTGTGTCTTCATTTCCTGATGGAGACATTATCTCGTATTGGAAATGGTTTTGACTTTCGTCGCTGATATTCCTTGGGTCTGGGGCGGGACATTTACAGACATGCAGACACCAAAAACAACAAAGAAAAAAATGTGTGTCTATAATAAGGTTTTATGTATCACTTGGTGTTGAAAAAACAGGCGAAGGTTTGTGAAAGTGATGGATGCTTGTGTTAAAGCAGGTTCTTTTCCATTCAGTTTTGTTCTCAAACCGACGTTCAAAATACTTGAAGGCAGCCGTAGCTGTAACCGTGTCGAGTGCAGCAACAAAGTATTGACAAGGGAGTGGATGTTGTTATCTCTCAGATCTTTCGTATAGTATAGTGTTGTAGTTATTGTTTCGGTGACGATAGTTGCGTACAACCAAGGTTGCCATGTTTGTCAATGTGTCCAATGCATGAGGGAAACGGAAGAAACATGGATTAAAATGGTTTCAAGCTTGGAAACATGGTCACTGTGGTTACCTTGCGAAGTTCAGTACAACATTTATAAATAGGGCTTTTAATTTAAAGTGATCACTGGCCCAAATGAGAGCACCGGCATTAGAGCCAGTAATTGCCTTGTAGCCAGAAAAACTTCGGGTTTCCAACAGTTCGGAAAGCCAATAATAGGTACTGATTCATAATCATCTTAGTTACCGTGTTTTTATTTTTTTCTCCTTTTCCATCTGTATAATTCTTATTATGTACGTGAAATTTGGGTTACGGTACGTTTGGAGTACGCTTTTCTATCATCAGCCCAGAACCTTTCAGAAAGCATTTTTAATTTCCTTGTCCAACAGTACCACAAAAAGGCAACTTTTCAATCACTCTGACAGCTAATCCATTATCTCAACTGATTGTTCTCGCACAAAACACTTTCTATAGCGGTACCTTATAGTACAAGTAATAAGCAGGTATGCCAGGTCATATCTAGAACACTGAAGGTCATGAAGTGGAAGAATCAAACAGCTTTTGGCGCCTTGGGAATGCTGTATGACTTCTTTTGTTCTGACATCAATTTTCTCTGAAGCGTGAACAGAAGATACTATTACCCTCTCCGTCTCTCTCTTTTCTCTCTCCCTTTTCCATCCCTCCCCCCCCCTCCATCATGTAAAATATAATGTGTTGGAAAAAAGTGAGGAAAGCAATTTCATTTTCCCTAAATGATAATAATTCGTTGTGGATAACACAGGGACAATGAGTTTCTTGAGAAAAAAAAAATTCAAACTAAATGTCCATTCTGTCCCAGTCCATTGCGATGCATCGAAGAGTAATATAATTTTCTGCTGTAATGCGCGTGCATAAAAGGGCTGGTTATATGGACGTGCTGCAGTTTTATGTGCTGAACTTTTTTTGCTTTTCACTTGGGATTTGAGACAAGTTTTCTCACATTCTCGTCGCACTTTTTACAGGTAACATGGGCATGAGTTGTCTGCAACTGCAAGTGAACGATTCACTTCAATCTGTACTTTCAGGAAAAGGCAGAGATAGCTCTCCAGTCATCCTCGTTGTGTTGGCATTTCTTATTCCCTATAGCAATGTACTGTAAAGAGAAATGGGAGGGAGTGGAGCTTGCTAGAGTTTCGTAGATTATTGTTTCCATCTAAATGTCGATGGGTATGTCGGTATAATTTACCGATTTTGAGGTCTTGACATGAAAGTGGTTCTCTCACTCCTTATTTTGTTATGTATCACGTCATTCCCATCGGTTAAAACCTTTTCGAGATATGTTTTTATGATGTAATGTTGTATGCCTTTTGGCCCTGATTTTACACAACTTTGAATCCTCATCTTCTCGAGAAGGCAAAAATGAACAACAATAAGGAAAATGCCCGACGATACTATGAAGCATTTTTTAATTGCTTCTGGTTTATTTATTCATGGAGAGATAATGCTTGGATACTACCGAAATATGGATAGGTGGCCTGGACTTGGTCTGTTCTCGTAGTTTTTCATGATAAGTTGGAAATGAAGTAGTCAAGGCTGGGGTAATAAAAAAAGAGGGATGAGTGGCCTGGGGTGAGAAAATTGGGATGCTGTTGATATTTATTTGGGAAGGTGAGAGTTAATTTCATTTTTTTTTTCTCCATTCTTTTATCAGGGAACGCCAAATTAATGCCAGTTTTCCTCGTGAATTCCAGTGGAGTCCACATTATTACAGAGCTTTTTTACCTGGCCGTTTATCTGAATGTCAGTACTTGTTTCTCATGTCTGTCGAAAGAGGCTGGCAAAGAGGAGGTAGAGAGGGCGCTGAAAGACAATAAAGATCACACCTCTATACACTTCTTGCGCAAGTGCTTCATGTATGTCCTCTGTTTCTGATAACTACAACTGCCGCAATGTCATCACATTGAGAGATAACAAAATCAAAGCAACTATCATGAATCCTGACAACCGAAACGACTTTTCCCATTGTGACAAGGAATCTTATCAGTATTACAAACCTAATCTCACTCGGTGAACCCAGCCTTATCTCAGTTTCTACCCTAATCTCCAAAACAATTGCGGCATCTAAGTGTAACGGTGAACCAGGCATAAACAACTAATTGTATCAGCATAATTGAAGAACAGTATATATGATAAGGAAAAAGACGTTGTGTTGGCATTTCGTTAGGTAATTTATTCTTTGTCACAACAGGAGCACGCATGTACAAACTTACAACACGTAATAGCAGGTTTATTAATATGCGCCTCATTCGACCTTGCCTTTCTATTGTTCCATGTGTTCTTTTTCAGGAGATCACAGTTGCAGATGTTTGCAGGACAATAAAGCATTTTTCTGTCTAAACGACCAGACAGTCACAGGTTAAGGGTGCCGTACAAGGCTAGTAGAAAGTCCGGTTTTGTAAACAGTGACATTTTCATTCCTTCTCATCCTGAGGTAGAGATTATTGTAGAGTGTGCAACATTGCACCCACAGCTGAAATACTAATTGTCATAATGTATAATTTTCCAAGTCCACATTTCATTTTTTTTTTTTTGTGTTGGTCCACAACAATTTACAATACGGAAGTTGCAACCCAACATTTTTGTGTCAGCAGCATGAGTTTGAATAATTGCAAGGGTGGACATAGCAACAAAAAAAATAAAAAAATTTTCTTTTTAAATGTAAAGAAAAACAACTTCACAAACCAAAGGTTTGCCACTCATCACTACCTAATACCTGCACGTAACAAGGGCATTAAAATATATTTCTTGTCCTTTCTTCTCTTCCCTCTACCTTTTTTCCCCCACCGTTTATCTTCTGTATTTGATTCATAACGTAAATGCTCTAGATTACTAATCAAAACTTGTGTCGAGCGATTGGCGGCCAATTAATGCATCGTCTTGGTGCCAACGTATCGTGCTGATACTGTGGTAAGACAGTGCCCATAGCAATAGTGGTGATGTTATTTTCTGACGTGATACCAGAACATAATTATTCAAAACCTATTATTACCGAAGATTAGGTGAATAAAATACTGGGACTGAACCAAACTATACTGATTCTGGCAATAAATTTTATATTATTATGACTCCTCCATCCTGTCTGTTCATGACTACTTGTAAAGAATAAAACGTGTGTCATTTTATGAGAAATCAACGAAACAGCACGGAAGAAAAAAAAAATATTTTAAACAGGGTTTTCTGAGTGTGAAGACACTTTATCTCCACCGCATGAAGATTTCACCGTCGCACAAATTAAAACATGCATTCATATCGCGTCGTCATTACATGCACGGTTCGTGAGCTCCCGGGATAAATTTTACTTTCCACACAGCAGTAAAAAAACTCGATGTCAACAATGTAAAATCTAGATATTACCAGAACTACATTTTCTCCCCCTATGGCTTTTCTGTTAATAGCAGTAGCTGCACGTGTGAGAAATGTTTTTTTTTCTCTTTTAAAATGTCAAAAAGTTGCGAAACATTTAATGTTCGTGGGCTTCTTTGATTTCGATAACATTAATAATTATGCAGGTGCTGGATGTTAGAATAATATTTGTGCATTTTAGAACGTCGAGTCGGCCAGATGCTGGAAAAGATGTCCTCGTAGCTAACAACCGTGGCGCTATTTTTCATTTTTATGCCTCAAAGAATCGGACATTAAACTCTGTATAGCACGGATGAGGGGCCCGGCAAATGATCAGGGTGGATAATGGTAAATTCTATCATATCATATCAAATTTGTACCTGGACGCGCCGACACCCAATCTCATGTTCTTCGCACAGACAAGAGCCAAAGGTAAACCGTGTCATTTTGTACCCAATCTGTACCTGAGCACTTTAACACTCAATCTCATGTTCTTTGCCAAGAGTAGAACGAAATTTACAGCTTCATGTCTATGATAATTAAAAGGCCATATTAAAGAGATCATAATTCAATATGTCATTTACATAACGCTGTTTCATTAACTCTCCATCCACTATTATGTTTCATTAAATCTCCATCCACTATTATGTTTCATTAAATCTCCATCCACTATTATGTTTCATTAAATCTCCATCCACTATTATGTTTCATTAAATCTCCATCCACTATTTTCATTAAATCTCCATCCACTATTATGTTTCATTAAATCTCCATCCACTATTATGTTTCATTAAATCTCCATCCACTATTATGTTTCATTAAATCTCCATCCACTATTATGTTTCATTAAATCTCCATCCACTATTATGTTTCATTAAATCTCCATCCACTATTATGTTTCATTAAATCTCCATCCACTATTATGTTTCATTAAATCTCCATCCACTATTATGTTTCATTAAATCTCCATCCACTATTATGTTTCATTAAATCTCCATCCACTATTATGTTTCATTAAATCTTTCCACAGGCGCCTCTCTTCTCGTATTTAATGTTCTTATTTATTTTTCTTTTCATTTCTACCCCAATTTGATCCGAGCCAAACACAACAATAGCAACAACAAAAACTGAAATCTCCACTTTCACATCATCATTCTGTGGACCAGATTTTCTTTCTCAGCCAGCAAGAAACTAGAGCATGAGAAGGGAAAACCATGAAGTGAAATGAAAAGCAGTAACAATTGATTCTAAAGCCACAGCTAATAAACAAAACGCTAAAACGGGGGAATCTTCAATTAAGATTGCTTAACTGGTACTTGCGATTTATCTACATTCACTGCAGCGTATTTTTCTTCGTTTCTTTTCTTTTCTTTCCAACTGGTTCGACCAAATCCTGTGTGTTCTATGTAAAAACTATGTGAAAAAAAAAAAGGAAATGACAAACCACAGACAAAAAAACGAGAATATTAACGTGACAATCCAATTTCCGAAAAGGCGAAGACCAGAAAATAGAAGCTGATACAAAAGCCAAACAAAATCTTGAGAAAATGGGATACCCAGTTTCCTCAATGTCGACATTCCCAATCTTCCTTCGAGCCACTTCGGCATTATCGTAGCTCCATGTATCACGGCAGAAAAAAAGAAAGCAATGAGAAAGAAATGAATTCGATGAAATCGTCAAGATAATGATAGATAACAACGAGGAATGTCTGTGAGAAACGTGATGTTACTCTAGAATTACTCATCCGAATGGTTTCTCAGGACAGATTCACTGTATGGAACTGTCTGGTGTATTCTTAGAGTGGGAAACTTGGGAACCTTTATCAGCGTTCTGCGTAAAATAGTTTTTTAGCAATAGAACTGATACCGTCAATAAAATTAACCTTGCTTGTAATACCGGCTTTACAGGTCTGTGAACTCTTCAGCACCATTTTAAACATCTCTTTATCTGTCGTGCGCTAAATTCACGTCTAGGAAAGTTTAAATGCACAGGCAATGTTTATTCAGTCTGAACATTTCCATCCACAGACTTGAGGGAAGAGACCATTACGAGAGTACTTGTACATAAGAATGTTACGGTAAAAACTATAAAAATAAAATATTTTTTCCCCCCACAAAATAGAACGTTTTAAAAGTCATTTCCTATAATATTTACATTCGACATTTAAATTCAACTGCACCAGATCACAGAATGCCTTTTGAGTTTTATGTCTGACCTGCCTGAAGTCTAGAGATTGTTGCACGTTTCGGCAGTGTTAGAGATGAGCTCAAAGCATCAAAGTACAGTCGGTGTTTTGAAGTTTTACAGCGCGATAGTCAGTCCGATGGATCCATTGTGCATGATAGCTGAGATAAGAGAAGAATATAGTTTACAAACGACAGCTCTGTTGTTGATAAAACCATGCTTCGTCATAAGTAATACCTGAAAATATTTATTATATTTACATGAAATTTCGATGGCCATGAGGACGCCGGGAACTTTGTTTCATCACATAAAAATTTACGCAATGCCCGAGAAATCTTTCAGAAATATGGTTGAGTTTTAGGATAGAAACAGGCGAAATCGTAGGAGATTGTGAATGCCACAGGGTTACGTCTGAGAAACCGGCGTGGTTAAGTTTAAGAATTTAAAATCAGGATTTGGAAAGGGGTGGGGTTTGTTGAGGAAAGTGCAGAGAAGCCAGATACGGGGCATTTGGACTAGGTGGAGGGAGATACATTCATGCAGGGTGTCAAATAGTACTATTTTGTGTCTGCTTTACAACACATTTTGTAACAGATTCGTTGTCTATCCAATGAACATCTGTCAGCTTTTGTTACGCTCTCTAGGTGAGGAAATCTGGTGAGATGTAGATATTGTTGACGCATTCTGTAGCCCGAACTGGAAAACGTTATTTGGGATTATAATATGAACTGTCATTATCAAATAATAACATCATGCGCATGGAACCTCAACTGATATTTCCTTTATAATTCAAGGCAGTTCTCAGGGTGAGACAGGGAAAGATTCACCAGGGTTATTTCTTCAGCAAAGACAGGTAAAGGATATCACGGCCAGACAATAAGTAAGAAAATTGGAAGTAGATCTTGTAAAGAAGGTCCATTTGATAAGAATCCATGTTTGTGATCGGTTTCCGTTCTATTTTGCAGTTACTATATAATTCATTTGTGTCCGCCAACCGTCTAGCTCCTTCAACATTTCCTTCCTTTACACTCACTCAGTCACTGCTGCATGTTTCTGTATATGTCCCAGAAATGCAAGATGCGCCGGTATACACGCTGTTGGATTCATAGTTATTTAAACACCTCCTTTGAACAAGTAAATAAATAAATAAATAAATAAATAAATAAATAAATCCGGCTTGCCAGTCGAAAATCACAGTTCTGAAAAACTTCGGCATTCCAAGTGAATAGTTTAGTTTCAGGTACCGGCAAATCGCTTCCTCAGTTCTTGTTTGATCTCCTTTTTCTGAAAAAATTGGAGATCTTTTAGTATGAAGCAGAGATTTTACAGATGTACATTTTGACACTTGTTTAAAATGCGTTGTAGCACTTATCAAACCGCTCAACTGATGTAACTCTCTACCATAATACTAAAGCCGCAAATTATATGTTTAACGTCGAATTTCTAAGTTGTGCTAACAGTGGATTTGGAACAAACAATAACTGAGGTCGCGAAAGGTCTACATAGATACATACAGCGTTCAGATGGCATGTGCGATGCATAAAAGGGACAAAGCCGCATATTGAATACTGTTAGTTTCCATGTGAGGCAGACTGGAACAGGATGGGTAAAACCATGAGTTTTTCTCTTATTCCATAGTATCATTAAAGATGTCAGTGCTCACTTCAAATTTAAGTGTACTGATAGGCACTCATTACACAGTGACAAGGGAATAAGGAAGTAAGTATCATTGTATCATAATTATGATATTTGTAGGTGTGAAACTCACTTGGTGGGTGAGTGAGTGTGGAGAGAGCATGGCCGAGCTAATGAGCAAATAATTCTGAACGGAGAAAGAGAGAGAGAGAGAGAGAGGGAGAGAGAGAGAAAGAGAGAGAGAGAGAGAGAGAGAGAGAGAGAGAGAGAGAGAGAGAGAGAAACACAATATTCTTCCTTTTTCTTGAACGTATAAAGATTGCTCTTTCTATCCTGATACCCCCGGACGCCTATGCACGTATAATAATAAACACAGCAGTTTGACTCAGTAAGCCCGTGTGAGCGGGGGTTGGAAAAAGAGCATGTACACCCCATGTACACAGTGGGGTGTCAGGTGGTAAGGTAGTAGTAAAAAGTCCGAAACACTTGTTTCATGGCGGGGTGTCGTTTTTCTGACTTACTGTTGATGGTACACGGCAGTACCTTCGTGTCTCCCACACCGCATGCGCAGGTATCCTTGGCCGTACCAAACTCTGTGAAGATATGTACATATCAATGGCGTTTGGTGTCAGTTCAGTGCACTCTGCCTCTGTTCCACTGCACTGGCTGTTTAAAGATTGCTTGTAAATTGAACAATGTGTTTGTCTTCGAACATTTTAAATTATTTTTTTTCTTTGACTTGACCATTAGAGGACGTCCATTTATGAAACGTTTAAAACCAGATAGGCCCACTGTGCGCACCCCAACTTAACATCTATACTTTGTATTTAGTTAACAGGTGAATGTTGAAGGAAGACTGAGAATAAGTTAACACTGTTTTTACGCACGGCAGTGCTTCTTCTTGAATACTTTTTAAAGCAGAAACACCGGTAGAACCTCGCATTATACACATATATACGATACATAGACATACCGTGAATCTGGCACTTTTTCAGTAATTATCAGGGCGATACTCTGAGAATTCATTTACCAATTTAATTGACCACTCCAATAATCCCATGATTTCGAGCTGGCCCCATGAATACCCGCGTCCAAGGACAGTGCGCTAGCTACTCATACAAGTAAAGAAACCATGTCTGCTTGTCTGTCCATGTGTCTGTCCGTTTCTCTCTCTCTCTCTCTCTCTTTCTCTCTTTCACACATACAGAACACATACACATGAGAGAGAGAGAGAGAGAGAGAGGGGGGGGGGAGGCTGAATTCATGGCATTAATTTACTGTAGAACTAAAGAAACCATCAGCCAGAAAGCAGTGCGAGATCAAGTGACTCGGGTCATAATTATTAGATTTACAAGGTCACGTTTATTGTATTAACTGTTGCTACTGTCTGCGTCATCCACAACTTCAGTAACTGTTGCTGAACCACCTGGCAGATCGCCACAAAATTATAAAAAAAAAGTGGACAGAATGGAATGTTTTCCCCAAAACTAAAATGGCACCAGTTCCTGACTTGGCAATAGGCCTATAGCTTTCCTTCACTACGAAAGGCTCTCTAACGATAGATTTTTTAAATTTTTTTTAAATGTTTAATATTTTTGTTTGTTTGTTTGTTTGGTAACACATAAATAATGATGATACTGAAATTCCGCTCTCGGTGTCATTTCGTGCAATTTCATTTTTCAGTCACAAAGCGAATACGTTTTTGAGGATATGTGAATATGGACATTTTCGGCTCCTACAACTGGACAGTATCATGAGCCACACTTAGAATGACGGCCAGGCATGCATAGACATGCAAAGAAACGCGGAGAACGTCTTGCGTTAAAAAAATAAGGCACAATGCTTCTTCCTCTATAATTCAATGCATTTTAACGTAGTTGAATGTAATGAAGTTGTGATAATATGATAAACCTCGTGTGGGATGGTGCAAAAGTCAGTATACTATAATCTTATTTTATTCACACAATTATATTACAGCAAGAGGAAGATTGTGGTCATTTTGAACATTGATTTAACTTGATTTTACTTTATGATTCACACTTCATCTAAATGAAATACAATTTATGTACACTTCATTCAGCAGCAATATAATTGATGAACGCTTTGTTTGTGTAAAATGTTATAATTGATATGCACTTTTTTTCTAGTCGAAATATAATTGATTCACACTTACTTTAGTTGGAATAAAATTGATCTACGCTATTTTTTTTTCCATTTAAAATATTATAATGATGTACACTTTCTAAAGTTGAAATATAATAGATGGATGTACACTTTATTCAGTTGATTTGAAATTTAATGATATAATACTTCATTCAGTTGAGATATTATTATAATAGATGTACACTTTATTCATTTGAAATATAATAGTGAACACTTTTTTCAATTGAAATGTATTTACTCTCCACTTTTTCAGTTGAAATATAATTGGCGTACACTTAATTCAGCCAAAATGTAATTGTGTTTATAAAGTAATAATTTTATTATGGTAAAATAACTTTCGGCCCACCCTGTATAGCGTTGGCTTATAAATTCAAAAAGAAATCAAATTTTTACCTCATGAGTAAATCCGGTTTTCCTCACACACACACAAGTAGTATCTAAAAACCACTGAAATTAGCCTGTTGTAAAATCCAGTTGTAATCCTCTTCAGTAACCGCCCTCGTTACCCTGTGATCCTGTACTAATGTGACTGATGAACTCACCGGATTCTCCCGAGTGCCGAAATTCGCTGCTCGCGTTCAACCCTCGCGCCCAGGCGAGGGCACTCTGTTCTCTCGCGGCGACCCTGGCAGTGATGGATGAATTACTCCCCCCCCCCCCCCCCCCCAATCTCCCCAACCCCGTGCTGCACCATCCGGAAACCAGCGGAACAAGACCACGGAATTGGCAGCAATTGTTTTACACCCGTCCTCAAGCCGCAGCTCTCAATCGCGAATACCTTCTACACTCTCATATTTTTTGGTTTGTTTATTTCTGCGTTGTTTTTCCTTGGTCCTCTGCGTGCCCTTGGTCGGTAACTCCAGAAAAAAAAAAATACAGTAATAGTTGATGTGTTGTAATAATCACTCGGGAAAATTAACATTTTTATCCATTTTTTATGTAATATCGCCACAGCTCTACGATCATGGCATATGTCAGATTTATGCTAAATTTTAATAGCAACTGATGGTTCATTGCATTCCTGAGCTTGAGGGCCCTCAGGTAATATTATAGAAAAAGAAATGCGCCAGTGGGGAAATATAATTATCCAATAGAATCATAATGGCATAAATCACTAAATTTTAATGACAGGTAAAGAAACAGTTTTTCCCTTAATATCTCGAAAGTGTCAAAATTTAATGACTTATGCCATTAGCGTAAAGCAGTGACGACATTCTTTTGAGTACTCTGTGTAGGCTGCTTCCTTGTAAGAAAGAGTAAAGAGATGATATGAAAGATTTATGTTACCACAACTCATTGTTGTATCTATATCACGCCCTTCTCTAGGAGCCAGAATGATAATACGGTGGGCCATCGATTTTTGTAAAAGATTGAAAAAAGCAAACGGCATAATGATATGCAACACGCCTCTGATTATTTCCATAATATGAATAGAAAAAAAAAGGACGTTTTATGTACCGCACGGTATATTTATTATGGTTGTTGTTAAGGGCTGTGGTATTATACATTTTACATGGAAAGCTATAGATGAGCAGTGAACACAGCACTATTTTCTCTATTTGGCCATGTAACCAGACTGCGGTCGCCTACCACTATGTCACCACGGCCATGCTGCCTTAAATGAATATTTTTTAGTGTCTCTTGTAAAAACGTTCAAATATCGGAATGTGGATAAAACATGTTGTCACGATTTAAATATATCAGTTTGTGGAGTTTGGGCACTTTTACAAAATATATTTTTCCCACTTAGGAATTCCCGGAATGAGGGCCTCATCTTCTGTATACACCAAACAACCACCATGTAACGTTTTATGAACTTGGCAATTTTCAACGAAAGAAATTTGATTCCTGGGATGATTTTCTGCCATCACCCCTTCCTCCTCTCCCCCCCCCCCCCAACCCCATAAAACAATTGAAATATTAGTACTTTTTTTTTATATTGTTGTTAGTGTTCTTGTTGTTGTTGTTGGTGGTGTTTGCGACCTTGGCTCTTGTTTGTTCCAAATCCACTTTTTGTACAGCTTAGAAATTCGACGTTAAACGTTTGCGGACTTACTATTATGATAAGGTTAATAAGTCGGATATGTGAAACAGCTCGATAAGTGCCATAACGCCTTTTAAACAAGTGTCAAAATGTGCATTTGTTATACCTTTTCTACATACTAAAAGATGCCAGTTTTTTTCTTCAGAAAACGGAGATGGAACAAGATAATAAGAATCAAGGCAGCGTGGTGTTATGGTTGTTGCAAAAATTGCTCGCCTCCGGTTTGGTGGGAATTTGATTCCATGTCAGGGCAAGAGTTCCGAAAATCCAGCCAACTTTAAAGACTGTCTCAGCATTGTCATTTCGTTTTATGGTTGAGGAAAGTAAGGAGATAGTGTTAAGATATGAATAACTTTAGGTACAAGGTTGAGGAGAGAGTTAGAAATTGGCTTAGGGTTAGACTGGGTGGTCGGAATGTGACGGAATGTTTCACATGTGGGCGTCACAGTCAAATTTTCAAAAGGTCTTATGGAGAACTGTCACGCCGACTTTGACTTTAGGTTTCACTGTACCTCAGCTCTCTAAGGGCAATCATTCGCCCTGGGTTGTTGTCTACTGGCGAGGTTTTGGTCCTGAAGTATGAAATGGTAGAATGTACGTGCAAAGTCTTAAGTAATAAATTTCACATATTTATGAACATCCCGAAATACCCAAGTTAAGCATTAATTAGTCTTTAAATCTGGCCAGAAAGAAAAAACTGTGATTGCTTATTCATAAGGTTAAGAAACTACGGTTGAATAAGAATCAAGGAAACTACAATCGCCTTCCTAAACCAAATTAACGACAGAGAGAAGGTATATGTAATAGAGCAGAATGATCAACTCGCTAGACACAAAACATAAGATCAGGCGCAGTTAGTCATACTTTGTTGTCAACGGAATAAAAAAAAAAATCTCTTTCTGTCTCTGTCTCGCTCTCTCTCTCTCTCTCTCTCTCTCTCTGTCTGTCTGTCTGTCTGTCTGTCTGTCTCTCTCTGTCTGTCTCTCTCTCTCTCTCCTCTCTCTCTCTCTCTCTCTCTCTCTCTCTCTCTCTCTCTGTCTCACACACACACACACACACACACTCCTTTGAGTTCTTCGTCTAAAAAAACAACAACAAAAAGAATAATAAAAACATGATAAAAAAATCAACAACAAAAGGCTGTGTTAGGTAAGAAGCCAGGATTTTCATGGGTATTTGTTTTATTTGCAGCTATGTAATCTTGCAAATTGTGGTGATTACAGGAGCGTGAGGAGTTGGACAAATGTTGATTTACCTGTGAAAGGAAAACTGAAGAAATAATGTTTCAAAAGATGTGTCATTCGTCTGTAGGCTTCGTTAGAGAAACAATTCAGGGAGAAACTAATGTCGCTCGAGGAAATTTTAACGTTGAGGATATGATGGCGGCAGAAAGAAACGATAAGACAGATTCTGGGATTAAGGAAGATTATGACTGAGTAAAATTAATGATTGCGTGCATTGAGTGACATGACCTATGCCTGAACTCAGATTGTCATGGAATTAATTTTTGGGTCACAGATGAAATCTGTGTTTGGGGAGTTACGGCCACCATTCCCTTTATTGATTTCTGGTTGGAAGGGCACAGTAATTGCTATGTGTCTGCCACCACAGCCAACAGAACAAGACAAAAATAATGACATTTTATTGGTGATTAGAAATTTAAAGCCATACATTTAAACACAATTCGAATAAAGTGTTACAGTACGGTAAAAACAGCATTCGTATTGATCTTTAATAACCAATGTGTTTTCTTTGAAGATAGCATTAACCCAACCCGACCTTGAAAAAAAAAAATCAAAGAAAAGAAAAGAAATAGAACAGACACACAGAGTCTCACACAAACAGGAAAAAACAAAGCATTCCGACTGGGACAGAAATCGCATGGGGGACAGAAGCAGTATTATTTCGTGAAGATTTGGATATAATTATTCCTTTCCCACTGAATATCCAAATGAAGGAGATCAAGAAAGCTTTCATCGCTAGCTAGTTGCTCCAGATAGCCAACGTGGTCGCGCAGGCAACTTGGCGCCATGCAGTCAGTCAGTGAAAGGAAACAAACTCAGAATTCCACCTCGGGGCATTCTGGGTCGATTTCAGACAGCACTGCGGTCACGTAAGTAAACCTGCAGACAATCCAAACAGCATTAGATAATTTGCTAGACAATCCAGAATTCCCCAAGGCCAGAAAGTGCAGAAAGTTTGGACGGCAGAGGTATCAGATGGGCATTTGGAGTGAAATTTTAAGATATCAAGATAAATGACAACATGACATGGAATATACGTTTATCAAGGATGACATGAAACACCAAGTAGAATTTGAGGTGAAGGAAGGTTTAAACTGTCATTTGGAACTTGGTTTTATCCAGATCAGGGAGATGCAACGACAATATGAGAAAGTCCCAGACATGACAAGCCAGAAAGCTGAAAATGAAACTCTGGCAGACTTATTATTTTGTGAGACATCTCGGCTAAATGACTTAATATTAATCGTTGCCCACCAGAACCACAAGTGGACAGATGTCCTGGCAACAGAAATACTAACATTAAGATACATTACACATTATTATAAAAGAAGTAGAGAGCAGATATGACTTGGATATAAACTGACATCATCGCCCCACTAGCGAAAAGGATGACGAAAACCGACAAGCCAGGAAGACAATACTGTCATGTCACGCGAAAAGGTATCTTAAAGTGCCAATCTTGTGTCAATTTCACATATAAACACCATTCCACAGAATAGAATATACACTCTATCTTTCTATCTGGGTTCTAATTTCCTAAGAGTAATAGTTTTCTCCGGTCATCAGAAAATGGAAACTGAACAAAGAATGAAGCAAAAGAACAACGCAAAATATTTGGAAGTGGAAACTGAACCAGGAATGAAGCAAAGGGACAAAGCAAAATATCTGCAAATAGAAACTGAACAAAGAAGGAAGCAAATGACAAAGCAAAATCTTTGGAAATGGAAACTGAACAAGTAATAAAGCAAAGAAAATATTTGTGTCTCTTGAAAATTATTTGTTTTGGGAGCATGCGGTCTCTTCCTATACTGCAGAAGAATAGACATGGAGACCCAAACACATACAGACACAAACTGACAAAGTTACAGATAGCCGGCGCCACAAGAGCCGAACCTGAACAACTGCTGGATTTGCCTTGCACATCTATCACTGTGAGACTGTGAGACTGGCTGACACAGATTGGTTAACTAAGTAATTCATGTCTGGCGTGATGCTGGCCTTGGTTTCTTTTACAATCGTTGGTCAACCCTTTCTTTCCCTTTTCCCTCTTCATCCATTACCCATTTTCCCCGTCTACGTCTTAACTCGGCCTCTGTAGAACAGCCAATTTGAACGTGTACGGCGCGTCAAGAGGAACGTCCTTATCGTTTAGTTATGGAACAATTAATTGTCCTTATGGGCAGGCAACGGCAAGCTGTAACATAATAAATTGTAAGGATTGCTCCCTTGTACAAATCATTGTGATATGGCTGTCAGCAAAATAAATGCTATGTTAAAGTATGACCATTAATATTGCAGTAAGAAGTCGTAAGACAGGCTTTGAAGCTGCAGTGATCTGAAAGTTTTAGAAACAATATTCCTGACGTTTTTGACAGCTGTTTGCATATGAACAGACTCGACCGAGTCGCTGAAATTATATGAAAATATTTACCTAGCAAATTCATTGACGTCCAAACAAATGACAGAATGCTTGCTAGGCTGGAACGTGTTGTCAGAGTTCGGGTTTGGAGAAAGCACATCAACACGATAACGGTCAGAGTGTGCTAGGAAAAGACAAGAGCACAGGCGGAATATAGTAGAATGGGTGGGGAGAACCTACCATTAACAAGTGTTTCAGAAACGATATGATGGTTCCAGTTAATGTCAACATTCAAATCATACATATTGCTTGTTCAAGTTTTATTCCGGCCTGTCAAGATCCACAACAACAATAAAGTAAGAATTCCTTCAGATGGTCCACATTTCGTCCCCCGAAAGTCTCAAGGTTCTATTTCCACTTTTTGGTTGAACTGAACCAGACACTACACACTTCTTCTATAGGCCTGCGCCATTGTGTGTCAAAATATCAAGCGGATGCGATATTTGTAAGTATTTCTAAAAAGAAAAAAAAAAAAAGTCACACCACTATAAGCTAAGAGCACATGAGACTTCAAACATCAATTTCTCACAAGTTGGCGGAGGGCAGTTGGAACCTTGTCATCGTAATTGGACGATGTGCTACAGAGAAAAACCAGTACGTTAATGAGCAACCACAAACAATCATGGCGTAGTTTCAGGCAAAACCATTGACCCAACAGTACTACAGTTTCCAGACGCTACGTGGACCCACGAAAAAGCGATAACAAGAAAATCGCTAGGTTTGTGTTGTTATGAATTTGAATTTTTATCTGTAAATTATGGAGATGGGGGGTCATCAAGTGTCTAAACTTTTTGTCTTTAAATTTCTGTGCATGAAGATGAACAAAATGCATTCATGTGCATTTGCAATAGCAGCAGGAATATTTTAATTAGGACGAGTAGTTATTCTGTGCCACTGAACAGAATGATATACGTACAATATACCACAAAAATACAAGTTATAATTAAACAAGGCGCCTGTACACGTCACGACAAATATGTGATAATCACACAGTGTGACACAAGCAAATGCCACAAGGCCAACATGACGTCTGAACATGCAAAGAATGGAAGAGATGATTTCGGTGATTAATAATGGGGCATGAAGAGAGCATTTTGTACCTGTCTGGCTGTGGAGAATTCTGGCAATGAATTCAATGATAATTCACCTGGCGCCAGGGCAACTTGGCAAAAAACAAAAACAAAAAAAACCCCAACAACACTAATAGTATCAAACAAACATGCCTTGCTTAGTTGGTTTTTTCTTGTGGGTGGGTTGGTTGGGGGGGGGGGGGTATAATATAATGAGCCAAAATAATGTGTTGTAGAAATGGCACATGACAATTTGGTAAGGCGTGTTGTATGCTGTCTAGAGCTATTTTTGATAATTGTTATCTTCTCTGCACTACCACCTCTCCACCTTCATCTATAATGGGAATAGACGTGAAAATCTGTCGACTTGACTTCTCTCTGTTTCTTTACTTTCATCCAGGAAAAGGGAAGGAGGAAGAGGTACGATGGTGGGATATAAAGAAGTGACAGATCTTGGGTATACAGACGAATCCAGAACAAGTTAGATACGGTCATTCATTCATTCATTCATTCATTCATTCATTCTCTCTCTCTCTCTCTCTCTCTCTGTGTCTCTGCATGTGCGCGCGCGTGTGTGTGTATGTCTCCCTCACACACACACACACACACACATACACACTCGCACAGCTTTTGCTTTTTTTTTTTTTTATCTCCGTGATGAATTACTTTTCTGCCACTTTCCTGCAATCTTTCATTTTGGGAAGGACACGTATCTGCCAGCTGTCTTCCTCTCCCTGGTCTACTTCCGCCACTTTCTCCTTTTTCTCTTTCTCTGCTCACGTAATCATCCATCCTCTGTCAGTCTGCCTATCTGTCTTGCTGTCCACCTGTCTGTCTGACTATCTAACTGGTGTTTACCAGTCTCTCTGATTATTTATTATGTCTGCAGATCATACGGTTCCATGTCTGCGCCTGTAAATCAGTATGGCACATAATTACATTACATATTCGTGTGACAGTTCCCTGGTGCACAGCGCTGGATAGCCCCGTAAGCCAATTTATTTGTGTATTCAGTCTTCATAGCTCCATTATTCTGTGTATTCACATGTTGGTCCGCCTGTCATTCCTTTTCTGCGTTATGTCTGCAGTTAGCCCGAATGATGTTAATTTCCAGTGTGATATAAAAGGATCCCGATTACGCTGCAAGCAAAATCGTGCCAATGATCGATTTCTTTGTTATGGCATAGAGCTACTTGTTTCGCTCGGTTGATGATGAACATCAGCTTTTCCAACAGACTGAGACAGGATGTCCTCAGAAATCACAATCGCTGTGATCTGATGATCAGGGCGAGCACCATGCAAGTCTGGGCAGTGAGAGATGGCGGATGGCCTCCTTCCAGGGGACAAATATCCATTTCCCCTTTACCCGTGCGATGGTTGTTGGGTGCTTCTGGTGAGGTCTCCTTCCGTCCTGTAGGCCTGTTATATTCTGTCTATCGTCGTGCTTTTTCCTAGCACAATGTAACTATTGTCAAGTTGACTTGCTTTCTCCAACGTCAGACCCGTCATCCAGTCTTGATTCAATGTCTTCCAGACTGAAAAGGTCAGTATTCTTTCACTGACATTTCCGTAATGCTTTGTGGCGTACCCGTATATATGCACATTATAATTTGGCTGTCCTTCTTTTTTTCAGCTGTGCATTCGTGGTCTGTAGGTTTCGTTTCAAAGCGCATTCAAATTTACATAATACATTGATAAATTAGCTTGAATGAAGTTCTAGGTTTTCCTTCGTCTGACTTTCTCATGAACTTTTGTCAAATTTCCCAGCGCAGATGCAACTGGTCTGCTCCGCCTCTAGATAGGTCCGTTTACTTTGTCAGCCAGACACATTCCATTATAGCCGCTCATTATCACAGAACTTTGGAGAATGCACACCCCCCCTCAGTAAATTCTGCCCTGAGCATTCCCAGTTCTTAAGTGTCGAGTTCCGTACGCCGAACTGCATGGGTAGAAAATGGAAAAGACAACAAGAGAAGGTAGACAAGTATGCAAGATAAAGAAATAACGATGCACATTTGTGACATGTACGGGCTCATGCTAATCCATCTTTGTGCGGTTTGTCTAAATATTTTCCATACCTTTCAGCTCTTCATTTCGGCTTTGACACGTTGTTGGGGAAGCAATTATGCTAATTGCTCTCTCAGGTAAACCATCGTCTCCTGTCTATTGTTTCTTAGCCCTGCCCCCTTAAAATGCACGATACCCCGAGGCACGTCAGGCGAATGTTTACACGTCATTCTGTATTTCAAACTACCTCGAAGTATTGACAGAACACCAGCAACGAGATACAATAAATAAATAATGAAAAGAATGGGCGAGTGACAAGGACATAAATATTGTTTTGCCACACAAGATTTACGGGAGGAAAAAATGCAGAGCTGCCAGGCAATCAACTACACTTCATTGCAAAGTTAACTGAGGTTCAAATAATTGTAAATCTTGCAATTCTCCTTGATTTACAGGAGTCAGTTAGCAGCGAGATGAAGCGGTATTAACAGAATAAAAAAGTCTGATACTTATACGTATTTGACTTCTACTGATGGTACTGCAATGTAGTTGCTTGCCCTGGTGTTAGTGTTCACAAGAGCAGTGTTGGTAGTTTGCTGTAACTGTGGTAATGATGGTAGTGATGACTGTAGTATCAGTTTGAGGAAGAAATGGTAATCAGCAGCAAAGTGAGAAACCAGAGGAAGTTAAAGGTGTTTTCCGCCGAATCTGATGAGTAAAAATATGCCAGGTGTTCAGACATTGCTTTATCAAGCTCATCCTCTGTCATCCTCAACCCCCCTGTTTTTTGCGAAAGAACTGCCTACACTGTGCAATTTCTAACAAACATCTGAACACACTACTATTTTACAAGATACAGAGAAAGTAATAACCGACACTAGGAAGACACACGAGAGTACAGTGCCTCTCCTGACCGCACACGCACTTGATTTGGGTTTGAGTTAAGGTGCAGACGCATTTCTATTGTTATTGAATGCTGAGGCGAGGAAAGAACAACATGGCTTTTTGGTGCGATGGGTAGAGGTGGTAGGGATCACGGTGGATTGGCCCGAGTGAGGGAAGGGATAGGACATAAGACAAAGCTATGAGCTGCAAACAAAGTGTCATTCAAATTCATTATATTATTTCCATAATTAATGAGAACAGGGTTTGAAAAAAAAAAAATTGTCTTTTTATGTGGAATTTTCTCTTGTAACAAAGCAGTGAACCAAGGATGCGAATGTGCAGCATTATTGGGAGGAAAACTCAGAAACGTCCAGGTAAAATTATAGCTTAAGTACTAAAATTATAGACAAGTGAAATACAGAATTACACGGTGCGACCACGTCATCTTCTGTTGTTGTTTTTTTTTCTCCAGTACAAAACCTCGTAAAAATCTTTGTGGAAAGATTTTTGTTCTGTTATGAATCACGTTTCCTGATTCTTATAATTGTTGTTTCATGATTTTTATTGAAGTTTATGTCACTATTTTTTAAAATCCTGTTTCCTAAGTTTCGTGACTGTTACTGCATGATTTTCATGGAATTTTTATTATTATTATTATATTTTTTTTTTTCAGTCACGTTTGCTCATTTTTATGACTGTTGGGTTCACGTCACAAAGCTGGTCCATTGAAAGAGACTGTACGATTTTCACGAAGCAATTCTCCCCGTCTAACGTAGTGATTAGAAGGGAAGGAAAAAAACTCTTGATAATAGCTGTGCCGTTGTTATTGTCATTTGGCGGTGAAGAGATGGGGCAGCAAGATAACTTGGATTCATACCGAGATATGTTAGCGAGAACTTTATCATAAGCTGATACGCAATTTATAGGGAGTTATGCCTGGCCTACCTGGATGAGACAATACCATTTCGCCTTTCTCTTTATTTCCCTGCCCCGTCCCGTCCCCCCCCCCCCCAACCTCCCTTTTTAAAAATTTTATGTACGAGTATATTATGACACTTGTGGAGATGAGAACACGGACATTTCCCTAATGTGTGGTTCTCTCTCTCTCTCTCCTTCTCTCTCTCTCTCTCTCTCTCTCTCTCTCTCTCTCTCTCTCTCTCTCTCTCTCTCTCCCCTTCACATTAAAGATACATTGTAAACGAGACCACAAAAGAAAAGTCATTAAAGTAAAGCAATAAAATCCACACACTGTATCATTGCAACAGCATTATGAATTAAGAAAGCGCCTGGGTCTTGAGAAAAATAATAATAATAAAAAAGGGTTTAGGCATATAACCTTGGTAAAGTCTAACTGAATTTCGTTCCACCAATGTAGGTATGATGCATGTTATTGCTTATGTGAAAAAACAACAGCAACAACAACAACAACACATATATAATGCATACAGCAGGCACATCCAAGAAAATATAAAATAAATAAGTACTGCAAAAACATTACATTCCCTAAGGAAACAGTGAGTGTATTGTATTAAGATGGATAGGAATGGTAAGCTTCAGCAAAGAGTCTATTGTATTAAGATGGATAGGAATGGTAAGTGGTAAGCTTCAGCAAAGAGTGTATTGTATTAAGATGGATAGGAATGGTAAGCTTCAGCAAAGAGCGTATTGTATTAAGAAGGATAGGAATGGTAAGCTTCAGCAAAGAGTGTATTGTATTAAGATGGTTAGGAACGGTAAGCTTCAGCAAAGAGTATTGTATTAAGAAGGATAGGAATGGTAAGCTTCAGCAAAGAGTGTATTGTATTAAGATGGATAGGAATGGTAAGCTTCAGCAAAGAGTGTATTGTATTAAGAAGGATAGGAATGGTAAGCTCCAGCAAAGAGTGTATTGTATTAAAAGGATAGGAATGGTAAGCTTCAGCAAAGAGTGTACTATATTAAGCAGGATAGGAATGGTAAGCTTCAGCAACTGGCTGCAGCAAGCATAGACTGAATATAACTTATAAGATGACACAGGTGTGTTGGATCTGACCATTATCAACATTAAATTACTTACATAGCCGTCGCTCGGTATTTTATGGAATGGGATATCCAGCATGGTACTTTACAAAGCTGCCATAATTGGGTTTCTTTCCAATGCCAAGGTCTACGTATTACACATTTTTATATTGTAGAACATTCTTAAACAAGCAGTTTCATGTGGCCTACTAAACACTGAATAAGTCAGATGCAGAAATCTCCTCTCTTCTATTTTTACACACCTTCCTCGGAGTTCCAGATGGCTCGTATGTGATTTTTTGTTTTTGGCACAGATTCTATATAATAAAAGATAGAGTAACCAGATACCGTTCTCGATTGTCTTTAGAAATTCCAATTTCCCCTGACTCAAAGGTACGGATCTCCACAGGAGCGCAGCAAGGAGGAGATAATAAACCGATGGCGGCTCCATTATCGCATTACCACCCCTTGATTTCCACGCTCATGCTAATCCCCGTGCATCACTCGCCACTTTACCATCTGTTTATTCTCAGCGCTCACCTACACACAGAACAGGGTAATGCTAAATAGTCGGCAGCATGAGCACTGTACATAATGTGGAAACACTTATCGGGGACCCGCGCAGGAAGCTGGCAATTTAAAACAGAATGTCATTGTAATTTTATGCTATTTTAGAATACAATAGGATATCACGTAGAGGTTCCACCTTTGTTCATGAGGATGTCACCACGACTGGTGGTGTTGACTTTGTTGTGCCATGGTGAAGATGGACATATTATTTGAAGAGAGCGGCGGATGTACTATGAAACTAATGAAGCTAAGCTTGAGGACTCCTGATCCCTGAGGAACCCCGAACAAAGTTGTTTTTTTTTTTTTAATGAATGAAATTTGGATGTTGCCCCATTGTAACAGTTGCTGGTTGATTAGGGGTCCCATAACAGTTCAAGCTTGAGGGTCCCAAAAACTTGTCCTCCACTGAGGAAGATAAGAAAACCGCCGAACGGAGCACAGCGACATGAAGATAGACCAATTGTGTTGGACGGGCACAAGACAGGAGAATAATGAGGGAAAATAGATAGATGGAAGAGAATAAGTGAAAATTCAGGCCAGTACTCAAAGCCGAATTTCCCGGAGAGACGGCCGGAGATGGTGGGCGGGGACATCCCATGTTATTTTGCATTGGTCTTGGTTCTACCCTAGGTCTTTTAGTTTTGTCTCTGGATGAGGTGAGTAGTTGTGTCCCCTATGCCCGTGAGCACATATCTCTATGCAGGGTCGCATGTTGATTAAACAACTGTAGCTTGATTCTCAGAGCTTGATCAATTAAACCGTCACAAATGACAATAGCCGGAAAAGGTAAGTATAAAATAGTCTTAACTGTACACTCTTAGAATAACTATTTTAGTTTAGTTTGTAATTTGGAAACATCCTTTAAAAAAAAAAAAAATCAACTTGTAAATTTCAGCCTCTCCCTCAGGAAGGACAAAATGTGCTGCCGGTCCATGCTAGAAAATAATTTGTTCATGGACCCGCAGCGTAGTGCCTTCTTGCGTCAAATATAGATCGTATCTCGCACCAGTCACTTGCGCACAAGAACATGTTTACCCAAATACACGCACACAGATGTGTTTTTAGAGTATTATGTGATACAAACAAATGTTATCCTTGAATTCACGCATTCCCAGTTACCAGAAAGAAGGAAAAAAAAAACATTATCCGAAAATAACACATGTTCCTTCTCTACCATTGTAATCTTTCCAAGAGTTAATGATGTTATAACTTGTATATTTTATAAAATTTCTCGTCTTGTTGCTCATTCAAGGCTCTTTGCTGTTCTTTCCCGCGATTCTGGAGCAATATTCCTGGCGTATGATGATCCGTTCAACGGCTGTTGCTGAATGCTTTTGCGCACCATCTTGTGTAAACAAAGTGCGCAATGCGGTGTTGAAATGGTGCGAAGCGTACATCAAACAACAGAAGGTAACCTTCGTGTTGTAACAAACGCGCCGCTTTGATCCAGTATAGGCGAACATCTACGGTGAAAGCGCTGTTATATATCATGTTCTTGGAAGTCTAATGCCAGGCGAGATAAGTTCAAAACATAATAATATTTGTTTTGTTCCACATTGTCAAGAGTGTTTTGCAAATTTGAGTAGTTTTATGGACATCTTAGAAATCCCTTCTGGTTTGTGTGGCTTGACAATCAACTCTCACCTAATGTACATTTAATTACCTTGTCTTGGGCCACAGAATGCTGTAGAAGAACTTCATGTAGGTGTTTCGCACCTTCTGCGTCTTATCCTTTTTTTTATCGGGTTATGGAGTTTGGGTGGCGAGAGAGAGAGAGAGAGAGAGAGAGAGAGAGAGAGAGAGAGAGAGAGAGAGAGAGAGAGAGAGAGAGAGAGAGAGAGAGAGAGAGAGAGAGAGAGAGAGAGAGAGAGAGAGGTAAAGAGCTGGATCTTCGAATTACTAACACAGAGAAGCCAGTTTGTGGGTATAAACAACACATTTTCCAAATTATTCACAACAAACACAGGAGCGCCACAAGGCTGCGTGCTGTCACCTGCCTTGTATACATTGTATACAAATGATTTCACTGTGACACACAACAACGTTTACCTTCTTAAATTTGCCGACGACTCTGCTATTTTAGGCCTTTTACCTAACTCTGGCCACGAATATTCTAACATTGTACAATCCTTTCATTGTTGGTGTAATAACAACTATCTTCTACTGAATGTTAAGAAAACAAAAGAGCTTGTTTTTGACTTTAGGAAAAATAACAACGATCCTGTTTGCCCTCTTACTATCAACAATGAAGAGGTTGAAATTGTCACAGAGGCCAAATATCTTGGCATTACTATTGATTCATTGCTTAACTGGCATGCGCATGTAACATATGTATACAAGAAAGCCAACCAGCGCATGTATTTCCTCAGAAAGCTCCGCTTTTTAAAAGTTAGCAAAAGCATTCTGAAAATATTTTACACCATGGCTGTTCAGAGCGTTTTGATGTATGGAGTTGTCTGTTGGGGAGGAAACATCTTACAAAAAGATAAAAATAAGATCAATAATTTAATTAAAAAAGCATCCAAAATTTGTATCTGTGATCTGCCATATTTTGATGAGCTGTACACTGGTGCTTGTATTGAAAAAGCTAATATTATTATAAATGACCCCCAACATCCCCTGAACAAGGAATATATAAGATCTGTAAGAAGTTTAAGGCTGTTGTCAAAGAAAACTAAAACTGAGCGCTACTTTAAATCGTTTATTCCATCATCAACTAGGATGTTACAATAATGTCGTCATCTTGATCGTAATCTGTGCACAGTTGAATTATGTCCTGCGTGTGAGGTCAATGTGTTTTAGTTAGGGAAGCATAATATTGTGTGCACTGTTAATTTTGTTAATTTAGTTAATTTATCAGTGTGTGTGTATATATGTGTGTGTGCGCGCTATGTATCATACTTTCTGCTTCTGTAACTGTATTGTTATGTATTCAACGATCAAAACAAATTTCCTTGTACAAGGACGAATAAAATTTATCTTATCTTATCTTATCTTATTGTACATAATAGGTGCGTTTTGAGAAAATAGCCTTAAAAGATTTGAACACATCAATATTAGACCGGAGTTGATGTTTGAGGGACCTTTTAAACATGGAAGAATCAGACTGATTTATGCATTCAAGAGATATCGGAGTATTTAACTATGCTGAAGGAGAGAAATGGCTATATGGAAGGTCAATGACTTTCCCATAACTAATTCCGAACGTAATCGGCATCATGCAACAATATGTTGTGTAGCCTTCAAAATAAGACACCATTATGATAGCCAAGGTGTCATTAATTTTGTTCACTAAAATGTGATAAAATTAAACTTCATTAAAAAAAAACAAAAAAAAAACGAACAAAATTAAAACAGATTGCTTAAAGACATTGGAGCAAAATGAACAAAATATTCTATATTTCCCTAGACCTGGAGATTTCCTTTACCAAAAGATAAAAACCTCTGCAACTGTAAATATTGTCACAGCAACCTATGCAACGTCTGGATGTCAAGATATATTACGATAAATTGACAGTAGCAAGCAGAACTCAGAATACTCTAGGGTAACATTCTTCAGGCCGTTATGAAGAGGATTTAGGGGTAAGCCAATCTGGGGCTTACGCCAGCTTTGGTCTGGTTTACTCTGTAGACTAGGAAAAACGCTCGATTTGGGCATTCTTACCCCCTGCCCCCTTGTAGATCATTCGTATATATTACAATGGCTTCGTCTTCCTCTCTCCTCAGTATTCTTCTCCTCCCAAGCCCACCCCATCGCACTCTCCGTAGGGTCATCAGAAAGGTGAATGTCCACGATATCGTATTGATGTTCTTATACTTCAAACATTTTGCATCGGCTGTGTAATTGTTGTCAGATGACAAAATGTTATAAATAAAAAAACCCAGAAAATTGGTGGGATCGCTGCAAGGCTTGAAGTAAAGTCAGAATATGACAAAAAGAAAATGGAAAAGCTCAGCTGTTTTTCATTCCTTTTCCTTTGTGTTTTATTATATCGTTTCTGTATTTATTATCTTACCCATAGCTTTGTTACATACAACTTTTTCTTTTTCTATTTTGTCATTTTTTGACTTTGTTGCCAGAGGAATGCATTGCACGTTAATCCTACTATTGACTTTGTTGAAGAATGAAATAAATTACAGCAAACATTCATTATCGAGACTGTGAAATGCACATACGCTCATCAGTGTCTTCTCTTCTATGTTGGCTTCTCTTACGTCAAGGGTAACCCACTTTCTCCTCCATTTCTCCGAATGCACAAGCTTTATGGAGGGGATGGCCTGAAAAGAGAACTATCTGACAGTATGAACTGGAAATGCCAGATTTGGCACGAGACAGACAGTGACAATATCTGATCATGATAAACTTTTTCTCTCATTCTCTCAGTCTGTCTTGCCCTTGAAACGCTCACATTATTTTCCTACATGTGCACCCATTTCTCCTGCGTGTCACTGTCAGGATTTGGTTTTTTGTCTGTTATGACATTACGGTAAAGACTCTCACTTTGTGCTCACAGACTGCCTGTCTCTCTGTTTGTATGTGTCTGTCTGTCTGTCGCAAAAACTGATTTCCTCGCTTTTTCACAGTACCGTCCATTGCTATCATTTCATTAAAGATACGTATTTTTCCTTTCTCTCCCCCCCCCTCTCTCACTCTCTCCGTCTCTCTGTTTCAATCTCTCTGTCTGTGTGTCCCTCTATATTTGTTTGTTACTCTTTCTCTGTCTCTGTCAGTGTGTCTCTCTCTGTGTCTGTCTCTGGCCCCCTCTCTGTCTGTCTGCCCTTCTCTCTCTAGTATTTCAGGTCTCAATATTTTTTTCACCTTACGTTTATTTCATGTGCAGACTCACCCTTTTCCTCATGACTTCATTCTACCCCCTCCCCCCCCCCCCCGCCACCCCACCCCACCTCCCCCCGTCCCTTGACATTAACTTCTAACCTAAAAAACCCACGAACTTCAAACCCGTAGCTCCAGGTACATCATAAACTCTATCACAAAATTCCCTTCCACAAACGAATGTCAACGGCCTCACTCAATCTCAGTTTTCACATAAAGTGAACAGTTTTGTTCAACATGAAAGGCCACCATCTTAACTATCACACCATTTTTTTCCCCTCACACTTTAGAATGCTCCACTTAACAAACCGCGTAAACCTTCAGGTTAAATGGGACATGTAGGGCAAATGCTACAATGAAGCAGGAAACCAGTGTCGTTAATGACTCAGTGACAACAATAGAAATCATTAACCTATACTTTTTTTTTTCGCGGGAAAAGAGGGAAAAGGAAGCCCACTCCCCCTTACCAATTCGTTCCCTGAAAACGACAAGGTTCTAACTCCTTTCTATCAACTTTTGAGAGAAATTGATGATTGGAGTTTCATGTCCTCCCAGCTTTTAGAGGTACGACTTATTTTGCTTTGTAGTAATACTTACAAATTATACACCCGACCCGCTTGATACTTTGGCACTACTCACTTACTGAGGAAGACCAGTAGAAATAGTGTGCAGTGTGTAACTCAGGCCAGCAAAAAATGGAGATAGAACCTTATCATTCTAAAGCGACAATTTGTCCTCAGAACGCGACCTTTCCCAGAATACTTCACACTCACTATCAAACTAAAGTGAACGTTTCTAAAAGCCAAAATGCCCTAACATGAAAATTCGGCTTTTTTTTTTTCCCAGCAAAGAGCAATAACGTCATGCAGGACCACACAATTAAGTTACTTAGGACAATGTGATTTTCTGCGTTCATATAAGAAATATACAGACACTTTATGCCATTGAAACTGCAGTTCAAATATATCTTAGAGATTACAAAGTATGTCTTCTTGGGACTTAGGCGGTAACTCACCAATAACGAGGGGTGGATGGACTCGGGAATGTAAATTTGACACAGTAACCCTGAACTTGGCTTGAAGTTTCGTTGACTGGAACAATGCCACTTCTTGACTCTCTTGGCACCAATCTAGGGTATGTGGGCAACTCTATTGTTGTGTGCATGTGCAAAGACAACTTGAGCTACAGTATGAATTAACGAGCACAGGTCAATATACTTAGACATAATGAGGTTTTTGATGTCATACTCACGATAATCTAACTCGATATCTTTGACACGCCTTCCGTTGTTGTCAGTGCCCATCGATACCACTATAACATTGTATTCGTCATAGCCCACTAGGGCAGAATTATACCTACAGAACAAGATAGTTTGGCATCACAGTTCCACCTAGTTCTCTAGTGGCCCATATCTACTGCAAGTCTTATCTTTGACACTGTCTGAAACAGATAGATGATATGTGGACACGACGGGAATGAACGAGATAAATGAAGGATGGAAGGAAGGAAGGAAGAAAACAGTGAGGATATGCTTTGGAAAAGAATGGGAAATGGCACTGAATGCATAACATATTGCAGTTAGCAGGAACAGTGTTGGGAGGGGAAATCCTAGCACGTGAAAACAGCCCTGGTGGAATATAATTATAAACAAATTAACAGTGGAATGACTGAATAAAAAAATCAGTGAAGCAAAGGTTTTGTAAGATAAACTATTCAGAATAGACGGGCCGCTTTTCTCGAAACATACTGTGTACAGCGTAAAAATTAACATGACTCCGTGATCTGCCAAGTAAGAAATAAAAAGAAGTTCAAGATAAAGAAAGTACGTAAGCTCTGTCGCTGCGGCTGATGGCTTATCTCTTGGCAGTGCTCTGGAAGTACCGCCTTATGTAACATTGAGTTGTCCAGAAATGATAAGAGTTGTGTAATCTTACGTGTGTCATTTCGTGCACGTCACAGGGGCGCCACTCAAACACTAACTCTCTTTCAAATTATGAAGTTGCATGAACTTTACATGATGATTATATTCTTATTCCAGAAGTACTGATTTCCAGTTTCACCATTACCGTGGACTAGAAGTGTCATGTCACATTGTTTTACAATTAGAAAATTATCTCTAAAAATTATTTGATACCTCTGATATCTTATTTATTTGAACATTTGCTTACGATTTCAAAGGCACACGGACTGTTTACTATTAATGTGAGTGAATCTGGCAACATAGGGCTTAAACTGAAATTCTTATACCTTTTTAAAAATGAAAATAAATAATTCAAAGCGATTTCAAGCAAAATATTTTAACTGAAAGCAGGCAAATGGCTAATCTTGCATTTTAAAAGTTTAGAATTCTTTCAGTCTCCATTGCAAAATGTGGAAAGGGGGGGGGGGGGGATGATTGTTCTTAGAATTTGGTTTTCCATCTTAAGTCCGATTCGCCAAATCCACCCATTAATATCTCCCATTCCAAGATGACAGAAAGAAAGGAGACTGTAGATATTCACAGAAAAATGGAAAATCGACTTGATGAGAAGATGGCTGACAATGAGATCCCAGGAACCAGTGACAAAAGTATAAATATAATGACAACAAGGACGTTGATCAATATATTCAAAGCTTGGCGTAAATACGACGGTAAATCAAACACATTGGACACACTGGCTGCGATAAATTGGGATGGTAACTAGGCTAGGAGGAGAACATTTAGAGTAGCAATAGTAGGCAAGCGGCGCACTGAGTCAACTCCGGTTTGAGTCCGTTTTGGCTTTATCCAGGATCGACTTGGACAGTGGACCCATGCCTCTCAACAAAATCGGAGAGATGAAATTGTCGACTCCGCCTGGGTCATACCCACCTCACACGGGGAAGATCCCCCCGAATGTGTGGCATGCAATTGCTGTCTGTCAATAAAACATATTTTTAAATGAATGTTTCGACTTCATGCATATCCGAAGAAGACACTATGCCTGTGGATTCATGAAAGAATAATATTATTTCCTGATATGGACACGCCGCTCATCCTGTCCTTTCTGAGAGAGGCTAAGATCTACAACTTGATTTGCTAACTTTTATACTCGTTTACAAAACTTTTTGCACATCTATACAAAATACTTTAAAAAAAAATAATTTTACCAATATGTTAAAATTCTATGAATGTATTTAATTGTGTGTTAAACTCGACAGCTCTGAATACGAAACATAAATAAAGAAATTGTACCCAAATAGACCGTGAGGGGCGTAAAGCGGCCGTTGTCGTGCCGTAAAACCCAAACTCAAAGAATCAGATTTGACACAATTGGAGAGCCAGGCTGGTTCAGACTCACTAAAGCGCGAGGCCCCCATTTAACTCGATAGACCACAAAACAGACCTGAATCAGTGCTCTGTGCGCCTTAGTATTGAACAGCAGGAAATCAAAAGGGGATTAGTCTGACCAGTCAAACACTAGAGATCTGATAGTGGAGAAAATATGGCCATTCATACTCGCTACATTCAACACCGTAGGACCTACAACCCTCGGGTACAACTGTAACACACTCCTCATTCCAGCCTGGGCATGGCTGATGTCATTTATAAACAGTTTACCACGAGCAGGACACGCGAGACTTTGTGGTGTTTATTTGTTTTACACGGTTATGTAAGGAGCAGGCGCCGACCGCTCACAGACAGAACCGTAATGACAGACAGCTCCAGGGGTGAACCAGACCTCCGCGGTGTGGGCAGTGAGTAGTGTTTTCGTGTGATGCATAATAATTTGGCGGCGAGCCACCAGTTTGGCTCCCACACTAGCCTTGATCTGGTTCACCCCTAATGGGGATAGGTGCACCTAATAGCAAGACGGGTTTTTAGTAATGGTTGTCGTACGGCAAATGTGTTTGTCACTGTAATAATATTACCACTTTACTCTCTCCATCTGTGTTTTTTCATTCATTAAGTGCCCTGCCGGCAGGCGTTGGCGATCATGACCCTCGATCTCTCGCAAGCCCTGATGACGTTATTGGTGATGTGCATTCCCAGCCAGGCCTTTAGGTCATCCTGCATCTTTATGCGTTGTGTCCCCGGCTTCTTCTTCCACTGAATTTCCCTGTAGTTACTAAATGTTCAAGTCCTCGTCTTCTAATTACATGTCCATAGAATGTTCCCTGTCTTTTTCTGACCTTGTGTAGGAGCGTCCTCTTTTCATCTGCTTGTCTCAGAAACCAGGATAATACGAGTTTTTAGCCTGGCCGTAAATTGCCATGTGTTATTTGAAAAGGGGAGAGGGAGAAAAATGTGTATTTCATTATTATTATTAGTACTTTTCAAGAAGATAGAAAATGGGACAAATTATTAATAACGATATGTAATTATAAGCACGTTCTGTGGGTCATATCTGCAAGTGACGGTGTAGGGAGAGCTAGGGGCAAAAAGTGCTTGTAGTGTGTACGGCACACCCAGTGCCAGGGCTCATGTTATCTTGTTGGGAAATCAGGGTCGTTTTTCTTTTTCTTTTTCTTTTCTCTCTCAATACCAGACAAAACATGGACGGTCTTGACCAGGGTTTGCAGTGTCTGCATGACCATTGGAATAACACCAGTTTACTGAATGACCTTTTGCTCGAGGCTTGCGATAGAGTGATGGAGTGGACTGGTCGGGATTGTCGTTCGTTTCTATTTGTTTTGCTTGACAGCGGGTCTCTCTCTCTCTGTCTCTCTCTCTCGCTCTCTCTGTCTCTCTGTCTCCCTCCCTCCCTCCCTCTCTCTCTCCCCTCTTCCCACCTTTCCCTCTTTCCCTCTCACCCACACACAAACATACAGAATAGAGAGAGAGAGAGAGAGAGAGAGAGAGAGAGAGGAGAGAGATTTAGAGAGATTTTGCAAGAGTAAACAAACATTGCAGTGATACAGGACGGCAGGCCTACAGACACACAGATAGATAAACACACACACAGCGCAAAACGGAACTGATTTTCAGAGACACTCGATGTTTAAATCATGGTGAAATGATTGCAGAGGGAGGAGCAGGAAGTGTAGACTAAACATAACAAATATCAAATATATGGATATTTTTTGTTTTCTTTTAACTTTGATAACTGTATTGGAAAATCAAATTATACACCCCATTAATCAGTTATGAAATTCAGTCAAGCAATCAGAGCTACAAGAAAAATAGAAGACAATTAATTTAAATTATCCATTAATGGGAGGGAAAGGAAGTTTGTATAGAGCTGAAAATATACAGACATCTGGCATTAAGGGTGTATCTGCTTTCCTCACAGGCTGAACAGCAATTGTTGTAATGGAACTTAGACTTTCATTTTATTTGAATCAGGGTTCTTATGACCCGTCAACATCATAAACGCTAGAACAGGAGCAATCATAACAAAACGAAATACATTACTGCCATGCCAGAGGTTTTATAAAGAACAAGCCAGCAGAGCAATGTATGTAAAACTAATGGAAACAATGAAAGAAAAAAACCACACCAACAAACTGTTCTCAGGATCTGCCACTGCAAAACTCCAAGCACTGACACCAGGGCATGCGATTGAAGATTAGCCTGACACATTGCGAGTTGAGCTGACATAGCAATGCTCGGGCTACGCCTTTTAATTCCTTCTACTTATCGTTAGCGAGGAAAATGGAGGAAGATATCCACTGGTGAAGCCATAAGTTTCGAATTAGCTCACAGTATATTTATGGAGCTTGATTATATAAAATGTGATTTAGTTGGAAGCGAGGGCTCTTCTCATGACTATTCTTGTCACTGTAAATAATAAAGTACATTTCAGGCAACTCCACGCAACTTATGGACTATCATGTCTGGTGTTTTTATTTGTTGTGTTTTTTGGTCTCTTGATCGGCTTCAAAAAGGCCCAGAAAACTTTTTGTTGATTACTTTTTTATATCATTTTTTTTTCGAAACAAAAAAAAAGGCGGGTGGGGTGAACTGATAACGCTCGTGGTTTGGAACTGTTTTCAAACTAAGATGTAGATGTAGTATCTAAATTTTAGTACATGCACTGCATTTTAGTAACAGTTACAAGTGCATGTCGGGCATGATCAAGTCGTACCAGATGGGTACTGAAGTGTGTGGTTGTACTGAACATGGTGCCATGTGGTTTTTAAAAAGGCGGACATTATTATTATTTTGACAAACTAGAATAGCTCAGCGGAGCCACGAGCATACATAAATAATTGCGCTGTGCTGGACATCTTGATTCGCTTTAGTTCATACATCGTGGTAATTGAATGCTGCACCGAAAAGTGCCACCAAAGTGCCGAAGATGGCACCAGGAAGTCTCACCAAAGTATCGAAAGAGGACGGGAAAAGGACATTTTTGTTTACAAAATGGACAGGAAAAGCTAAGAATGTTAGACTAAAACAAAAGTAAGAAAAAAAAATCACGGAAAAGGTAATAAACGAGTATGTTTGCCACAGTTTCGTTCCTGTTTCACAACTAAATGTGAATTTGGGTGAAAACCGCACATTTTAAGTGATCTGGTTCCTCTCGGAGTTTTAGCGTAAGTTTTGGGAAGTTGCTCTTATTTATATTTTATAGATATTTGAGCCCAGAAGTGCAGACATCCTTGATCATTTATTAGAACGGTACATTGAGAGATCAACTTCTTCTGCAAAAATAAATGTTTACAGTTGGTTTGATATTTTGTTGATGTGATGATGAGATTGGAGACATCAACATAGTCGAAGAAAGGCATCATTATTGCCAAAGTTAGCATTTTTAATTTTTTTATTTCAACGTTTGATTTGCGTTGTTTCTTTGTTCTCTAGTTTGAAAAAACGTAAATACAGCAGTAAGGATCATTGCAAGTAAACAAATGCAATGCCAGCACAATACACACACGGTAGACAACGACAATAAGGCTTCTTTGATAATCCACGTTAACACCAAAAGGCAGCATGCATTAAGCAGTTACGAGAGTTGGCGAGAATCTATCTTTCTTCAGGTGATGGGAGCCAGGAAAGCCGAGGGATTTTATTGTCTTAACTATAGACTTGTCCGCTTTCAGACTGAATGATGATGGTAACCCGCCCTGACAACTGATAGCGATACACCGAAACACCCCTGCAGAGGAAGATGCCACACCAAGGTAATCTCTTCGGACCATCAGATTCTGTCTGTATGCACTTGGTTGCTGGGTTGGTATGAAGTAACCTCATTCTCCCTGAAAGTCGAACAAAAAATACAAAAAACGTAAGAACCCACAAGCAGTCATTATATGAAGACAACAGCCACACAGTTAACATAATGAAAGTAAATAAAAAGGCGGATATTCATATTTTTTGCTACTTAATTGCGGATGCTGAAAAAGGATTGAAAGAGGGAAAAAAATCCATGACGCCAATATTCAGGATTTGGGCGGAGCGCAACATATGGCAAGTGACAAATAGTTCAACACATAAGATAAGCAGGCAATTTAGGCGACAAGGAAAGCAGGCCAAATGGCACCGGTGCTAACAAACACAGGATCGTCTAAGGTAACCAGGCAGTCATAGAGTGTAAACACTGGCCAGGATATACGGGGGAGGAGGGAGAGGGTGAGTACACAAAAAATACAAACAGTCGCTGTTAAGTTGGTGCCAGATAAAATCTTTGAAAGGACGGAAACGCACGGGGGCGGAGAGAGAAGGGAATGGGGTAAAACGGGGGGAGAGAGAGAGAGAGAGAGAGAGGGGGGGGGGTGCACTGGACAGATTGACGGATTAGACATGAACAGAAATGGCAGCCAAGGAAATAGTAAGACGCTGGATTTCTTTTTCCTCTTCTCCTCTCTCTCTCTGTTTCTCTCTTTCTCTATATCTCTCTCTCTCTCTCTCTCACCCTAAGAATGAAAGATATAGTTCTTATGCAAGGCAGGCGGGTAGGCACATAAACACAGACAGTCTGATCAGATATTATGTGGGAACAGTTTTTTTTTAATTTTTATTATTGTAACGATTTTACCACATCTTGGAAATATAACATACTGTTGTTCTCCCCCCCCCCCCCCCCCCAAAGTACACCAGGGGCAAAACCTTCGATGAGTAGGTGGGTGAGTGAGTTGATTGCCGGACAAAGACTGCAAAACAACAACAACAACAGCAACAACAACAACAGAGATGGCATCTGTTTAAACCTCTGTGTTCTCTCTGTATATAGGAACCACACACGGGTGAACTTTACAGAAACATTGCCTTAAAGCGGCCAGGGAAAGCTAGAATTGCTAGATATGCAAAGAAGAAAGAGTCGCCCTAAGCCAAACCAATTTAGAACTGGGACCCACTAAATGGTCTAAGCATTCTGATAGGTGGTCCACGGAGAAGGTGTGTCTACGACACCAGATGGGGAATTTTGAAAGTGTGTAAGAAAGGTGTGACCAATAGGTGAGACAGAGATGCATACACAGAGAGAGAGAGAGAGAGAGAGAGAGAGAGAGAGGGGGGGGGAGAGGGAGAGAGAGAGAGAGAGAGAATAAATAAAATGTATATTAGTAAACAACCGAAATATGCAGCACTTTGGCACCTTATATTTGCTGTGACACTGATGTGAGTGAATTCACATTATGCCCAAAGTTCAGGCCATTTCTTACGAATTCTAAAGCATCATAATGATTTGTTTATGAATATTTAAAATCCAGCCGAAACTTGGTCACTTTAGAATGATTATGATGATTTTATTTTTAGGACACTATACGTGTGTATTTGAAATAATGCTATAGTCCTTAATCCTGAAGATATGTTAGTACCTCTGTGAATGTGTGGCAGTTAATGTGTATCATGAATAACTACGAATGCAGAGTCTCCTGGTAGACACAAAGACAATGAAAAGAAGTTAGTTTTCTCTTTACTCTTTTGCTTTATTCTCTGGTTTACACCACCCCCCCCCCGCCCGTTTTTGTTGTTGTTGTTGTTGTTGTTGTTGTTGACAAACTCTGACTACGAGAGTCCAGAAAGAAAGGGAAGGAAGTTCGAAAAGACAGGGGTGAGAGTACAGAGAATGGGTACATGTACAAACGTCATGAAAACCTTTCACAAATCCCTCAGATAAAATGGTTAAAATGATTGACCTTTGGTGATAAAGCGCAGCTACATTTTTGGCTACTTCACGTCTTGTCCACTCGAAGTTTTGCTGTGTTGCATCCCACAACTCAAGAATGGTGCTATTTATCGCAGTATTGGGTTGCAACAGCGATGTAATGTCTAAATTAAATGAATTGGAATGGACTTCAAAATCATTCGTTGTGTTATTACGTCTCGAATTTCGTTGCAAACTTTCGAATTTCCGGGAAGTTTGTGTTTGTTAATTATAGCACAAAAACATGGTATTTCGGTTTCTGGTTGTTATAGGTAAATATAAAAACGTTTTTTTTTCTCGTAAAGCCAGGTTAACGTTCTATTTTTTTCTCTTGAGCGGCAGTGGAAATTCTTAAAAGCTTTCGTTTTTTCCCCTACAGGCCAGGACTGCTAAGGTGCGATCATAATAGGCCAAGAGTAAATGCCACAGTTCTCAGGACTCAGGCCTCTAAAGAGCAACTTGGGATGTCAGAGGGAAAGGGAGGCGTTTCGTTTGTTTTGTCCTATGGGGATGGGGATATTACACGTATGGCCTGTAGGTGGGGCGAAAACATGCTAAGTCATTGTAGTGTTTAGGTATTAATATGTGAGCAGGTCATTGTTATTCATAACAGATCCGCTGTTGTGGCTTTTGAAGGTAATGGGACGCTGATCAGCATTATATATTGGCTGGTTATCATTATTCTTTTGTATGTTGTCAATGAGAGACAGAGTCACAAAGAATGAGAGTTCATTCTCATACTGTTCTTCTTTATTTGCTAGCCAGGTGTGCGTATTAAAAGGTGCGGTGCCAACAATTTAGAAGACTTTTTAATAAAATGGAAAATACACTTACAGTTAATTGTTGTTGTGAGTGTGTGTTTTTTTTCAGTCTCCTTCCCGTTTCTAGTCTAAAAGGACGGTACACATGCACTCTGGTTTGTAAAATGCAGAATGTGGACAACTAATTGTTTATTTACGATTACTTGTATGACCACTTGAAGTGGGCTTTGCCCGGTATAAACCTGCTTCCACTCTCTTACCCTTCTCTTTGTTTCTCTCTCTCTCTGTCCTAAAATACAGTCCCCTACGGGCATTTAGTGCACTACGCACACTTTCCCTATTAAGAACAAGCGCAGTCAAATAAAAATCATGAACGCCAAAAGAGGACACCAAGCGAGGCCGAAATGAATCGAAAAAATTAGCAAAAAGACGCTTTAATTTGGTAATTATCTGTGGTCGTCTAATGATCATAGTATCAGTTACAATCAGTCAGAAGAAAAAAATCAAACTTATATTGTTTACGGTTTAGTCAGTGACTAGCGCCAAGAATCGGCAAATCATGAAATACTATTGATGAGAGACCTGAGTTGCCCCCACACTAAAACAGTCTATATGATACACAATACACACCAGATTTGAATCTGCCGTCCAAAATGTCACAAGCACTTATGGGTGGAGTGTGGACATTGGTATTCTGAATGCATGATTGGCAAGGATGCAAACGTTGATGAAACGCCAGTGATTGTGTGAACGTGTAAACAGAGGAATGTGATTATAGCACCAGGGCTACTGTTGTGATGATGTTTCTCTTTTTGGGGGTATAAGCTTACTTTCGGATAAGTCCCGTTGGAAATCTAAGCCTTCATGTAGAAAAGCCAGGGTGGCTGGTCAAGTATTTTTCAAGAAGCTTGGAGGGTTACTTAATCACGACTTTTAGGACAGTCTATAGTATAATAAATAATTTATACTCGGGGTGCATGTCGTTTCGTACATGATTTAAAGATTGGATCACTCGCCCTCGCATCAGGTTCACTGCATGGGCTATAGCTTTGACTTTGTTAGACTCGTGGGAAGCTATAGGCACGAATTCGAGGACTGTCGAAAGGTAACTTATTTATTCCTTGATAATAATAAAAACACGTGGGCAAATCTAAACGTGTCCTTGTCCAGCGATTTCTGGACTGTTGTTCATCTGTTAGTCTGGTGGCGCACTGAGTCAAATCTGTTCTTTTGCGACTGTTTTGACTTAGTGTGCGAGTTTTTTTTTCTTTTGTTGTTGTTTTCCCCGCGATGTGTCTCAAGACAATTTTAACGCACCCGGGCTAGGTAGGCTCACTTTCTCGCCCGTGCTCCAAGTATGCTTAATTTTGGGTTTGAGGGCTTGTGGGCACAAGACCGGCCACTTTGCGCCTTTCACTTCTTTTCTATTACCTTACTTTGGGTTAGCTTTCAGCCATCATAATTATTGCTATAAATAAGATCAAATACAATGAAGTTAAAAATATAACGGGAACTGTAAAGTGTATCTATATGAACGTAAATATGATTTTAAAAAAGCTGTTAAATGTGTTAAATCAAATTTAGGAATCCTTCAGAAACGACAAAATACGCTGCGGGTGCACACCAGAAAACAATTCTTTCATGGATCAGTAAGCATAACGCCTTCTTTTGTTAAACTGTGGCTGAGGTACTGTCAACTCCATAGTTCACTTCTAATACTTAAACGGATACAACACAGACCTGACACAAGGTTCCACCAGCCTTACTGCAGCACTCCACCTATTCTTCTATCACCTTTACATTCCTCTCACCTTCGTGCATACTTCACATTTCACCTTTTCAGCAAGGTAACAATTACACAACCCTAGCTAGTTCCCCTTGATACTTTCTTAATAACACTGCTATTTATTTTATATGATGGCAAGAGTTTATACACGTGTGCGGGATGTTTACACTTGACACGGGAAGGACGCGTTTCTAACCAAGGACTCAGCAGCACCAGTGTTTGAAAGTGTCAGAATGTATCCGAAACATCCGCCTAAACATTGCCATAACTTTGTGCCAGCTGAAAAACTGCAAGTTAGAAATGGGCCGGGAATTACAGGGCACAGGATCAAAGTGAGGAAAAACAAAGGGGATAAAAAGAAAAGGGCATTGTGTGACATAGGTAACAAAATAAACTTATCTTTATGACAAACTGAGAAAACACAGGTAGAGTAGAAAGAAAGAAATATCTCTTGCCATTGCCCTGAGCAATCGTGATTTAATGGTATTTAGGCCTTTCAGCTAATCAGTACAATCTATACCTGTAACCAATGACGCTGAGTTTGTTTCTGCTTTACATCGCATCAACTCAATATCGACCATATTGCGCGTTGTACGAGTGTTTGACAAGTAGTCTCATCGTTGGAATGAATGGAAGTTAGAATGAAAATGATCTTCAAGGAATAAGGCAATGCCAGTTTTAAACGTTTGAAATGTATCAGTGGAGATGAAACAAAGGTTCTGCTGGTGTCTGTAAAGAGGTAGGACTGGATAAAATTGCCAAATCAATATTCAGATCTGTTAGAAAGATCGTTTACCAGTAAATTATTTGTGTCACCCCAGGTATAAACAGGGTAAAGAGTCCTCCATATATCCACATGGGTTTAAAAAAAACAAAAGGTTACATTGAGCTTGACTCGGTTAGCGAGTGGAATTGGGAAAAGACCCATCGTCAAGACAACCCGTAAAGCATATAGATAAGGACCAGGGCAGCTCACAATGTGATAGAAACACGGACAGGGGAGACATTGGAAATATTCTCAGACACTTCTGTCCACACTCTTTAAGCCCGGTGGGGTGGGTGTCTGTTAGGACGTGGAATTTTACTCAGTTTTTGTTTGCTGTGAGGTTTTGATTCTGATGAACTCCTTATCATAATACTAAACCCGTAAAATGTTTAATGTCGAATTTCTCAGTTGTGAAAGAAGTGGAGCTGGAACAAACACGAACTAAGAACGCAAAGGATTAAACTGTTATGTCCAGTTTCTCCCTATTTCGCTCTCTCTCTCTCTTTGTGTCTTTTTTTTTTTTTTTTTAGTTTTGGTTTCGTTTCATTGATTCTTTCTGTCGGCCTTAGATTTCGCCTTTTCTGCTCTTAGAAAAAAGTACCTTCAATAATCCTTTTCTCCTTCTCTCTCTTATTTTTTGCCTCTTATGTTTGTTGTATTTACAAGAACAACATCCGGTTTGAAAACGTCTCCAAGGGATATTAAGTTTTCTAGTTGAAGGATAAATTTAAAAACAAACGGGGTACTTTTCTAGTTGAATGGTTATATTTGAAAACACATGGGGCAGCTCAAGTTTCTGTGATCTGCCGTCACTAAGTGGCAATAGCAGAATTCAATGAACATTTCCATACACAATGACGCAGCGGAGGATGAAAGTCTGCGTCTTTTTTTTTTTCGTTGGGGCCAAGAAGAACATCTGTCATTAAAGGAGCTATCGCTTCTGAAACTTAAAACATACGGCAGCGGAGGCGTCAGTGTTGGCCTTATATTTTTGTTTGTTTCAGCGGAGTGTGTTAAATCGAGCATAATCAAATTTTCAACAGAAACGGGATGTTTTCGTTACATTTTTTTGGGGTATTTCCGCTGTAAGGTATGGTTTTCAGATAGAAGAAATAATGGTAAGTGCTATTAGCATCCACAATAATTTAGGCAAAGTGGGAAATTACTGATCATACAGACTTCCACGCCATACTTGTTACGTAATTATTATTATTACTGTACTCTTTACTTTTTTGTCAGTCTGTCTCTGTAAAATCTGTCTGCTTATGCCTGTCTGTCTGTGTCTCACACACCCTCTTACACGTACCCACAACATACATTCATTAACTTTAATTCATAGGATGCAGCAACACGAGAATACCCTACTCATACTTCCCACTTTCCACGCCAACCAAGCAAACACAGAACATACCAGAAGAAGCAAGATATTAATGAACTACACTAACAGTTCAAGTTAGTGTTCTATTTAAACGCTCACATCATTAACCATGATCTGGTTTAGACATTTGGAACGTACAACTGTTAAGAACAAAATATCAAAGGGTCTGACTGTTTGAAAACCGTGACCAGTGTTACACTAGGCTAAACATTTTCCTCTTGAATACGCAGATTTTAAAGATTGTGCCTTGGAGCATAATTTACAGTTATAGCATAGCTCTGTTACTTTTTGACACAAGAACCATTAATTACGGTTATATTATGTTCCTCAATATTTAATTTATCATCATTGAATAATATTAATTTGACAGAGAGGATGATTAATTTCATACTTAAAGCTGTCCGTATGGCACTTTGAACAGGGCCGGCCCGTTTAGTGAGTTGATTGCATAATTGATAGATTTGTTAACTATTTTAAGAAATTGTCGAAAAATACAATTACTCTGCTTTAATCTGTTGCCTCTTCAACTCATGGGAGTCAGAGACTCGATAACTGGTAAAGCTTCCCATGTTCCATTGGTATTCGATAAAATATAGTACGATCAATTAAGAAAAACAAAAAGGGACGGGGTGAGATCGTACTGCACCACCGATCGGTACGATTACATGCAAAACCTAAATAAACCCGCCGTCCATATCCTGGATTTTGATTTCTGTATACATGGCAGGTTTGTTTCTTTAAAATTCTTATGCAGCAGAGTATTTTGTTGCTACCCCGACAAACAAAATATTGTATCTTCATGCAGCTTACACAGATAGAAATTCTGAGTGCCGTTTCTAGTTGCACATGGATCGGCTTTTCTTAAGCTAATCAACTCGACTTTGTCGCTGGTTCAGGAAAACATTGGGGTCACTATGTTCCTAAGGCTGAAACCCCCTGATCAGAGTAGCGTGATCAAGTGGAATGATGGGATTTCTGCTGTAAAAAGATGCGGTCTAGACATGATAGTTATTGTCTGTTTTTATCTGCTTGTCTGTCTGTCTGCCTGCATGTCTCTGCACTCCCCTTCCCCTTATTTTATAGCTGTCTACCAATATGGTCTTACCAACATCAGATCTTCGCACATTCTGTAAAGAATTTTTTTTTTTTTTTTACTGTAAAGAATACTTCAGTCACAAACTGAGTGAATCGTTTAAAAAGAAATTCTTAATAGTTACTGTTAGAAAAATGGACCTTGGCTTCCAATTCTGTTCAAAGTCTTCATGGGACTTGAGTGGTTCTTGATTTTGTAAAATATCTTTATTCGTGAATTGCCCCTAAAGATACCCGCACGTCTTCCATGTGCCTGCTGCCCGCTAATGAGACTCCGTCCACGAGATCTGCAACAAATTATATATATTAAGGCTGGACATACACCTAGATCACCCGACAATCATCTGGTAACCTACTGGATTGGGCATCTACACGCTGCATCAACTTCTGAAAGAGGAAGACAGTTCGCGTTTATCATCTTTCTCTGTCCATTGTGCCTAGTAAAAAGGTCTAAGCACGAGAAAGAGGTTCAGTTTTGTCAGCAAAGCGACACAAGGCGCACAGGCCCATACGCAATCCTTCCACTGTCTTACCCATGCGTGTGTCACTCTGAGAAGGAGATATTTTTTTTTAACACTGGTGGTTTCGGTGGCTCCAACCTCTGTGTTTTTTCCTCTGTTGAATCACGTAAGAAAGTCACCGTTACAGAATTATCGCAGAGAAAGTAAACTTGAAGACCACAATCCACACCCATAATGAAGAGATCTTTGTAATATAAATGTGTGTTGTAATTAAGATGTCTTGACGAAACAGCATATTGGCTCGTTGGTTAAATTTCATGTGTACACTTTTTATATATAGCAGCAAAAGAGACGGTCAGTGTGTGCTCTGAATATCCGATGACTTAGGTCAGAAAATTACAATAGGTTAATATTTTCAAGTTATTCTTTCTTATCCAGGATCTTTCAATTCATTGAACTTTATATAGTATGTCTTTATGAACGTCCTTGAAACGGCTTGATATAATATTGGCACAGTTCCCATAATACATTGGCCGTGAAAAAGTGTCAGCGGCACACAGTCAGGATATCCTAAAATTGTGCAATAGAATCGTGTGTGGCATCTCTTTCTCCAGCACTGCACAACATTTCTCACACTCTGGCAACCGAAATTCTGTTCAGCGACACAAAGACTGGATTTTTTGTTTTGTACTGTGCAATATCGTGGAAGAAAATACCATTTCTCAGAATATCATACTGCAACAACTCAGACTGCTGCAACTCAGTTGTACTCAGCTGCACAAAGTCTGGATTAGTTTGCATATTATTATGCTGTGTGAATACTAGGAATCGCATGGTTTCAGAAGGCGCAACACAACTTTTCTCAGATTTAGACAACTCAGTGTTGAGCTGCAGAAAATCTGGATGGTTTTGTATATTGTGTGACAACTCTGAAAATTTTGTGTGATTACTAGGAATGGCATGGTTGCAGGTGGCGCAATACAACTTTTCTCAGATTCAAGCAACTCAGCCTGGATGATTATGCATATTGTGTGACGACAGTCGGGAGTGCCATCACTTTTACGGCTAGGTGGAGCAGGTTGAAGACTTCCTCAGTACATGGTGCTTTTACGAAACAGTTTTTTATTCTTAACTACAATTTGGACTTCTGAAAACTGGGCAGCAAACAACGATGGCGGCCCATAATATTTTCATTGTCCATATCTCATGCTTGATGTGGTAATTGGTTATTTTGTTTTTTCTGTACACGTTTGATGAAAATCTTGTATCTGAAGGCCAGTTTAATCCGCATCTTTTATGTTACTAAGCATGGAATAAAACCAGCATATTATAATGATATTTTCAGCGAAGACCGTCTGAGGAAGAGGGAGGAGTGACCAAAGCCAGTACATCCTGGTGATCAGGAACCATTTACAGATGATCTCTTCACCCAAATAAAGTACGGCAGGAATGAGTTTGTCACTGTAAAAATCCACCATGGACTTGTAGACTGTGACAAAACTGCCAGCCTGGTGCTCTAGACAGAAAATGTTCTCTAGGGAAGAGCGCTTTCTGGATGGAGTTTCCCCTCACAAGTTGGGATCTTTAACAGTGCAAGACGAGGACAACTTACCAATCCGATCTTGATTGGATCTCCTTAACTGGGCATAATTATTGCCTTTTCTTGACTGTGGAGATTGCCAGAGATTGGTGACGAATGGGTGCTGTTTCTTCATACTTATATTATATCGCAAAAATGTCCATGGGTTGTTGGAGGACACAGAAAAACTGATCAAGTATGTTGCTAGATTGACTGCAAGTTAATCTATTATGTGCCGTACATACAGGGTTGCCGTGTAGAGTGTAGGTATCACGACCAATGACCATGAAGCATGTATAAGAATAATTTTATTTTGGGGGGGGGGGGGGGGCAAGCAATATTATTAAGAGTTTCCTTTTTTCCGCACCCCCCCCCCCCCCGTTCCAACTCTCTCTCTCTTCCTTCTCCCTGTCTAGACTGTCTGTCTCTCTTTCTCTGTCCCCCCTCTCTCCTACATCTCTCCTCTAGCTATATTTGTATATATCTGTGTTCCTGTCCTGAGGTCGAAGTTAAGTAGGTGTAGGTAACTTGTATTCATGTGAACCTGTATTCCAGGAGCTCCTACAACCGGTGTAAAAGATTATAAACTAAAATAGACCAATAATAAAAATGTCGACTCTTACTATAATTATTCTTTGAATCGTTGCTCTCGATACGTTCACCGCCGTATCGATGTCACCCTCTGGTCCGACTCAATGTCTCGCCGCTACTTTCCTTTGAGCTGGATGGTTATCTCCAGCGGACGGCGGGCCGACAGGGCACTATCGCGGGTATCGAGACGTAAGCGTGACTATCTTCCCATGCAGTGGCATTAATAGCTGTAGCAGACCTTGCCTAACCCTGGGGCTGCCACGCCACAACAATCTATTCCCATCTGATAATACTTTATAGATCAGGGCTGAACGTCCATGAATGAGATGGGGAGAGAGGGACGGGGTGAGGGAAGAATGTGGGAGTACTGAGGAGGAGGAGGAGGGTCCATGCTCCATTGATTATGAGCACTCAAGTATTTGGAAGTACTTTTTAATCTCCCCAGAGGCCATGGTCTCTTTCATTTGTAAAGAGTTTCAAATCCCTATAATTCTCCAAACCAATATAATTATACGTTTTTGTCATCCATGCAAAATCTTGTGATAACTTCTCTCTGTTCAGTAATTTAAAAAAAAAGCAAAAAAAACTTTTATTGACACTTGTTGGAAGCAAAACTATTTTATTGGCTTTTAAAAGATTAACCTCTGGGTTTTTTTTTCTTCCTTTAATCTTTTGGCATTAACAGTGGTTTCAGGTTCTGCAGGGAAGAAGAGACGATAAAAACATGCGCACGAGGTTAAATGATCCGTTATTATCTAATGTTATGTCATGGTAAAAGCTTCATTGTTTATACATTCCCGACAAGCTAGAGAAACGCCCATCAATTCTTTCTTTATTTGTTGGTAAATGATTTCAACTGCCTGGCCATTTTCATTACATTACAATGCTAGGATAGGACTTATTTACTTTTTTTCTCTTTTTTTTTGGTGTAGCCTTAAAAATTTATCAATGGGGTCATTTTACATTCGTTTTTTCCCCCTCTTGCGTTCTTTCTTTAAAAACAAATGAAGAAAAACTGCCACGTGCTTCGAGTAATTGTTGCACGTTGGCAGGGGGAAATCGGAGATGTTTTACGAACGGGCGGATTTGTATTTGATATAAGACAGTGCAGGGATTCCATCAGCATTACCTCTGTAGTCCAGTAATAGAAATATAAACAAATTGCTCTCTTCATCACTCGCCCAACAGTTTTTTATGCTGGTATCAGTTTTTGTTTTTTCTCTCAGCGTCCTTTTCACCCAGTGTATTCTTTGTGTGCATTACCTACCGATAGTTTCACCATGTTTACCTTTCAAGAAATCTCAACTCTCTAATAAACAGAATGGACAGAATGTTAATGGTAAGCTATGACAGCCTGTCAGCAGTTATTCTGTCACCGATATGCCAAATTTTTTACTTTTTCTTTGTGGTACAAAACTGAGGTAGATATGGAACAGACTGGTGAAAACATAGCTTAACGAAAACACGTCTGGCTTTATCCCTTTAGAAAAGAAACAAGTGGAAAAAAAAGTGTTTTTAATGTTTAAAATATCCATTTATTCCTTCAATTTCAACCCCATTACGGTACCTGTGTTTGATTAAATTTGCCAAGTAAGCTGTCTTGATCAAGGTGAGAAAAATGTGAAGAGCATTATTATGTCCTGGCATACTATGTTTGGAATCAAACATATTTACTTGTGGTTTTTTTGTGTTTTTTTTTCTGGAATGACACTCTGGATTCTATAGAGTTAAAGGCCATTTGTGTAATTCCATTGATATAAAAATCACATTTAGGACCCAATTGAATTTAAGAATTTTACAAACGAGATAAACAGTCTCTGATTTCACCATTTTTATATGGCGTGTATAATTTCAGGGTTGCTGAGTTCATGGTAAATACATCACAGATAGTTTAATTTCTCGGGTTACAATAATTTAGCATGTATCTACTCTGGGATTTTGCGTGTGGGTTGTACCGAGATATCAGCATCGAGCTCCAATTTGGCAATGAGGCCCAAGAATATAGATACATTGTATTTCCTTGCAGAAACACGTAAGCCAATACCTTAGAAAAATCTAAACTGGACAACACTTTACTCTTCTTTCCCCACCTCTAGGCAATAAACCGCCTGGTTTACGACAACGGGGGCGTAATTTATTGGTCTAAATGTCCATTTTTCCACGGGTTTCCTGGCCATGGACGTAGACAAGCTAAGGAAATAGATTTCCACTTTACTATGGACGGAATTGGATTTGCTAAGAACCCGCGCCTCACTAATGCCAATGCCACATTACCTCTCAAATAATTCCATTCGTATAAGATTTTTTTGCAATATATTCGAGGTTGGGGCGGGGAGGAAAGGAGGCCAGATTGCTCTACCAACACATTTGGTAGTCCACTAGGTCTGAAACAATGCTAAAGAAGAGTTTCTTTCATGAAATGCTGTGAAAGGGACATTACTTCTTGACAATCACAGTCGGTGTGTGACCGCAAGCCAGATTGCGAAACTAGTGAGACACGCGCATAATTGTTATGGATAATATTATGCTCGGATTAGTTTCTCTCTCTCTCTCTCTCTCTCTCTCTCTCTCTCTCTCTCTCTCTCTCTCTCTCTCTCTCTCTCTCTCTCTCTCTCTCTCTCACTATCTTTCTCTCTCTCTTTTCATTTGCCCACAAACCAGTCAGTAGCCGTGGCCAGTCAAGTTGTCATGGTTTCCAGATCGACAGACATTCTGCATTTGTTGATCTTTAGAACTGTTATAGATCTATGAAAGTTTATAGTAATATCATATTATCTATATATATATTTGGACAACTTGGAGCGGTCCTTCCCTATGCATAGAAAAACGGCTAAGCGTAGAAAGTTCAAACTTTCTGTGCTCATTAGTTAAAAAATCTACTAGGTTTTTACACATTTATTTTGAAGATATAATGTGTGGAAATGTACAAACTGAATTTATGAAGTCATTTGTTTTGTTACCAGTTCCAATCATCTTTTTAAAACACCATTTTCAACATCTATACTATTTATATTTGTGGACTTGAGATGTTTCGTTGCAAAAGGCTTCTGAACCACTCAACACTGATTTGAGGTCTTTATTTTAGGAGGTTCGCTGCCCTTGGCATTTACACCTCACTTTACTTGTTTTATTATTTCTTGTTCTGGCGGGGGGGGGGGGGGGGGATGATATGGATAAATTTTAATCTATTAATTTCAATTTTGCCCGGGCAGCGGCCTTTCGGCCTGCTTAACCACTCAACACTCAGACTTCAAATTTTATATGGTTCATCAGAATGGATGTAAGGGTGCACAGTTTTTAATAGAAGTCTCAAATCGGTGTAGTATTTTTTTATTGGAAATTTATTGTTTCGCCATCATTTAGATCGATTTCGAGTCATGGTTCGCCATTTTAAGGTTTCGTTATCACTTCCTGCGATGTGTTCACTATCAAACACACTAACCCGTGCGCAAATCATGCCGTTGCACGGGATGCGCAGGGTGTCAACTCACAAAGGCAGAGCAGTAAGACTTATTTAAAAACAAACAAACATAAATAAAATAAACAAATAGGAACGGGCCAGATGAAGCAGGTCCATAATAACCACCCAGAACTGAAACCAATATTCAAACCGATTTATCCCGGGCAGGGCCGGGGACCTCAGCTAGTAATATATATTTGTGGACTTGAGATTTTTCGTTGCAAAAGGCTTCTGAACCACTCAACACTCAGACTTCAAATTTTATATGGTACATCAGAATGGATGTAAGGGTGCACAGTTTTTAATAGAAGTCTCAAATCAGTGTTGTTGTTTTTATTGGAAATTTATTGTTTCGTCATGATTTAGATCTATTTCGAGTCATGGTCGCCATTTTAAGGTTTCTTTATCACTTCCTGCGATGTGTTCACTATCAAACACTCTAACCCGTGCGCAAATCATGCTGATGTACGGGATGCGCAGGGTGTCAACTCACAAAGGCAGAGCAGTAAGACATATTTAAAAACAAACGAACAATAATAAAAATAATAAACAAATAGGAACAGGCAAGATGAAGCAGGTCCATAATAATCACCCAGAACTGAAACCAATATTCAAACCGATTTATCCCGGGCATGGCCGGGGACCTCAGCTAGTAATCCTATATTATAGGATGTCATCACAAACAGTTTCCCAATTCAAAGCCGTTTCTTCACTGACCCTCGTTTGTTTTATTTTGCTGGGATTTTTGGGTCTCTTTTCAGCATATCACACTGAGAGAGAATGTTAAGAGAATAGCAAGCATGGACTGCCATGGGGTCGCAATTAGTGAGTGTCGTACAAACAAGATGAGAAATTAGTTGCTCATAGCCCGCCCTCTCTTTCAGTTTATCAGTCCATTCGTTTGCCCGTCCTTCCGTCCGTCCGTCCGTCCACCCATCCATCCGCCCACCCATCTATCAATGTATACGTCTACCCGTCTGTCTGTCTGTCTGTTTGTCTGTCTATCTCACACGTCTTTGTAAATATCGCAATCGTATGAAATTGAGGAATGTAAACAGGATGCATTTTGACTAAGATAAATTACAATGCTGGGAAAATATATCACTTCCTCCCCTCCAATCCCAGCATCCAGAAGGCAAATCTTTTCAAGATAGAACTTGTTCGTAATAAGTATTCAACAGTAACTTGGAACATCGCCGTCCAATTTACTTCTCGATACATTTGCTTTTCATCAGCAGCGGAAGATAGTCCAAGAGGCTGCAGGTGCAGCTAATTTTTGAACTCTTCAACGGAAATGTAGCAAAATTCACAGATTGATAAGTCTCGGGTTTGGGAGAAAAAAAGTAAAACGGTGGCGGGGAGGAGGAGGAGGGGGGGGGGGCGATAGTTTCGAAGGTGCAAAGAGAATACTGTACTGTCTTAAGAATATTGATAAAGATCGCCACTGAAAGTGAAGGGGTTTCGATTAATAACAGGAAAAACTTAATTTTGTAAAATATGAAAACTTAACCTACAGCGCAACTGAGCGGCGGTTATTCCGATAAAAACATCCATTGAGTTACAGATACTGTCTCAAAGGAGAGTAAATAAATATATCAACCGGTAAAACTGCTTGAACGGTAATGATAATGACTTCCTGTAATTTTCAAATATCTTCTGACTTAATTAACACTGTCAGAATTTACATGATATATAAAAATGTGCTTCGACAAGCAGATGTTGAATATCTTCAAGGGGCTCTGAATCCTTTTAACCCACATGAAAGAAAAATGACCTCTGAGACTCTGCTGCCCCGCTGTAGATCGCATCAAAGCTGGGCAGTTTAGTTTCAACTTCTGCAGTGTCACATCCTGAAAATCCTGTTTGTCAATACTATTTCCTCTTTGCTTCTGTGTTGGCCACGGTAGAGATTAACAGAGATCTGCAACATTGACCTTTGTCAGACACCACCCGTTACTGACCTTGGCCTCCTAACTTCACGATTTCGAAAACTTCTTGTAATCAATTTCTGAGAAAAAGCAAATCTTGCGAACAGGAAACACTCACCAACCACACACCAATTAAAAGACAGTTGTACAAAAATGGGACAATAGATAAATGAGGAAAGTAGCCAAGAGACATCGTCAGCCCAGTGTACAAAGTGTTCTGCATTCCTTGACTCCACTTTTGAGAAAGTTGGCTTTAAAAATTTGACCCCCTCTTCTCAACCACTGGCAGGGGCGGACTCACCTTTCTGGGACCCTAAAGCTTGAACTGTTTGGGGCCCGTTTGCAACCAGCAACATTATGACAATATCCAAAAAAATTCATTCACTGAAAAGAGTTTCTTCAGGGCCTCTCCGGGATTAGGGGCCGTGAAGCTTTAAGCTTCATTAGTTTCATAGTAGATTCTCCACTGACCATTGCAAACAACAGAACAACAGACAAGTTGAGTATTATCACCTACTTATAGATAACGTATAGACTCTAAATTAATATATGTATCAGATGTCCAGCTGAAAACCATTGATGACATGAGGTCATTTTTTTTTCGAAAGGTGGACATAAGAACATTTATAAACGCGGGCGACGATATGGTGGTGGTATGGGAGGGGGGAGGGGGAAGAGGAGAGGTGCACTTCTAACAAAGATGCACTTCTATCAGAGGTGCACTACTTATAGAGATGACCCCGACCAGAACAAACTGTAATGTCGTGAGACAGCAGAAAGAAGACAACCACGTAAGTCGATACGTCTCCTATCTCATCGCTGCCGTGCCATGATTAGGACGCAACAAGGTTTTCATCGTTTTAGTATGGGTTTGTGTAAAGTACGGCGTGAAACTACTGGGACTTGCACCAGGTTAGAAATTTGTCCAGCTTTTATTGCACGCTTTTGGGGGGGGGGGGGGGGGGGGTTTGAAAGAAAAAAGTGAGAGAGAGGGTATGTATGTGGGAGGGGGGGGGGGATTTCCTTTTGCAATTGACTAGTATCCAAATATCCGGACTCGAATTTTGGAGTATAAAAATATGGCATGCTAGATAATATATTATTATTTACTAGAAAAATTACGATTTGTACAACGGTCCATTTACTCTTTATTGTATGTCAAATGGCATGGCAAGGGCCCATACAGCAGGCTTAGGTTTCGGTGGCTATCTGCGAGTGTGGTGCTTTCCTTTGCCCACAACTGAAAGCCATGTTTAAGAGGTTTTTACCGGCGTCATAATAATATATTATGAAATTTTACATTCAGAAATAGTCAGAACTGCACAGAAGGGTATATTATTGAATATAGTTTTGACATGTAAATCCGTGTCTGAACTGTGTGTTTTTGTTGACCTGTGAATGTGATGTGATTTTTAGCGCCGCATCTCTCTCTCTCTCTCTCTCTCGCTCTCTCTCCCCTACCCCCTCTCAAAAACAACAACTATCCTTCCCCAAAAAATACTATCATCGGGAAGAAAAAAAACAACAAAAACCAGCATTATGTTAGGAGAGATAGATAATGTCCGGCCCTTTTCTTCACACACGTTCTTTTCCCCTTCTCTCCCCTCTTTACTCTCTCCACCTCTCTCCCACCCCCTCCCATTAACCATTGCGCGAGAGATAAGATTCTATAGAACAAGCAGGAATTGGTTCACTCTCATTGAAATACTCACGTATCGGCGCAGTGCTGGGGATCTCAGAATGAATCAAGGATCCGCTATCGTAGATTACTCATTACCTTATCAAGGTTTGTTACAGAAATAGAGGAAAAAAAACTAGAGCAAAAAAGCCCAACAGGTGAAGATATTATGTCTTCGTGGAAATGTCACATTATCAGACACAAAGCGGAAAATGAAATGGGGAACATCTCGTAATTTGGCGCGCTTTGTTTTCCTGTTTGAATAAAAGAGAAGATACAGTAATGCTAATAGTATACAGGTACTTGTAGAACGGAGCGCTCTCAGAGTAAGGAGTATAATTATTGTTGTGCTGGAATAAGAAACTGAAGAAGTATATGAAAAGAGAGAGAGGGAGAGAAAGAGAGAGAGAGAGAGAGAGAGAGAGAGAGAGAGAGAGAGAGAGAGAGAGAGAGAGAGAGAGAGAGAGAGCAATACGAATTTATATCTAATACTTATGTGTGTGTTATTAGCATAATAAATGTTACTATTCGGAATGGATTTTCTGCTCAGCTTCATGGTGGATAACTGGATGACAAACTAAGGCTAAGCCTACACTTTCCTGCTCAATTATTGTATCTATCTGAAATAAAATTCCCCAATTCACATTATATTTCTACTGTCTGTACATCTCTGACCTCACAAACATAAAATCAGACCATATCTCTTATGTTGACTAGTGTCTGTTTCAGACAATTTTAAAAAAGTGTTTTTAAGTTTTGAAGATGTCTTGGTAATATTAAAAATGTATTTTTGCCTTTTTTTACGTCGAGTACTTGTGTTACGGAAGGTTCAACCTTCACAATTAAGTTTACATCTAAGAATGGTGTTGCTGCACACTACTTGTGACAAAGAATGCGGGATAGGTAATGAAAATAAACTCTAATAATAGGCCGCTACTCGGGCAAAATTAAATAAAATTCATCCCCACCACCCCCCCCCCCTTCCTCCCTCATCCCCCCCCCAAAAAAAAATAACCCGCCGACCGACGCTGCACTGTGGCGTCGACGTGCCTGCTCCAGTTATTACTGGGCTGCAATAGCACAAAGGCAGATTTCCCAAATAGGATTAAAGAGTAAAACTAATACAAATACAGAACAAATAGGAGACATGATTATGAAAAGGCACGCGATAAGGTAAATGCTCAGCATTTTTCACGCGTTTACTTCGCATTTCTTCTGTGAAGTAAGAAACTCTACGAGATGGATCAGAGGGGAAAAGTCGCTATAACTTACAGTATATTATGTGTGTCATTATGAAATGCAAAGCCTGTTATCAGAATGTGCTCTTCTAATGTGCACTCAGACCGAGAAATTTGGCAACGAAGAGGAAACACCTCTTTTTCATACGGATAAAGGAGACACTCCACTAAGTGGTACGTTTCGAATATGGTTTTTCGACATCTAGTGTTGGGGAATCAGTGCAGTGTTTTGGTTGACATAGCAAAGCTTTTACTTTATTTTGGAGACGAAGGAAAAGGAGAAAGTCTAGAGTGTATCGAAACCTAAATTGTGGTATCGGCCCTGCCCAGGGGGAAAAGATGACAAGAAAAACGCTAGTTCTGACTTAAGGGAAGAGGACAGATAAGATAACAGTGAGATGCGAATATGCAGGCATTACGTCTGAGCAAAAACGGGCGCAGTAAGTGGGTGAGTTAATTATACAGATACGATAGGCCTTTGGGCATTATCTACAGGTTCTCAGCCGGAGGCCCAATGACCCCTGCCGTGTAAAAAGACGAGATATGAGGGGGAGTTCATAAAATTATGGAAGGTTTGGGGGGGGAGAGAGAGAGAGAGAGAGAGAGATAGAGAGAGAGAGAGAGAGAGAGAAAGAGAGAGAGAGGGACGGCAGAGAGAGAGAGAGAGAGACAGGCAGAGAGAGAGAGAGAGGGAGAGAGAGAGAGAGAGAGACGGCAGAGAGAGAGAGACAGGCAGAGAGAGAGAGAGAGAGATGGGGGGGGGGAAGCGAGAGAGAGAGAGAGAGAGAGAGAGAGAGAGACGGCAGAGAGAGAGACAGGCAGAGAGAGAATTTAACAGCAAAAAACAAATAAATGGGCCTTTTTTTAAATCTGAAAAGATGTTCTAAATTGTAATCAGCCCCATCAATCGAGGGTGAAGTCCTTGATAATTGGAGATTCCCCGTTGCACGGCTGAAATGCACCAAAGGATGGGGATTTTGCTTGTATTGTGCTGAGCATGAGGCAGATGTGAAAGTTATCAAAACTCATCAGATGTATCAGAATTAGCGATGAAGTGTTTGCGTACACTTACAGCTAGCCTCACGTACGGGAGGAAGCGTCTTTTGGGCGATTTTTTAAATTCATACAGTATACCTAACTGAATATTTCTGGCAACACGATATCATTTTAGTATTTGTTAACGAATGAACATAGTTGATTTTGTTCATATCAGCTGTTTTACCAAGCGACAATCTGTCCTTTTATTTTGTGTATGACGAAGAGAATGCATACCCTATTTCTATTAAAGCGGAGATGACAATTTATTGGGAGTACGGTTTTCCCATGACAGCCTTTTGAGGAAAGTGCGGGTTAAATTTTTCAAGAGAGAGTTAAGTTGTTTTTTGACCAATCAAGGAAGCGATTACTTAGTTCTCTTGTCACTGTTCCCCTTTGGGCTACTTCTCGTGAAAAAAACAACAAAAATAATAAACGGATTTATAGATGTGTGCCATGACATGTTGCATTTTTAAAGGTCATACTGATCAGTTATTGATAAGATAGGTTATTATTGAGAAGAGACGACTTAGAGGATTGGGCGGTCAAATAAGAGGCCGCAAAACAAGACGTTACCTCAGAGGAAAGGAGGAGTGCCCTCTGCATACGAAAAGCACACCGGGCCAAGGAGAGATTGTGTCGTTGTTAGTGAATTTATTGTACTCTGTTCAATTATGGTTATTAACAAATAGGTTTGTTTTTACTTATATGTTTTCAACAGTGGAAGGTTGTAAGATTCTATTGTAATTATACTATAAAAGTAATGTTTCTAATGATACAGTCAATTAGTTATCCATGCTAGAGGACAGACAAATGGGCAAACCTAGAGGGGGCGGATGAGATCTGTTCTAACAGACAGACAGACAGATAGACAGACAGATAGACAGATAAATAGATAGATAGACAGATAGACAGACAGATAGACAGATAGATAAATAGATAGATAGATAGATAGATAGATAGATAGATAGATAGATAGATAGATAGATAGATAGATAGATAGATAGATAGATAGATAGATAGACAGACAGAGAGATAGACGAATACCGGCTGAGAATATGAGTAGAAAATATGGCTGGTGGCGCACTGTGTCAAGTCTCGTTTGTCTCGGTTTTCGTCAAAATATGGCAAAAAGAAAACGTTGTATGTAGCAAAACCTCGCATAAGAAATTATATCGAAACGATACAATAAAACGCAAAGAAAAAGGGAAGACAAATCGAGCCTTTGGTTAGAAACTTTCTTTAGGAAAACAAAACAACAATAATTGGGGTGGAACGGGACCTCCCGCCATCAGGAGACAGAACTAATAATTCTGTGACATTTCTGTCTTACTAGTCGGGGCGCATAAAAACTATCCTGAGTCGGCTGACGGATAGAGAGATTAGATCTTGCTCACTAGGTCGAAATGAACACAAAACAGACTTTGCTGTGTACGTGGGTGACCTTTGTATAATTGTGTAATTGATAATTGCTTGAAATTGTGACATCATGCAATTTTCGATGCGAAATTGTTCTTAGATTGTCCTGCATAGTATTATCCAATAACCATTACTAATCGTCACGGTCACAACACAATTGCCTAAGTCATGTTTTGATGTTTTTTTGAAAATCAAAGACAAATGTTTACTCTGCGTATAGTGGTAGCTGTCCTTGGGGGAATGTGGTATTTTACATAGAAAGTTACAGCTGAATAGTGTACACAACCTAAGCCAGTATTTTTTTCTATTTGGCTTTGACATAAGTCCACGCTCCCCTAACAACAGTCCTAAATTAATGGTGATTTAGGCGGAAGTGGGTTCTCATTTAAAAACTCATAAGTGAACAATAATAACAGTCGAATCGTGCAACATGACTGTCAACATTTCATCTCATCAACCACCCCCCCCCCCCCAAATGACTTGGGCCATTCTGAAATGACCGAGACGTAATGCACACTGTCCTGCAAAATGCGTTTATCCACTCATCTCCTTCCCGTTTGCCAGCCTGCTCGGAGATGGAGCGATGCTTTTTGCGTGTCTGTCGTTCCCGATGCAAGCGCGGTAACAGACTTAATAACTGATAACCCGAACTTTACTGTCTGGGTAATTTCTGCCCGGGAGATGATAAGGAAACACGTTATCGGCCAAGTTTTTTAGGGTTCAGATAGACAAGAACTTTTTTTTTTTTAATTATTTGTTTGTTATGTTTGTTGGCGACCAGATGTCAAGGATTTTGTCAGCTGTTGTTGACAAGACGTGAAAAGCATAAGAAAAAGACAGGTGGACAGAGGAATGAAGTGACGGGGGAAAAGGATAAGATAAGAACGAGAAGGATGACAGAAGTAGAAAGACAGAATAATACCGCGACAATCTGTTCAGAAAATCTCGACCAGTTCTATGGAACATTTCAGTTCTCGCAGCGACACCCTGGACACATTGCAAAGCGCAGACATTAAGAATAGTTACAGGGAGTAATGTAAAGTTATGTCTGTCTGTATCTGTCCTCTTCCTCCCTGCCCGTCTACTTACCTCTCTCCCTTCCTCTTTACATTGTCTGTCTCACCAATTGTTTATCTCTCCGTTGTGCTCAAATTTAATAAGACCAAAATTAATAGGGTCTGTTTCAAAATGATCCATAAATCAAAAAAGGACAGTGATCTCCGATAATAATATCGAGGGGTATTTACCATATAACATTGCTGTAAGCAACATTTTGCCGATTTTGAGGTTTTGTCATGAAAGAGGTTTTCTCACTCCTAATTTTATTGTGTAGACGTGTCATTCCAATCGGTTAAAAACCTTTCCAGATGTGTTTGTGAGGTAATGTTGTATGCGTTTTGGCCCTGAATTTACACAACTCTTCTAACTTTCAATCCTCATTTTCTCGAAAAGGCAAAAATGCACTTACAACAGCATGGAAAATACCCGACGAAATAGTACAGTGTATAGTAAATATATTCTTTCAGGCTTTAAACAGAGAAAGTACGACGACACTGATTAAAGGGTGTTCCAGAGAAACAGACGGAAGTTGAGCGAGGTGCAAAAACCCGTCTGAGTTGGAGAATGCTGAGCGTGAGGGACATTCCTACATCAGTTTTAAGAATCTGAGCGATTAATTCAGCATTGCAAGACGCACCCAAACCCACTCTGAAAATGTCGATAACCGAGTAGGGGGGAAAGGTAGGAGGTGAAAACTTTGTTTATATCAGGGCAGGAATATCATGCAACGACAATCAAGTGATTATTGACACCAACTGTGAGGTAAATGTTAGCTAGACAGGTGTTTTGCCTGCTCAATGGCGTATAGAGAGTTGAGGTTGTGGCAGTAGTAGAGAGATGAAGCGTACAGGGATAAATACATAAAGAAGGTCTGTACACACAATTAAAATTTACTTAAAAAGGTAAGGGAGGTAAGAACTTCTGTATGTATGTGTGTTTGTATTTGTGAAATGTAGAAGGGGCGGGGGAAGAGAAAGGGCAGAGAGAGAGAGAGAGAGAGAGAGAGAGGGGGGGGGGAGAGAGAGAGAGCGAGAGAGAGAGAGAGAGAGAGAGGGGAGAGCGCGAATAAGAACGAACAGTTCGTTTTCTGATTATCACCTTGATATGCACATTCTGTTCTGCCTCATTGTGCCAGTTGCACTACTATGGAAGAAAGTTCATGGAGCGACATTTTGATTTGAGTTCGGGTTTAACAGTGGGTCGGCAAGATAACAGCCAACGTAGGCCTGTCACGCGTTTTCATGATCTTACATAGGAATAACTTTCAGCCCTCAGCTACCGATAAATAAGATCAAAAAATAAAAGTGAAGTTAAAAATGACAGTACGTACGTTTAATTCTAGGAAACGAAAAGTACAACTGAGAAATGGGTGTCCCAGAGACTCTCCAGCTGCTCCTGATTCTTTCCTCAGCAACATTTAGAATTACTGTGCAGTTTCCAACACTCAACTCTCTTTCACAAGACCTATTGTGCCGACTGTGAAATTGAGTCTGCGAGTTTTTAGTGGTGTCATCTCGATAAGGGTTTTATCCCTCCACGCATGTCAACAGGACTGGAGCCCGAAGCTATGCGCACCCAGGTTATTGTCTCAGTATGATATTGTTTAAGTGCTTTGCTCACTGTCCCCACCCAGGCCGAATGTTTTCATAGCAAGCAAAGCAGCCAGGAAAGAATACAACTTGAAGCAATCTTAAAAAACTTGAAGAACAACAAATACTTGCCAGCAAGGCATGATCATGGAGAAGTAGTTTTTATTAAATAGCAGCTGTTGTGTGGAATGAAGGAGGGGCGAAGAGACAGACTCACCAGCGGATGTATTCATGCTGTTAATTGTCAGCGATCTCGATGACAGAGTGGATTAGTGTATCTTTGGTAGATAACCAGTTGCACACGTGGGATGGACAGACAGAGGCACGACGTAACATTCATATTTTACTTTGCATAAGTCAAGTTGGCAGATAAACAAAAGCTTTACTTTAATTATATTACCGGTAACCTCTCCTATTCTCTGCATTCTTCAAACGCAGGGATGTTTATGACGAAGGAGACTCAGCACGGCGTGAGTACTTGAGCTTTTCAGGTAAATGTTAAGTGACACGCGCGTCTGACAGTTTGTGAACCCCAGGTGTGTACGATGGTTGAGGTAGTCAGTGTGAACAGTGGACAGGCTTTCAAAACCTGCAGATCGGGCCTCACGGTAACAATAATAGGAGGCTACATTGGTAAAACATTACATGTTTTGAATTGCAACCTAAATATGGCATCAATCTGTTTATATTATGCATGGTACCGGCACAAAAAATTACACAGGCAGAAATCGTGTTGTCCGATCTGGCATTGTTGCACATTTCTATCAGACATGAGACACACTTCGTATATATTATCTTCAAAGTGGTAAGAACAGCAATGCTATTGTCAGGTCTAATTGGGCTGAAACAAGGAAGTAAGTCGAGATTTCAGTGCACCCACTCACAGACACACTTACAGCTAGGAAGTTGAATAGACCCAGTGAAACGATGCCCCCTTGTGAGTTTCACAGAATCTCGATGCCCGATAAGAGAGAGAGAGAGAGAGAGAGAGAGAGAGAGAGAGAGAGAGAGAGAGAGAGAGAGAGAGAGAGAGAGAGAGAGAGAGAGAGAGAGAGAGAGAGAGAGAGAGCATTAAACAGCAAATTTTTAGCAGAGGATCTGCTAAACCATCCCGGAGAAAATAGGAGCTGATATCTATTCGCCATTGTTCTGGATAACTAAAGAAATTAAACTCAAAGCAGTATGATTCGTAATGCGAGCCACCCATTGACAGAAAATATTCACTTGTATTTGCCAAGAAAGCTACTGAAACTACGGTAGTCACAGTCAGTCAAGAAAAGGGTTGGCATAAGTGAAGTTCCAGTACTGTCATATCCACCGGCCTCTCGAACTGATAAGAAAACAAACAAACAACAACAGCAACAAAAAAGATTCCAAACGAATGAAACACAGACCATCGGACAGACATTTAGTCGAAGGTATAGACAAATTATCTTCCGCCTTAAAGTTAAACTCCCTTTGTCTTTTCCAAATTGTTTGATCAAGTGAACCTGTAAAGGTCTGCTGGGGACCACCTGTGGTTGATAACACTTTCAGTCAGTCAGAGCGTTTAGCAGCGCAAATCAGAGACCTAACCTGGGGCCGTAACATGACTTCTCTTTGCCTTGAAACTTTGAGAACCCATTGAATGTTCAGTTCTCAACCACTGAGTTTGTGGGTGACATCACTTTACTTTTGTTAAATTTTATTAAATGTAAACTCTGTGCTGTTGGGTTTCTAGGATTTCGTTAAGAAAAACCGAGGAGACGTTGAGTTGACCGGGCCAGATACAAATCTTTGGCGTGTCGCACCGTGGCCCGTGGGCTGTACTAGGACGAGGCTGATCCAGAGCAAAGTTCCCGCTTGGAACCCTCGAAAGACACGGTCCTGCTGGATAGACTTAACTTGCCAGGTGTTTCCTGGCCACGCCAGGTGAAACCACATTCCATGTATGCACGACCTAAAAGGGCAACTAGGAACGGTTTAGACACCTTGTGACAAAAAGAATCTGGCCAACCGTTAACGAAAACTCTGGCAGCAAAGGGCAGTAATGCGTCATGAGCTGAGAATGTTTGCTGGTCATGGTGGGAGGCACAATTTGACACAGCATACCATTCAAGTCGCGTTAACAGTCAAACAACTCGTACTGGGTAGAAACACATTTTGCCGCAGAGCTTACTTGAGAAATAGTTAAAGTACATGGCTGTATAATAGTGTTTCTCAACCTTTTTTGACTCATGCTCCACTTCCATTTTCCCAAAAAAAAAAAAAAAGCGTGCCCTACTATGACCAGACAAACTAAGTATGAGTGAAAATACACTATAAAATTAAGATTTTGATGAAAAGAAAATCCAACACCCGTTCTGAAGTCCCACACCTCACACTTTGAGAAACTCTGCTGTATAGTCAGTACTTGTGATTGGATTCCCGAGAATAATCCTTGTTGTTGAAGAAATTAGGGACTTAGTGGGATTACCAGCATGAGGAAGTGTTGAGTGGCATAAGTTTTATGCAGAGTGAGTACACTAGCTCATCAGATTGTGATTAAACATTGGATGTACGGACCAGTAAATGAAGAGTCACACTACCATACACGAAAACGAAGCCAGCGTGACCAAAAATTATAAAACATTGGGTAATGCTACAATTTTTCATGCCAAATCTACATCTAGGGATCTATAGACTTATTATGATTTACGTAGTCTTGTGTGCCAGATTGTCCCTCCTTTGTCTGTTTGTCCATCAATCTGACTGACCGTCTCCGTACATTATGTGTCCGAATCAGTATGTTTTCGTCTAAGCCACGTGTTTACTCGTGGATGTTTATAAATTATTTGTATTTTTCTAGCTCAGGCAGACATCACAAACTACAAGGTCTGTTATCTTTCCCCAGTTTCCCTAGCGGACCACATTTCGTCTGTGAGAGATAACAACGACCACAATTTAAGCTTCCGAAATACGAGATGGAACTGATAAGCCATCAACGGTGCGTGCAGCGCTACAGTGAAGTTCTCCAGTGTATAGTTTGACTTAATAATATACAGTCAACGCTTTGGACGGTTGCTGTAGCGGTTCAAACGGAGTTAAGGATGAGTATGGCTGTGGTTTATAATTAAAAAGAACATCGTGGAATTTAGCATTAAAAGGAAGTGTGTCCGTGCTTACTCTTTCAGATACGTTTTGAATGACACTTTGGATGCACAATGTTTTTCTGCCCGCCCCCCCCCCCCGGTCCCCTTTTTACACCCCCAACCCCCACCCAGCGATTTTTACATAATGTCTGAAATCGTAGGATTCTAAGAGTGGTAGACGAGAATGCAGTAAGTATAACAGTTTGGAGAGTGAGAAAAGTGAAGGTAAGTCTTCTGTTGGATCCAACCCGCACTGTTTGTATGAAAAAAGGAGAGAGAGAGAGAGAGAGAGAGAGAGAGAGAGAGAGAGAGACGACGACGACGACGAGAAGCACTTGAGGATGGCAACAACAAGCCAGTAAAAGTGCATATTTTATCATTTATTAGTCATCAGCTTGTCCGAGATGATAATAGTATAATATTATTATTGTCATTATTATGATTAATATTATTTGTTTTAAAGTATGAACGTACTGGAAGTTGGTCCCCCCCCCCCCAACACACAGACACGAAATATCGGAGCACAAAACTATTTCAAAAGACATGAGATTTCCCTTCAAGTAAAGAGGGTCAAGTTCCATGGCGCCAGTAATAATTTTTGGTGACATTTGGGAGCTTTTGGTATGGAATGTGATCCTGCTTCTTTTGAACTGATATGTATACTTGATGCTATCCAGTACAGTTAATGAAACAAAATGAAATGAAATGAACAAATCTGACATGTTTTCTGCCTGACGCAAGACGACTCGCCACTGTGAACCAGGGATCTGATGCAGGCAAGATGACGAGGAGAACGAAGAACTACATGATTGGGTGATGGTCCTCGCCACATTTCTCCTCATAATGATGTCATACAGCAATATTGTCATCTGGCGATGATACATAAGATAGATGACACATGGATAAGAGCTCTGCACACACACAAAAAAACAGAAACCAGCGGTACCGGTTCAAACCCAACGGGGAGCCTGGCGAACACCGAGAGTCATAAACTCGGTGTGGCCGGGGTTCTAGAAGATGTCAGGAAGTTAAAGGCCGAAACATCTAGTGGAAGAATCCACACTTCCTCTGAATATCGCCATCTGTCTCTCTCCGCCACAGGATTTTCTTGCCACTAAAAAGCTGGCACCAGATACTTTGGGGGGGGGGGGGCTCAGGACGCCCCGACTTGGAACTATTCCTAACCCTGTCCTTTTTTCTAACCGTAAACCTAATCGCATCCCTTTTAATCAGAAAACAGCAAGAAAACGATTGAGATGGTCTGTAAATAATTGTATGAGTTCAAAGTGGTCAGGACGTGCAAAACTATCTTTGCCTTTTATGTTGTATCTTTATTCAGCAATTAACTACACAAACATCTATCAAATAGACTAACTCGCCAGGGGACTCTGCCCCTGTGTGCCCCCCCCCTTCACCCCCCGCGCGCATACGGAAGCTTCTAAATTTGGCGTCCTCGAAATATCCTTCCTGTGTGCCTCAGAAGGACTTCTCTCCCAAAAGTTTGTTTATTCCACAATAGGGGAGTCTGAACAGCTGCCCATGTCCATTCCTTTGATTCCTAGTTCTATCGTATCGCCCACAGTCAATTCCAATTGAATATGAAGACGCGAGGAAGCCAGCAGGTGGAAACCCTATACGAAAACACTTTTGTCATTTCTCAGAAAAAAAAAAACAATAACATTATTCAAGCCATTCATCAAGTCTAACCTTACATCTCACACCATCTCTCAACCGTATCGCTTCCCGCCATGAGTTTAAGTTGAAGCCACACAGATAAAACTTCATCTAAAGAACGTTACTACTGAATTACCTGCTTCATGACCAATTTATCTCACAGCTGTAACGAATAGACACATCAGGTGTAACATCCCGTCTTAACCGTTTTCAAGCGTCACTGCTGGAAACATCCGTCCGCACTTGCCAGTTTCACGAATTATAGGAAATGACAAAAGAAATGATTGATTCACATCTGCTATGTTCGTCATCATTATCAGTACTGTAGTAACCTTTCAAGTGTAGACTTAGTAAAGTGCGCACAAGCTGTCCGCTGTAAAGTGAGAAGGCCTTGACGAAATTCGTGCTCTGCTCGAGTGAAATCCTCCTATGGCGATATTTTTTTTCTTTTCAAAAAGAAATTAGCTTGATGATGATGAGATAAAATAGTGAATCTCTATACATCTAAAGTTCGTTTCCAAATGAAAGAAAATAAGCAAAGTCTATTATTATATTTTTTGTTACAATTTGTGTGATTACAATAATAATAATAATAATGATAATAATAATACACAGCATTTATATAGCTCTTTATGCCGTTAACACCCAGGCTCTAAGTGCTTTACAACACTAATATTATATATCACACACACAATAACACAATATACATGCATGCTAAAAAACAACAAACTAGATAGACATTGGTAGTGTAAAAAGATGACTCTTCAGCTGATGTTTAAAAGTCAAAGTCTCAAAGACAGAAGCAGAGAAATCAAAATCTGAACCCCTTAAAAAGAAACATATTTTTCACGCGTGATTTTAAGGGACATCTTAGAAATTTAAAACCTTTTAGTGTCTGCAGATGATCTAAGATATCGTCAAGGTACATGGGGAGACAAAAGATCAATTAAATATTAAGCTGGTGCGTTTTTGTACATACAATTATGACACAGGGTATACGGTAGTCAGCTTATACATTATTCGTTTTTCTACCGGTAGCCAATGCAAGATCTGCAGTAGGAGTGATGCATGATCTCTTTTTCGTATCTTACGGATTAATCTCGCTGCATTATGGCCATGGTTACTACTATTAATATTGTTAGTATGATTACTATTATTTTTATTGTTATTAATATCCAGCAGGGTTTTGCTAATTGCATGCCTCATTTTTGTGTTCTGCGTGGATGTCGATTCTCACTCCTAGCGTATTTACAGGCAGCCAACATCTCCCTAATATAATGAATACTAATCATCCCTTACTCGACATTAAAGTATCACAAACTAATGAATAGCATAAACCGCATAATGCACAGCATGGGGTGATAATCATTATGCTTCCACAGGTCACAAAATGATGACTCGTGATATTTCATTGAGTCAGCTTTTCAGGGCGAGGGCCAAACTAAGGCAGACTACCATTGTGTGCATATGTGTGAATGCACGTGTGCAAATAATATCCAGAATGTTGATAATCTCCAGCGCGGAATGCCATGTCTTGATAATGTTGTCATAAAAATTGAGAGACACAAAAACCGAGAACTAACGAGAAGAGATAATAAGTGTGCAACACTTCTATGTACCTGCATATTATAATAATAAGATGTGAAAATTACCGTTCTTTTCAGCACGGCTGAGAAACTGGCTACATTATTATCTAAATTAAGGCCATTCCCAATTCTGCCTTCGTACAGGCAATTCAATCCGTATTTTAAAAAAAAAAGGAATGAAAAGGTGAACTAGATCATTGATATAATGGCGCATGGAGCGTAAATTATGGTTTCACCTATGGATTATCATACTCTCTAATGTACGGTTATCGAGGGCAGTTAAATTGTCGAAACTGAAAGTCAGTGTTTTCAAAGTGTATAATATATTATAATCTTATTCAAGTTCAATTTTAGGAGCTCTTATCACAAAACTGGTTCTCATTTGTATGTAGGCCTATGTGTATGTGTCTCTCCCCCCCCCCCCCCTCGAACATCTTCCCACCTCCCAAGACCCGACTAACAGTTCACAGATAATTTGCGATGTCGAGTCAAAACAAATCTCCTATATCCAATGTGATGCCGACCTTTGACCGAGAAATGTGCCATCAGACTGGCCCTGTCTGAGCATTTTGGTGCTTGGAAGATCAATAATCCAGGCAGAAAGATGGAATTTATTCTAGATACCCCCTAAACCCTTGCACTCCTTTCTACGCCTTCACCAAATCCTTCCCATTCCCAGGTCTTCTAATCATTTCCCATACAAATCGCTGAGTTTTTATAAGGACGTACATTCTATGGAATCCTCTTACTTGCCATAATCAAAGTAAAAAAACACACGCGCATGTCTAGACCCGACTTGTCAAGTGCGCAGGTTTGGTTGTTTTTCATTGCCCACCCCTGAGCCCCACCCCATGGTTTTACGGTTTGTCAATATTGAAGGCAAACTCAATCGAAATTCTGTCCCTCCGAACAACAAAATTCAAGATGTCTGCAGAAACATTGCATTTATACATTTGAGACAACGCCGTGTTATGCAATCCTCCAAGTAACTGGATGAGTAAGCTTTATTTTGCTGTTTTATTCCCACCCTTGTGTAAAGAGTACTCACTCTGTGTGTACACCAGTGCATTTTTTACCTCATCAGTTTTCGCGTGTTTTTACAACTCAATTCTTCACGATGTCCTGTGGCGAACATACCGAATACAGGACATTCCGACCCCTAGCTTGTATATTTTGGCAAGGAATTTGCCGGATAACATGGTTTAGGACGTGTGTGAGTCACGCATTGCTGTACTCATGGACCAGAGAACCCAAAGTGGATTCTATTTCCACATGATTAGATAAAGTGACGAAAATTATGACAATTTACAACTCAAGGGTCAAACAAATGAGGATATGTCGACAAGAGTTGCCATGATAAATGCCACCACGGTGGTCGCTCCGTTGAAGAGCTTCGGTGAGATAATGCCATTTTACCCCCCATTCCATGCAAAAGTGACGAATCTTTTAAAATCAGTTTTGAGATAACATCCATTTTTAGCAAGATTTCTAGCGAGGCTCAGCCACTAAGTTCTAGCTTTAATTCTTGAAACGGACCCGTCATTCCCTGCCTTCATTATTATTATCATTTTTTCGGGCTCTCAACATAATATTATCCTCTTGGGTACTAGATGAGGTACCCGGCTCTATCCGGGATAAACTTGTGAACCCACAGTTCTGTCTTTCTCTCTTTTTCTTTGTCCAGAAAGCTTCCTATATTCTACAGTCTTATAATATACTTACTACATTATTTCATGGGCACTAGAGCATTGCGCCCTCATTAATTTTGTGGTAGGGAAACTACGCGCGCCGAATTGAGCGCGTACGGTATTAATAATAATATCGTTTCCGGTGCGGTGGACTACAGGGAGCCAAAACAAAGGTCATTGCATTTTACATTTTTATAACTTTTTATTCAAAATACTCGCAACTTAAATCAACACAATCGGTTGATACAGAAGAGATTGGGTTAGATTGGTTGACACCTTTTATAAATTTTGAAACTGTCATTTAGCCTGTAGCGTCGAGCAAAAATATGGAAAAATTGCACCACAATGAATTACCCCCGCCACTATATGTTTTACTAAAGAGTTACTATAAAACTGTACGATGGATTAAAAAAAATTGTTTCATTGGAGATGGAGGGTTTGTGTGCGTAGAATTCTTTTTCTTAAGTCTAGGCGCACACATGCGACTTTGTTGTGTTGTTGTCCTGTGTCAGTCACGTCGCATTTTTTTTGTTTAAGATCTAGGCGAATGAATGGAAATGCGCACACATGCGACACCTGGGGTCATTACAGAGTCAACGGGAACATGGGACAAAGATACGACTGTAACACAACACGTAGAGGCATGTGTGCGCCTAGCCATGCTCATTGTCTTGGATCAGAGAGATCCAGCCTTCAAGCGGGACAGAAATGAGCCGAAAGTAGGTGTCATGGTAGTGTCATTCTGACTCTTGTTACTCGCTCATTTCAACCCTTTGATTTGTGTTTCGGTATCACGCCGGAACTTACAAGGTCAAAATGACTTTATTCGATGAAGGGAATACCGCATCTGTATTCCGTCTGTGTCAAACAGGTACATCTATGGGCCTACAGAATTAGAACTCAATCTTTGCATCCTGTAAATGATATAGCATGAGACATAAGTTATCCTCTAATTGCTTCTGTTTGCTAACAGTAATACTGTAAATCTAAACGTTATCAATATCAAATTGAGGTCACTACGGTCACCTGGTCCAACACAGACAAAATAAACAAGCACTCGTTTCATCTCTCACACCCCCCCCCCCCCCCAAAGCGCCTCCTTTTTTTTTTTTGTTTCGCCAAAATCGGAGACGCTACTTGTCAAAATCAGAGAAGCTACTTGTCAGGATCTAGGAGAGAATTGATCAGTGAAAATAAACATAGACCAGAGATATCCTACTTCATGATTCTTTGGTAGGCCTAAGGAACAATTAACGCAGTCTGGTGTGTATTCATTTGTGGAGTACAAGAACAAATTTACCATCAAATGGGGGGTTTTCATTTTGTAAACACAGAGTTACCGGCTGTGGCTGCCCAACTCCTTGAAAAAGATCCCAGCGGGATTCTCGTATATCGTTTTCCTGCAGATTTTTTTTTTATGTTTCTCTAACAGCGCGTTCCGGCAGCTCGCGCAAACACAATGTAAATAATTGTCTCTGCATGACAGCAGTAAATCTGCATAGGCAAAAGGAGCACATGCTTTGCAGGTGTGGTTTCTGTTTTTTCTCTCTGGGAGATTCTTAGGGAGCTTGTAATGACAGTAGTAGACATTTGTAGTTGGTCAGAAGTGTACAGGGCCTGTTGCAATTCTTTGAGGATGCAGCCAGATCTTGGAAGTGAAAAGTTACACTTGTGAACAGGTTTATCCGGCAGTGGGCAAAAAAAAGCCTAACGTTGTCCTTATCGGTTTCGGGACACCATTATGTGTTAATGTGGCCGGGGCAGAGAAGGATTGAAAGTCAGAGACAGAAACTAAAAATAGAACTTGCAGCAGTTTTTTTCTTCCCTTTTACGTTCCTATCACTGCGCCACCCAGAAGTGTGGTTTATCGTGTTCTATTAATAATCTGGCTGCAGAAAAATTTTCAGAGCATATAATCCCAATCGTGATTTCACGGGAATAATGTTTCTGCCGGACAGAAATTCTGAGCAGAGAGAGAGAGGAATGGGGGAAATGGATAGGAGGTACAGCTACATACTAAAATAAGAGGGTCGTGTGAAATTGAGGGATGGAGTGAGGGATTGGGACCGGGTGGTCATCCCATTTGTTTTGTGACAAGAACGTTTGGGCCAGTGTCCCCTCAACGTGATTTTGTTTTCCTTCACGTATCGATAATTTCAACCGCACATGTAGACATTTAATTAAAATAACATCGGTAAGGTTCATCATGCTCTTTTCAAATGCGAGTCTCCCACAGGGAATGTGGTTCATGAATATGAATTACTTGTAGACAAAGTTAATATCTTTACAGATTTGTACAGGTTTTTGGAGCATGGGGCTGTTTCTGGTGTGCTCCCTGGATCGGGGGTTATCGCATTGTCAATCTCTCCCTCTGCTTCTTTCTTTCTCTCTCTCTCTTTCTCTGTGTCTCTCATTCACTTTCACCGAAACACACGCTTCTTCACAGACAGACAAAAGCACAAATCGCTATATATCCACCACATTATGTTTCTAAACTACTGACACACTTTTCGGCGGTGTAATAGATACGTTTTCAAAGGGTTGGAAAAACAGAGTTGGTAGACACAATCACATCGGTCTGCCATTAATTTTGTGAGGTGACGCCTCTGCTTTCTGTGTTTTGAGATTGCACATTGTGCCGGGACAAAATAGGGATGAATGAGTGAAACGTGAAAACAAATAATTCATTATCTCGACCGTCTCCGTTTATGATCTGATTTATTGTGGAATATAAAGCTGTTGTTTTTGTTGCAGGTCTGAGATACAGGCTGACACAGTGACAGGTTACACTTAATCTAGCGTGACTGGGCGGCATGCAATTGGCCTGGCTCCCGAGGTCATCATTATTGTTTGTGCTTCTTTGCTGGAGAGCTTTGGTTTAGGTCGCAGGGTGATGTGGGTGTTTTATCGCCAGGCTTCTCGGTGATGCTTTGCTGAAGTTCTTGTGTGTTAGGTTGGTTTCATTTGATGTCCCAGAACCGGCATTTCTCTGCTTCCCGGGTGATGGGGCATTGCACGACAGTCTCCACACCACAATTTCAAGGACGAGAATAAAACAAAGTAACTGATATATAGACAGCAGTAAATCTGCATAGACAAAAGGAGCACATGCTTTGCAACTGTAGTTTCTGTTTTGTCTCTTTGTGGCATTCTTAGGGAGCTTGTAATGGTGGTAGTAGACATTTCTACTTGGTCAGAAGTGTACAGGGCCTGCTGTAATTCTTTGAGGATGCAGCCAGAAGTGAAAAGTTACACTTGTGAACAGGAGGGGGGGGGGGTGGAGGAGAGATCACATGCTTGATTGTTGACATGTTTCAATTGTCATCAGTGAGGATTCCCTTTCATAATCCACTAGCTGAGGTCCCCGGCCCTGCCCGGGATAAATCGGTTTGAATATTGGTTTCAGTTCTGGGTGATTATTATGGACCTGCTTCATCTTGCCTGTTCCTATTTGTTTATTATTTTTATTTTTGTTCGTTTGTTTTTAAATAAGTCTTACTGCTCTGCCTTTGTGAGTTGACACACTGCACATCCCGTACAACAGCATGATTTGCGCACGGGTTAGAATGTTTGATAGTGAACACATCGCAGGAAGTGATAACTAAACCTTAAAATGGCGAACCATGACTCGAAATAGATCTAAATCATGGCGAAACAATAAATTTCCAATAAAAACAACACTGATTTGAGACTTCTATTAAAAACGGTGCACCCTTAAATCCATTCTGATGTACCATATAAAATTTGAAGTCTGAGTGTTGAGTGGTTCAGAAGCCTTTTGCAACGAAAAATCTCAATTCCACAAATATATATTACTAGCTGAGGTCCCCGGCCCTGCCCGGGATAAATCGGTTTGAATATATTGGTTTCAGTTCTGGGTGGTTATTATGGACCTGCTTCATCTGGCCTGTTCCTATTTGTTTATTTTATTTTTGTTTGTTTGTTTTTAAATAAGTCTTACTGCTCTGCCTTTGTGAGTTGACACCCTGCACATCCCGTACAACAGCATGATTTGCGCACGGGTTAGTGTGTTTGATAGTGAACACATCGGAGGAAGTGATAACGAAACCTTAAAATGGCGAACCATGATTCGAAATAGATCTAAACTAGATGACCTGCCGGGCATTGCCCAGAATAAACAATCAATTGACCCCCCCCCCCCTTCTCATTATATAATAAAAGTAATAAACTACAATTTTTTCAGATCTCATGCGCACAAGAACATTACGCACCAAACTGAACGCTTGATACGGTTAGTTTTTATGACATGCGCGGTACTATATAATATTACGAAAGAAACATTCAAAAATACAGATGTTACATAACAATAAACATTGTTATTTTTTTAAAATACATGCTTGAAGTAAACAACTTTTAATTATAGCCATCATCTTCCTTATCTCGATTGCCACCTTCCTGCCGAATTTAAGGCCTGAAGAGTGTATAGTTTGGTCAGTTAGTCATGCCAAAGGTTGCAAGTTACTGAAATATATAATAGATGATGGCGAAACAATAAATTTCCAATAAAAAAAACTACACCGATTTGAGACTTCTATTAAAAACTGTGCACCCTTACATCCATTCTGATGCATCATATAAAATTTGAAGTCTCAGTGTTGAGTGGTTCAGAAGCCTTTTGCAACGAAAAATCTCAAGTCCACAAATATCTATATCTATACTATATATTTGTGGACTTGAGATTTTTCGTTGCAAAAGGCTTCTGAACCACTCAACACTCAGACTTCAAATTTTATATGGTGCATCAGAATGGATGTAAGGGTGCACAGTTTTTAATAGAAGTCTCAAATCGATGTAGTTTTTTTTGTTGGAAATTTATTGTTTCGCCATGATTTAGATCTATTTCGAGTCATGGTTCGCCATTTTAAGGTTTAGTTATCACTTCCTGCGATGTGTTCACTATCAAACACACTAACCCGTGCGCAAATCATGCTCTTGTACGGGATGGGCAGTGTGTCAACTCAGAACGGCAGAGCAGTAAGACTTATTTAAAAACAAACAAAATAAACAAATAGTAACAGGCCAGATGAAGCAGGTCCATAATAACCACCCAGAACTGAAACCAATATTCAAACCGATTTATCCCGGGCAGGGCCGGGGACCTCAGCTAGTATATAGTATAGATGTTGAAAATGGTGTTTTAAAAAGATGATTGGAACTGGTAACAAAACAAATGACTTCATAAATTCAGTTTGTACATTTCCACACATTATATCTTCAAAATGAATGTGTAAAAACCTAGTAGATTTTTAAACTAATGAGCACAGAAAGTTTGAACTTTCTACGTTTAGCCATTTTTCTATGCATAGGGAAGGACCGCTCCAAGTTGTCCAAATATATATATAGATTCAATCGATTCCACAAGTTTGAAGAATTCACCTTGATGTTAGTGGTCTGCCAGGATTCGTAATAATATGACAGTTTTTTTTTTTCAGGAATGGCCTATAAATATCTATAACTTGTCCTGGGGAAAGAGTACTTTAAGAAGCTACATAGAAATTACAGATCTTCAAGAAAAGTTGGTTAGTAAAGTGTAAACACTTGACACCGTCACGAAAACCACACAAAAAATATATATATTTTTAAAATGCCATACAAAAGGAAGAGGCTGGTCGGCAGCTTTTCAGAGCAAAGCATTGTCTTGATATCTAGGACAGGAATCACTGAAGAAAGGAACTGAAAGAAAAACACGCCATCGAATGTCTCTCCGACAGTGCCCAGGGAAACAGTAACAATTCAACGTCGTGGCGGCCAAATCAGCGGCTCTTTCTAGTAAGTGTTCACTTGGTGTTTTCTTTCCAAAGAAAGGCACATTATGAGCATCCCTACTATTAAATGTCGCAGTTAACCCCTCACAGGAAAGGGAGAAACAAGAGACAATAGGCAATGGTAAAGTATGCAAAGTAGAACGTAAAGAAACCATGCATGAAGCACCCGCTAATCACGCATATTAGGCCGTGGGACCAAAATCCTAGCTAGTCTCTAAAGTAAAGTTCGTTACGCACCCCCTAGGGAAAATCTAGGTATGGTTTTAATATTTTCCCAGTAACCATCTTTGACTAAAAATCAAATGTTGTCATCCTTAACTGTGCACATTAATAACTTATTCTTAAAAAATAACAATGTTTATTGCTATGTAACATCTGTACTTTGGCATTTTTGTTTCGTTTTACATAATTATATATTTCACAAAATCTCCACCTTTGAACGCAAAACTGGCAAAAGGCTTTTTTTTATTAGACCACCTATACTAACCCAATTTTACATGTTCATTTCAAATACGGCGGAGGGTGCACGGAAGTTTTTATTATTTTGATTTGTTTGGTTCATGAATTTATAGAAAATGCATTGTTTCAACGTGCTGCCATTTTCATCCTCCATCTTGCCTCCATTCTGTTATAGTACCGTGCAGGTCATAAAAAGTAACCATATCAAGCTTGCTGCGCAGTGTCCTGGCGCGCATGAGTTCTAGATCTAGATCATGCTTCTTAATGAAAACCCTTGCTAATGAACCTTCTGTAGTGTCTAAAGATGACCACAAACCTAATGATTCTCGAAATTTCATCCAACTTTTCAAAGACAACAGAATTATATTGTTATTTACATCTTTCTTAGTGTGCATACAGCATTCCATCATGGAGGCAGCCATTTTGGATTTCGCGGCGAAAGGCTCAATTCCATTGGTTGATTAGAATAGCATTGTTTAAATGGCAAACTCAATTCGCATCATTAATTATTATTTATTGGCACACTTTACATACAAATTGTACAAAAATGTGCAAGACTTGAAATGACAACATTGGTTTTTTGTGAAGGAGAGATGCATAAGAGCCTGCATGCAAAAAATCAGCTTATCCCCTCCGGTGCGTAACGGAATGACAAGCTACAAGTTTGGTCCCACGGCCTATAACTGTAGGGTTATGAACATAAATCTGCATAAGATTTTTCTGTTTCAACATGAATCCAGCAGTGCAAAATGAAAACTTCATTTAAGATCGAAAATTGTTGAATGAAAAATAATAATTTAAAAAACGCTGGGTGTTTGCAAGTACAACGGAACCACAATACGTCTTTAGATCAAAATATAACCCGCCACCCAACCCCGCCCCCCCCCCCCAAAAAGTAGTTTTGAATGCTTTCCCATCTGTACTATGACACGTGTAATCATCTTTTCTCATACCGAAGAGAAATTTTTATAAAATCATTCTTCACCCTGGCGACCATCCACCGTTACTACCACTACTGTCCAGACAACTATAGTTTTATTATCATAGTTATTTCTGATGTGATCACCGTGTCTACCACTGGTGTTGGTAAATGCACGCGTCAGACTGGCGTCCACTGGGACCGCAGTTGTAATTTGAAAGGAAAACGAAAAGAAAATCATAAGACGCGGCGGAACCACATGAGACCTATTTATATAGCGGATGTAATGATAAATTATGGTTCCTTTTTCACAGTCAGCGGTAAAATGTATTGCCGAAAGTCAGATACTAGATCTAGGTATACCAGGGCCTAGGCCTGTCCCCCAATGCCTCTTCTTCTTCCTCACACCCCTCTCACACACACACCCACACACATACAGCCAACTCTTTCATGACAAACTAGTAGAACCCGACCCAATCGGTGTGACAGTGAAGGAAGGGGAGAAAGGGCACGTTCGTAAACTGGAAAACCTCCATGTTGAGGCTGACTCCTTTTTTCTTCTAGCCAACACCACATTCTAAACCTAAACCTGCACTTTGGCATACCGCAAAGAGATTATCAGCACGTTCATCTTGTCTTTTCAGGTTTTTCTATGGTCCAGGAAAGCGAGACGGTACATCTCCGTTACTTCCTCGGACAGGAACTAACAAACAGGAAAAATTATTTAGGATTCCAATTTCCTCCGTTTAGGATAAGTAAAAAGTGAGACCCGACCGTCTTTTAGTAACGGAGGAAGTGCATGAGTCGCTCTGATACCGCCAGCGTTTCCGGACTGCCAGGGGCGATAAGTCACGTCAATGTAGAGATTCAAGGGAGATAAGAATAGCCTGGCGGACGATGTTAGATGTTGTACTAAGGGAGATTATGATTTCTAGTGCCAAGTTACATCTGTACTTGAGCCAGGGGGTTGGAGAGAAGACAAGATTCTTAGACATCATCTCTCTAGGTATCTACTATTATTGGTTATGTCGTCCCTGCTCCTTTATGTGAAGAGCAAGAGAGAAATGAAAACTTGTGAGAGTCAACAGTAGCTTTTCTTCTCTTCTCTCCCTATAACGTTGTGGAAAACTCAATTTTGAATTAGTGGAAGGGAATGAAAGAAAAACCATGGCACATTTGAATAGGTTCACGGTGATATAGGCTAATGCAATGAAAAAAACAAAACAACAAAACAAACTCAATTGTTACCTGTATAGTATTACAATCATGTATTACTGAAATGTGCACAACGTTCAAACTTTTAACTCGTCTTGTACACACTTATTACAGTAAGATCTCTCGACAATCCTACTGCCAACATCACTGCTGTGTAACGATTTTATTCCATCTCGTGTTTTGGAAGCATGAAATAGTTGGGTGTTTTTTTTTCTCGGTTTGTCTCCATCTTAGTTAATTCCGGTTAATTAATGTTTTTCAGGGACTCAGTTCATCCTCAGTAATGCGTTCAGGCTACATTCATTTCTGTACGATTTTCTCATCCCAGATATCGCACAGATCGCACGGCGCCAGGATACTTTATGATCGAACAGTAGGCTACTGGTTCTCAGGATGGTGAAGAACAGTCCCCAGTACAGAGCACAGCGACGAATTAGCAGGTTTGTGGTGTTGGACATGAGTACAGTTCGAGTTTAAAACGTTCTAAATGACTTTTTTTTTAATCTTGAGGTTTAATTAATTGTCAGTTATTTTGTACAATTATAAAGCAGTCATTATCTAAGTTGAGTACTTAATTTACAAATACATTGCATTTTGACGTAACCTCCACGATGCAAGTGAATCATGAACATTTGGAAATATTGGAGAAAGTAACTGAGGTTGCTAAAACTAAAAAAAACAAACAAAAAAGCTACATTATTTGGATTGCAAACACTTCAGGGACATAGGAAAACTAGGATGTTAAAAAGCTTTGAAACCTAGTGCCAAAAGCAGAGAGACACAGAAGACGTATTGATTCACTACTCAGTAGGATGGGAGGATGGCTTCCACTAGCCGCACTGGAGACTGGGTAGGCTGATGTTTGCGACCCTGTGCAGAAATTACATGACAAAAACTGTATATCACAACTAAACTTAGTATAAAGATAGTTTGGCCGACTGTGTTGAAAAACTGTGATAATGTGGATTTTATAAGACCTAAACTGTAAAACTGTATATATGAAAACGCGGCACTTTCACGGGTATTGTGCGACGCATTCTAGTTAGGCATAAACTGTTTTAACAACTTGAAGCTTAAACCAAAACAGGCGGTCTTCTTTCTTTCCACATTATACAAACAGTGTGTCCAAGAGCTTGTGGTTACTACTAGGGATAATCAGTATTTCCATTCGCAAGAACGATAGAAAAGGCACCGAGTCAGGTGGTCGTTTTGCAGTAATACAAAACTCTATACGATTTCTTTTTGTGTGTTCGTTATTACTATTAAAGCATGGCCAAATTAAAGAGCGACAAGCTGCGGTCCACAAAACGGACTGGCTGTGAATTAAAACGAGACCAAAAAGAAAAAAAAATGCAAACATACATTTTTTTTTTTACTTCACTCGCTCAATACCACAACGTCATAGACTAGTGGGCCAAAACTGTAGCGTTTGAGGGAATCAGTTTACCCGTAGCTGGGAATCGCCTAGACCAGACGGGAATGAGGGAACCATCATATATACAGGGGGAAGTATCCGGTCTCCGCTGAGGCCCAGTGCAAGGTAACCTTACTCATTTCACGAGTTATTGGGGCTGGCATCAACTATGATAAATGTTACTGTCCTATTGTAAGCCGGACAATGGCCATACTCATAGGTGAGAAGTCGGTGTTCTCGTGACTAACAGAATAGGAAGAGATTGGCAAAATGAGAGACAGAATGCATGAAAAATTATCAGCCGGATGTATGTCGATTGACAGGTGACTGAATTTGTAACTGGATATTATAATAAACAAACAAAATGACCCAGCTTATGTCCAGGATTAAAAAAAAATAATTTCCTCGGCATGTTGTTTCGCGTTATTATGTACACCGTGAGAATTGAATGCTGCACCGGAACGCGCTGCCAAACTACCGAAATATGACACCGGAAAATGAAACTTTTTTTTTTATTATTACAAAATACTGACAGGAAAAGCTGGAGATGTCAGACTAAAATACATGGAGTGGAAAATGTAAGGTTCAACTTTGAAATTTTCATCCTCCTTGAGCACCATGTACTCACAGTTTAGTTCGTCCATCATTTTTCTTTTCAACGAATTCAGGCGAAAAAAATGTACGCTCCTCAATCGTAATTTTTAAGGTTGTCTCGGAGTTCTCAGCGACAGTTTTGCAACTTGCTCTTGTATACAAAGAAGATGTATTGGTTGGTGTAAATGTTGAAAGCTGAACAGAGAAATGACGGGTGAGATGAAAAGAGTGAGTACGGAGGGCGAAGATGCAAACCGGCATTTTTGTTTTGTTTTGTTTTGGTCATACAGAGGTAAAAACTTGCAAAACTCGCTTGTCGTTTCTATAACCTTTAACTCGTTAATCTACATTTTCTAAGTTTATCTCCATCAGCCATTGCAGTGTGGGTAAAGATTATTGTAAGGACTAAGTTTTGTTGCAGAATGTGGTAAAGGGTACCGTAAGGCACACAACGTATGTTTCTTTCAGTGTCACCGGAACCATTTATTTACAACAGTTACCGGCTCAAGTAATTCCGTCGCTGTCAGTCTTGGGTTACGCCATAGTCCCGCCCTTAGAACTCTTAACAAAAGCCTGGCGTGGACGGACCGAAAGTGAAAACATGGGAAGGTTTGTAGGTAGAATCTTTCCATAAACACATCGAGACACTGATAAACAACCTAGGTGCCAATACAAACGCCATTCTTCCCCTTGAAGACTTTTCAGTGAGCTGCAGTACCAGATTCCTGTTCTTATTTCGTTACTGTGCCAGGTACTGAGTACAGACAGAATTGCCACAGTGAGCAACGCACAGGAAAAACGTCTTTGTAAACGCACTGATTTCATAGACAAAATATGTTCTTTTGTAGAGTTCAATACGAGAAATCTTTATAGATAATACATTTTTCAATAGCAAAAGACGAAATTCCCAAAAGCGTTTTTACTGATAAAGGATTTTATAGTTGGTTGAGAGGTGGCCAAAAAACAATAACAACAACTTATATATATAGTAGATTAATGGAAATTTCCCGTAACTATCGCTTGTTAGTGGGTGCTTTTGCACATTTATGGTTAATACTATCTCAGTAATAAAACACGACTCTAATTCTTCTCGAACATCTCTTCTGTACAGTTTCTGATACATTCACTCAATACAGAAAGATCATAGAATGGCCGATTACTCTTCAGGACAGGAAGTGCTTCCTACTAGCACTACTATAAATTCTGATGGCGAAGCCAAGTCAGAAATGTAGGAAGAACGGAAAAACCAAAGTTGAAATGAAAGCAGTTCTATGGGTACTGTCGGAAAATAGAAAAAAACGTTTTTTCCGACCGAAGAAAGTTACTGGTAGTGTAAGCAACCAGGAAACCGTTGCGTCAATCAACCACTGTACAGTTAATTGTGGAGATGGCAGAATCAGTAGGCACAGTATATTGTATATTGTACCCCCCTGTTGGTAGAAAACAAGGCTATCTGAAATAACTTCAGGGACATAGGAAAACTGATATAACATTGCCCTTTCCGTTTTACCGATAAATTGGTATATCAACATAAAAAGTACAAAAACGAAACATAAGCAAATTACGCCGAAAAGCGCGTAAGTGTTACAGAGACTCATCTGTCATATTCACAACAGTTCTTTGGCCCGTATCCAGTGACGTGACTAATTTTCTGGGAGAAAGTTCATTTCCAGTGAAATAGTACAAGCAGTCCAATGACAAAACACATGATGAACTTTTATGCCATCGTGAAAACATGGTTGTGGAAACTCATGAAGACTGAAATGGCTGAGACTAAAACAACTCATCAAAATATTATTGAAAAAACTGATGTACACCAGGAACAGAGCAGGACTGATTTACCTACAAGTTGTCTATCTTGTCGATCGATTGGAAAAATATTAAATAGCGGTTTTTGTATGTGTTATGCTGTTGGATGTCATCGTCTCAAAAAAAGTATTAGGGCACAATAATATACACAAAAAGTGTAAATCGGTAGGTTTCAAGGGCAATAGATATAATGGTGTTCTTTGTATTTTAAAGAATGGACGAACACAAAATGGAGTTAACAAATGTACAGCAGATTCCTTTTTCAGAGTGGTGTATGTTGTCTTTCCTGATTCAGTTCTAGTTCATGTGTTACTGCTCTGAGTCTTAGTAAAAGGACACATTGGTGTAGACTACTCTACCAAGGGCATAAGTATTCACCATTCTTTTATATGACGCAAATTGATGTGGAAAAATGTCCTGTTCACCCAGTTCTTGGATAGTCGCTCTGTTTTCGACTTCGGGGATCAAATTCAGAAGGGCCGGCTACCAAATCTGTTGTTTTTTTCTATGTCTTTCATAAATCAATACAAACCATATTATTATGTTATATTGAATTTGGTTTGTACGTGCAGTTAGCTTGAAGAATAGATGTTCTTGGAGACGAAAACATTTCCATAGACGCTGCCTGTGGCGACAGCCTCTTGATGGGATATGGCCATATACCATGGAAGGTAGAGAGTCTGGTGCATCTTTGATCGTTTACATGGTTTTGTTGTAGGACACGGCACTAGTAAATGGTGTTTTGGTAAATGACTCACAGCTGTTCCGGGTTTTCTCTCTTGCTCTAGAACTCATACACAAGGCGGTAATTACTAAATAATGGTGGGATAATTAAGAGAAGATGACGAGGAGAGAATAATTACTTGAAATAGTTCAGGAATTCCACAGATGTTTCAGTGAGAGTCTCTGGCTTGGATCGTTGTGTGTATTAAACCCTCTCAAACAAACATCAATGTACCGTGACAAATTGAAGAATAATAACGGTGGATGAAATAATTATGTTTTTACTTGCATTGTTGTTGTTGCATTTTGTCAATCTTGCTTTGGGCATTTTAACATTTTGACCAGTGGTTATCCAGCATTTTTAATCTTTATCCACCTGGACAACAGGAAGGAAAATATTGTATATGGTGGGCTTATTTGTAAATGTGACCAAACCACATTGCGGTTAGTAGATAGTAATGCCGCCCTTTTCTTCACCAATTGTTGTTTGCTCTATATTTTGTCGTTGCCTTTGACAAACCTATTCTTGGTCTATAACTCACAAAACCTACATTGGTTGGTACAAGATATCCTAAAACCGCCCATCACTTCTTAGTCATTTTCTGCTGATGTGAAGGATCATAATCACAACAACAAGAAAACTGACGCAGATCTGGTGAAAGATCAGCAGGAGATCATCAAGGTGGGAAAGAGCAACAAAAACAAAAAAAAAATGGAGCCAAATGAACAAAGATAACGTGGAAAGACAAGAGGAAGAAAGCTGTACCATAAACATAATTATATTCAGGAGAAAAACCATAAGCGGGATACTTGCTTAGAACGAAGGCTTATCAGGTACTAAGTGTAGAATTCTTCAGTCACCTGGGTAGAAGAGGTGAAAATGAAACCTGTGAGCAGCACTTCATTTGATTGGCTCTGTCTAAAGGTTGTGTTGTTGATGTGGTTTTCTCAGCGCTGCCCGGCGTCTTTCAGTTCTGTGTTTTCATTTCTTCCTCTCATCTTCAGCGCTAACTACATCAATGTCTTCATTCTCATGTTCACCGTCACACGTCAGTGCTAAATAAGTTTCCCCAGAACGTCTAAAATGAACCCAAAAAACAAAGTGGGAAAAGTTACCGGCGTCGTTGTTTGAGAACCAACTGAAATGGGCAAATCGAGTACGCAGAGTCACCATGAAGTATCACCTTTCCCTGGCAACCCTGACCCTTCCTAGCTCTATTCCCAGTAAATTTATGCTTGTATTCCTTGGTGGTTCAGTATCCAGCAAAATGCAAGTTTTTCTGGAGTCAGATATTATCAATATGCCACAATGTTTCTGCCGTGATTATTATAAAACTGCCATGAAAGTGATTTCCGGCTTGAAGGTTTTGACGAATCAGATTTCCTGCCGTTCTTGGTACATCATCATGCCTCTACAGTGATGACAACTTACTGGTAGTAGCCACAGCGACTTCGCTGCTGTTTTTTTTCAATTACGATTATCGATTAACAAAGATGACAAAATATTCCTGAGACTGATTCATTTCAATAAATACCGCGCCGTCGGTCTACGTTTCTTGAAAACTATCTGGCCATCTTTTCAGAAAGATATTTCCATAATAATATGTGAAATTTTAGTATGAAACTTAGCCATTGTGGCTCAGATAAATGCCAAAAAAAAAAAAAAACCAACCCAAAACAAATAGCAATAACAAATCACAACTGGACTACAGACCAGTCAGACAATGCTGACGTTGCCATATCGAGAATAGAGACCCATGACAGAAATCAGGCCCGTCATAATACAACTGCAATGTACAATATCTGTGCAGACATGCATTGTGAGAAATTCTACACGAATGTGCAGATTGCAGTTCTATGATATTATAAGATATTTCATCTGCAGGCCTGTCTCCTTATACCCTGCACGGATACTAGTAATGATATCGATATTTGCCGACATGTGGTTGGAGTTCAAAATAACACCTTGCTACAAGCCATAGCCTTTTGAGAATGAACGACATTAATCATAGGGAAACCTCTTTTATCTTTGTGAAGTTCTGAGTGTTTGTTTCCTTTGTAGTGCCAAAGAAGCGGTGGCATGAAACAATGAAGTCGAATCTTCCCGTTCCGAAATCCTTTAGCACAGTACCACAAACAACCAAAGCTCCTTGAAGAAATAACATCTCTGGATAGGGAAATAAGTGAATAGATTAGTTGTGCATGTATCTAGGTTGGATACAGATGTCATTACCATGGATTTTCCAATAGAATTTAGAACCTTAGGGATTTTTCTAAACTCACTTATGTCTGTGCCTTCGATTTCGATACTCAGTGCCTCAGGTCGCCCACGATATTCACTTAATATTCCTACCAGAAGCCGCACCCATTCTCTGTATTGTTTTGCTACCTGAACCCCGTGGGGAAACAAACCCCGTTGTTTGTACAAGCCTGGATAGTGAATGGGGGTAACTTAATGAGCGAGCAGCTCTAGCGTGGAGAGGATTATGAAGATTAAAGACAAGTGTACGCTGTCATGATAAAAAATACTTCGTTTATGGGATATGTTATTCGTTGGAATTAGGGTTTTATTACTAAACGAGTGAAAATATTATGATGCAGAGATAAGTTTAACTCAAGGGATTACTTTTTTGTTTGCATTTTCTTATGTGGAAAGTGAAGTCTTTTTGAGCTGGATTCCCCCTCCCCATTTTCAACTATAACATGTTATGAAAATGTAATCTCATTTCGAATGATACAAAATAAATATTTCACTCAATTCAAGTAGCTTATTATTTTTATCTGCAAATATCTGATTCCTAACCAAAAAAAATAATAAAATACAGGGCTGCGTGGATCTGTAGTAGTAGGAAATACACACATGTACAAACTAGTGTTTGTAGGGTAGAGCTGGGCTATAATTATGCGTCGAAAAGAAAATGAAAATCGCGTGCGGTCAGCATGGCCAGGTAAGGACACAAAATTGGTCGTTGTCGATAATGTAGGGAACATGATAGCTTAAGTGAGATGTATCACGGTCTGTTTAGACAGTAAGGGAGCTGGGCTTTTTTTTTTTTTTTTGATTTCATCATGTTCTCAAGAAACATGGTGATGGTTCCAACACTTAGCTATGCGACTGCTCCTGCAATACAACATGCATTCTTAGTTAAAGCCACAGTAAGAAACACCCTGAGTTAAGTCGTATCTTTGGCCATTATCATTGAGACAAAGGTGTACATGTAAGTCCTATTATCGTATCGTTCAGTAATTGCGTATTCATTTATATCACTGTTCTCTAATATTGGCAACATCATTTGTTTGAAATTGCTTCATGTACATGGCCTCCAACATTGAGGTCATTGAAAGGCTGAGACTTGCACTATTTTTGAACCGGGTGTCGCCTTAACTTACCTCGGGGCAGTTCTCTCAACGCCTTCCCCCTTCTCCCTTATTTTTTAGGATTTAAACCCCCCCCCCCCCCCAAAAAAAAAAAAGAGTCATGAACAATTATTACATTCGCTGAACATGTTTTTAAATAATTATGAATCAGTTTTTTTTTCTTTTAACAAATCTGCCTATTCCTTTCCATCCAGTGGATACGCTGTTTCTGCCATTCCAGCCAACATCAATGTTACTTTCCATCTGTACATTGTTTTCTGCCTGGAGATCTGGCCTTGTGCTACTGCTGCCCCCCGTTCAACATGCATAAAACAGATTCTGAGTGACAGGTCACCGTTCGTGCAGGTGACAAATTGCCGGAAAACTGTGTTTATTTTGGTTTTGACAGACAACTTGACTGCTGTTTCCACCCCGAGAATCGTTTTTACAGAGAGACTAACGGTGATGTTTTTGTTTCTGTCGCTAGTCCCAGATAGCAAGATGGAAATCCTACTGAAACCAAACCTAAACCCAGAGGGGTAGCTAAAATATTATTGGAGCCTGGCGCGGGTCTTTTGTGTTGGCAAATTTTCTGCCCGAGTCTACACAGAGTCAATTGAAAAATAGGGTATAGCCAAACGTCCTCAAGGAAACTGATGCTCCTTCATGCACGTGCCAGATCGAGTCACACTTTAGATGACTCAAATCATAGTTTAACACTTCCATGATCTACTATTTTCTTGTTAATCTTCCAAATGTAACCGGTGTAGGAGTTATTGTAAATAAGTAAAGACATCTGACCACTCCGTTCCTGTAGACAAAATCGATGGAGCCACAAGGAACCGTCAACTTACTTTACTGGTAAGACTCGTTAGATTTCTATAATTCTGGTTTGGAAGAAAATAAACTTATTGCCTCTCCACTTCTTCTGTTATCCCTGCTTGCTTACGTTGCATGCATGCCCGTACTCCTCATCCTCAATCACACCCGCACACATATAGATATGGGTATATACATTGCGGCCTTTGATAAAGTAGCCTACATTTCTCTGGGGGCGCGAATTTAAAGTAGCCTACACTTCTCTTGGAGGGCGATATTATCTATTCCTGCATCATGCCAAGTGATGAGCGTTCATTTTTCACACTTCTTCAACATACGAGATTGGCTTTCTTGCTCCCACTTGACAAATACTTCAAATCTAGGCGCAGTAGTAACCTTGAATAATAATCTCAAGTTGAAACAGAATATAAGATAAGGCTACGGAGTCAGCATAAAGAGAACACATAATAAATCTGTTTAAACAAATGAGACGTTTTGGTTCTGTTAGGAAGGCTCTAAGACCAAGGATGAAAGACTCACGGTATTTATGCGTTCATGACATTTCAGTATTTTCTTTCTTTATATAGGTGACGAAAAGTGTGTCCTTCATTAGGTTTCCAGAAAATAGAGACGAGTATGCTGATGTTCTATCACAAACGCTTTTTGTAAAAGCCAGAAAAAAGTGCCCCCCCCCTCCCCCCCCCCACCTTTTTCCCTCAAAACAACAACAACAACAAAAGTTGAGATCCCCAGATCTTGAACAACATTAATTCAACCTTGACCGAGCGCGTGCTGTATCAAGCTGGACCATCAATATCTACCATCCAGCATGGTAGTTTACTCGGCCATGTAAATGTAAATTGTTAGTGTAAATTATTAAAGTAAATTATTTAAGCAAATACACTTAATAAATTATTGAGACTTGAGGTTAGGTGGAAAAAAAAACGAAAAAAACAAAAAAAACCCCAAAAAATGGGAAACAAAGAAACTGGTGGTAAACTAGAATTAAGTTTGCAAAGGGCAGATCTTTCACTCTACTGTCATTTCGCTACTGAATTTCCCATATAGTAGCAGAGAACAAATCCGGTGGATAAAGCGAAAAATGTGGTAAAACAGGCAGTGCCAGACATTTATGAATTGCTTTCTGTACAAACGCATTGCCTTTTGAAACACTTAACGTTCCTGGAGGGGGAATCTTTCAAGTCCACTTTACAACGGGAGGAGCTGTGAGATCGCAGACCAACTTCAGGGGAAATCACTCCCGTTTTCCTCTTTCAGCTGGGAGAGTGAATGACCCTTCCATTCATGTTATTGCTTTCCAAGTGAGAGCTAGAGAGAGTATTACAAACACATTTAAGGAAAGAATTGTTCGAATGTACGAATAATATTAACGTGTACGAATAATATAATATTATAATACTACCTAGGATCAAATGACAAAGATGAAAAATAATTTTAAAAAAAACAACAAAACGGTAAATCGTTCATCGACCACCCTGAATGTGTCCTCAGAATACTTAATAATTATCGCGCTTACTCCAAATTGAAACCCTGTCGTATACTAGGATGCCCAGGGCATAAAATTTTACCCGAAAAATAGCGTTTAATTTATCTGAGATAACTACTGTACTCTCTTCTCTATCTTCTCCTCTCCTTCTCCCTCTCCCTCTCTCTCTCTCCCCCCCCCCTCCTTTTTTTTTCATGAACTCCTGGCTTTTGTGCTTGTGAGAGTGCACTGGACCGGGGAAAAGAAAAAAGAAATGTAAATCTTATTTTATCTTTTTTTTTTTTTTTTTGGTTCAGAACTGTCCAAGGTATGATCTGTCCAAGGTATGGTCTGTCCAAGGTATGGTCTGTCCAAGGTATGGTCTGTCCAAGGTATGGTCTGTAGCTTCTGAAATTGGTCTCGACAGTAATGATCTCCAAACTATGTGGCTACATTGTAGAGGATGCTCACTGTTCTTCCAGTGCTGTTTCATGGAATTCTTTTTGGTGGAAAGAGTTAAACGCCCTTCCTTAACCAAAGCATCACAAAGTCTTGGTCTGGGGTTGTAGGTATGCGATAAAAATGATTGATTCAAAACTGTGAAACTAAAAATTGGAAAACCCTTGGTCTTTACTGTTTCTACAATCATGTATTTCTTACCAAGCTGGTTGTCATGATCATTTTCCTGGTGATTAATACATGACTTGTATCGGTATATTTAAATAGTTTGAGGTTGATCCTGAGTTTGGAGACATCACACCAACACGACAATGGTCACATCGGGCTGGGGAAAAGAAAGTCCATGGACAGAATATGAAAAAAACAACAACAACAAAAAACCAGGACAGGACAGAAGGGGGGTGGGAGGGGGGGGGGCATTTGGGTAGAATCGGTATTTAAAAACAAATCCCATTTCAAGATGGGATTGCCAATACTATATTTATAATTCCATACAGTTTTCGTGAAAACAGTCTAGCTTAAAATCGTACGGATGGTCTGCAATTGATCATGATTGTCTTGAACATTTTATCATGAAATGCCAACTCTGTGTACACCAGTGATTTTGTGTTGTATTCTGTGTGGTTCACAAAACTTCAAGTGAAATGAACTACAAAAGGCACACTATGATTTCAAATTTGGTAATGAGACAGCCATTTCCCCACACTGAAGTAACAATAAATTATTGATGATGGTAAATTTAATGTACAACTGTGTACTTCACGAGTCGCCACCAAGCGCACAGCATTCGATAAAGGCTACACAAAACGGAATTCTTTTATCACTTCCTTGTTTTATCATTGCATCCCACGTGCCTGTTTGGCATGATTATTATCAAACTCTTCAACATGCCAGTTCTCTTTAGTCTTTTCCCCCTCTGTTCACCAAAGTCAAACGTTTAAACTTCCTGATGGAATTATAACTTCAGCGCTCTTGTCAAGTGACCTCCTTAGCAAACTGGTGTAGGCTACAGCTTCATGTAAACGTCCCTTCTCAACGGTTTGATCAATGTATATGAATAGCTCTTGCAAGTGCAATGAGAGGAAAACACTTAGTGTCACTGCTATGACATGACTTAAACATGTCAAACTGAAGCTGTGTGAATGGCAATGCAGAGAGAAACAGGCTTAATGCGATGTTAATGGATGACTTTACAATCCAAATGACGGAAGAGCCAGTGTTCATCTTCTCTGGCAAGTCAGTATTCAAAGAGTTTTTTCCTGGAACTCCATTTTTGTCCTTTATGAAAATGTTTCTGTCTCCATGCCGTGGGGGGGGGGGGGGCGGTGGGTGCTCAAAGAATAGGCGAAAAACATGGTTAATCTATTTTTCTTTTCAGAATGTACATAATTACCTTATTATAATTCCACTAGATACTGCAGACTGTGGACCGCAGATCAAAATGAACGTGATAGGGAGGGGGTTTGTTCTTGTTTCCATGCCTTCTGTTCTTTCATTTTAAGATAATTATTTTCCCCCCAGTTTTCGTTTTTCTTGACCACGAAAGAAAGGGGGGGGGGGGGGGAGGTAAACCTTTGCTTCTGTTGGCAGACAGACTGACATTAGTTTTAATAGTTTGTATATTGCGATGCTGACCAGCACCTGATAACAGCTTTACTTATCTTGTGCTAACTGTTTCTACAGCAGCACTTTTATTATCACAAAATCATACTCACTCACCCTTTCACCCCGTTTCTCCTCTTTGCCCATCCCACAAATACTCAACCCAGAACTTGCCCCCAAACTACAAAGAGAAAATAATACTAGGATCATGCCGTATCGTGTACTACAAACTTCAGCTGGAGATCGCTTTTGTTTTCACATCTCGGCAGTGTTCACGAACAGACGGAGTTCCTCTAGATCATTAGTGCTCATCATACACCATATCAAAGCTAAACGTATCTCGAATGGACGAGTTATTTTTAAAACAGGACCTTTCACCGCAGGAATAATTACCCTATCGTGTTGAAGGGGAACTGTACAATCTTGTTTATTTTTTAGAATATCTGGAGATTGTTTATCTTCTCTTGTGTCCTGGGGTTCGCAGTGGTGAGATCAAAAGAACCGTCATAGTTCGTAGTGGTAGACCTTATGTTTGCTAGAGGTCATAGTTCACAGTTGTAGACCTGACTTTCCCTGTCATGTGGATGTTCCAGGGGCATGATTCACAGTCATTGTCTTCAGGAGAACCGGAATCAGCAGCGCCATGGTTTTAGTCTATGCTCGTACTGACAGAGGGCATTAATGCAAGCTGGCCAGCTGAAAGATGCAGATGGGATAATTATTTAATTACTCATTGTCACATAGTGCATTTCCTCCCCATTCCTGTAAATACATTCCCCTCAAGAACAGTCATTATTCCAGAAACTGTTTCACATAAGAACCTATTTTCATCCTAGCATAATGAAGGGATTCCATAGATATTGTTGGTTTTATTGCTGTAAAAAATGAAAATTGTTATTTTTCCATGATCGAGAGAATTTGACATATTGTTTATTACTATTGTTGCTTTGGACTTTATAGGGTTGGGGGTCAACCGATCAAATGTCAACAGTTCTTGCGTTGTGTCAAATGAATTGCACTGCGTTGAATGAGAGGAAAACCACGTAACGAGGTAGCCTAAAGAACGCGCTGTTTTATGCTCACTGTAAGGATGGATGCCAAACACAAGGTATATGTATTATTTAGTGAGGCTGAGTCTCTGCGACGCTCATAACTATGATATGTTTTATTACCACCGGTACTGCTTTATGGTCATGACTGTAAGGTGGTAGTGTGAGAGTCAGCTAGCTGTGGTCAGTAATAGTAAATGCATAGAACAAAAGACCTATACCAGAGGTCTCCGTGATGATCAAATATCCATCTCACCACTGAATGGTGTCGGAGCCACACTTCAGGAAATTGGTGACTTGGCAGTGAAACATACATGTAGTGAATTACTTTCTGCAGGGCCCCTAACCTGACTGAAAACTTCAAACTCTTTTCTGAACTCTTCCTGACAGCCCCAATATGTAGGTCTGTTGGGGTATTGTTATGTTTTATCCATATTCGAGTTCACATCTATTGCTGTATATAAAGGCGGCAGCGACCAGACTCGCTTTAGAACTTGGCGCCCAGAAATGCGAGGAAATAAGTATATTTATATACACATGTATCCCATACATACATGATCTGTATCTGCATTGAATCTATAAAGGAGGGAAAAAATACATTCATGTCTGACACACTGTATTATGTCAAAAACACGGCATTCGGTGCTTTGGCATAACAAAAAGGGCAATAACTCAGCAAGATGCCACGTCAGACTCATCAACGCTAAAGGAGAGAAAAATATAAACAATGCTGATTCTTTATCAGATTGACGATCATGACACAAAAAGTTATTAATTCCCTCTTGTTATTCCTTATTTTTCCCCCTTCATCCGTGAAACTATTAGTTCATCTGATAAGAAGGGTGAAGGGTATCTGTCGACAGACATGCGGTTTTTATAATTATCTTTTTATGTTGACAAGTTTTTGTTTTTGTCTCGTGCCAGATTATCGTCGTTGTTGTCTGATGTACCGATGGCTTTAGTGGCGTCACTGCAACTTTAATGTCTATAGTTACGCCTTGGTGACGTGGTATGTTTACTTTTTGTACAGTACTTGACCTGGGTGTCATGTACACATAGAGTTCGTAGTCCTATAACAGTTTACCAACCAGGGTTTTGCAATGGTTTTGTTTTTCAGCTTTACACATTGTATATCGATGGCGTCGGCCACAAATAGGACATCTCTGAAATAGTAGCCTAAATTTTACTGGAGAGGCTAAAAGCTGTTTTATTAACTATTAATGACCATTTCAACTCCAGATTTAGCGTATTATAAGAAAGGCACTTGGAAAAACATGATGTGCATAAAAATTTACACTTTCAAAAATAATGTCATGATGTAGCTGAGTATCGTCTAGAATCTACATGATAAGTAAAAATCGGGGTTTATGAAAATCTCAGAGTGGCCCATTTTGTGGCCATCGATGTACAGGTGGGCTTTGGCTGTGTACAGTCCAGCGTCACTTTTGCTCAATTAAACGTAACTGACCACGAATATAAAATTAGGGCTCATTTTTTTTCTCAATAACACACTGTTTATTGTATGTCTTGACGAGACTGACTACACTTCATATCAAAGTAATGCCGGCGTATGTTATTACATGCCTCCAATAAACCGGGCATGGCTTTCTAACATTTGGCGCACGCAAGGAAATGTAGGTCATATGGTACAGCTTATGTATTATTGCAATTGAGTGTTTATGTCAGAACGAAATATTTATTCACGTTATCTTACTGTTTTTTGAGATCCAGTTTGGCTGTATTGTTATTATTTTAGCATGGATTATCATCTTGTGGTTTACATTCTTATCGCTAACACATTGTCTAAATATTGTGTCAGGAATAATAGAACTGATATCAAGTTGATGAGCAACACAAGCGTCAACCCACAAGAAAGACGCAAGTGGAATAGAGAAAAAAAAAGAGCCCACAAAATATTTCCATGATTTTTAGAATCATAGAATCGTCTAACTGAAACACTAAACAAAACAAAAATATTTATATGTAGGATAGAGAAGGGGCAGAAACTGGCAGGCTCGATTGATTTTCTCCTGTTCTGAGACAATAATCTGGATGTCTGAAATATGTATGGGATGTACAGCACATAAGTAACCGAAAACAACTGCCTTTTCATTTTCATTGTGGTACCCCCGCCCCCTCCCCCCTCCCCCCACCTGTATATAAAAAATATGAAAGCAAAACAACAAAAAGAATAGTTTTTGCCTCGTTGCAAGTGGACGGCATAGTTTACTTTTTGCGAAGTACAAAACGATTTACCGGAGACCAGCAATACAGATAAACTGCCTAACAGTGATGTGAATAAACAAGTTGAACGTGTCAAAATATCTCCTCCCCCTTCCCTCTTCGACCTCCTGGTACGTCCCATCTTGGCCATAGAAACCACCATGCTGGATGATAGATATTGATGGTCCACCTTGATACAGCACGTCCTCGGTCAAAGTTGACCGAATGTTGTTCTAGATCAGGGGAGCTTACATTTTTTTTTAGGGGGTTGGGGGGGGGGGGGGAGAGAAAGAGACACTTTCTGGCTGTGAAAATGCTGTTGTTTTAACTCATCAGCGTAATGATCACCACTTCCGCGAAACGAAATGATGACTTTTTGTCACCGGTGTAAAGAAAGAAGAGATCAATCCTGTCAAAAAATCTGAAAGTCATTAAAAAGTGTGTCCATTTTCTGTTATCTGAATGTCCCGTTTTTATACTAGGTGTAGATTTGTAGATGTGCTGAAATGAGTAGAAATACTCATCAATTTATTATTATTCTTATTCTTATTGCTGTTGTTCTAGTTGTGTTAAAGCGTTACCATTTTAATAACAGTAAGAGTCATGAGGGCTGGGTTGAAGGTCTGGCAAAATAGAGAAGGATTTTCTTGACAACCTCATCTCAGTATCTCTTCAAAACCATCCCTCCCCCAACTCAAAACAACAACAACAGCAACAACCCGCGACCCAAACGCCAAATGCTGCTGAAAGAGGCAGAATGTCAGACAAAGACAAGGAACTCTTAATTAACACACTGAAAGTGTAAGCCAAGCAGCAACAAGAAGGTACTTTGAGAATAATCAATTAATTATGGTTTACCGTGTTTCTGTGCAGAATAAGTCAACACCAAAGTCCAAGGCTGAGAACCAGTGGCCTATATAGATGGAAATGGCCAGCGACTGAGATAGCCGGCATGTACCTAGCCGTCTGAGATGGTCTACATGTACCTAGCTGTCCTGCTGGGAATAACAACAAACATGGAGCTATTTAGGGGTTTCACAGCTTTCATTGCCGGAAGGCGAGTCGGGCAAAATGCTTTAGAATCTCTGGTTGTCTTTTCATGCCAGAATGGATAGGTACGGAGTAACGGTGCTTGTGTTTTACAGAACGAACATTAGGTTTATGGAAATGTTTATCTATGGACGGGACTTTTAGTCGGCCAGTGACCATGTACCAGTATTATGATACGAAATACCGATACTAAAGAGTAGGTAATACATTTTTGAAAAATATCACAGTGCATATTTTCATTAGGTGGGCTTTTTGCAATGATTAGATATGTTACCTTCAGACATTAGAGGGAGTTCTCAAAGGAGCGGGTCTTCCTTCTTGTCTTTTCCCCCCTTATTGTACAAATCTGATCTTCAACCATTAGGCTTCAGTCATTTTGTACATGTATAAGAAAGAAACTGCGAACACTAAAAAAAAAAAAAAAAGAGCCCCGAGTCTCTTTACATAAAATGCGATACAACTGAAGACACGACCGATCATGTTATTTAATATTCCCCGAGAAGACTAGATGCTTGATCCTACCTACCATAGGATCAGGGACTGGAAGATATGAGAAAATCCAAAACTTCCAACATGCCTGCACCGACCGGGATTCGAACCCGATACCCTTGCCACGAGAGGCAAGCAACTTGCCTCTAGACCACCGTGTCTCCGTATCATCAAAAACGACTCGGAGCTCAGAAAACACGGGAAAAACTTAGGACTGATATGAAGGGACGAGAAAATAATAAATGAAAACAAGAACAATAACAAAAAACACGATGGTAATTGTGATGCGTCAATTCTGAACGCAGAATCCACGAGGGTTGCAAGGTTGGCCATAAAGAAAACCAGATCTGTTTTCGTACCTCATAAACCCGTTATAAATTATTATTCAGAAACGAAATACGAAATTAGAGTTCTTGGAAAAAGGCGGTGGAGACTGCTGGCGGCAATCACATGTTTCATTCACAACATTGGATTTCAATGTATTTGCAAATCACATTCAGGAATTTGACAATCATTGAGCTGATAAAGAATCGCTGTTTTTTCACTCAAGGGAGATAATCATCCTGTGGGGACATTGATTATCTTCACCTGACTGCTGGCAATTTCACGGGTAGGAGTATTTTATGCTGCAGTTTTAATGCAGTTATGCTGATAATTCTTGATAATTCCAGAAGAAAGCTATAAAGAGATTGGAAGGGGAAAAAAGCATGAATTGGGGAAAATTCTGATTGATAAGGAATGATGGAAGAAGATAGAATTTTTTTTTGACAACTAAATGAAAATGAAGACAACGAAAAATATCTATCTTCTGGGGTGTATGTGTATGGGGAGGGGGGTGAATGGGGGAGATGTGGAAGAATAAGGGGAAACGATTTTGGAAGTGTTTCGATGTCATGATCAAGTGTATAAAATATGTGTTTTGTTATATACTTTTTATGTCAATCCAGTGATATTTGCTGTCTTGCAGGATAAAACATCTGCTCACCGAATGTAAGGGTAAAAACCCTGTCTAGCAATTAGGATAGACTGAAGTAAATTGGGATGTATTATAAGATTGTATGTGAAGAAAATATGTGTTGATTAGGCAATCAACGATTTGTGTGATAAATGTTTGTCTCCGTAAAAAAAAAAAAAAAGATTGAATGTTATTATATAATGAGTAAAGAAACTCGTTATTTTGATTAGATTAAATTGGTTTTGTGTCATATAGATTAGATTAGACAATATTACATTATCACCTTTGAGACTTTCATCTTAGAGATTTCAAAAGCATTCAAGGAGTGTGAAGTTACATGAGTAGAGCAACGAGTTTTGTATGAGACATGGCAATGATGATGATGATGATACCTATTGTGACATTTATCACTGCCGCGTCGTAATGGAAAAAATGTATAGGCAGAGGCTATTTTTGAGCCATGCAGCAACATGACTCACGATACGCTTTTTTTTTTGTCACAAACTTTGTGTTTAGCTCCAAAACGACAGCCAAGGGATAAGATAAGATTAGGTAAAGTAAGATCAAATACGATGAAACAACATAATATGAGACTGGAAATTTGGTTACACAGCTTTGTCGTAACCACACACAAACTGACACCTCCATAATTATTATATTGAACACTAAATCTACCTGGCCGATTACCTACAAATACAAAGATCATAGCGTGACATCATCAGGGCTGTTGCCAATCTGACCAACAAAAAGGTTAATATTACCGGCCAGCCAAGCATAAACCTTGCAGTGTTCCAAAAATTCACTTTCTGAACAAATTGTTTTTTTGGCCGCATGGTCGGAATAGCCATTCCGATTTGGTAAACATGTTTGTATGTAAGTAGCTTCTGTGACTATCATGGCTACGGAAAGTTAACAGTGCTATTGTGTTGTGTACACTTCATGTTGTGCCATAGCTATAGAGATAATGGTAATTCCTCTTCATCAGAAATTGGTAGGTACGGACAATGCTGACATTTCTGTTAATTAGTGTGCGTCTTTTTTTTTTCTCAGAAACATTTGGTTCAAACAGAAACAAAAACTAGTCACACTTATTATGCGCAAATTGCCAGTGTTGATAAGTGAATTCCATTGTAAATTGTGGGCTTTGACAAGATCTACATTTCTCTAGGTCCAAGTCACAGCAGTTCCGTGACGGAGTTTCTCTGGAATGCTGCTGTTAGACAGGTTTTCATTAGTTTTTGTTCTGCCGATCTTTTTTTTTTTTCTTGTCTTTTTTTGGCAGGTGCATGACCCCATTGTTCATCACCTTTTCTCACGGGCGTGAGAAAGGGGAGATAATAACGTGGATGAAAGGGGAGAGCACGGGTAAGCAAACAATCTGGTTAATTTGGTGACTGTGTGTGGAGGATTGGTTTGTGACGGGAGGGAAGGGGAAGAGGGGGTGGGGTAGGGGCAGAGAGGAATGAGGAAGCTGCTTACTTCTCATGTCTTTTGTCTGAAATAAGGACCTGTCATGTTTGACGTTTTGAACCTGTTTCGTGTTATTATCTCTTTGTGCCTGTCTCTATGTGTGTGACTCTCTCTCCCCCCCTTTCTCTCTCTCTCTCTCTCCCTCCCTCATTTTCTCTCTCCCTCCCTAATCTTTCTCTCTCTCTCTCTCTCTCTCTCTCTCTCTCTCTCTCTCTCTTTCTCTCTCTCTCTTTCTCTGTGACTCTCTGCCCTCTCTCTCTCTGTGACTTCCAAAACCGAGAATTTCCTCAGCTCAATCTGTTCTCAATCTGGGATGAGTTCCCAGCTTAGGAATACTGGCCGCCATTTTCTAATGCACCTGACCGGGGAGTGACTTTAATTACTGGCCCGTTGTTTCTAACCATGCAGACATTATGATTAGAGAGTGTTGAACTGACTTCCTTCTTCGGTCAAACGCTACACAGTAGTTGTGAGCTGTTACTGTTACATCGACTTCCTCCATTGTTAGGAACAGATGAAGACGTAAGTGTGAGAGCCTTGCAATCACACCCCTGTATAGATGAATTCTTATGCCCAATCTCCTTGAAACAATTGTGTCTTTTACCCTCCGTGGATTTTATAAGGGTTGGCCAGAAATTGTCAGCATGAAGTGGTAAAAAATGACTTCCCACTCCCAGCAGAAGAATCCCCACGAATTCAAAAAAAAAAAAAAAATCTATAATGTTCATCGTCGTCTTTTTAAAAATCTGATATAACAAAGAAAAACTCGCCAACCGAAACAAAACTTTGGTCAAGCCTGCAGACTTTATTTGGCATGTATGTTGCTGAAATTTTGCACAAAAATAAGAATAAGAAACAATTGGGACTAATCGCTTTTGCCGTCAAATGTGCGTTGGAGACTTGAAATGGTGCAGAAATATTTTTTTGAGTGTGCATTTCATCGCTAATTTCGCCAGCCGATCCTTTGTTTTCCGTTAACACAATCATGACATTATCACTTCCTGCGATGTGTGTTTCACTGTCAAACACACTGACCCGTCCGGAAATCATACCCATTTTATAGATGCTGAAGGTGGGTGCAGGGTGTCAACGCGCAAAAGGAGAACAGTAAGACTTATCTGAAGACAAACAAAAAAAATAAATAAAATAAACTTAAAGGAACAGGCAAGATGAAGCGGATCCATAATAATCACCCGGAACTGAAACTAACAAACCAATTTATCCCGGGCAGGGCCGGGGACCTCAGCTAGTAGTGTATGGAAAAAGAAGAACATGGGTATCCCAGACATTATTCTTGTAATACTTTTTATTGCAAGTCGCATTGCCATTTAATGTTCCAGTGACGTTGTTTGTTTTTCTTCGTTATTTCACAGATCAACTCCGCTAACTACTTGTATAAATGTGGCACAAGGTGACACAGATCTGCTGCTGCTTTCTTTTGGAAGGGACGCTGCACCAGAGCGGAGTATCGTGGGAAGCAGTTTTGTTGCACATTATACATTTAGCGGACGTAAAAATCGATGTCTCTGTTATGTGTAAGGCATTAATTCTTGGTTTGCAGAAAGCCCTATGAAATCTGAAAAAGAAGTCCCCCACAGATCTTGTTACTGGTGATAGTAAGAATTTTATAATAAAATGCATAGGGAATGGTGCAAAATCGTTTCTTGGGCTTCATAATAACATGATTTAAGGAACAGTACATCATAGGGCGAATACTTTCTCGTTTCTGGACAAGCCATAAAGCTGACACTGTTATTTCCGTCTCTCTGACATCAATCAAAGAAGAACAGTATAGACTCTGGTAGGTCTGGCATGCTCACGCAAGTCATACCTGCGAGTAGCTTATCATTCATGCCTGGCGCGGACACGCCAAATGGCTTCCTGCACGGACATAGTAGTACCTGGGCCGACATGCATGCGGTTTACAGCAACAAACAAACTAATGCACTAGACCAGGGGCGTTCTTCACGGCATGATTGTGATAACTTCCATCGCCCTCCCTTCGCCAGCCCCGACCGCTACAACACTAGATTAAATCCAGCCACATTATGAGTGTTCACTGTAATACACTGACCATTTTGAGAGGAGAGAGGGTGAGGTCACTGCTGATTAGCTGCATGTGATTTCATACAACTGCATTGCACCATTTATCAAACTACCTGTACTAACATTTATCTTCTTCTTTTTATATTTCTTCTCCTTCTCTTTTTTCTTCTTCTTCATTATCTCCTTCTTCTTTTTCTTCTTCTTCTTGAAAAACAACAGAAAACAAAAGAGCAAGAATATCAACTATGCACTGGAGATTAAAAACATAATTTTAACCCCTGGGCTGAAGACATGAGCGTGGTTTTGGTGTTGTTGATTCTGAGATGTATGTGTATCTAAATTTTGTACTCATGCCAATACCCATCCCCTCGCCCCTTGTATGTCCGAGAGAGTTCGAGGATTTTTTGTGTTTTATCAATCCATTAATCCTCTTATTTTTCTGTCTGCCAAACTGTCTGTCATCCTATCGACCGCAATCATTTTTTAATGGTGGAATTGTTTTCAGTTCATTGCAATGTTTGACAAGATAAAATAGGTCCAGACGTCAGTTTAATAAGCTTAAACAAATGTAAGGACTTTATAGATGTAGAATGCAGCACACGTACAGGGCTGGCTAGAGAGAAGACGTGTAAATGACAATCAGAAATCTCTGGAGCAGGGCGGGTACATGAATCTACGGCCTCGCACAAAAGCTGTTCATCTCATGTGGACTGTTTTATTTGCCCATTAGAATCCTCCCCGTCTCATTTTTACAGCACCTTTTATGCACTTAAGACGTGCCGTGCATACCTAAGGGTGTGCATTTTGCTACTTTGTGGCCGCCGAGCCGACATGTCAGACATGCTGAGGATATCTCAGCCTGGGGCTGTAGATTTGGCTCGGTCAAGGTGCCAGAGAATATTGGCTATGGGAATAACGTATTGCAGAGGTCAGGCTGACGTCAGCACAGGGGAATTTCTAATTATCTTCTCCCTCAAAATTAGATAGAGAATGGTGTTTATTTTCAGAATTGTGGTTATCACATTCGTAATGTTAAATATTGAAGCACAAAACTCTTTCATTATTGTTTTTATTTTTAAAAATTTATTTTGACGCTATTAACTTAAAATTACAGGTAACCCAGTTTACTGTAAGGAGGTATTTCTGTATGAAAAACATTTATCCCAGAGGTAATTAGTTAATGGTGCCATGTAAAATATATGCCAGTATATTCCTAGGTCCTCAATTTTTCCTCTGAATGAGATGGTTGTTGTTTGTTTGTTTGATAGCTATTTGAATGGAGAATATAATATTTGGATGATTTGACTGTGGGGGTTGTCCCTCAAAGTTGTATATATTCTACAAAAGAATGAAATTATATTTTATTACTCTTTTTGACAACAAAGGCCGTCGTTTTAAGAAATAATAAGTGGCGTTTTCGGAGATGGCAGAGTGGTAGAACTAAAGAGGAAAGGTGATCGCTGGAGTTTTACCTTTTGCATGAGATGTTTACTTGATATTGTGCATTTGTAATGACCACACTCAGTGAGTTTTTGTGTCATCTCTTAAGAAAACTTGTTTTTTCAATATCAGTTAAATATGTCACAATTCTTATCTGTTTTTAGACATTATTACATCTTTGGTTTTATCATTTTTAAGATAATGTTTCAAATTCTGTGTACTGGTTACAGTAAATAGGTTTCGAATTTTGATACTTAGACTCTTGTTTTTGACGTCTACTACAATGCAATAGCAAATTCTCTTAGTTTAGCAATGGAATTTATTGACAATGATTAATGAATCGTAAATGGCGCAGATATCGCCGTCATCCAGCTGAGTGACGTGAAGTTCAAACACAGAACTCATGCATTGGACTATGTGGTAGTCACAGAAGTCACAGTCTGTACAAATTAACAATAACATAGTCTACGTTGTGAGCCATTGGGGCTGACTGTCGTCATAGAACGGTCATGCCAGGGACCGGATGGCGTCAACGAGATACGAGAATGTGTGCGCTATAATCTAGTCCTTGCCACGCACATGCACAGGCATGTGATAAAGTTGACATTAAAATGTCCCTGCCAGGTGAGTCGTTTCACCGTGATTTAGTGTCGGTGCTGGACTGTACATCAGGCTGTTGTATTAGGTAGGGCTGTGGGGCAGGTAACAATGGTAGAGTTAGTAAATGAGTTGCCAGTTGTCTTCATAGATTTACCGACAAGGAAACGGGACGGTAGGCCCTGAGGTAGGTAGGTAGTCAATGCAGTAAGAGGAGAAAAAGGCAGATGAACAGACGAATAGAGAGACTTACAAACAAAGAGGCAAATAGATAGACAGTCAGACAGACAGATAGACATACATACAGATAGACAGGTAGTTTCGCATCTATGTATTAAAAAAAAGATGATCCTAATCTTTTATCCAGCCCACAGTACAAACCCGTTGGCTAAATTTTATTTTACCCTTCCATCAGTATTAGTAATGAAAATAATATGTCTTATGATTGGGTGTAGTGCACGGTGATTATTTCAGTGGTGATTATATCAAAGGTTGGCAACCAGAATGCCCAGAATAGGCAAGGCGAGAAAAACGAATTTAAAGTCTGTATGTAACCTTAATGAAGCTTCAAATAATTGCAATAACTTCAACGTGGTCACAATAGTTTTATTGGGCAACGAAACGAAGTCTCACGTCGTGTCTTGGATATTTACAGGTACTTAAGATCAGTGAATAAAATTACACATAACACATTCTGGTTGATAACCTGGGAAATGTAAGTGTTTCCCCCGAGAGAGAGAGAGAGAGAGATAGAGAGAGAGAGAAAGTGAGAGAGAAAGTGAGAGAGAAAGAAGGAGAGGGAGAGAGACATTTTTCTTACCGTTTTTATTATTTCACCTTTGTTACTTAAACTTCATTATTAATCCAACACCGACATCCGTTTCAGACTGCAAAGGTTTCATAATCTGTGATAGACACACATGTCGCTACATCCTAGATGTACATGTATGGTCCATGCAAGCGTGTCAGTTGGAGATTTCACAGGCTCGGCCAGACTGGTCCAATTTACAGCTGGAGAAATGTTTCCTCACTCATCTCTCAATGCGTTGTCACGATGGATGATAACATATCCTGGAACCCTTCATCTCAACAATTTCCATCTACAAGACTCTGGCCCAAAAATAGTTTGTTGAAAGCTCAGCTAATCCATTATTTCAGCGTACGCTTATTTTAAACTTTGGACAGAGAAATTACCAACTTCCGTGGATGCACAACGTTCCAAACTCATGGGAGTGTCAAAAAAATAATAAGAAGGAATTTATTATGTTTTTTTTTGGTTCACAAGAAATAATAATACGAGTATGATGGTGATGAGACCAAGGTTGTAGTGAAACACAATGGTTCCTTTTATAAGTTCAAACCAATTTAATTTGTCAAGATTTGTCTGGACCTAACGGGGTTGAGAAGATTGACAAATAAAATTTAAGACAAGCTTACGATAATGTCTAGGGTAAGAGTTCTACTCCATTTAAAGTCACGCTTTTGATGATTTCAGCTTTCTAAAGTAACTTTTGAAAATGTCGTGGTTTGCATGACTTACTGTAAACAGCATTTTCATGGCTGTTTTACTTCCCTCAATACGGGTTGTTTTTGGTCAGATATAAAGAATTCGATGATCAGAAATACAGCTAAAACTATTTAAAATATGACTTAAAAATGTAACTGACAAAGCCCAACTTTAGAAAACAACAACAACAACAACAACAACAACAAAAACAAAAAACAACAACAACGATGTAATAAAATCCATACACCAAAAATAATTGTACAAACTTCAGAAATTAAGGACATCATAGTCCCTTCAGTGCAAGGCGTTATTGTTTCCTTATTTTGAGCACATGATAATTAACACTTCTACTACTGGACCGATAATTTATCCTGTAATTTTCTTCTTTCCTTCTACCACGAGGCTCTTCGAAATCTTTTTTTAAAATCACATTTTAACCTTGTTCCAAGCATTGCTGAGACGCCACAGTTTTCCTTTTTTTCTTTAGTTAAAAACGTAATTTGGTCCAATTTGTTATGAAATAAAGGTATTAAATTTCATAGGATTTTTTTTTTTTTTTTTAATTCATTCACACCAAGGACCGTCGAATGAGCGTCTTCACATTTTCTTTTAGTGGAAAAAAGAGAGAAGAACATTTACCAGGCCTATGTCAAACGAGCGGGACTTGGCCTCGCAAGTTTTCGTGCACAGATTGGCGTGCGTTCATGCCGCCTCTTCATCTAACAGGTCCACTCGCAGTCTGTGCTTTGTTTAACCGCGACAGGAAGTCCTACTCCCAGGACCCATAGACCACCGTTTCTCACACAGCTTAGAAAGTCATACAGTTGTGTTTTTTATCACATATGCTCTGCCAGATTACTGACGGACATAACGTAAACGATCCGTGCAGGTATTGACATGAACATCTCCCTAGTTATAACGGAGTTCCCACCAGGAAGTGATCAATTGTACTTCAAGCGATTCTCGCCCACACTAATCCAGCCCGTCACGATCAGTCAAGCCCAATGGTCTCAGCCCAGGCCCAGCGAGCTAAAATTTTTCTGTGCGGCTCGTTAAAGATGTCAGAACGTGTACAAAGACTGGATGATTATGCCGAGAACACGAGAGTTGAAGGTTGAGCACGTTGGGTGGAGGGGGGGGGGGCTATGGTACCGGGCAGTTTTTACAGCTATGTCCTTTAAAATTTATGGGTGGGTATGCTGTTCCCGTCACTGACCTCTTGGATCACAATATTTTGCTAACGGCTACTTGGTACTGGTAACTCTGATAGTGATGTTGAAATTGATGAGTTTCTTAGACTGCGCTTATCGTAGATATCCTGTTTCCACCATTTATTCAAAATTAGTTTATGCTCATAACGAACTAGCCACTTAGTTACTGTCCCGCCGGGACTGTGGTGTGAAGGTTTGGAGCCCGACAAAACATACAGTAAAATAAAGGCTTCGGGTTCTCGGACTTTAAAAAAAAGTTTTTAAAGAACCGTCGCGAAGGACACCAGTTAGGCTGGTGATTGTCTGTAAGCGGGATCACAGTGTTGGGGGATGTTATTGTACGTTATTCTGCAGACACATTGAATATAAATAATTGTGGATAAAATGTTTCAGCACAGATACCTGACATAGTAATGACAACAAGTAAAACATTTTCAGTTCTGACGGTGTTCCAGTACAGCCTGTTGTCATGGTTTAAGTGCTATAATTGCCGTGCTGGGTCACGACTTGCAAGGAGTTGATTTTTCACGGTCTCGTTGATTATAACCAGCGTAATTTTGTCCTTGAACTGTTCTCGTGAACAGTTTGTTTTTGAAACACTTTTTCTTAGAGATGGAAAGAAAGTGGGGCGAGATAGAATAAATGGATAAGTTAGGAGTGACAGTGCAATTCTCGACCCCGTGATTTTGATGAACACTTAGAAGGGAAGAGAAGGGGTGAATAAGGATAGATAGTTTAAGACGCTTAGTCGCGTTCAGAAATTCGTACATAAAATGTAGAAAGCACGAGGGTTTAAAGATTTCAGTAATTGTTTTGACATTTTAATTTGACCTTGTCTGTTTTTAGTACAAGGCCGTGACCAACTCCCACGTAGAATATATTAATACTGCGAGATGAGCTCGCATGGATGCACCAATCAAATCTAGGGATTTGGACGGTAATTTGCAGGTGGCTGCACAGTATAAAAGTGTAGCCATACCTATGTCCATTACTCCATACAGAAAACTCCAATCTGTGCAGGCGTCGGCACGATTCTGCCTGAAGAATCCTAAGTCTGTTCGATTCATGTCTAGTCCACTATAGACATTGAGATGAAGCCATATGCTTGAATGAGATATGCCCACTGCTATTGTCTACTGTTCCCTGGTTGTTTCTAACACCAGGGACCAAGCGTAAGTGTTTGTCCATTGATGACTCAACAATGAACGAGGAGCTGAACATAAGTTATCCAGTAGGACAGGATTGCCGCATATACTAGGAGTGCTACCCAAGAATGCAAGACAAAGACTTATATTGACTTGCAACTAGTATGAATGTATAGCATACACATCTGTGAATTGGGACTGATTTGTCTGGATGAGGCTGGGGATTGCCAGCCCATCCTAGAGTAGATCCAATAGACTTAACTACGTCAGTTTATATTGACGAGCTTGATCCATTATAAGCGGTAGGCACAAATAGCTGCGATGACATCGTCGCCAGAGCCCATATTAGTATACTGATTGATATATAGTAGGCAGACCAGATCTGAGAGATATATAATTAGTACTTAAATTGTTAGTGAGTCAGAATTATCATAATATTATAGGAATCTAGAGAAGACTTCTAGTGACATTTTTATTATTGAATTTAGATTTGATGCTGCTGATGTTGTCTTTACAATGTAATAGATCTAGACAAAATTGTTAGGGTAATTAATGTAATTAAATTTGTGGCCCTGCAGGTCTGTTTATGAAACTTATTCAGATTGTTCTTAGTGTGTGGCATGGTACGAAAGATTAAATATTAAATACCTCTCGATTTAAATGCAGTCATAATACCATCATTGAGAAGACCCTCTTCATAACAGCTAGAGGGGACTTTAGTACCAGAACCCTAACACTGGAGGGCACTATCACCGAGACCAGATTCGTAACACCTGTTGTACTTTTTTTTGTACACAGGAATTAGATAGTTTAGACAGCAATAGGAGAGGGAATCATGGAGTTCATGTAGTAGTTCGTTTAAAGCTAATTTCTGTATGGGAATATCTAGTAAGGAAACGTTGATAGAGTATCGCGCAGAAGAGTACCACTTGATTTCCTTCAGAAAACAGTAATCTCAGCAGTAGCTTGTGGCGATGGGTGGCCACTGAAGAAGGAGATGCGGGTGGGAGGATTATATAGTGAAACATTTTACTTTTACGAACAAAAAGACAAATTCATGAATGCAAAGAGAGAACAACGAAATTGAAATACAAAGATAACATTTGAAAAGAGTGGATAGCGGGAGAGAAGAAATAGCGGGGGCAAGTGAGGCAATGCAGCACATGTAAGAAAGAGATCGCGTACGGGTGATTTGACTTGACCTGTCAATAGGCTCTTTTATCCATCAACAACACTTCTTCTTTATCTGACATGCTTTTCTAAAACTGTTTTTTTTTCTCTCAAGGCGTTGAAAAGAACTTAATTTTTTTGTAAAACTTATCTCACACATCCCTTCTTCTCGCCTGTATTTCAATTCCTCTTCTACTCGGATCTTCCTACAATCTGACAGAGTGGAAAAGTCTGCCCATTAACGGCACCAACTTTGTTTCTAAATGGCAGCCGTTTTGTTTTCCCAGCGAGTGCTGCGCGAGTCTGTTTCCCTCATTAAATCTGCGCTGGGTGCTGTGTCAAAGAATAACATTTGTCAACACCCCTCCTGCTAGTCTGCAACTGATGAGCGCTGGCTATGCCGGCAATTGTTTACAGTGCTCAACAACGCTCGAGCAAACAAGGCAAGTGCGAGGAAAAGAGGGGTCATTCCACGAAATATTCCGCGGTTTGGTGGACGTGTTAGAGAATTGATTCTTGACATGGTATCACTTTAGCAATTTCAGGAAATTTTTAGTGGAAGTAGTTGTACCACAAAATATTATTTTGATTTTAAGCCATTTTTTGAAACTATGACAGTATTGTGATACTGATTAGTGGTAACAAAGAGATTGCTTATGCATTGGTGCTGGTAGAAGACAGATGATCACAATCGGTCAATATTAATTGTGGAGGTTTCTTTTTTTTTGTTTTTTTTGTTTTTGATGAACACTTCTCTAACAAGTGGACAACGGGAGAACGAGTTTTTCTAGCACCTCTAGGCAGCCACCTTTAGGCAGCCACCTGATAGCTTACAGAGAGAGCTTTTTAGGCAATTAAAATGACATGAAATTCATACAAGTCACCTGTTTTTAGATTTCAACTAAATTGTCTACAAACATGAGCAAAACATGTACGCAGATGCCACCGCCATACGTATTTAATATCACAGTTTTTTGCTGGCTTAAAAACTGATGCACACTTTGATGGAATGCGTTCACATAATGTCGAGGAAATGACCATTTCGTTCAGGTAAAAGTAAGCAGTCATTACAGCAACGCAGAAAAAATATCAAACACATGTAAATTTGATAAATAGACAAAATGAAACGGCATGTGTTGACAGGCGTACACAGAAGAATTATTATATCACTGTAGAGAGGCCTACGCCTTTTCCGCAACACTGGATTAATATCTGTTACTGGACATGAACTGGCTGGTCTGTTGGATGACAGAGAGACATCTATAAGTTAGTGGTGTAGAGAAAAAGGAGATACAAGATGATAAGAAGAAAGTTGATGTAGTTGAGGGAAGGGAAGAGGGAGATTGATGGTGGGTGTAGTGACGTGTCATGATTCGGATGTTGTTAAAACTCACGCAGAGAGTGAGTTGTTGTTGTTTACCAGGGCCATGAGAAATTGGCTGGTGGCCTTGAACGGTCCTCGCCAAATTATAGTTGGTGAGTAAATAAATGTAAAGTTAAACTGCTAGAGTCACGCTTGTCGGTTTTAATGTTCGTGATTAATAAGTAATGGAGTAGGGGTGAAACAAGGTGGGGAAAGTTGACATTGTTAAGTATGACTAGACAAGTTTTTGCACGTTAACTGGCTGGTAGAATAGTGCAGACGTATTACTACAGTTAAAATGGTGGGAGGTTTCGACCTATGAGATAGCTGAACTAATTGGGCCAGCGGACTAGCACGCTGGGTAGTTAGATAGTATATAACATCGTGTAACGTTCAGATTAGGTGAATACAGACGAGAGAAGCATCGTTTCGTGAAGTATCTCCGGTTGGCCAGTACCTGAACTGTGTGGTCTGAAGACTAAGAAGTCCTTGCTAACGGACTGACTGAGCTCTAGAAAGAAAGGTCTGAGTGGGCTGACCTTTGAAAGCCCACGCTGCGCTATTTTGATGTTCGCGCCTCTCAGTAGGCGTGAGCAATGGTAATATATCTTAATTATTCAAGTATAATAGAGATCGGAGATAGAGAGAGAACTACAGCCTCATAGGAAGACTAAGGAAACCCCAGCTGGCACTCGACCACGAGTGTCCTGTATGATAGATCTATTGCCATAGTATGATTGGAATAATATAGCACATTGTTGATGAATTGAATAGTGATTGTGCATAAAATATAGTCTTTTGGCAACTGCTTAAATTACCTACAAGCCGAAGAGTGCTTCTGTAGGCTTTGAACGTACTGGGCTCTCCTAACATTTAAGCCCATATGATTTATGGAGAGTTTGCCTGGCGGCTGGCCAGTGGCGACTCAACTGTCACTTTAAATTGATATCCAGTTTCGTATAATATACCTATTTACTATTGATTGCAGTACCTCCATAGTTACATGAATATCATTGGTTAAGTTATTAATTAGAGTTTTTGGTTTGAATATATACCTCTATTGTCTTTTGTTTTGTTATTAATATTTATGTAAACTATGGCCTGACCGGCCTGACATATATACGCTCTAGTTATTTAGTACTTTTCTTGTGTGGTTGTGTCCGAGTGTGAGTTAGCTGCCTCTCGTGCAGTCGTAACATCCCCAAGACCCTAACTCTGCTCGTGACACAAGATGATAAGAAGAAAGTTGATGTAGTTGAGGGAAGGGAAGAGGGAGATTGATGGTGGGTGTAGTGACGTATAGATGTAAAGTACCAGCATTATCCTCACTGGACGCCGTCTGAGAACAATCTCGTCTTACCCTCCTCCCCACCACACACACACACACACACACACACACCCAAGGAATACTCCTAATCTTATTTGCTGTTAATTATGAGCTAAGTATTTACCCGTACCTGAGTACGAATTACTTTTAGCGCTAGCTGTACTTATTAACCGTATGTCGAAAGGGCAGCCAGTAGCTTCCTAACATGACAGCATATTGTTATTATTCTTATTATAAGTAGTAGTAGTAGAAGTGGTAGCGGTAGTACATGTTGTATTAGATGGTAGTAGGGGTATGCTTTAATTCCACCACTTTATTTTTAGTGTTGTAGTGGTGGATACTTACTATTGGATTAAAAAAAAAAATTCCTTGTAATGTTATAGGATTCATTCCAGAAAATAACTGAATTTTTTGCGATGATTTCTTCAGATTATGAACGTTTTGAGCGAGGCAATGTTGTTCTTAATTAATATCTCTTTCTCATAATCCTGGGAAGGAACATACGGCATGTACAATGGCAATTTTAATTTAAACTAATTGCCTTAACCTGCTTACGCACTGCTAGCACCGTGTTTAGCCAGACTGAAATATAGGTGACGCAAGCCAAGTACATGTGGTAATCAAACACCGTCAACAGATGTCTCGTCAAAATGCTGTCCACAACTGGCATAATCATTTCCCTGTGTGCAGTGTGCCACTTAAGCAGGATTATAGTAATTTGACAACCAATGGCATCCAGCCTTCATTCTAAAACTTACTTTGTTTTATTTGTATGTTGCTGTTTTTTGCGGTCACGTTTTAATGCAGCTTTGCAGTGTGCTGACACCACGAGAAACTGTAAAGGCTAGATTTCGTCCCGAGATGGACTCAAACCCGAGTTTTCTGGCGCCGACGCCAGGGGTTCTATCTAAGGAACTGTTGCAGGTAACACTAAGCCTCCCCTGGAGCTAAATTCAATTAAAGAAAGGCCAGCTTAGCTGGCAATTCAGTGTAATTCAATTTAAACATTGATTCTCGATCCCTACTTACGGCTCACATTTTGAGAACCTAAATTCAAAATAAGTAAAATAAAAATAAACAAATAAATAAATAAATGTACGTAATAAGACTTCAGACACCACGCTTCAATTTTATTTTATTAAATACGTTTAAGAATTGTCAGTGGGTAATTACCGACATAGCCTACGTAGAAATTACATGTAGTATGATATGAAATAGCATTGGTGTAGAATTGATTACAAAATGTTTTGTCGTCATACAGAAAAAACGATTTTGGGGTATTAAAATGTGATATTATATAATAATAGAATATGTCTGGTTGTCTTTTTTTTGTGAGTTGAATTATCAGTAACCAGCATGTACTTTGGCAGTATGCATGTATGATTGGGGGTAGGAGTGTGTGTGAACATGTATCAGTAAGTTCACCGTATGTAGTGTTTTGAGAGTGAATCAATTGTATAGGCCCAGTATGTAAAGTAAATTGAGAGTTGCAAGCGAGCTCTTTCGGAAGAGGCTCCGCATTATTGGTATAGATAATTGTACAAATCGTACAGCCAAAATCGGCCGGACTCGTCACCGAAAAGGTACTGGACTGTCTATGGAATTTTGTGGAAAACACCTGTGTATAACATGTTTTATATTACGTGTATTTAGGCAATTCAAACTTGATGGTATAAAGAGAATGGGGCCTACTAGGTAGAAAATGTGCTGGCGAACTTATCGCATTCATATAATGTAAAGCGGTCACTAAACTTGCGGTATGGATTTGCCACGGAAGGGAAGCTGTTGAAAAAACAGATGACGGTTGAAAGAATGACTACGGAGAAGGAAGAAAGTCAAAAGATATAGGAGAAGATAGGAATGGATACGAAAAACAGGAAGTAATTCAATGGTAGAGGTGGAAAAAAAGGAAGCATAAGAGATCAAAGAAAGACAGAAGGCAACAGTACGAATATAATTATACATGTTTATCATTATATGTATTTTAATTAATTATTTGCAATCACAATTATAATATGAGACTTGACAGATAAAACGTAGTACACAAGTTTTCGACGTACAATCGCGATAAATGAAAAATGTAATACATGTACTAACTAAACAATAGTAAAGCCTCCGTAGTGCGATCCCTTTCCTGCCTCTGAACTGTCCATGGAGTCTATTACTATCAAGGAACAAAGATTAGTTTTCTGATAATTCTCAAACCCTCTCAGATACTTTGGTCTGTCCGTGGAACGACCCAGTTGAGAAAACACACGAGTGAGTGAACGGATATTCAGAGGAACGGCGAGCCCAGTTCAAACAATCGACCAGGTAATATAGATGATAGTGATGAGTTTTCCATAGAGTTCGGAATAAACATTGCTCTTTATACCCGGGCGTGTAACTGTTGTTGAATAGCTGAGTTTGTGCTTGGGTAAGACTGTCGGATAGTACTAAACTTCTTATTTTAGAAAACCAGGGGGTTGGGGGGGGGGGGGGGAGGTTGGGGGTTGTAAGGTGAGTGGGTTTCTTTCCGGGTTCAAAAAGATATTTAATGAGGTAAAAGTTGTGACAGGGAGTTTTCGTAATGTTTTAGAGGTGATAGATAGATAAATGAATAGACAGACAGACAGACCGACTGGCAGGCAGCCAGACAGACAGGCAGGCAGGCAGTGAGACATACAGACAGACAGGCAGGCAGATAGAGACATACGGTGAAACAGCCAAAGATGAGGATGTAGAGGGCCGGATATTCTCCCCTCATACTAAAGCCCTTCTGTGGATGGCATATTATTATTTGGATGTTGATTAGTGAAGACTTTCTTATTTGATCGGAAGGAAGGGGGCGGGGCTGTTATATTTGTTTTGTTGTCTTTTTTGTGGCTCGGTGACCAGTGTGGAAAGTGATTTTCATTTAACTTCGGAGGTCAGAATTGCTGGGCGGTGAAAAACTGGTAATATGCCGAAGTCAGGTGGTAAATGCAGGCTCCATTTCAAAGTGCTGATCAAGTGTTTTTAATGTACAGTTAGTGCTAAGTACATTTTACTTAGCTATGTAGTATAATTCATCTGTTTTACTCTTTTATTAATGAATCTTCTTTAAATTAGTAATTTTTTGCGCCAAAGGCTCCTCCTTGACTCTGTTCACAACAGCCCCTTTACCTCTACCAGAGAGAGTAGGCCCCATGCCAACTGATTCACCCCCCCCCCCTCCACACACACACCCGGTCTGGCCTGTTGCCCATGCCTGATTAAAATCACTTAAATCTCTTCCATTGGACGATATCGATAATAATTTCAAGCTGCCAACCATCTGGCAGTCTGGAACAAAGATCGCCAAGACACGGCATGTCTCAAGCTCACGATGTCGATCTGGGATATTCCTGCCTATCTAATGAATTGATAATCACCATGTGATCTTGACGGACTGCTGGGCCCTCCCTGTTGCCTTTGAACCCTTTAACTCGTGTAGACTTGATGACCGGCCAGCTACATCTAAGCAAATTGCTTAATAAGTACCATGTCTCATGTACAGCTGTTGAAGTCTAGTGTTGGATGGGGATTGGAGGTGGAGGTACAAATGGAGAGGATAATTAAGGGTGCTGCGCTTCTTCTTAGGTTGAAGATAATTATTTAAAGAAAAAAAAAGGAAAAAGAAGGACAAGAACAGCATCCTTGACACAGTTCAGTTTGGACAAAGAGAACTGGATTATGTAATGTCTGTATTGTCAGAATGTGTTGATGCATAAATTCCATTGCGTACGTTTCCTGTTTGTTCTCCAGTTCCCATTTTCAGCTTTCTCGGAAACCTGTGTATGTGTGGTGTGAAATTATCTAATAAAGGAGATAGCAAACATTAATTACCAGTGCTATGAAATGTTAAATTTGACCAAGGGATAAAGCCTTTGAGGGGGATCGGGAGATAGAAATAGGCCTCATTCTTGCTTGGCCTTTCTTTCTCTCTGGCCCCCCCCCCCCACCACTCTTTTTTGTTTTTTACTTCTCCAACTCCTTCCTGGCTCCTGCGAGTAACTGCGTCTGCAACGACACCAGCGATGACAGACAGAGAAAAAAAAAAAATTCAAGCAAAACAAACAAGCAACAACAATCAAGAACAAGGATCCAACAGCTTTAGGCTCAGGCCTCCGAGAAGGCAAAGATCTTAATTTCCAGTGTTAATAAAAATGTAAATTTAGACAAAGGTGGCATAATTAAAAACAAGGTATTAAATTTGTCCCTTAATCTCAGTAAATGTTTTTTGGCGTGATCTCAGTAGTTCTCAGGGTCACAATTTTCATTATTTTAGGAGGCTGAGGTTTAACAGTCAGTCCTATCTATCACCTTCAGTTATTTTTGTCCTAGTATGAAATTTCTGATTTTAAAGTTGTGATGTAGTCAGCTATTGTAGACTACATGGCAGGCATTCAAATTGCGACAAATTACTAGAATCTTCAACAAATCGGCCAAACAATTATTGCCCTTATCGAGCGGACACGCCCACCAAATCCAGAATCCGCAGTGTTGGTGCCTGATTCAGTATTGAACAGCTTCATTTTTGGTGGCCTGAAATCAAGCCAACGCCACAGTCCAATTGTACCGACGAAGATCTGAGGAATTGGTGGAAAGTGTGTGTATGGAGAGGAGGGCAGGGTCACAAAGACTGTGCGAGAGGCAGAAAAATAAATGAAGGAGAGAGGGCGAGAGACAGGCTTACTTGAAACATACCTGCCCAGCAATAAGACACTACTTGAATGAACAATTAACCAAGCACACACAGGCAGTGGGGTAGTAGTTATTCAAGTTGTGTTACAAAGTTAAAAGCACAGCTCCCCCCCCCCCCCCCGCCAAATAAAACGGAATAAACGTTCTATTGTAAACCCTTATGTTGGTAACAAACAGTGAGAAACTAGATTCCATCAAATTCTGAAATGATACAGTGAATACATGGGTTAAGTACAGGCAAACTAATACTGAGCTTTCCGTCAGTAGGGTGGATAGTCTTCAGGCTGAAAAAAAAAAAGGAAATACATGTAGGTCCTTAATAATAAGGAACGTTTTAGCTGTGCTTAATGTGTTCTACGCGGGCTCCAATAATTGGAGACCACCATGCATCTGGTACTCACTGGAATACTTTCGGGCTTAATCTACTGGACATAATTACAGGCAAATTGGTGGCCAGTGGTCAGCTAATGAGTTCGTGAGTGACTTTTCCTGTAGCCATTCAGTGCAGCGACCCACTGTAATTATTGTGTTCCTGCATAGTGTCTTTAAAGCTGTGTTCACATGAATGAAGACCAGGTTTTATAAGTCAGTTTGGCTCAGCTTAACTTCGGCATCCGAGATGGTGCCTTTTCAAGTGGTGAGATGTATAATATAGAATTCCACAAGCTACTAGACATCTTGCCAGTTGCCTTCTACAGTTACATGTACATGTATGTTCACATGGAATAAAGACCTCGATGCACAAGACACTGGACATTTTTGGGACCCAGTGTACATTTCCAGGTACGAGCGGGGGGGGGGGGGATAATGTAGTAACATTCTTATAAAAACTAGAGCTTTAATTATTATTCTACTGTCTGTACCTTTTAAATTATGTTTAGTCCCAAAGTGTCAAAGTTTTGAATTCTTTCACGTATTGCAGATGTGGCAATTTTCACTCAGACTGATTTTTTTTTTTGTTGAGCGGACGTGAATTGATCCCCGAATTTCTCAAGATTAGATTATGAACGGGAGAGCGATGGACCTGTAAAAGCAAGGAAAAAAAATTCACTGCTGCCAGGAAGAAATGCCCAGACCTGAAAAAATTACATGTGAAAGATAGTTCTTTTTGCTACTATGTCTATTCCTTTGACATGAAAGCGAAGTATCGTAATTTTGTAATAAATGAAAATAGGCCTAAAAACATCGAATAATGCTTTCTCCTCAACAATGATGGCCTCCCTCCTGCCTTTGTTTTGTTTCGTCTTAAGTACCGTGCATGTCATAAAAAATAACCATATCAAGCCTGGTGCGCAGTGTCCTGGGGAGCATGAGTTCTGAAGCAGGACTGCAGATTACTACTTTTATTGTAAGAGTAGAGAGAGAGAGTACGTCATCGAATAATGCTTTCTCCTCAACAATGGTTGCCTCCCTCCTGCCTTTGTTTTGTTTCGACTTTAAACTTCCGGTTGATTTTCAAAGTTTGAAGGCATGAGTTTCTGTGCCGTCTGCTTTATGCACGGTACGGGCCATGCGGGTGTTGCTGTGCCAGTTGTGAGTTGTTTTCTTCCTAGATCTACATAATCTGTGTGCTGATTGTGCGTGTTGTTTGCAACCCGTTCTTTGAAAGGGCCCTTATGCCGCAGTCTCACCAAGAAAACTCGTGTGCGAACGTGTCAAATTAAGTCTTGTACGTACGTATCCACACGCACACGAGCAAAATTCGCACAAGAGCTGACACGTTCGTGCACGAGCCCACGCATGCCCACACGACTCGCAAACGAATAACCTTCGCCCCCTCCCGCCAGGACTGATTTGAGGCCCAAATTGCACAATTCGCACACGAGTTGTGCTATACTCGCACGAATTGTGGAGGAGGAGGACAAGTATAAAAGCGGGAGCCAAGCGAAATAACACAAGCAGGCCCTATATATAGGGTAGTCTCACTGTACTCGTGCGCGAGTCGACACGAACGTGTGGGCTTGTGTCAACACGCACGAGTAGGCTGCCACGTACGCATGAGCTCGTGTGCGAATTTTTCACATTCCTAAGTGGATGCGCGCGCATCAGTTTGGTGCGTGCTGACACGAACCCAGGCGAACGTCTCCGCTCGCATGTCAAGAAATCGCACACGACTTGCCGAAAAAATAAGGCTGGAGCTATTTTTCTGCAGCTAAGCACGAGTTTGACACGAGTTGGTGTATGAGGGCCAAAAACACGTGTCAAAACACGCCTCAGCACGCCTCAGCACGCACGAGCTTCATAATTATCAAAATCGCATGCGAGTTTTCTTGGTGAGACTGCGGCATTACACTAGTCTGTCAAAAGCGACAAAGAAAAATAAAATGATCGAAACGGACAAAACAAATGAGTGAACGAAAAACAGGATTGTAACACGATCATTGCTCTGTGCCCGCCAGCACGTTTCTGAAAGCACGAGTGATGGGCAGGGGCAAAGTTTAGCTATCCAAGGGAAATAACCAAGACAATTGCAAAGATATCACGTATTACTCTTTTTTCCCCCTGGCAGTAAATCATAAAATGTCGAAAAATATTACTTTGAGAAATCTATCTATCTATCTATCTATCTATCTATCTATCTATCTATCTATCTATCTATCTATCTATCTATCTATCTATCTATCTATCTATCTATCTATCTATCTATCTATCTATCCTTCGATCTATCTATCTATAGATCTGTGTCTGTCCGTCTGTCTGTGTGTCTGTCTATCTATCTATCTTGTCACGAGTGGAGTGAGTGCAATTAAGGGGATTGCTACAGAGCGGGTGTAGAGTAAGAAGGGCTCACAGTAGACAGCAAGTTAAGCGTGCTGTTGTGAGTAGTGGGGGGGTCTGAAGGAGGCGAAAGCGCTGTATAACTATCACTGCAAGTTAGAAGGTCCTACGGAGCGGACCTGTGAATAAGAGCCCATCGGGCGGACATAAAGGGAGCAGTCGAGAAGACTAGTGAGAGAGTCTTTCCAGTAATGACTGGTATGTAGAACGTTGATTGATTATTATGATTGATGTATTATATTATATTCGTCTATTACCATGATGTAAATAAGTATATGTGAGGAATGTGGAAGTCCTTGATATTGGATATAGCAATGTGCGCCATGAGCGATAGATGAAAGTGAGTTCATGGATTTGTAGCGCGAGTGAGTAGTGCGTACTCCGATGGAGGTGTGTTACCGTAAGATGTGTGGTGAGTGAAAGGTGAACTAGTGTGTGTACGCTTCATGGATTGTAAGGAGAGGTGGAGTGAATAGAAATGGTAGGGTATTATACCAATGTAATGTTATTCTTGTAGGTGTCGAGGACGGGCCGCAGAGCCACCTCGATGAGCACAGGGGATAGGCCAGCATAGGGCCGGAGGCCACACATAGGCCAGAAGTGAGGCTGTCAGTGCAGGACAGGGAAGCACATAAAGTCGTGGCAGTCAGGCCACGGACAGGGACGTAGATATGAGAGTGAATGAGATACTATATTATTGCCATGATGATGGGCAAGTGAACTGATAAGTTGTATGGCAATAGGAAGGTGATGTTGAGAGACTGCGGTGCCAGTGAATCATTAATGTACTATTAAGACCCTGAGGGGAGAGGCTGAGGCCGAAGTGCCTTTAGGAGTAACTACCGGATTGTGGATCCGAGGGAAAGTGTGTGTGAGAATAAGGCCGTTGTACGGCAGTTGATTTCAATAATATAATGTATGTAATTGCGCTATTATCTGTATAATTATGTTTAATAAATGTGTGAGTCTGATGGCTTGTTCTGTTAAGTGTTAAACTTGTTTGTTCGTGATTGTTGTCCTGTCATAAAATATTACATCTCCCAGTCTGGGATTTGTGACACTGGGGGCTCGTCCTGTTTACCTGTGGTCATTTTGACATTGTGTAGTCGTTATATCTAGTTGTTTTTCTGTTGTGCTAGGAATTTGTGCTGTTGTCCTTGTTCGTGGGATGAATGGAAATTTCACGATGATATGATTTATGTATGTTTATGAATTATAATATGTATTGATGCATGTATTTTGATGAATATGTATTAATGTGTACTTAAATTTCTGCAGAGTTTGCGTGCAGCCTGGGGAGACAAGCAGCCAGAGCTCCGAGACAAGGGGAGAGGTTATAGTCAGAAAAGTTAAGTAAAAGTCAAAATTTTTGTACCCTGGATTGAGGGCTGTCTTTTCTTCTGTCTTTTTCCCTGTTTTTGCTGTTTTCGTTGTAATTGATTGTACGGGCGGTGGCGCGGGTTTGCTGTGGTGAGCGTAGTTTGTCCTCTTCGGGAGGTGGGCTAAATTTGGAACTTCGTTCATCACAGTGAACAGTTCTGTAGGGACCTGTATTTTTGTTTAGATTGTAGCGTTCTATCTTCCTCGTTGTTTTAGGAAGACGTTTCTCTTGTCCTTCTCCTCCCTATCTGTAGATACGTTCCTTTTTTTCAGACTCTGTTCTTGTTCGTACCGTGTTGTGTAATCGGCGTAGTAGGTTGCATTTTTTTTTCCATTATAGTGTTTTTTTTGTAGAAGCTTTGTCCTAGTCTGGTTCGTTGTCCTTGACGTACTTGTGGTCCTTCTACTGTATTTCTTCATTCTTGTCGTTCTATTTTCTTTTATAATTAATAGTGCTATACATTTTATAGATATAGAATTAGTTGTGCTGTAAAGGTAAATTTCTGAATTGTATTTGAGACAACTGGGTATTGTTATATCTGGTGTGATCTCAGGTCTCTGGTCGTATCGTTAGTGATCATACCGACAGGTTGGTCGTCTTATAATAGATACCATAACCATAAATCTGTGAAATGGCGGAACTGAAACAACTAATGAAGTTGGGTAAGGAACTTGGCCTGGAGGGAGAAGAGTTACGCGGCTGGATTAAAGAACAGCAGGCGGACTTGCGCGATGAGCGTGCTAAGGATAGAGAGCGAGAAAAAGAGGCTCAAGAGCGACAGAGAGAAGAGGAAAGAGAGGCTAAGGCTCAGCAACAAGAAAGAGAGGCTAAGACTCAGGAACAGGAAAGGGAGTTTAAGTTAAAGGAGTTAGAGGCTCAGGAGCAGGAAAGGGAGTTTAAGTTAAAGGAGTTAGAAGATAAGCAGCATGAGAGAGAGGCGCGAATAAGAATCGCGGAGTTGGAAATCAAAAAGAATACGCCAACGGAAACAGTTGAGCGGCAGGTACACAATAAAGGGGGCGTTAGGATTAAGCTCCCTACGTTCGACGACCGGAAGGACGACATAGACGCCTTCCTTTACAGGTTCGAACTGAACGCACAATTGCAATGGGGGGAAAATAAGGAATTATGGGCCACGTACCTGGCGTCTCTATTGCAAGGGCGAGCGTTAACCTACTTTAAAGAGCTACAGCGCGAAGACGTGCAAGATTACGATAAGCTGAAGGCTTTGCTGCTTCGCCGATTTGCGCGTACCGAGGAATATTTTCCGGGAGCAGTTTAGGCGGGCACGTGCAGATACCAGGGAGGACTTTGCTGCCTTCGTCGCGAGACTAACGGAGTATTTCGCGAACTGGGTAGACTTGGCGCATGTGGGCGCGGATTTTGCTAAACTGAAAGACTTAATGATCCGTGACCAGCTGTACGCGTCGTGCCACAAAGATCTGGTGGCTTTCCTGAAAGAGAACGAACCCGCGACGGTGCAGGAGGCGTCTAAGTTGGCGGAAGCATACCGTACGGCACATCCGTCCAAACCAGTCGCCAGGGCGTACGTCCAAGATGCTGGGTACGTCGCCGTTGTCGAGGGGTCGCCGGCAGGACTTAGGGACAGGTCGCGTCAGCGTGGTGCCTATAGCGGGCAAGCCCAGGGGCAGCGTAGGGGCTATCACCAATCACCGGCATATGGATCCGGTAAGTTTGACCGAGCAGGAGGGCTAGGTCGCGGTAATGGCCGGGGGCCAATTGTGACCTTTGCCGATGACCGACGGCATAGGGGCTCTAGTTCCGGTCGCGATGGGTCACGGGGACCCAGGCCTAGTACAGCACAGGGAGCGGAGTGTTGGACTTGCGGACGCGTGGGTCACTTTTCACGCGAGTGTAGGGCCGCGAAGTGTTGGAACTGCGGAAGAGCAGATCACATCAGCGTGAACTGCCCTGCAGGTAGGATAGCGGCGCACGTGGACAGTAGCTCCAGTCCATGTTCCCCAAATAAATTTCATCATGCGGCTGCGTGTGTTACATCGGACAACGGAGGCGGACAGTATTCTAAGTGTCCCAGTTGTGAGAAGTTATTATCTTCCGGTGTTTTACCTTGTGGGAGAAAGATCCCCGTTATAAATTCATGTCATACAGGAGGTGGTCTTAGGGTTTATCCGGGGTTTGTTGGGGACGAACCGGTCTCGGTTTTACGAGATACAGGATCTACCGTTGTGGGAGTGCATAGAGACTGCATTCGGGATTCACAGCTTACAGGTGAGACTGTCCCGTGCATCCAATTTTCGGGGGCCATTGAGAAATTACCCATGGCAAGAATAATGATAGATACACCTTTCCTTAGCGGGGAAGTCGAAGCAGTCGTTGGTTGTTTTCCAGGCGCCCAGCTCATCATTGGGAATGTATCACGGGTAGTTTCCCCTTCCGATGAGAACGTGCAAGCATGGTCGCAATCAAAAGGTATTGACTTTTGCGCCGCGGTCGAAACACGTCGACGGGTAGCTGATAAAGATAAGATTAGACCTTTGGCTACGCCAGCGGTCAACCTAGATATCACGCCAGAGCGCTTGGCGAGATTACAAAGGGAGGACCCATCATTAAACCCATGTTTTGGGGAAGCGCGAACCGAGAAAACGAGGAAATATAAAAACGGATCATCTTCTTTTTTTGTCCAGGGGGGCATTCTGTTCCGTATGTACGTCACAGTGGCTTCCGTTCAAAAGGAGGTCGTCGTGCCACGGTCGTTGAGTGCTGCAGTATTGCGTCTGGCCCATGATGTTCCATTAGCGGGTCATATGGGAAGTGCTAGAACCAAGGAGAGAGTTCTGAAAGATTTTTATTGGCCATCGATACATAGAGATGTACGGCTGTATTGTAAGACGTGCAGTGCGTGCCAAAAGACGACGCATAGGGGTCGTACACCCCAGACTCCTCTTCAAAAGATCCCCACGGGTTCGGAACCGTTTAAAAAGGTTTCGATAGACCTTGTTGATTTAAGAGAAAGACTATCTTCAGCGCGCACTATAGCAGAAGAAGCTTCTGGTATCGCTTCGAAAAGAGCAAAAGACTATAAAGATAGAGGTTCCAAACTGAGAATTTTTAAGCCAGGAGACAAAGTTCTGTTGTTGTTACCTACGGACCATAATAAGTTATTGATGACATGGAAAGGCCCTTATGTTATTGAGCGAGTTGTTTCAAAGGTAGATTACGCTATCCACATTGATGGAACGAGTAAGGTTTTCCATGTTAATATGCTACAGAGATTTTATGAGAGACCACAGTATCTGTGTGCACAGACAAGACCAGAGGAGACTGTCTTCTCTACTGCTTGTACGGGGGTCGTAGACCAGTTGGACTGTGACGTAAGCGACACCGAGGCGCAGGAAGAGTTACAAATTCAATTGCCGGAGTTAACTGCGACACAAGGTTACAGGGACGAAAAAAATTAACCCTGACCTTACGAGTTCAAGGAGTAGGGAACTTGAGACCCTGTTAGCGTCATTTCCGGATGTTGTTACGGATTTGCCGGGTCGCACTACGGTGATCCAGCACCAAATAAAGTTGACTTCGGATAAGCCAGTATTTCTTAGACCGTATCCGCTGCCTTTTTCTTCGAGAGATAGAGTCATAAAGGAAGTTGAGTCAATGTTGAAGTTAGATGTGATAGAACCATCAACATCGCCGTATTCATCACCCATCGTCCTCGTGAAAAAACTTGATGGATCGGTGCGGTTCTGTATTGATTTTCGAAGACTGAACACTATTACGGTAGGCGATAGGGAGCCTATTCCGTTTCAGGAGGAATTAATAGTTCATTGGCCGGGTCCACGTGGTTTTCCAAGATAGATTTAACGAAAGGTTATTGGGAGATCCCGCTTACTGAGGAGTCTAAACAATACACGGCGTTCCAAACGCCCATTGGATTATTCCAATTTAAGGTCATGCCATTTGGGTTGGTAAACGCGCCAGCGACGTTTGCACGATTAATGAGACTAGTGTTGAAGGACATACCTAATGTCGTGTCATTCCTTGACGATATAGCATGCCATACGTCGACATGGTCTGATCATATTCAGACACTAACAGTAATTTTTCAACGATTACGTCATTCTATCTATCTATCTATCTATCTATCTATCTATCTGTCTGTCTGTCTGTCTGTCCGTGTGTCTATCTATCTATCTATCTGTCTATCTATCTATCTATCTATCTATCTATCTATCTGTCTGTGTCTGTCTGTCTGTCTATCTATCTATCTCGCTATCTATCATCTATCTATCTACCTATCTATGTCTTTGGAGCATAAGCAAAACACGAGATAAGCTGAATTTTCAAAGAGTAAAAGCCCAATATACATACGTTCAGTAAAGGCCTACAGCGTTGTAACTTTCTGAAGGAGGGTACATATTTCTGAACGTATTACACGGAGAATAAACTATTCTCGTCCAGGCTGCCGGATATAACTAGACGGAAATAGAGATGTGAAGATTTGGGGATCTACTAAAGGCTCGCTGTAAGGAAAAAAAAACAACAACAATAAATGCAAGTAGCTTGAAAAAAGCAACAAGGACTGCAAACAACACGACTACACGCCATGCCGATGACAGCTATAACTTGAAGTCGAGGCATAACGTTAGCCTTTTTTTGTTACATTCTGATATGGGCGGTGAGGTGGCAGAGATTGGAGTGTCTCAGATTACGGCGGACAACAATCTGAATGTGGTTCTAAATTTTAATCAGCAGCTGGATGAACATTCAAACTTAGGCCTAGATATTTGCATAAATTTCCATTCGTAGCCAATAATGCTTTACAGGGAATGTTCTTTACACGTCACTGATCACGAGAGCTGGTATTTCCCTTCCCGATCAGCACGGAAGTGGAGAGCACACTACTGTGTTGTCGTTATACATAACACGCTTATATATGGCACAAACAGACGCTCTGACTAACTCGCCAACATGACGGCGCTGTCCAAGGGGGGATACATAATGTTCAACAAAGTGAGTCTTTTGTGCTTTTGTAATGGTCGGGTATTTTCCATATTATTATTGTAGAATGTGCATTTTTTGAGAAAATGAGGATTGAAAGTTTGAAGAGTTGTGTAGAATCAGGGCCTAAACGTATCAAACACATAGCTCGAAAAGTTTCTAACCGATTGGAATGACACTTACACATATTGAAATTTGGAGTGAGAGAACCACTTTCGTGACAAAATCTCAAAGTCGGCAAAATGTTGCATACAACAATATAATAAATACCCATCAACATTTCTGTATCTCCAGCAAAGATTTAGTTTTATCCACAGCGAATAAAACTAGTGAGGTGACAGCCGTGCAGCCAAAGTGTACTGAAGCGATCACCGGTGTCGAGATGGAAGGCAGCCAAACAGAATTAAGTGAATAAAAGAATAATCGTTGTTTTTTCGGGCACGCATTTACCGCAAAGGGTGCATTGTTTTGTTACCAACAATCATTGCCAGGGTTTACATCAGTGGGTATTCGACATGACCAGAGAAATCCAAGGCCACTGAAGAGTAGGCTGGGTTGCTAATTTTTTATTTAAAAGTTGGATAGTTGAAAGAAAAAAGGTAATTTCTGAGAAAAGTGTGAATAGCATCAGAGTCCATTAACCTTTGAGTTCGATGAGTGTTATCATTTCACATTAGTTCAAGTTTACGTCGTCTTATTTACTTTTAACCACGTTTCATTTATCATATTTCCTGTAGGAAATATTCCAAAGTGGATAGCTCTAGTGGGAAAGGATTTGACAGGACAACAAGGACATCTAAATTTCCTAGAAAGAATGTATTCTTTCTTTCATATCTCGGGGATGTCAGTAGGTCAGAGAAAACGTGTGTACTTTGTTGTTAAATGTGTAGGGCAAACCAGGAAGTGAAACCGCATTTCTGTGTCTTTCTTCAGCCAGGGGTATTCCACTATTTATTTCACGTAGATAGGCCTACTCCGTACTGAAATGGGTTTTTTCGGTTTAAATAAGGATTAAGACATATTTAAGACACTGAATGGATTTACTCTTGCCCTATCTCAGGCATAATAAGGCAAAAAATTCCTAGCGAAGAACTAGAAACCCGGCAGAAGACAAACCGCGTGTCTGGCAGGCAGGCAATCGGACAGAAAGGCAAGCAGATAGATAGATAGATAGATGATAGATAGATAGATAGATAGATAGTAGATAGATAGATAGATAGATAGATTTTGTTCATTGTTTTAGTTTGAGTTTGGGTATAAAGGCGCGTCGGCACGATAACCGCCACTTTGTGCCTCTCATGGTTATTTCGTTCGTTCTCTTCGGGCTAGCTTTCAGCCCTCAGTTTCCTATACGTAAGATCAGATAAAAGTGAAGTTAGGGATCTAATGGGAAAAGGCACATGTCTACATGTATTCTGTAAAAATGATAAAAGTCTGTTAAATCAACTTGTAGAGTAAAAAACAGTATTTGAGGTGAATATGACCCCAGATGGAGTCTACTAAGGACAGTTTCGTCTCTCCGATTTTGTTGAGAGGCAACGGTCTATTGTCCAAGTTGATCTGCGATGAAGTGTAGTTTATTTGATGTTGCTTCATTCCATCTTCCCTGCCATCTCGATTTGATGAAGTTATTAATAGCGGGTTTAAAGTCAGTGTGTGGTATTTTTAGGTGTTGTGGTAGACGTTTCAATGTTTCTTTGGCCAGGGTGTCTGCTGTTTCACTACCTTCATGCCAGTGTGGCCAGGGATCCAACAAAGAAGAGTTTCATATTTCCTGCAGGACATTGTATGAAGACTTTGCAATAGGTTATTGATCTCATGGGTCTTCATATTTGCGGTTTTCCAAGCCTGGGGGCAAGACAGCGAATTAGAAAAGATAATGAAGCGTTCAGGTCGGGAATATAACCGTAATCTAGTTCGGATCTGATCAGGGAGCGCAAGAGGTGTAGCATGGAGACTCTATCCGCACCCCACTCAGTTCCTCAGATGGGGTTTAGGTGTGACAGAGGAGTTTAAGGTATTCTATATGAGGGATAAAAGTAAATTTTTTGTCGAATATAAGTCCTAGAAATTTGGCTTCGCCCTTCACCGGAATTTGCTGATTCCCGTGTAGGAAGAGGTGGGGTCTCTGTGGAATTTACTTTTATTAGTGAAGTGGACGGCGACGGTTTTCCAGGGTGGGGGGATTTAAATCTGTTTGTCTGTGCCTACCTCTGGACAGTGTTTAGTTGCAGTTGCAGTGCACTTTCCGCTTTATTCCATCTATCCGGGGGCATCCGGGGCCCCTGTCATCTACGTACATGGATAAGTCAACATTAATTTTTGTAAAGTAATGGATTAATTTTAATGTTAAATAGGCTAGGAGATACAGCCCTGGGGGACTCCCTGATCTTGATCAAAGGGATCAGAGAGGGTGGAGTTCACCTTCACCTGGAAGGAACGGCCACCTAGGAAATTCCGTACAAAGACCAGTAGGTGGCCCCTTGGTTCAAGTCCATTAAGACCTCTCAGTATACCGTGCCTCCAGGTCGTGTCGAAGGCTTTTCCAGGTCAAAGAAAATCCCAACTACGGGCTGTTTAGAAGGGAAGGCTTCTCGGATGAGGGTCTCCAGGCGGACGAGATGGTCCGTCGTGGATCGCTTGGCACGGAAACCGCATTGAACAGGGGAGAGGGACTGGCTGCTTTCCAATACGAATGAGACATCTCGTCACCATTCGCTCCATCTATTTGCAAAGGCAGCTGGTGAGAGCTATGGGGCGGTAATTTTGGAGATCCGAGTGATCTTTGCCGAGCTTTGGGATGGGAACAGTGTTAGATAGACAGATAATAAGACTTAGATAGATACGGATAATCCGAGATAGGTAGATAGATAGATAGATAGATAGATAGATAGATAGATAGATAGATAGATAGATAGATAGATAGATAGATATTTATAATTTTAAAAAAAAGAGAAAACCCTGCTGCCTTAAAGGTTTCGTATTCTGTACGCATGATGTGTGACATTGCTCATAGAATCGATTTAATGTTGTGCGTTCATTAAGACACGCGGCTACGTCGAGGGATGAAAATCCCAGGCGGTTTGTAAATAACGTTTTGTTGCGCACCCTGCCGGGAGAATCTAACAAATGGATTATACTATATCTTCTTTCCTCTAACTTAGGAAAAATGAAATGCCATTCTTAATGTGTTCAAAAAATTGTGTTCAAAAAATGAAATGCCATTCTTAATGTGTTCAAAAAATTGTGTTCCTCGGATATTTTCAGCATGCAGTATTGATGTGTTTGGTTCTCATAAGAATTTCAATTCATTTTTTGTTTCACGTTTGCATGCAAAAACTACCCTTCTCGTTGTGTGACCGAATAAGATACTCAGTCCTTGGGGCCATCTATTCTATATTGTTGTTTTTTTCATTTACACAAATATTATGTGCAATATTTGAAATAACAATATTCGTTAGGCCGCCTTTAGATAGGGCTTCATTTTTCACTTTTCATTTTTCATTCTTTATTCTTCACGAAGGAAACGAAAATGGCAATATAGAAAAAGAGAGGGACCTTTAGATAGAGATTCACTCCTCACTCTTCATTGATGAATAAGTGAATAGCCCTCGTGACAACAACTTGCTCATTTCTAGTGTGGAATGAAGAGGAGTGGGGGGCGTGGCTCCTTTCATTTCAAACACATTTTTTGGTCACAAAGTCAAAATCTGAGTTCAGAATCGAATTTCTCATTAAATTCTAGTGTGGTTTGATACTAAATACTATATGATTATTAAGTTTTTAAGTTTAAAGACCATGTGTATATGTGTTGGGAAAACCCCAACGATCAAGAAAATGAAGAGTGAAAAGTGAAAAGTGAATCATCAATGTAAACGATCAAGAAAATGAAGAGTGAAAAGTGAAAAGTGAATCATCAATGTAAACGATCAAGAAAATGAAGAGTGAAAAGTGAAAAGTGAATCATCAATGTAAACGATCAAGAAAATGAAGAGTGAAAAATGAAAAGTGAATCATCAATGTAAACGATCAAGAAAATGTAGAGCGAAAAGTGAAAAGTGAATCATCAATGTAAACGATCAAGAAAATGAAGAGTGAAAAGTGAAAACTGAAGAGTGAAAAATGAAAAGTGAAAAATGAAGCCCTATCTAAAGGCGGCCTTATCTACGACTGAAATCTATGTTACAATTTGAGATGCAAAAAGATTTTCCCCTGTGAGTGCGTAATGGAATAAGAAGCTACTGCAACAGCCTTGGTCCCACAGCCGAGAACTCTTTGATACGGAGCAGGGAATCAATGTGTGCTTTGTGAGATTGGAATATGATATCACTGCTTCTCCAACTCACAGTGCTATGACGTAATCAGTAATAATGTTTTTTTTCCTATAAATTTCCAGAAAATTACCATGAACAGAATGACGGCCTCCTGATCCAGTAGTTACATAAAGAGTGGGAACGTTTTTGGCATCCATGACTTGACTGACTTAGCGGCGTATGAAAGTGTTGACCTTTGCATACTAGGAAATCAGCTTTTCCATGCAGCTCGGTTCTGCCAGGATTGGAAAGCCGGTGTTCTCGTGAATGCCATCGACCCCTCCCTTGCGAGGTCTGCCCCTTCTCCTTGCTCCTTGGAAATCCACTTTGTACGCTTTGCGGACTATAGAATTTGGTGCACGGCGAGCAACGTGCCCTGACCAAGCCAAGTGGCGCTCTTACACTTTCCAGTTTTCACAGTGGTATTCTACACTATAGCCCTACCCGTACCCTGTTGTTGGACATCGTTTCGGATCTCAATACGCCCAATATGGCTGGCAGGCATCATCTCGAAAATGGGGCACCTATGGCATCAGATTAATCGCTATTACGCACTGTATTTTTACTTCGCTGAGAGGAAAATGCCAGTTGAGATGAATTTGATGATGTAGAAACTGATAGTGAATTTGTTCTTTACCAAGTGAACACAAAGCTGAAAGTAAAGATAAATAACGTTAAGGCGTTGATGAAAGCAGTAGCTGGAGATCACACACACACACACACACACACACACACACACACACACACACACACACACACACACACACACAAAGCATAAAGGTACAACTTGGGGCTGATGAGAATTATGCAGACTTTATACAAAACGTGAAAAACCCACTGTATGTAGTCAGCCCGGAGAGGTAATCTTCCAGTCTTCCCGATTTCTCCTAGAAAACAAAGAGATCCAGACAAAGAGGGAAAGAAAAAAAAGTTCCAGACAGCTCTATGTTATTGACATCAAATAATAGAAATGTACATGTAGAGTTTAAAATGAATAGGAACCTGACAAGCAAGCCCCCGAGGACGCAAACGCGTTAATACCGGCCTCGAAGAAGATAGCATTTCGGTAACCAATGTATTGATAGAAAGTGGAGTTGGGCCTTGTAAGCAATTAGTAATGTCAGAACCGGCTTAATGATGGCTTCACAGTCGTGAAATAATTATTACGGACATGGAAAAAGTCACTCTAAAATAGGAGATGACCCTGACTAACACAAAAATAGTGGCAGCGCCTTATTAATAATAGCATCACGTTACAGAAATACAAAGGTGTTTAAAATAACACAGGAACAGAGACCTGGCCCTAACCAGGAAGACAAATGTTGTGTAACAGCGTTAATGGCTGTATCAGATCAGTGAAAGATAGAGGATGTTAAAAGTCAGCTAAAACACGGAGCTGACCCTAATCAACAAGAGACAATTCTTGCAGTAATGACTTTCGAGAGTGAGAATACTGAGGTGGTTACAATACACTTGGAACCGGGAGCGATTATAGTTTGACATCGTTAATAATGGCATCAGAGAATGGAAGTGTAGAGATAGTTAAAAGACTCCAAGAAGCCGGAGGTGACCCTAACCAGCAAGATAGTCATGGTTCAACAGCGTTAATGAAAGCATCAGAGAGCGGAAATATGGAGTTGATTAAAGCCCTCCTAGGAGCGAGAGGTGACTCTAACCAGCAAGGTTATCGTGGTTCAACAGCGTTAATAAGGGCATCAGAGTATGGAAGTGTAGAGGTAGTTAAATCAATCCTAGAAGCCGGAGGTGACCCTAACCAGCAAGGTAATCATGGTTCAACGGCGTTAATGAAGGCATCAGAGAGACGGCGTGTAGAGGTGGTTCAAGTCCTGCTAGAAGCTGGAGGTGACCCTAACCAGCAAGACAATCATGGTTCATCAGCGTTGATGATTGCGTCAGAGAGCGGAAATGTGGAGCTTGTCAAAACACTGCTTGAAATGGGAGGTGACCCCTGCCAGCAAGACAGTTCTGGTTTGACGGCGTTAATGATTGCATCGGTGAGCGGAAATATGGAGGTGGTTAAATTACTGCTTGAAACGGGGTGTGATCCCGATAAGCAAGACAATTATGGTTCAACGGCGTTAATCATGGCATCAGTGAGAAAAAATATGAAGGTTATGAAATTACTTCTAGAAAGGGGAGCTGATCCTGACCAGAAAAATCACCACGGAACAACTGCACTGATGAAAGCATCTTATTTTGGAAATACTGAGGCTGTCAAAGTGCTGCTAGAAATGGGAAGTAATCCCTTCATAGAAAACCAGTTTGGTGTGACGGCATTTATGGCAGCCTGGAAACAAAGAAATACAGAAGTGGTCAAAGTACTGCGAGAAAGACTAAATACTGGTATCATGGAAAAGCAGAGAGGGAGAAGAAAACATGAAAGGAAAGTTGACTTTGATAAGGAATACAGTGACGGTGAGAAGACGGCGTTAATAGTGGCATCAAAGGAAGGAAATAAGATGCGTGTGAAAACACTGCTAAGGGAAGGAGCCGACCCTAACAAAGACAATAAGCATGGCACAACTGCATTAATATTTGCAGCTTATCGAAGACATACGGAGATTGTCAAAGTACTACTAGAAGGGGGCAGTGATCCTAATAAGCAAAATAATATTGGTTTGACGGCATTAATTGTGGCGTCTATTAGTGGAAATGCAGAGATGGTTAAAGCACTGCTAGAAAAGGGAGCTAAGCCTAGCTTAGAAGAACACAAATTTGGTGCGACCGCGACGTTGTTTGCATCACAACATGGAAATACGGAGGTGGTTCAAGTCCTGTTAGAAAGGGGAGTTGATCCAAATAAGGCAGACAACACTGGTTCGACAGCTTTAATGATAGCATCAGCGCAAGGAAATATGAAGATATTGAAATCACTTCTAAAAATGGGAGCTGACCCTAACAAGGAAAATAATCGTGGCACAACTGCATTAGTACATGCGTCTTATCAAGGAAATACTGAAATTGTAAAAGTACTGCTGGAAAGGGGAGCCGATCCTAACCAGCAAGACAATGATGGCAAGACAGCATTAATGCTGGCATCAGAGAAGGGGAATTTAGGAGTAGCCACCGTACTGCTAGTAACAGGAGCCAGCGTTAATATACAGTCCAATGATGGCACGACAGCGTTAATGCTGGCATCAAAGAATGGGAATTCAGGAGTAGCTAAAGCACTGCTGGAAACAGAAGCCAGCGTTAACATGCAATCAAATGATGGCAAGACAGCGTTAATGCTGGCATCAAAGTATGGGAATCTCACGATAGCTAAAGTCCTGCTAGAAACAGGAACCAGCGTTAATATGCAATCCAGTGATGGCAAAACGGCGTTGAGGAGTTTATCACGGGTGAAAAGGCAGAGC